>CM075986.1:9843398-10066456 GCA_038087875.1 Malacoraja senta
ACTCTCTTTTGAAATTTTTATACCTAGATCTTGTTCCCAATCTCTTCTAATTCCATCTGTTGTGGGTATTTCTATATTTAAGATGATATTATATAAGTATGATATTAAATTAACTGATTCCGCCTTTGTCTTCATTGCTTCATCTAGTAAGTCGGAAGGCATATTATAATAATGCCAATGGATCCTGACCCAGATCTGTGGGGTGGCTGTCTGTGCACCAGTCTCCCCACGTTAAACAAAGTCACGCATAGGCGTCCTCCATGAGAGGACAGTCATACTCGTTTCAAGTGACTGCCGATGATGATGATGATGAGTTCCAGAGTCTGCAAAGAGGAACCTGCACCACATCTCAGTTGATACAACAATGCAGATACACGTACAACAACCTGATAAAACACAAGGTACTTGAGAAACACCATGGGTCAGGCAGCATCTGTGGAGGAATGGACAGGCAACAATTGGGACTGGACCCTTCTTCAGCCCAAAGAAGGCTCCCAGTTTGAAATATTTGTAAAATTGTAATATTGGTTTATCATCTCAATGCCTTTCCTGCATCAAAACCTTTTTATACTGCCTCTTAATAGAGTCATACAGTGCAGAAACAGTCCCTTCAGCCCATCTTGCTCATACTAACCAAAAACAACCCTCTACACTAGTCCCAATTGCCCGAGAGATAGATCAGCCATGATTGAATGGCCCATATCCCTCTACACCTTTCCTATCCATGTACCTGTCCAAATTATTTTAAATGTTGTTATGGTACCTGCCTCAACTACCTCCTCTGCTAACTCGTTCCATTTACCCACCACTCTCAGGCTCTCTCAGGCTCCTATTAAATCTTTCCCCCTTCACCTTAACCATATGTCCTCTGGGTCTTGATTCCCCTACTCTGGGTAAAAGACTCTGTGCATTCACCCTATCTCTTCCCCTCATGATTTTATACACCTCAGTTAAGATCACCCCTTATCCTCCTGCTATCCAAGGAATAAAGTCCTAGCCTGCTCAATCTCTCCCTATAGCCCAGGCCCTCAAGTTCTGGCAACATCCTCGTAAATCATTTCCTCCCTCTTTCCAGCTTTAACAACAAGCTTCCTATGGAGGGTGACCAAAACCGAACACAATACTTCAAAATAATCTTCCAGTCCGAGGAACCACATGGAGTGCGTGCTTTCCCTTACACCAATTATTAGCTACAGGAAGTATGTTATAGCAGAACAGGGCCTACTGGTTTTACCTGTCCTCCTGTAACATGCAATCTTATGCACCTTATTGTCTTACGCTGCATTGGTCTAATCCATTACATTGTACGACATAGACTTACACCATGGAAACAAGCTACTGAATCCAAGCCAGTATTTATGTCCCACACAAACCTCCTCTCACCCTTGTACATCGAACCCCATCAAAATTTCCTTCGTTCCATTTCTTCTGCACATTTGAACTGAAACAGAACTACGAAGCTCTTTCGCAATCTCAAAGAACCCAATCGGGTCACTAGTTAGTGTTACTTCTCTGGAGAAGAAAAGAGCCTCCAGCAGTTCAATTTTATTTTGATAAGTATAACATCTTAATTCCTTGATGACTATTAACTTGCTTATTGAACTTCCTCTGCACTTCCACCTCCCTTCAGGGTGAACCTGTTCCTAAAAGAATTCTGGTAAATAGTGCAAATAATTCAATGGCCCAGTTGCTAAGTGCACTTTGTAGTAGGCAGCTTTACAAAGATTACTGGCAGAATTCCCATTCTGAGCAAGGTTCACAAAATGGTACAACAAATAAAAATAGAAGCAAAACACAAAGTGCTGGAGTAACTCAGCAAGTCAGATCAACAAGAGGAGTTGAGTATAAGAGCAAAGAGGTCCTTCTGCAGTTGTACAGGGCCCTGGTGAGACCACACCTGGAGTATTGTGTGCAGTTTTGATCTCCAAATTTGAGGAAGGACATTCTTGCTATTGAGGAAGTACAGCGTAAGTTCACAAGGTTAATTCCCGGGATGGCAGGACTTTCATATGTTGATAGAATAGAGCGGCTGGACTTGTATACTCAGGAATTTAGAAGGATGAGAGGAGATCTTATTGAAACATATAAGATTATTAAGGGTTTGAACACGGTAGAGGCAGGAAACATGTTCCCGATGTTGGGGGAGCCCAGAACCAGGGGCCACAGCTTAAGAATAAGGGGTAAGCTATTTAGAACGGAGTTAAGGAAAAACCTTTTGACCCAGAGACTTGTGACCTGTGGAATTCTCTGCCTCAGAAGGCAGTAGATGCCAATTCTCTGGAGGCTTTCAAGAGAGAGTTAGATAGATCTCTTAGAGATAGAGGAGTGACGGGATATGGGGAGAAGGCAGGAACGGGGTACTGATTGTGGATGATCAGCCATGATCACAGTGAATGGCGGTGCTGGCTCGAAGGGTCGAATGGCCTACTCCTGCACCTATTGCCTATTGTCAGGCAGCATCTGAATAAATAGGCAAGGTTTCAGATTGGAACAGATCTGAACAAGGGTGCCTTTGGGTTTTTGCTCGAGATTCTGGCATCTGCAGTTCCTTGTGTCTCCAAATAAGAACAGAAAATGTGGGCAACACAGCGCTTTTGATGAAGGGCCTCGGGATGTGAAAACCCATAGTGTTGCTGCTGCTTCACATCACCATAGACCCAGGTGTGTGTGTGTGTTCTCCCACATCACAAAGATGTGCGGCTTTGTAGGTTAAATGGCCTCTGTAAAAAACAATTGCCCCCAACGTGTAGGGAATGGATGAGAAAATGGGGTAACGTAGAACTCGTTTGAAGGGGTCGGCACGGTGGCGCTGCGGTAGAGTTTCTGCCTTACAGCGCCAGAGACCTGGGTTCGATCCTGACTGCAGGTACTGTCTGTCCGTTGACCCGTCCTCGTGGCCTACCAGCGGGCCTGGAGCGCCGTTTCCTGGCGGGGACCGCCCAGCACCTTCAGCTTCGGTGGCGGCACAGCGCTGGAGCGCCATCGCAGAGCGTAGCGGGCGATGCCTTGCCTGGGTCGCCACGCTGGATCGACGCGCTGGAGCTTCAGTGAGCTGTGACCGCCGAGCTCAACACCTCCGGGCTGTGGGACTGTGGAGAGGATCAGGCGGCGCCGACCTTAACATCGGGAGCCTTGGAGCTCCAAACCGGCGCGACCTTGTCGGCTTCGGAAGCTGCGGCCTCCGGTAAGGAATGCGGCCGTTCCAGGTGGCCCAGCCGCTAGAGGACTCTCCCGACGCCGGGCCAGCATCACCCAGTGAAAACGGCCAGGAACATCGGGCCTCCGTAGTGGCAATAGCGGAGGCCTCATTGGGCCTGACTTTGGGTGAACTGGGGTTGAGGACTGGACATTGTGCCTTCCCCCACAGTGGTGGTCATTGTGGGGGGATGATTTTTGTGTGCTGTGTCTGTTGGTCTTTGTTCAAGATGGCGGTCGGAGGGGAGAGTGGACGCTGGCGCGGTTTGGCTGCCGCTGCTCTCTCCTCAAATTGTGTTTCTGATTTTCTTTTTGTGCCTTTTGTAATTGAATTCCGTCCTTGATTTGTGTATTGTGGTGTTTTTATATTTAATTTACTCCGACTATGTGTTTTGTATTTTTGTGATTTTATGTCTTGTAAGGTGTCCTTGGGTGTTAGAAAGGCGCCAGCAAATAAAATGAATTATTATTATTATTATTATATGGAATTTGTACATTCTCCCCTTGACTGCGTGGGTTTTCTCTGGGTGATCTGGTTTCCTTCCTAACTCCAAAGAAGTTGATAGATTAAATGGCTTCGGTAAAGATTGTAAACTGTCCCTAGTGTGTAAGATAGCGTTAGTGTATGGGGATCGCTGGTCGGCATGGACGCAGTGGGCTGTATCTCTGAACTAAACAAAACTAATCTAAACTAAACTAATCTAAACTAAAGTACCATTTTGTGTCTATCTACAGGTGATTGATGATCAGTGTGGACCCGATGGGCCAGAGGACCTATTTCCGTGCTATATTTCTAAATTAAACTAAACTTATTTTTCTTTTTCCTATCATCTCTGTTTCTCTTTCCACAAGTGCTGCCTGATCTGCGGACTGTTTCAAGTATTTTCTGTTTGTATTTTGGATTTCCAGCTTCTTCTGTGATTTTTCAGACCAGATCAATTTGCCTCAGGATTATTGCCTGTTAAAAAAAAATTTTTGCCAAAAATAAACTTTATTCAGAATAAAATGTTGATACAAAACAAGAACAGTGCAAAAGCTCTGCCGACATTCTCAATGTCTATGCATTCATTAAGCATAATCAAGGACGAGTCGCACCCTGGTCACTCCCTCTTCTTCCCTCTCCCATCGGGCAAGAGGTATAGAAGCGTGAAAACGCACACCTCCAGATTCAGGGACAGTTTCTTCTCAGCTGTTATCAGGCAACTGAACCATCCTACCACAACTGGAGAGGAGTCCTGAACTACCATCTACTTCATTGGAAACCCTCGGACTATCTTTGATCGGACTTTATTGGCTTTATCCTTTCCCTTTATCATGTATCTGTACACTGTGGATGGCTCGGTTGTATCATATATTGTCTTTCCGCTGACTAGTTAGCACGCAGCAAAAGCTTTTTACTGTACCTCGGTACACATGACAATACACTAACTAATAGTAGAGTTTACAACTATCCTTACCCTTGCCACTCATGTGGCCCTTTGTGGTGATATCCCTTCGCTTGTTTGAGGGGTGTCTTCACCAGACTCTGTTAACCATGCTGTGTGCGTTTAGAATGATGATTGTGGAGTAATGTTACAGCTACGGTGGCACGGTGGCGTAGCGGTAGAGTTGCTGCCTTACAGCGTCAGAGACCCGGGTTCGATCCTGACTACGGGTGCTGTCTGTACGGAGTTTGTACGTTCTCCCTGTGGCCGCATAGGTTTTCTCCGTGCGCTCCAGTTTCCTCCCACACTCCAGAGACGTGCATGTTTGTAGGTTAATTGGCTTCAGTAAAATTGTCAATTGTCCCTAGTGTGAGGTGATCGCTGGTTGGCGTGGACTCGGTGGGCCGAAGGGCCTGTTTCCGCGCTGCATCTCTCAACTCTTATCTCTAAGAGAGCTGAATGAATTTAGTGAGAGGAGGCGGAGATGGGAAGGGGTGGCGTTAGGAGAAAGATAGCGATCTTAATAGTGTGAGAGTCCATCCAGGAGGTGGTTCTGGCATGGTCAAGAATGGAAGCAGGTTGATGGTTAATCTTAAAGCTGCACTTAGATGACCAAAACAGGTGCAAACAGTAGTTTAGTGCCTTCAGATGTCTCTTTACGACCAACAATTTCTGAAGTATAGTCAGTGACAATGTAAAGAAAAAATATGCTCACAGCAAGCTCTGAAACGACAATGATTTCCACTTTGAACATTATTTGCCTCATTAGCGATTGTTATCTATTTATTTAAATCGAGGGTACATCACCGGAACAGACCATTCAGAATTGGCCTTTTCTGTTGCTTTTGCTTGGACTTTTAATCCTGTATCAAATCCTCTAATGCGACACTTACAGCTACAGCTGTAGCTTAATAGTGTAGTGTACTTCTGTAGCTGTCCCTGTCTAATGCTACAGCTATTGCTACAGTCTGAAGAAGGGTCTCGACCTGAAACGTCACCTATTCCTTTTCTCCAGAGATGCTGTCTGACCCACTGAGTTACCCCAGCATTTTGTGTCTATCTACAAGTATTTCTCTCTACTCTTCTCCTCTTTCTGTTTTCATCTCATTCTCCTTAAATACACCATTGCTATTTCCTTTCCTAACAGTGAACAGTTCCACCGTCTCATTTTCAGAGCTAAATCAGTTTCTCTTGAAAAAAACATTTTGAATGCTTTTATTCCACCCTGACTCTCAGTCTGAAGAAGTGTCTCGACCTGAAACGTCACCTGTTCCTCTTCTCCAGAGATGCTGCCCGACCCACTGAGTTACGCCAGCATTTTCTGTCTATCTTCGGTTTAAACCAGCATCTGCAGTTCCTTCCTACATTGAATCCTCTTTTGTATTTATTGATGACTAATGGAATTTACCCTATGTTTCGGAATATTTTTGTCTCCCACCCTCTCCTCCACCTGTTTGACATGACTCAAGCCATGGGAGTGCTTGGGAGAGAGAGGTTTGTAGTGAAGGTAAAATGGTGTAAGTTGCTAAGTCTCTAAAGGTTAGCCTGCCATAAGTTCAAACAAAAAACATGTTAGGTGGAGAGAATTTTAAAGGTGTAGATGCAAGATCATATATTCAGAACTATAATTTATTTTGATTCACATTTCTGTCACTACCTTTAATTAACCAGCCCCAGTAAACAAGAACATTTGGCTTGCAAGGTAGAAATGGGAGACATCCCACAGCCTTTAATCTTGTGGGGGATTATTTTACAACTCTGCCTGCCCCTAGGTCATGTTCTTAAGGCATTGTTTCACTGCCAGACGTTTAAAGAGCAAAGCTGATTCAGCTCCTAGTCTGTGTAGGAAGGAACTGCAGGTGCTGGTTTAAACCGAAAATAGACACAAAATGCTGGAGTAACTTTGCGGGACAGGCAGCATCTCTGTAGAGAAGGAATGGGTGACGTTTTAAATCGAGACCCTTCTTCAGACCCGCTGAAGAAGGGTCTCGACCCGAAACGTCACCCATTCCTTCTCTCCGGAGATGCTGCTTGCCCCGCTGAGTTACTCCGGCATTTTGTGTCTATCTTCAGCTCCCAGTCTTCTCCACAACTTTCTGAAGGAGCTGACTTGGTCTACACAGGTGCCAACCACCCTCTAGCATCTTATCCTGGGTGCCCATTCCTCACTCATGTGCCTGGTGATTGAGTCATTGAGACCAGAGAGGCATTGCAATCAGCAGAAGCTGCAGATGCCGGTTAATACATGAAAGGACACAAAGTGCCGGAGTAACTCAGCAGGTCAGGCAGCATCTCTGGAGGACATGGAGAGGTGACCTTTTGGGGAAGACCCTTCGTCAGATTTAGTTCGGTCTTAGTTTTATATTTAGAGGTACAGCGTGGAAACAGGCCCCTCGGCCCACCGAGTCCACGCCGACCATCGATCAACCGTACACTAGTTTTATCCAATGCACTAGGGACAACTTACAGAAGCAATTAACCTATAGACCTGCATGTGTTTGGAATGTGGGAGGAAACCAGTGCACCGGGAGAAAACCCACATGGTCACAGGGAAAACACACAAACTCCATACAGACAGCACCCGTAGTCAGGATCAAACCCGGGTCTATGGTGCTGTGAGACAGCAACGCTACCACTGCGCCACCATGCCACCCTTAGATGGATACACAAGGAACTGCAGAGGCTGGTTTACAGAATCAGATGCAAAGCGGGTCAGGTAGCAGCTCTGGAAAAAATGGATTTGGGATGTTTCGAGTCAGGACCCTTCTTCAGACTGTTGTAGGAGGGGATAGAAAGGTGGAGGAGGGACAAAGTCTGTTGAATGACAGGTGAGGGGGGGGGGTTGATTCACAGAAGGTTGGACAAAGGCCAGAGGTGAAAGAGCAAAGGGCCGTGTGATAAGAAACAAGGAGAGGAGAGGCGTGAAATGTGAAGCCAGAGGAAAGGATATGGGTGGATGAGGACGGGAGGAGGAAAGGGGGCAGGATTGTGAGAGAAATGGGTGCACATCCAAGTGGGGCATTGGGAAGAGGGGGGAGAAAAGGGGGGGATTGTTTTCAATTATTTCAATCAGTTTCTTTCTCATTCAGCATCACACACACACAAGCACACACACACACACACATATGCGCACCCCCCACACATACACACACGCATGCGCACACGCGCACGCACACACAGACACGCATGCACACACACACGCAAGCACACACACGCACACATGCACACGCACACACCCATGCACACATATGCACACACGCACACATACGATGCTGTCTGTACGGAGTTTGTACGTTCTCCCTGTGACTGCGTGGGTTTTCTCCGGGTGCTCCGGTTTCCTCCCACATTCTAAAGAACTTCAGGTTTGTCGGCTAATTGGCTTCGGTAAAAATTGTAAATCGTCCCTAGTATGTAGGATAGTGCTAGTTTTACGGGGTGATTGCTGGTTGCCGCAGACGCGGTGGGCTGAAGGGCCTGTTTCCACGTTGCATCTCTAAAGTGAAGACACAAACACACACACAATCACATCTCATCACAGTGGCGCATCCAGTAGAGCTCGCACCTCACAATATCAGCATTCTAAGTTCAATCCTGACCTCCGGTGCTGTCAGTGTGGAGTCTGCACGTTCTCCCTTGTCACCGCATGAGTTTCCTACAGGAGCTCCAGTTACCTCCCACATCCCAAAGACGTGTGGATTGAGAGATTAATTGGCCTTTGTAAATTGCCTCCAGTGTTTAGATGAATGAACGTGGGAGGAGTTGTTGGAAATGTGGGAAGGTGACAAGGCCAAACTTGTGCAGGAGTGGAATTGCTCGGTGAAGTGTTTCCATTGTGAAAATAAGGAACTAAGATAATAATTATTTTTCCCCTGCTTTGGAAAATATCAAAATGTATGTGTTTTTATGCATTCACCATGTCCCAGAACACTCTTTAGTCAATGGGTTTCTTTTCATGTGCAGTGATAGTTACAGTGCAGGAAACACTGAAGCAAATTTAGTGAAAAAGCTAATAGGATGGTTCAGAGGCATTGCTGGTAGGAGCTGCTGCCTCACAGTGCCAGAGACCCGGTTTTGATCATGACCTCAGATGCTGTCTGTGTGAAGTGTGTACGTTCTCCCTGTGACCTTGTGGGTTTCCTCCGGGTCATAAGTTCATAAGTTATAGGAGTCGAGTTAGGCCATTCGGCCCATCAAGTCTACTCCGTCATTCAATCATGGCTGATCTATCTGTCCATCTCAATCCCATTCTCCTGCCTTCTCCCCACAACCCCTGACACCCGTACAAATCAAGAATCTGTCAATCTCCACCGTAAAAATATCCATTGACTTGGAGTCCACAGCCACCTGTTGCAATGAATCCCACAGATTCACCTCCTCCTGACGAAATTCCTCCTCACCTCTAAAGATACCTCCCTATAAGGTACGTATGACCAGAAACTGGGTCCTCCAGTTTCCTCCCACATCCAAAAGATGTGACAATAGACAATAGACGACAGGTGCAGGAGTAGGCCATTTGACCCTTCGAGCCAGCACCGCCATTCAATGTGATCATAGCTGATCATTCCCAATCAGTACCCCGTTCCTGCCTTCTCCCCATATCCCCTGACTCCACTATCTTTAAGAGCCCTCTCTAGCTCTCTCTTGAAAGTATCCAGAGAACCTGACTCCACCGCCCTCTGAGGCAGAGAATTCCACAGACTCACAACTCTCTGTGTGAAAAAGTGTTTCCTCATCTCCGTTCTAAATGGCTTACCCCTTATTCTTAAATTGTGGCTCCTGGTTCTGGACTCCCCCAACATCGGGACCATGTTTCCTGCTTCTAGCGTGCCCAAACCCTCAATAATCCTATATGTTTCAATAAGATTCCCTCTCATCCTTCTAAACTCCAGAGTGTACAAGCCCAGCCGCTCCATTCTCTCAGCATATGACAGTCCCGCCATCCCGGGAATTAACCTCGTGAGCCTACGCTGCACTCCCTCAATAGCAAGAATGTCGATTTGTAAGTCTATTGGCCTCTGTAAATTTCCTCTACTGTGCAGGAAGTGGATGGGAAAGTGGGATAAAATAGAGCTAATGTGTTCTATGTTATCCCACGATGGTCAGCGTTGACTCGCTCGGCAGTAGGGTGTGTTTCCATAATGTATCTCTAAACTAAACTAAACTAATCTATGGACAGCCAGCTTCCACAGCAGTTCTATGAAAATGTGTCTAGGAAGGAACTGCACATGCTAGTTTACACCGAAGATAGACACAAAATGCTGGAGTAACTCAGCGGGACTGGCAGCATCTCTGGAGAGGAATGGGTGACGTTTCGGATCGAGACCCTTCTTCAGACCCGAAACGACACCCTTTCCTTCTCTCCAGAAATGCAGCCTGTCCCACTGAGTTGCTCCAGCATTTCATGTCTACCTTCTACGTAAATGTTGGTTGGGAATGATAGATATTGGGCAGGGAAATTAGGCATAACTCCTTTGCTCCTCTGTAGAATCATGCTATTGCAATCAGCCACTGAGTCAGTAGGAGGAACCTTTACAGTTGACTTTATGTCCTTGTCTCTAGCCAGCTCTAAACATAGGGTCCAACTTCTAACGAAGGCAAGAAAAATCAAAACAGGTCGGTGTAAAAACTCAAAGGAAATGTCCTGTTTTTACTAAATGAGAGGGGACGAAGGCAGCTAAGGCTATAATTAAAGCAATGTATAATCCTGATATTGTCACGCCCATTGTCTTGTAAAACAGGCTTGAAATGCTTTGCTGGTCAGTAATAATACAGCGTTCATTGTCTATAATGTTCTAGCCTGCAACTTCCTTTTGATCTTTTGCACGTGTTTAGGCAATGCAAGCAAGACCCGACGAGCTTACAGGAATGTGTTGGCGTGGCTCCAGGTGGGTAGAGGAGGCCGGTTGGTACGCCTGCGATCTGAGTTCCAAGGTCAAGTGGCAAGGTTTCAGAATGAAAAGAATCCAAACTCCAGCCTTCCACTCTAAAAGGGGTTAGCAGACACTGGGAGACTGGATGGGTCACACTTCTTCTAAGTAGCAACCCACTGCTGGCTTAACCCTAAACTAGCTGGGATATTCAACTAGATATTCATATTCTTTCTGTGTTGGAAGGAACTGCAGATGCTGATTTAAACCGAAGATAGACACAATAAGCTGGAGTAACTCAGCGGGACAGGCAGCATCTATGGAGAGAAGGAATGGGTGATGTTTCGGGTCGAGACCCTTCTTCAGACTAGTCAGGGATAAGGTTATGAGACATATAGACGTTGATGTAGCGAGATAAAGAACAATGAATGAAAGATATGCAAAAAGGTATCGATGATAAAGGAAACAGGCCATTGTTAGCTGTTTGTTGGGTGAAAATGAGAAGCTAGTGAGACTTGGGTGAGGGAGGGATAGAGAGAGAGGGAATGCCGGGGCTACCTGAAGTTAAAGAAATTAATATTCATACCACTGGGGTGTAAGCTGCCCAAGCGAAATATGAGATGCTGTTCCTCCAATTTGCGCTGGGCCTCACTCTGACAATGGAGGAGGCCCAGGACGGAAATGTCAGTGTGGAAATGGGAAGGGGAATTAAAGTGTTTAGCAACCGGGAGATCAGGTAGGTTCAGGCGGACTGAGCGAAAGTGTTCAGCGAAACGATCGCCCAGTCTACGTTTGGTCTCGCCATATTCTCTATAGTCAGCTCGATAAAAGCAGCAACCTCCCACAATCTTTTTTGGTTGTGGCGTATAATACTGAGAGTGGCAATTGTAAAGACTAGTGGTAGAGCGGAGACAATTAAATTTGCATCTTTTTAGATTTAGGTTCAGGTTTATTATTGTCACACATACCGAGGTCCACTGAAAAGTTTGTTTTGTGTGCCACCCAATCCAATCCGATAAAAGATGATACGATACGTAAATGCAATCAAGTCAAAAGACACAAAGTGCTAGAGTAACTCAGTGCGTCAGACAGCATCTCTGGAGAACATGGATAGGCGACGTTTCGGGTCGGAACTTCACCCTGTAAGTGTAAACGTGTTTCACTTTCCCAGAAGCTTGGATCTCATCTTTTTTGCCAAGTCTACAGCCTTAGATTTGAAAAACAGAAGAAATAATTACTCTCTATCCATCTTCACTGATGCCCCTTAATATCTTCAAAACTTTGACAAAGTCATCAATTAATTTGCCAAATTCCAGGGAATATCCTCTTAGTGAAATTGGTCCAGATATGCCATTCCCTGTTTAATATTTTATGTGTCATTCCTAACTGTCACTGTATGTCATGTTGTCACATGCGGGCGGAGCACCAAGGCAAATTCCTTGTATGTGAATACTTGGCCAATAAACTTATTCATTCATCTCCGAGTGTAAGAACTGGGTCCGATTCCTTTCTACCCCACAGATGCTGGTTGACCCACTGAGTTCCTTGAACAGATGTGTTGCTCCAGATTCCAGCATCTGTCTTTCTTTGTGGCTATTTTCTATTGTTGCATTCTTGAGCTGAAACCTTCCATCTTCCCCAAACACAAATCGACAGATGTAAAAAAAAAGCCCGCGGGTCCCCTGGTGGGAGACCGCTTTTCGGGGCTTCCGCAGCGGCGACTTCTCCCGCCCGAGTTGCGGGGTTGAAGAGCACCTGGAGCGGGGCTTTACATCACCGCCCCGCGCGGCTTGGAATGGCCGCCGGACCTTGCGAGCGCGCGCCGGTGCTCTAACACCAAGACCCGGTGCGTGACCTTGCATCACCCAGCGTGGCTTTAATGGCCGCGGGATAATCACCACCCGCCCGCTGCAGAAACGACATTTCGTTTGGACCTCAACGGGGTCCAAATGACAAATTTGTCCAAAAGACAAATCAATTGTATTGTATTGTATGAGGAACTGCAGAAGCTGGTTCATACCAAAGATCGACACAAGATACCGGAGTAACTCAGCAGGTCAGGCAGCATCTCTGAAGAAAATGGATAGGTGACATTTGCGTTCGGACGCCTTCTTCATTCTCTAGAGATGCTGCTGGACCCGTTGAGTTATTCCGCCACTTTGTGTCTTTTTTTTTTTGTAAACCGGTATCTGCAGTTCCTTGGTTCTACAATCAAGTCAAACACAGATGCAATAGGTAGAACAAAGGGGAAGATACAGAGTGCAGAATAGAGTTCTGGACTGAAGATGGGTCCCGACCCACAACGTCGCCTATCCATTTTCTCCAGAGATGCTGCCTGACCCGCTGAGTTACCTTTCCCAGGCTCCATCACAAATGTACCTTGTGCCATCAAGCTGTGTCACCAGGGGAGGTGAGGGTGGGGTTACCTACATCCCCCGGTGGCCAAGTATTAAACTAGATGCTTCCCGGCATTCTGAGATAAGGGACTGGATATTTGTCAATGGTTATTGCCACTAAATGAGTCAATTAGTTCACCAACCTGACATTCTGTTCCTTTAAAAAGCTCGAGAAATGATAGCTTTAATTATCTGTGAACATTGCTTTATCTTTTATGGCTTATTCTGTTCTGTCTTTTGCTCTCTCTCTCTCTCTCTCTTTCTCTCTCCCTATTTCACCCTCTTTCCCTCTCTCTCCCCCTCTCTTTCTCCCCCTTATCTCTCCCTCTCTTTTGCTCACACTCTCTCTGTCTCTGTCTCTCTCTCTCTCTCCTCCATTCTCCCCCTCTCTCTCACTTGCTCTCTCTCTCCCTCTTACTTTCTCTCTCTCTCTTTATTTATCTCTCTTTATTTCTCTCTTTCTGCATGTGTGTGTTTCCATGTGTGTATTGACAACCTGAATAAAGGGATTGAATATCCACTAGTTGTAGTATACATGGAAGTTTCATCGTGAACAGGGGAACTGGGCAGACTGAACGATTTTAAACAAACTGCATCCTGTGTAGAGATACAGCGCGGAAACAGGCCCTTCGGCCCACCGATCCCCGCACATTAACCCTATCCTATACCCACTATGGACAAAGATCTCGGAGAAAACCCACGCAGGTCACGGAGAGAACGTACAAACTCCGTACAGACAGCACCCGTAGTCGGGATCGAACCCATGTCTCCTGCGCTGCATTCGCTGTAAGGCAGCAACTCTACCGCTGCGCCACCGTGCCACCCTTGTATTTACATTAAATCTGAATGAATATTAACGGGACTATAAGTATGTGCTGCCTTGGTCGGCTGTTAGTAGGCAGAGTGGCAGGAAAATAAGAAACTTTGCATTATCCAACCAAGCCTTTTACTTTCCAAATATATTGGATATTTTCCTTATACATAGTATAACAGCTGTTGGAAACAAGTGATTGTCAGGAACCGTCAATGGATAGAACAGAATGCTGGAGTAACTCAGCGGGTCAGGCAGCATCTCCGGAGAAAAATGGATAGGCGACGTTTTGGGTCGGGACCCATCTTCAGTCCAGAACTCTATTCTGCACTCTGTATCTTCCCCTTTGTTCTACTTATTGTATCTGAGTTTGACTTGATTGTAGAACCAAGGAACTGCAGATCTTACAAAAAAAAAGACACAAAGTGATGGAATAACTCAATGAGTCAAACAGCATCTCTGGAGAATGAAGAAGGGTCCCAACCCAAATATCCCACAGCTGTTATACTATGTATAAGCCAAAGGAAAATATCCAACATATTTGGAAAGTGAAAGGCTTGGATAATGCAGTTTTTTATTTTCCTGCCACTCTGCCTACCAACAGTCAACCAAGGCAGCACATACTTATAGACCCATTAATATTCATTCAGATTTAATGTAAAATCAAGGGCGGCACAGTGGCATAGTGGTAGAGTTGCTGCCTTACAGCGAATGCAGCGCCGGAGACCCGGGTTCGATCCCGACTACGGGTGCTGTCTGCACGGAGTTTGTACGTTCTCCCCGTGACCCGTGTGGGTTATCTCCGAGATCATTGTCCCTAGTGTGTGTAGGATAGTGTTAATGTGTGAGGATCGCTGGGCGGCGCGGACCCGGTGGGCCGAAGGGCCTGTTTCCGCGCTGTATCTCTAAACAGGATGCGGTTTATTGGAAATTGTCCAGTCTGTGCAGTACCCCTGTTCACGGTGAATATTCAGCGGGTTTACGATTAGCATTCTTGTGGAGCAAGTTGTCTCATATCATCAACAATGGCAAGGGATCTAACTGTAGTGATCCCAGTCAGATATATTGTTTAAAATCATTCAGTCTGCCCAGTTCCCCTGTTCATGATGAAACTTCCATGTATCCTACAACTAGTGGATATTCATGGAATCATGGAAACTTGATTGTCATTCAGACCTTTCGGTCTGAACGAAATGTCGTTGCCTTGCAGTCATACATATAATAAAATAACAAAACACACAATAAACACAAATTTAACATCCACCACAGTTAGTTCACCAGACACCTCTTCACTGTGATGGAAGGCAAAAATCTTAAGTCTTTGTCTCTTCCCTCCTTGTTCTCCCTCAATCCCTTTATTGCGGTTGTCTGTACACCCACAAATACACACACACAGAAAGAGAGAAGTAAAGAGAGATAAATAAAGAGAGAGACTGAAAGTACGAGGGAGAGAGAGCAAGTGAGAGGGGGGAGAGAGGAGGAGAGAGAGAGAGAGAGAGACAGAGACAGAGAGACAGAGAGAGTGTGTGAGCAAAAGAGAGGGAGAGATAAGGGGGAGAAAGAGAGGGGGAGAGAGAGGGAAAGAGGGTGAAATAGGGAGAGAGAAAGAGAGAGAGAGCAAAAGACAGAACAGAATAAGCCATAAAAGATAAAGCAATGTTCACAGATAATTAAAGCTATAATTTCTCGAGCTTTTTAAAGGAACAGAATGTCAGGTTGGTGAACTAATTGACTCATTTAGTGGCAATAACCATTGACTAATATCCAGTCCCTTATCTCAGAATGCCGGGAAGCATCTAGTTTAATACTTGGCTACCGGGGGATGTAGGTAACCCCACCCTCACCTCCCCTGGTGACACAGCTTGATGGCACAAGGTACATTTGTGATGGAGCCTGGGAAGGATTCAGCTTGATCTTCTCACAGGCACTTGCAACAGAAACATGCAGGTGAGCAATCTGGGAGAGAATCAGTAGGTGATTCTCCTCCCGTACCTGGGGCACTGGTGTAAAGGATTGTAGAGGGGATATCAAGCCAGATCACGCACAGTGATTAGTCTTCAGAAGTAATTTATTGGCTGGGAGGTACTCAAGGATATTGTGAAGGCATGAAGGATACAATAGAAATGAAACTTTATTTCCTTCCCTTCTTTGCTTGGGGTAAACGTCTGGTTATTAGTCCCTGGGTAGAGATCAGAAATTTTGGCTCCCATAACCTAACCATTCCTGAGATCAGCACACGAGAAGCTTTACACTGGAGCTATGATGTGTAAACCAGTTTATAGCGAAGATAGACACAAAATGCTGAAGGCAGAATCTCTGGAGAAAAGGAATAGGTGATGTTTCGGGCTGGGGACCCTTAAATAAGGCTTTCCCTATCTCTATACATGGTGGTCTCAATAGCAAATTTATGTAAAAATAGAATTAGAATAACAACAATCTTTGTTCACTGAAGCAGCCTCAGAAGGTAATGAGAACACCGGGACTGATTGTACAGGAAATTCTTATTATCAAAGCTTTTAATTTAGGATAATGTCATCAGCTGTAAGAAGCTTGAAGCCCTATTTGGATTTGGATTTACAAGGATTTACAAGTACAAAGCGTTTTCCCCTTTGTGAAAGCTGCAAAGGGTGTTTAATCCTTTTACCATGCATTCTTCAGGAGTTTCACATAATTTGTACTAATTTGGTGAAAATCATTTTCAGCTTTCTAGAAAATCTGTGTGTCAGCTACCAATGAGGTTAGAAAGGTCCCAGTGATCGATGGCGAGCATGAACTTGATGGGCCGAAGGGCCTGTTTCCACACTGTATCAATCTTTCAATCAATCAATCAATGCCTCTAAGATAATCACACACTTATTAATTTCCTGTTTTACTGATTATTGTATGATCTGTAGATATGTCTGTGTTATTGGGATCAATGGGACTGCAAAGCTGCAATAAGGATGAATTTCATTATTCCGTTGCTGGAAGGGTGCAGAAATATTTACCAGGATGTTGCCAGGACTCAAGGGCCTGAGCTATAGGGAGAGGTTGAGTAGCTAGGACTCTATTCGGAGCACACAGAAGGATGAGGAATGATCTGACAGAGGTGTACAAAATCATGAGAAAAATAGATTGGGTAAACGCACAGAGTCTCTTGCCCAGAGCAGGGGAATCGAGAACCAGAGGACATAGGTGTAAGATGAGAGGCAAAAGATTTACTAGGAACCTGAGCGATGGTTTTTTTTTACATAAAGGGCGGTGGGTATATGGAACGAGCTGCCGGAGGAGGTAATTGAGGCAGGTGCTGACGATTAAGAAACAATTAGACAGGTACATGGGTAGGACAGGTTTAGAGGGATATGGGCCAAACGCAGGCAGGTGGGACTAGCATAGATGGGACATGTTGGTCGGTGTGGGCAAGTTGGGCCGATGGGCCTGTTTCCATGCTGTAAGGTTCTATGACTACTGCTGGCATGCATGACAATTAAACACTCTTGTTTCTTGACACAAAGTGAACTAAGTTGGATGAAATATGTTATCTATGGCTCTGCTTTTGTACTCAATGTTTATAGAGTTATAGAGTCATGGAGTCATACACTTTGGAAACAGGCCCTTTGGCCCAACATGCCCCCACGACCAACATGTCCCATCTACGTTGGTCCCACCTGCCTGCGTTTGGCCCGTACCCCTCTAAACCCGTCCTTTCCGTGTACCTGTCCAATGCTTCTTTTATGAAGACCAGAATATTATTTCCTTTACTTACTTACATCATAGTGTTGGTGAATAATATTCAGTTGAGGGAGAGAGATGCCAGAGAGAGAGAGAGGAGAGAGAGGGAGAGAGAGGGAGAGAGGGGGAGGGAGGGGAGAGAGGGGGAGAGAGGGGGAGGGAGGGGGAGGGAGGGGGGGAGGGGGAGGGGAGGGGGGGAGGGAGGGAGGGAGAGGTGGGAGAGGGAGGGAGAGGAGGAGAGAGAGAGAGAGAGAGAGAGAGAGAGAGAGAGAGAGAGAGAGAGAGAGAGAGAGAGAGAGAGAGAGAGAGAGAGAGAGAGAGAGAGACAGGAGAGAGGGGAGAGGGAGAGAGAGAGGAGGGAGGGAGGAGGGAGGGAGGGAGGGAGGGAGAGAGGGAGAGAGGGAGAGAGGGAGAGAGGGAGAGAGAGAGAGAGAGAGAGGAGAGAGAGAGAGAGAGAGAGAGAGAGAGAGAGAGAGAGAGAGAGAAATTTTGAGAATTTGTTTCATCCACATTGACTTTTCAAGTTGTGCACCCCTTTCAGAATCATAAACGTTCTTTCGTTAGATCTGAAGTGAGCTCAGAGGAGACAGAGGAAGCCCCTGATCCCGTAAAACACACAGCAAGTGAAGTCTGTGTCGACATCCAAGGATGGAAATGTGCAAACACTCACCACAACAAAAGCCTTGTGGCTCCACAGCTAAAATCAAAGATGACTGGGCAAGTGCGAAGAATGCTTTGGGGATTTTATCATGCTTTCAAATTTCCATTAGCTGATTCATAACTAATTTCAATTATGAGGATAGTAATTTACCTCTCTACACAACACTAACCTCAACTGTGAACTGCTGGAAGAAGGGTTTCGGCCCGAAACGTTGCCTATTTCCTTCGCTCCATAGATGCTGCCGCACCCGCTGAGTTTCTCCAGCACTTTTGTCTACCTGTGACCTGTGTATTGTCTTTGGTTGCACTAATGACTTTGGGCTATTTTTGCACTAGTATTGGGGTTATTAATTTATTGAATTTTAAATATATATATTATAAGTTTAGTTTAGTTTAGATTTGTTTTGTTTAGATTTGTTTTGTTTCGTTTTGTTTAGTTTAGTTTAGAGATATAGTGCGGAAACAGGCCCTTCAGCCCGCGCCGACCAGCGATCCCCACACACTAACACACACACCAGGGACAATTTATAATTTTACCGAAACTAATTAACCTCCAAACCTGTGTGTCTTTGGAATGTGGAGGAAACCTGAGGAAACCGGAGAAAACCCACGCAAGTCACAGGTGGAACGGCAAACTCAGTATAGTTAGCACCCGTAGTCAGGATCGAACCCAGGTCTCTGGTGCTGTAAGGTAGAAACTCAACTGTTACACCATCCTAATTATCTACGTATATTGTGTTTGCAGGCCTGTTATGCAAGTAAGAATTTCATTGTTTCATTACAGGTACGTATGACAACTAAATGTTAATGACTCTTGATCAACACATTGGAACTTGTCATAAAGTTAGAGTCATACAGCGTGATACAGGTTCTTCAGCCCAACCTGCCCAGGCCAACCTACATACTCCGTCTACAACAGACCGATCTGCCTGTGTTTGGCCCATATCCCTCTAAACTATCCTATCCATGTACCTGTCCAAATGTTTGTTAAATGTTGCGATAGTCCCTGCCACATCTACAGTGCCTCCTCCGGCAGCTTGTTCCATACACACACCACCCTTGGTGTAAAAAAGTTACTCCTCAGGGCAAATATTAAATATTTCCCCCCTCACTTTAAACCTATTCCCTCTGGTTCTTGATTCCCCTACCCTGGGTAAAAGGCTCTGTGCACCTACCCTAACTATTCCCCTCACGATCTTACAAGGAAACTCTCCAGTAATCGGTTAGCAAATTTTGTTCTCACACTGTCGGGATTACAAGTGTGAGGTCAGTTGACTATGTGGGGGGTGGCACAGTGGCACAGCGGTAGAGTTCCTGACTACGGATGCTTACGGAGCATGTACGTTCTCCTTGTGACCGCATGGGTTTTCTCCGGGTGCTCCGGTTTCCTCCTACACTCCAAAGACGTACAGGTTTGTGGGTTTAAATGGCTTCGGTAAAAATTTGTAAATTGTCCCTTGTGTGTGCAGGATAGTGAAAGTGTACGGGGATCGCTGGTCGGCGTGGACTCGGTGGGCCGAAACGCCTGTTTCCACACTGTATCTCTAAATTAACCTAAACTATCTGTACTCATTTCCTGGGACTGGGGGCTTCAAAGATGTCGTTCAATGGGACGTGTATGTAAAACAGGAATCTTTTGTGTTTTGTAAATGCAGATTATTTCTGCATCCCTTCCAAGGTGACCCTATCATTCTTCCCAGCTACCCCAAAGATACTCAGGTAATGTCTGCAGCCTGAGGCATGGAGCATTGGCAGTCCATATAACCACGGAGAACAATATGGAGTCTGAAGAAGGGTCTCGACCCAAAACGTCACCCATTCCATCTCTCCAGAGATGCTGCCTGTCCCGCTGGGTTACTCCAGCTTTTTGTGTCTATCTTCGGTTTAAACCAGCATCTGCAGTTCCTCCATTCAAGTATTCAAGTATTCAAGAGAGTTTATTGTCATGTGTCCCAGATAGGACAATGAAATTCTTACTTTGCTTCAGCACAACAGAATATAGTAGGCATGAATACAGAACAGATCAGTGTGTCCATATACCATTATATATATATATATACACACATGAATAAATAAACAGGTACGGTGCAAATAAACAGATAATGGTCTATTAATATTTGGAGTTTTGTTTCATTTGAGTTTAATTGATGGTTGCGGGGAAGAACTATTTCTGAACCTGGACGTTGCAGTCTTCAGGCTCCTGTACCTTCTACCTGAAGGCAGCGGGGAGATGAGTGTGTGGCCAGGATGGTGTGCGTCCTTGATGATGCTGGCAGCCTTTTTGAGGCAGCGACTGTGATAGATCTCCTCGATGGAAGCGAGGTCAGAACCGATGATGGACTGGGCAGTGTTTACTACTTTTTGTAGTCTTTTCCGCTCCTGGGCGCTCAAGTTGCCGAACCAAGCCACGATGCAACCGGTCAGCATGCTCTCTACTGTGCACCTGTAGAAGTTAGAGACAGTCCTCCTTGACATACCGACTCTCCGTAATCTTCTCAGGAAGTAGAGGCGCTGATGTGCTTTCTTTATGATTGCATTAGTGTTCTCGGACCAGGAGAGATCTTCAGAAATATGCACGCCCAGGAATTTTAAGCTCTTGACCCTCTCTACCATCGACCCGTTGATATAAATGGGACTGTGGGTCCCCATCCTATGCCTTCCTACAGAATGTTCACACACATCTATTTCCTGGATGACTAACTGGGTAACAATAATGGACCGAGCGAGCATTGTTTATGTCCTTTCTACAACCCAGGCATCAACGTCAAGCATTTCCTAATCTCTGGGACTTGGCTACACCCCCTTATTTTGCAATACCTTGAGTATATATACTGCCTTTAGTGTAGGAACATTTTCTATGCAGGAGTATTACCAAATAACATTTGACACAGTCAAATGAGACTTCCTCAAAGAGTCTGAAGAAGGGTCTCGACCCGAAACGTCGCCCATTCCTTCTCTCCAGAGATGTTGCCTGTCCCGCTGAGTTACTCCAGATTTTTGGGTCGAACCTAGGATCAAACCAAGTCAAGTCAAGTCGTCACTTTTATTTCTATAGCACATTTAAAAAACAACTCTCGTTGACCAAAGTGTTTTGCATTGGTGGAGGTACTAATGTTATATAACAGTGGTTCATAGATTAAGTACATACATAAATACATACATATAGCCCTCCCTCAGAGGACGTCAAGAAAGGCTTGAGAGTAAAGATGAGTTTTAAGTCTCGACTTAAAAGAGTCGATGGAGGGGGCAGTTCTGATGGGAAGAGGGATGCTGCAAAGGCGCGGTCGCCCCTGAGCTTATGCCTAGACCGCGGGATGTTCAGTAACCCCAATTCGGCCGATCTGAGGGACCTGGAGGTGGTGTGGTGGGTAAGCAGACTTTTGATGTAGGTGGGGGCAAGCCCGTTAAGGGCTTTGTAAACATAAAGAAGGATCTTGAAATTTATACGGAACCGCACAGGGAGCCAGTGGAGAGAGGCCAGAATCGTCATCTGCAGTTCCTTCCTACACATTTCATTTCCTCACAGAGAGACGCTCTTAAGAACATCTTAAAGGAAGGAGTAGAGGTAGACCAGCGGAGAGAGAACATTTAGAGAGGGATTTCCAACACTTAGGACCATGCATCAGGGGTGTAGAGAAAATTGGTGTTGAGCAAGAGGATAAAATGTGTGTGTGTGTGTGTGTGTGTGTGTGTGTGTGTGTGTGTGTGTGTGTGTGTGTGTGTGTGTGTGTGTGTGTGTGTGTGTGTGTGTGTGTGTGTGTGTGTGTGTGTGTGTGTGTGCGCGTGTGTGTGTGTGTGTGTGTGTGTGTGTGTGCGTGCATGCGTGCGTGTGTGTGTGTGTGTGTGTGTGTGTGCGTGCGTGCGTGTGTGGTGGCTTTAGAGATGAATATGTCAAGACCGAGTAGGGATTTGGGAACACGGATGAGAATTAAAAAATTGAAACATTGTGTTAGGTATCAAACTGAAGAAGTATCCCACCCCAAACGTTTATCTGACTGTTTCCCTCCACGGATGCTGCCCGACCCAATGAGTTCCTCCAACAGGTTGTGTTTTATTCAATGTTTAGAGGGATGTTGGTCAAATGCAGGCAAATGGGACTAGTGAGATGGGCATCTTGATTGGCATGGTTGAGTTGGGACAACAGGTCTGTTCCATGCAGTATGACTCTGTGACTATAAATAGATTAAATATTAAAGTGATTGAAGGTAATCCTGAAGGACATTGTTTCTTCTACATCTCCGTTCTTGACCTTGGGAAAGAATAAATGATTAAAGTTAACAAAACCACTCATCTTTAAACGTGACTTGTGATGGTGCGAGCTTGTGTGCTTCAGACAATGTGCAGAAATTTGTATTTGCTTATTTTAGTTTATTGTTTATTGTCACGTGTGTCGAGGTACAGTGAAAAGCTTTTGTCACGTGCTAACCAGTCAGCGGAAAAACAAAACATGATTACAATCGATCCGTCCACAGTATACAGATACACGATAAAAGGAATAATGTGAATAACATTTAGTGCAAGATAAAGTCCAGTAAAGTCCAATCAAAGATAGTCCGAGGGTCACCAACGAGGTAGATAATAGCTCAGGACTGCTCTCTAGTTGTTGGTAGGATGGTTCACTTGCCTGATAATTGATCATTGGCATTTGGGGATTAAAATATTAGTCCTCCACTATTTTCCTGAAATTACTTTCTCCTGATTTTGTTCCTAAAACCTCTGTTTTATGAAATGGTTTAAGGAGATTATGGATAGAAAAGGGTTTACAGAGACATGACCAAACGCAGGCAGGTGGGACTAGCATAGATGTCGGCATGGTCGGCATGGGCAAGTTGGGCCAAAGGGGTTATTTCCGAGCTGTATTACTCTGATAAATTTATCAACTTTTCAACTGGTACTGTTACTGGAAAAGATATCGCCCTCTCAATGAATAAAAGCAAATGAGTTATTCTTTTGCTGAAATTACAAAAGGAAGCTATCTGGTCCATTTGTGTTGTCCTTTGAAAAACATGTCAATTTAGTCTTTCTATATTCCTCCAAATTGTATATTCAATTTACATGTATTATTCAATGTACATTCAATTTGTTTTTGAAAGTTACTATGATATCTCCATCCACTCAGGTATTGCTTTCCAGATCGGAATGGCTCACAGTGTATAAAAAAAATCTCATCTCCTCTCTGGTTCAGGGACAGCTTCTTCCCAGCTGCTATCAGGCAACTAAACCATCCGACCACAACTAGCGAGCAGTCCTGAACTACTATCTACCTCATTGGAGACCCTCGGACTATCTTTGATCGGACTTTACTGGCTTTATCTTGTACCAAACATTATTCACGTTATTCCCATTATCATGTATCTGTACACTGTGGACAGCTCGTTTGTAATCATGTATTGTCTTTCCGCTGACTTGGTTAGCACGCAACAAAAGCTTGGTTTATGTGACAATAAACTAAACTCATACTCAAAAATGGGTTGTCATGGTAAAAGCCAATCATTCGAAAATAGATACTAAAAATACTTACATGCGATGTTTTCTTTAAAAAAAGTTGACATCATGTATTCTAAAAAAATGTTGACATGATTTTCCGTGGAGCGCGAATATTTTTGTAAGTGGTTGGGCGTGGCTGTGTAACAGTGTTCAAAAGTAAGGAGCGGCTTCGATAATTGCGAAAGCCAGCTTGAGAGTGCAGCTTTGCAAGAAAAAAAAAGAAGGAATTCTGTCTCTTGTAAAATACATGCGAACCCGCCCATAGACAACTGAAGATACAGCAAAGGCTGGCGTCGAACAGGCGAGTCTGGAGACAGTAATGACTGTGCACTTGAACAGCAAACCCCAGCGCAATGAATCAAAAGAGGCAAGGTAAAGGTTTATGAGGAAGTGTCTCTACTGCTGCAGGTGTTTCTTCCATATCAAAGGTAGACCAACAGGAAACTCCAGGTCTCCAGATAAAAGGTTTCAGCTCGTTAGAATCAATCTAACCTGGTAGCCTAAACCACAAGATTCAGTCTGTACCAGCTGGGATCACTTCGCATGTCCTCCAACCAGCCAAATGTAAAAAAAGCGTTTCCTGGGAGCTTTGTCTCAGTAATATCACCCCCTAAAAATGCGAGTTATAACACGACGTAAATATGGTGCAGAGGATTTCATACTGATATTCGGCTGTTAAACAAATTGGACACAAAGTGCTGGAGTAACTCAGCAGGTCAGGCAGCATCCCTGGAGAACATGGATAGGTGACGTTTCGGGTCGGGACCCTTCTTATTTGCAAATTATGAAGCAAATTATTTGCTTCAGTATTAGTTCAAATTAAATGTATTTACTTTATCACGCAAAGGGTGGTGGGTGTATGGAGCGAGCTGCCGGACGGAGGAGGTAGTTGAGGCAGGTACTATCACAATGTTTAGGAAACATTGGGACAGGTACATGGATAGGACAGGTTTGGAGGGATATGGGCCAAACGCAGGCAGGTGGGATTAGTGTAGATGGGACATGTTGGATGTTGGGCCGAAGGGCCTGTTTCCACGCTGTAAGACTCTATGACTATGACTAATTATAAAAACTGAAATTAGTTATATTCTATGCAGCGTTTACTGTTCTTACTACAAAACATTTCCTGCATCTGACATTTTTTGATATTCACTTAAACACATTTGGTAGTTCAGTAGTATTTTGAACCTTTTTCATGAAACATTAATATATTGTAACATTACAAGCAATTTCTCAATATATTTTATGCTGGATCAGGAGCCCTTTTCATACTCTTTTCTATGTGTAGAAAACATTAAACTTTAAACTATAAGCACTTTTATACATTATTTCTTCATTGAATATCAATTATTTTTAAAAGAAATAGGAATCCATCTGCTAAATGTACGGTTATGACAAGATGATATTGGCTCTAAAAATATATTTTCTTCTTACATAGAGTCATAGCATCATGTAGTCATACAGCGTGGGAACAGGCCCTTCGGCCCAACTTGCCCACACCGCCCAACATGTCCCATCTACACTGGCCCCACCTACCCTTGTTTGGCCCATGTCCCTCCAAACCGGTCCTAATAAGTATTTAAGGGCTGGTAGAAAAGTGACAACTATTTTATATATTAAAATTGAATATCAAATCTTAAATCATCAATTTTATCAAACTTCCATCACAACAGGTATCTTAAACTGCGGTAATATATTAACACATTAAAATGAAAAACACTACATGTTTATGTGTCATAGAGCTCTAAAATATAATTTTATGAGGATTATTCGTTAGAACAGTACGGCCCAAGAACAGGCCCTTCAGCCCATAATGTCTGTGCTGAACATGATGCCCAGCCAACTCTTATTTGCCCGCACATAATCCATATTCCTCCATTTCCTGCATATCCTTGTGCCTATCAAAAAGTCTTTTAAATGTCCTTATTGTATCTTCCCCCTCCATCATCTCTGACAGCGTGTTCCAGGCATTGTCTAATAAGCTGACCCAATCTCCTTTATACTTTTCCCCTCTTACCTTAAAGTTATTCTGGGGTTGTATGATCTGGGCAATCAATGAGATGAGGCATGGGGTGGTTGGAGGAATGTGGAATTTGTCACGCCAAGTGATTGAGGAAGAAATGATTGCATTATGGAAGGGTAATTTGGTGAGCAATAGAAGCACGGGAAGTGTAGGTGTTGGTGAGAGAAAGATCATGGGAATTGGGTTAGGTGTAGGAAGGAACCGCAGATGCAGGTTAATGGACCATTATGGGCTGCTTGGCCATCGGTGTTGGCTCGGATATGTTCCGTACTTTTTTATACCTCTAGTTCCCCTCTCCCCAGACTCTCAGCCTCGACCCGAAACATCACCCATCCTTCTTCTCCAAAGATGCTGGCCTGACCTGCTGAGTTACTCCAACACTATGTGTCCATCGTGGGAGTTGGTTTACTTGAGGACTGCTCCTTCAAAGATCAGGCACCAACATGGTTGTACGAATGATCTCTTTGTACACCAGAGTTTTGCTAACTAACTGAACAACCTAAAACTAGGTTTCTTTGCCAATAAGACTCCGTCGGACCACATTGCCTTCAGACAATAAACCTTCATGAGGAGACTGTGGAAAATGTGTACTTCTGGAGCCACCTCACAGCAATGGCAAACATCAATGATGACATTCACCACCACCTAAAATACACCAACAGAGTCTTTGAGAAAAAGATGATGAACCCAGAGTGGGTACCAAACTTATAGTGTAGCACTCTACTATATGATTCATAAGTTTATAACTTCATAAGTGATAAGAGCAGAATTAGGCCATTCGGCCCATTAAGTCTACGCCATTCTATCTATCTCTCCCTCCTAACCCCATTCTCCTGCCTACTCCCCATAACCCCTGACACCCGCGCTAATCAAGAATCTACCTATCTCTGCCTTAAAAATATTCTGAGACTTGGACTACCCACGGCAGGCAACTCTACAAAATCCTTGAAATTCATTGGAATGACAAGTAAACCAACGTCAGTATCAACTCCAGTATTAAGGTCCTAGATACACTTTGTAGACTTTGTTGGGCAGGCTACATCGCTTGCATATCAACACTCGACTCCACAAACAGATGCTCTGTTCTGAGTTCTGTCAAATAATGAGATTCCCAGACTAACAGTGTAAAATAGAATGCTCCCAAAGCTTCCTTTGATAGATACTGAGCAACGTCCCCACTGATTATTGGGACTCACTGGCCCACTACCTTCCCAAGTGGAGAATGGAGCATTTGAAATGCTATTGAAGACCTTGAGTGCCTTCATTGGGAGATGTAGCCTTACAGAGGTGGCAGAGACAGCACATCCACCTCACTAACTAAACGCAACACAGGCCCTATCCTCCATCATCTGTCCCATCAATGGCAGAGGCTGCCATTCTAGCATTGTCTCATTAGCCACCACAAGACCCACAATTAAGGGTGGCACGGTGGCGCAGCGGTAGAGTTGCTGCCTTATAACGCCAGAGACCCGGGTTCC
This sequence comes from Malacoraja senta, assembly GCA_038087875.1. NCBI lineage: Eukaryota > Metazoa > Chordata > Chondrichthyes > Rajiformes > Rajidae > Malacoraja > Malacoraja senta. The sequence goes on from CM075986.1 coordinate 9,870,451, forward strand.
ATCCTGACTACGGGTGCTGTCTGTACGGAGTTTTACCTTCTCCCCGTGACCTGCATGATTTTTTTTCCAAGATCTTCGGTTTCCTCCCACACTCCAAAGACGTATAAATTTGTTGGTTAATTGGCTTGGTATAAATGTAAATCGTCCCTAGTGTGTGTAGGATAGTATTAGTGTGCGGGGATCGCTGGTTGGCGCAGACGATGGGCCGAAGGGCTTGTTTCCGCGCTGTATCTCTAAGCTAAACTAAACTAAGTATAGAGAAGGTCTGTCATAACAGCTGATAACTGTGACAGATACTTATCAATAGGTATTTTATGAATGATCTCAAAATTGGTTTGGGCTGTACTATTTTTGGCATTGCTGCAATAGTGACTGTAGAGAGAAATATTAATTCAGTTTTTGGACCTGTGCCAACAGGATCATGATCCAGTACTAACGTGTTGCATACTACAAAAATTCCAAACAATGTTTCAGATGGTTCGATAAATAAACATATCTTAGGGAGTGAGGCAGACTGCAGATATCAGAAAACTTCCAGGTTACTCTCTGAACTATTGATTAGAGTATGAAGCTCAATAATTCAGTTTAGACAATAGATCAGTCTGAAGAAGGGTCTCGACCCGAAATGTCACCCATTCATTCTCTCCAGAGATGCTGCCTGTCCTGCTGAGTTACTCCAGCATTTTGTGTCTAATTCAGTTTAGTATCTGTGGACATAGAAACATAGATACATAGAAAATAGGTGCAGGAGTAGGCCATTCGGCCCTTCGAGCCTGCACCGCCATTCAAAATGATCATGGCTGATCATCCAACTCAGTATCCCGTACCTGCCTTCTCTCCATACTCCCTGATCCCTTTAGCCACAAGGGCCACATCTAACTCCCTCTTAAATATAGCCAATGAACTGGCCTCAACTACCCTCTGTGGCAGAGAGTTCCAGAGATTCACCACTCTCTGTGTGAAAAAGTTTTTCCTCATCTCGGTCTTAAAGGATTTCCCCCTTATCCTTAAGCTGTGACCCCTTGTCCTGGACTTCCCCAACATCGGGAACAATCTTCCTGCATCTAGCCTGTCCAACCCCATAAGAATTTTGTACGTTTCTATAAGATCCCCTCTCAATCTCCTAAATTCTAGCGAGTATAAGCCAAGTCTATCCAGTCTTTCTTCATATGAAAGTCCTGACATCCCAGGAATCAGTCTGGTGAACCTTCTTTGCACTCCCTCTATGGCTATAATGTCCTTCCTCAGATTTGGAGACCAAAACTGTACGCAATACTCCAGGTGTGGTCTCACCAAGACCCTGTACAACTGCAGTAGAACCTCCCTGCTCCTATACTCAAATCCTCTTGCTATGAAGGCCAACATACCATTCGCTTTCTTCACTGCCTGCTGCACCTGCATGCCTACTTTCAATGACTGGTGTACCATGACACCCAGGTCTCGCTGCATCTCCCCATTTCCTAATCGGCCACCATTTAGATAATAGTCTGCCTTCCCGTTTTTGCCACCAAAGTGGATAACCTCACATTTATCCACATTATACTGCATCTGCCAAACATTTGCCCACTCACCCAGCCTATCCAAGTCACCTTGCAGTCTCCGAGCATCCTCCTCACAGCTAACACTGCCCCCCAGCTTAGTGTCATCCGCAAACTTGGAGATGTTGCATTCAATTCCCTCGTCCAGATCATTAATATAAATTGTAAATAGCTGGGGTCCCAGCACTGAGCCTTGCGGTACCCCACTAGTCACTGCCTGCCATTGTGAAAAGGACCCGTTTACTCCCACTCTTTGCTTCCTGTTTGCCAGCCAGTTCTCTATCCACATCAATACTGAACCCCCAATACCATGTGATTTAAGTTTGTATCCTAATCTCTTATGTGGTACCTTGTCGAAAGCCTTCTGAAAGTCCAGATACAACACATCCACTGGTTCTCCCCTATCCACTCTACTAGTTACATCCTCGAAAAATTCTATAAGATTCGTCAGACACGATTTACCTTTCGTAAATCCATGCTGACTTTGTCCAATGATTTCACCACTTTCCAAATGTGCTGCTATCCCATCTTTAATAACCGACTCTAGCAGGAGACTCTAGCAGGACCAGGAGAGGAACGTTAGATGTTCTCGAGTATTGCCCAGTGTCACCGTCCACTGCATGTTTTGGAGTTACTCAGATCTTGAGTAGATTCTGGATTCTCATTATTTAATGGTTTCCACTTCTTCAATGTTGAATAATTCTGATAAAGGAAAAAACAAAACAATTGAGCTCTCACAGAAGGAATGTTGAAATAATTCATCCCTTCTCCCACTTGTTCTTACAATGTCTGATTTTTTACAAAATATATACTCACATCTTGTGTTTTCTTTAACAAACCAGCGCATATTAGGTAGATGGAGGTCGGGGGGGGGGTAACTATTAGGTACATGGGGAGGGGGGGGGGGGGTAGACTGAGATGTCCAGAGGACTTACACTTTGGAATGAAACATTAGTGGGCTGAATGATCTACATGTGTCAGGGGTTAAGGGGCGAAGACAGGAGAATGGGGTTGAGCGTTAAAGATAGATCTGCCATGATTTAATGGTGGAGTAATCCCGATGGGCTGAATGGCCTAATTCTGTTCCTACAACATGAACTTATGAATGATCTACATCTGTGCTGTAAGTTCGAAGCAATTCTATGTTTGCTCATAGTAATTGAGACTTTGATAATGATTAGTGTGTAGGATGGAACTTCAGATGTTGGTTTACAATGAAGATAGACACAAAAAGCTGGAGTATCTCAGCGGGTCAGGCACGTCTCTGGTGAAAAGGAATAGGTGACGATTCGGGTCGAGACCCTTCTCCAGACTGGGAGTCAGGAGAGAGGGAGTCTAGAGACTGAATGAAAGGTATGCAAAAGGACAAATCAAAGCCAGCAACCATGATCAAGGATAGGTGGAGCCCACAGTGGTCCATTGTTGGCTGTGGAGAAGGTGATAATGCATGATACAAACAGTGGAACTAAGCAGGACAACAATGAAACTAGTGCAACGACTAGCGCAGTGGGGTTGTGACGGAGAGAGAGGGGATGTAAGGGTTACTTGAACTTGGAGAAATCAATATTTATACCGCTGTGTTGTAAGCTGCCCAAGCCCCATTTATTAATTCTCATTGCAATATCCTGCACCATCATTCAATGGCTGAGTCAGCCTTAGTCAGGGTACCTTTGCTGGGGAATTGCTTATTCATGCCAAGGGACAATTACATGCAAAGTGGAGTGTTTAAACTATTTGCAACTCCAATAATTAATTATTCAAATATTGGGAGTAACAGGCTATTTTAGAAGTATTTACCTTCAGATGGTTTTTAAGTAATGGTTATTTTTAACTGGTGCTGGCGGCAAAACTAGGTTGAACACACAAATTATCAGAGGGGATCTGAATCATATCGGAATATGAAAGGATGGAGAGAGGATTTTTTAAAATACTAGGAATACGTAGTCCTTGAGTTTCTATCTGAATTAAATGAGTAGCCTGAGTTATTGTACATATGAAGTAGAATCATTTGAACTGGTCACGGAGTTTTTTTAGTGATACAGCATGGAAACAGGCCCACTGAGTCCGCGCCAACCAGCGATCCCTGCACACTAACACTATCCTCCGCACAGTAGGGATAATTTACAATTCATCGGACAGACGAAGGGCATCGACCCGAAACATCAACTTTTCCTTTTCTCCAGAGTTGCTGCCTGACCTGCTGAGTTACTCCAGCATTTTTGTGTTTATCTTCCCTCTTCACCTTTCCTCTCCATGTACCTGTCCAAGTGTATTTTGAATGTTATTGTACCTCCCTCAACGACCTCCTCTGGCAGCTCTTTCCTTACACCCACCACCCTCAGAGTCTTCTTCTTCTTATCGACTCCACACACAAGATTAGAAGTTGTTCAGCCAGAGCTGAACACACTTCTCAGCATCTGCATGCAATGGTGTCTGTCTTGTCGCTTCTGGTGCTTCTTGTGCGTGGTGGTGGAAATATTGGTGAAAACAGGGCCGCGACGTGAACGCTCTTTCAATAGACAATAGACAATAGGTGCAAGAGTAGCCAGCACCGCCATTCAATGTGATCATGGCTGATCATCCCCAATCAGTACCCTGTTCCTGCCTTCTCCCCATATCCCCAGACTTTAAGAGCCCAATCTAGCGCTCTCTTGAAAGTATCCAGAGAACCGGCCTCTACCGCCCTCTAACTTTCCTTGACCCCACCCTCAGAGTGAAAAATACATTTGTCTTGGAATTCTTTAATACATGTTCAATGGGACCGAACTACTTTACGAAATGTTTAGAAACTTGTAGTCTATTCCACTCAATCTCCCTCCCACTCTAATAAACCTCTACTCCACCAGCTCCAAAGGGAATAAATTCAGGCCAAAACTTTCCAAGGGACTCCAGGTGTGGTCTTACCAAGCCCTATGTAATTACAACAACTTCCTTGCTCTTGTACTCCAATCCTCTTGAAATAAAGGCAAACATACCATTTTCTCTCTTAATTGCTCGTTGTAACTGCACTCTACCCTTCTACGACTTGTGTACATGAACTCCTAAATCCCTTTCATGCCAATATTTGCCTATTAATTTGCGAGACTGTTTACTGACATCCATTAGACGTGCGGATGTCTAAAACAAAAATGTCTAAAACGTTTTTGTGTCGAAAAAGGTCTAAAGCAAAAAAAAAAATCAAACTCTCCCAATAACTTTTTCAATCATTACCAGCTTTACATGTAATCTTTATATTCAAGCCAAAATGATTCAGATATCTGTATTGACAAGAGAATAATTTGTGGGACGCCACTTTTTAAATCCCTCGTCTGAAATGATCCATTAATGACTACTTACGTTTAAGCCATCTTCCCATTCAAGCTGCTCCATTCCCTTTGATACCATTAGCTTTAATTATCCCGCTGAGTTCCAGGTGAGTCACATAAGCTCGTGATGGATAACCCAAAAAAATCCTAAGACACTATGTGAAAGAAGGACGTAGGAATTCTCCCCCAGTATCCTGCGCTATATTTATCTATAATCAAAACATTGACACATTGCGATCCATCCCGAATTGGTAACGTTACATTTTAACAGCTGCACATTATTTTCAGGGACATCAATGGAAAATGAATTTCAGAGGCAGGATATGAAGTACTTCCACTATTATACAGCACTTTCAGGGATGAATTTCAAGACAAATTATTTAATTGGATCATTTATTTTACAGTGCTGCTTGTGTGAACCAGCTATATGCAAACTGCATTTCCTAAGTTACTGTAACAATTTCTACTCCAGATTTATTTAACTGCTTGAAGTTAGATGCCCAGCTGCGTGACAGATTTAAACTTGTGTCTTAGATAGACACAAAAAGCTGGAGTAACTCAGTGGGACAGGCAGCTTCTCTGGAGAGAAGGAATGGGTGAATAAGGGTCTCGACCCGAAACGTCACCCATTCCTTCTCTCCAGAGATGCTGCCTGTCCCGCTGAGTTACTCCAGCTTTTTGTGTCTATCTAAGGTTTAAACCAGCATCTGCAGTTCCTTCTTACACACTAAAACCCCTGTCCCACGGTACGAGTTCATTCCAAGAGTTCTCCTGAGTTTACCCTGATTCGAACTCAGAGATTTACGGTAATGGCCACTCGTCGGTACTCGGGGCTCCCGTGGACATTTTTCATCATGTTGATAAATCTTCATGAGTCTTCCGGAGTACCTGCCGTTAGCGCTAAGAGACGTCCCCGAGCTCCGACGTACCCGCTACGTTCATTCTCCGTGCTTACCACGAGTTTGATTTTTTTTTAACTCGGGAGAGCTCTTGGAATGAACTCGTACCGTGGGACAGGGCTTTTAACTTGTGTCTGCCAGATTAATTCAATGATACTTCATCGTCACATGTACCTAGGTACAGTGAAATGGTTTGTTTTTCGTACAACCTGGTGAAATCGTGTAGCAGACCTTTTGCTTTTCTAAAAACTAGATGATAAACTCTCATCGGCTGCCTCGCAAAATGTGTCCACTAAGAGATCATGAAGAAATTGTGCTTTACTCAGTAAAATAAAGCATGATTGCCTCAATTTCTTGCCATAAATATCTTTCACTAAGCAGGAATAGATTGTAATCATCAGACTCGTCCTTAAAAAGTAGCTTGCATCTAAATGCAGCATGATTTCCTCAAAGAACATGCCAATTTTACCTTATTGCTGGTTGCAGGCAATTTTGGCCAATAAAACTATGTCTCACTCAACAGCCACACTCAAATGGTCAGATTTCATGCTGATATGTTTACGCACATCAATATTTCCTTAAATGTAAAATCTTTCTTGCTTATAGCAATTTTCATGATCTTCCAAAGAAACACTTTTTTTAAGCTTAGCTTAGTTTAACTTAGTTTAGTTTAGTTTAGTCTAGTTCAGAGATATAGCTCGGAAACAAGCCCTTTTGCCCACTGAGGCTGCTACACTAACACTATCCTACACACACTTGGGACAATTTACATTTATACCAAGCCTATTAGCTTATACACCTGTACATCTTTGGAGTGTGGGAGGAAACCGGAGAACCCAGAGAAAACCCAATCAGGTCACGGGGAGAACATACAAACTTCATACAGACAGCACCCGTAGTCGGGATCGAACCGGGGTCTCTGGCGCTGTAAGGCAGCAACTCTACTGCTGAGCCACCTTCTTAAGTTACCGTTATAGCCGTGAGCACTGGCTCGCCCCAAGGCTGTGTCCTAAGCCCCCTGCTGTTTAGTCTGCTAACACACGACTGTACTGCTAGACTCAACAACAACTTCATCAACAAGTTCGCTGATGACACAACAGTGGTGGGTCTCATCAGTGACAATGATGAGTCGGCGTACAGGATGGAGGTGGAGCTGCTCACAGGATGGTGCAAATCCCACAACCTCATTCTCAACGTGGGAAAAACTAAGGAGATGGTGGTTGACTTCAGGAGGGTGGGAAAACAACACCATACACCTCTGCACATCGATGGAGCTGAGGTGGAAAGGGTCAACAGCGTGAAGTTGCTAGGACTCCATCTGTCAGATGACCTGACGTCCACGACCAACACCACAGCACTGGTCAAGAGAGCCCAGCAGTGACTACACCCTCTCCGAAGACTACGTAAAGCAGGTCTCCCCACTACACACCTACGAACTTTTTATAGGGGGACAATCGAGAGCACATTAACCTACGGCATCACTTCCTGGTTCGGGAGCTGCAAGGCGTACGAACGGCACCAACTAGACAGGATTGTGAAGACCGCCAGCAGGATTATTGGTGCTCCACTCCCTTTCCTGCTGGACATATACAGGAAGAGATGTATCAGCAGAGCCATCTCCATCATCAAAGACCCCTACCACCCATCGCATCACATATTCTCCATCCTGCCATCTGGGAAGAGGTACAGGAGCATTAGGTGCAAAACCAGCAGGATGCTCCTCAGCTTCTTCCCGCAGGTTATAAGACTGATAAACGGACTTTGCCCCCTGCCAAAGTATCGTGCACCAACCACCAACCTGGACACACTGCAGCAGAGCCACTGTCGTGCCGCTGCCGATCGGAACGCCTGTTGATGTTTAGTAAAGAGTAGAGTGTTAATTTGTTCATGATATATGTATTTTTACTTCTATTTATTTTTTACTGCACACTGAAATGGACACTGGTTGAGGAACGTTTTTTTGTTTCCTCTGGGTATGTGAATACTCAGGAAATGACAATAAAGATATACAATACAATGCTACAGGAAATGTTGCAGTCAGTCACGAACACTCAGTTCCTATTTGCCCATAATGATCAATTATCCGTTTCAGCTGAGTTAGTGGAGGCAAGAATGTTGGTTGGAAGCTCTCCTTTTTTGTAAATAACACTGTGTTTTCTTTCAGACACTTGTGAGAAAGTAGGCATGGCCACAGTTTAACATCTCATTCAAAAGACAAGACTCCTGATAAACAAGACTCAAATGGAGTGGCACAGTGACACACCTGGTAGAGCTGGTGCCTCACGTTGCCAGTGACCCGGGTTCGAGAGTAGCAGAGACAAGATGTGTGCATATCAACCAGTGCAGTATTCTGTGCATGTAGGAACTGTAGATGCTGGGTTAAACCAAAGGTGGACACAAAATGCTGGAGTAACTCAGCAGGACAGCAGAGAGCATCTCTGGGGAGAAGGAATGGGTGACGTTTCGGGTTGAGACTCTGTGCTGTTACTGCCATCACTCAGGGTAATTCGGAGGTAAGTTGAATGGATGATGCCTCTGCAATTTTCCCTGGAAGAGCAAATTGGGGATTGTTACAAATTCCAGAGTAAAAGAAATGGAACCATTTTCTGTTCAATGGCTAGAAACATTGAGCTGCAGATGTTGATTTACAAAAGGAGACACAATGTGCTGGAGTAACCCAGTGGGTCAGGCAGCATCCCTTGAGAACAAGGATCCCTGAAATGTCACCTCTCCATGTTCTCCAGAGATGCTGCCTGACCTGCCAAGTTACTCCAGCACTCTGTGTCTTTTCCTGTTCAATGGGATTCTGCGGGTCAGGCAGCATCCCTGGAGAAAATGGACCGGTGATGTTTCAGGGATCCATGTACTTTAGAGATGCTGCCTGATCTGATGAGTAACTCCAGCATGCTGTGTCTTTTCTTGTTCAGTGGGATTCGGTGGCGACAGAAAAATGCACTCTTCCCATTAAGTTTTCTGATTGCCTGTTATTTTCGGACCTGTAATCGACACAAACTGAAACACGCAGGTTCCTGCCCCCATCCCACTCCTTCTCCAAGATGCTTTTGAAGAGCCTGCACAAGTTTTCTACATTCCAGCACCTCACCTCTACTCACCTTCCTCCACATCCCAGCACATAAATCTTACTCACATGTCGGCGGACTTTAAAGAGAAGTCGTTTCTGTAATTACAGCCCCGTACATCAGAAAGAAAAATGAGGGGAACTAGGAATCGCGGGGGCATGATCAACATCAGTGTGTGAAGAGATATATGTTGGTTCAGGAACTGAGGGGTTATGATCATCTGACATGTTTTGAGGACACAGATTTTGAGGGGAAAGGGGAAAGATTTAATGCGAACTTGAGATGCAACTTTTTCACAGCGAGGGTGGTGGGTGTATGGGACGAGCTGCCAGAGGAGGTAGTTGAGGCAAGTACTATCACAACATTTAAAAGACATTTGGACAGGTACGTGGATAAGAAAGGTTTAGGATATGGCTCAAATGCAGGCAGGTGGGATTATTGTTGATGGGGCATCTTGGTCAAGCATGGACGTTGGGCCAAAGGGCCTGTTTCCATGTTGTATGACTCTATGACTCTATGAAATGCCTTCATTGTTGTAAAACCTTGAGAAAAATGTCTTTTAAATCTTAACTTTATTAAAAAAGTAGAGGGGTAGACAGTTAAAACCTTTTTCCAGGGTGTAAATGTAAACGGCTAGAGAGTATAGATTTATGAGCGGTGCAATGTTTGAAGGAAATGTGTGGGGGTATTTTGTGTTACACAGACTGGTGGGGGCCTGGATTGCATTGCCAGGGGTGGTGGTGGAGGCAGGTCATTAGGTCATAAGGTCAAAAGGAATAGGAGTAGAATTAGGCCATTCAGCCCATCAAGTCTACTCCGGCATTCAATCATGGCTGACCTATCCCTCCCTCCTAACCCCATTCTCCTGCCTTCCTCCCCATAACCTCTGACACCTTTAGCAATCAAGAATCTATCTACCTCTGCCTTAAAAATATCCACTGACGCCCTCCATAGCCGTCTGTGGCAAAGAATTACACATACGATAGTGGCATTTAAAAGGCGTTTAGATGGGCACGTGGATATGGAGAGATATGGATCATGTGCAAGCAGAGATTTGTTTAGCTTGGCACCTTATTCGGCACGCCCTTTATGGGCCAAAGTGTCGTACTGTTTTATATTGTACGTTCTATGTAATAGGCACCTATCTGCAAAATGTAACCTTAAGCAAACCAAGTTAATACATATCATAATGATACATATCATACATAATGAATATCAGTGTGTTAGTGTGTCTACACATTAGTATGTGCACAAATATGTATTATATGAACATCAATATGCATCATTAGATGTGTCTGCGATTGTGTTATGTACGAAAATATGTGTTTGATTTTATGTATTAATGTCTATTGTGGTTAATTGTCTAATCGATGGTTAATTCTTCACACTCATACAACCAAAGTCAGCCTTAATATTATTCAATGCTAATATTTAATTTTAATATCTTAAAATGTTAACAGCAGTACATATTAGTTATAGCCCATGAGATCACTTGTGATCCCATTCCACTTCATTGGGTCTATGTGCAAGGCATTTCAAAGTAATAAATAGATGTCCAAGCCAAAAAAGTACTTCTTTCATAACTGTCGACTAAATATAATAGTTATATTCATAGGATCTGTGCTTTGATCTGTGTAAGTAGTTAATTTAGAAACGTTTTACGACTTTAGCGTTATTCTGATATATCAGCATAATTCACAAACATTCTGACATACTGTGATATTCATTAGTGAAAACGTTGCGTTTGAAGTGTATATAATTATTGATTCTGTGGATGGGAGTGTTGGCAAAAGTCATCCATAATTGATAACTAAGTGAAGGACCTTTCTCTTAAACTGCTGACAAAGTTTTCTATAAACCTCAATGTGCTGAACTTGCTCAGAGAGCAACTCAGTCAACATTAATGTTGCATAATTTAGTTTAATTTAGAAATACAACACGGAAACAGGCCCTTCGGCCCACCGAGTCCATGCCGACCAATGATCACCCTGCACACAGCACCATCCCTCACTACCTTGGGACAATTTACAGAAGCCAATTAACCTACAAACCTGTGCATCTTTGGAGTGTGGGAGGAAACCGGAGCACCTGGAGAAAACCCACGCTGTCACGGGGAGAACGTACAAACTCCATACAGACAGCACCTGTAGTCAAGATTGAACACTGTAAGGCAGCAACCCTGCCACTGCGCCACCGTGCCACCCCATAAATTAACATTTACCATACTGTCATTGATGAGCAACCAGCTCATAGCTACTTCAGTTTAGTTTAGTTTAAGGAACAATAAGGTTAAGTGATTATCATAGTTTACATTGTCTGTACAAGAATGAACAAGATTGGTTTTGGATATTGGAACAGCTTCTTGATCAACTCCCAGAGTTTGAAGAGTTTAGCATAGAATTCTGTTCTAAATATAGATTATTACTTTTACCTCATAACTCTTTGTTGAGATTGTTTTGGAGAAGGGAACAATATTATCTAGAATCAATGTCTTAAATTAAGATATAAATGCAGGAATTAGTCAGTTAATAGAGTCAGTTGTTGACGGATAAAATAGTGAGTCCAATTCAAGTGTTTTATTGTCATATGTCCCGAAATGGAAGAATGATATTCTTCCTTGCAGCAACACAACATAGTTCTCTGTAAACACCATAATAAATAACAAAAAAGTTATATATGTATAGACACAAAATCCTAGAGTAACTCAGCGAGACAGGCAGCATCTCTGGAGAGAAGGAATGGGTCAAGACCCTTCTTCAGACTCTCACTCTCTCTTCCCCCCCTCTCTATCTCTCTCTATCTATCTATCTATCTATCTATCTATCTCTCTCGCTCTCTCTCGCTCTCTCTCTCTCTCTCATGTGTGTGTGTGTGTGTGTGTGTGTGTGTGTGTGTGTGTGTGTGTGTGTGTGTGTGTGTGTGTGTGTGTGTGTGTGTGTGTGTGTGTGTGTGTGTGTGTGTGTGTATGTGTATAGAACATTATATTGCAAAGATAAAAACAATACCCCCAAGTCTACGTAGTTCGGAGCTTATTTGGAGGTCGTGCTGTTTAATAACCTGATGGCTGTATGGAAGAAACTGTTCCTGAATCTGGACCTTAAAGTTTTCAGTGCCTTCTTCCCGGTTGCAGGAGTGAGATGAGAGTGTGGCCAGGGTGGTATGGGTCTCTGATGATGCTGGCTGCCTTTTTGAGCCAGCGACTAATTCAATTATTAATCACGGATAGTAACGAATATTAAGGGTTAGTTAATATTAAGTACGGAAATAGATCATTGATGCCAATGGCTTATCATACGCTGGTCAACATTGGGAATTCGGGAAGAGATTGTGAATTGATTCTGGAAGTTGTTGCTTCGCCTCTTTATACGCAACAGCTGCTCGGCCTGTTTCACGAACAGATGGACCCGCGGACCGCAAGACTCGGGCAGCATTGTGAATGCGAAACCTCAAACCAAGCTGAACCACTCGGCTACCCAAACAGCGCGTCGCGTATAACATACCTCAGTGTGTGTAAGAAGGAACTGCAGGTGCTGGTTTAAACCGAAGATAGACACAAAAAGCTGGAGTAAATTCAGCGGGACAGGCAGCATCTCTGGAGAGAAGGAATGGGCGACGTTTCGGGTTGAGACCCTTCGTCAGTCTGAAGAAACGTCACCCATTCCTTCTCGCCAGAGATGCTGCCTGTCCCGCTGAGTTACTCCAGCTTTTTGTGTCTATCTACATATAAGAACCTGGTCAGTCGTTTCATGATTTTCCTTAGATGGTCCAAATGTCTGCGTTTATCCCGCGTCCCCGCTCGTCCCTCCCCTCTCGTTCACACACACACACACATGTCCTGCTTCCAACTGGGTCTGTGAATTTGAACTTGTCTACCGGTGCGAACCAAACGCGTCTCTAAGAGTTGGGTGAGGTGAGTGCAGAATTTTAGAAAGAAAACGGTATGTTACTCTGTCTGAAGAAGGTTCTTGCTATTGAGGGAGTGCAGCGTAGGTTTACAAGGTTACTTCCCGGGATGGCGGGACTGTCATATGCTGAGAGAATGGAGCAGCTGGGCTTGTACACTCTGGAGTTTAGAAGGATTAGAGGGGATCTCATTGAAACATATAAGATTGTTAAGGGCTTGGACACACTGGAGGCAGGAAACATGTTCCCGATGTTGGGGGAGTCCAGAACTAGGGGCCACAGTTTAAGAATAAGGAGTAAGCCATTTAGAACGGAGACGAGGAAACACTTTTTCTCACAGAGAGTGGTGAGGCGGTGGAGGCAGGTTCTCTGGATGCTTTCAAGAGAGAGCTAGATAGGGCTCTTAAAAATAGCGGAGTCAGGGGATATGGGGAGAATGCAGGAACGGGGTACTGATTGGGGATGATCAGCCATGATCACATTGAATGGCGGTGCTGGCTCGAAGGACCGAATGGCCTACTCCTGCACCTATTGTCAATTGTCTTTTCTCTGTTGTCCCGACCCGAATCGCCGCCCTATTCTTTTTCTCCAGAGATGCTGCCTGACCCGCTGAGTTGCTCCAGCACTTTGTGTCTGTCTTTCCCATATTTTACTCAAACCAGCCCTGCAAACTCCCACCCGGGAGGGTAAAGATATTTCTAATTCCCTTGTAAGTATCTCCCTCGCAAGAAAGTGGAAATGTTCACAAGATCACCCCAGTGATCTTTAGCGCGGATTTAAACCAAATTGGCGCGTTACAAGCAGGAACAAAATACACAAAGTGCTGGAGTAAACTCAACGGGTCGGGCAGCATCTCTGGAAAACATGGATAGGTCAGGGACCCTTCTTCGGCAGAGAATGGATGAGGCGTTTTGTTTCAGCGAAATCTTCGCAAGTTAATCGCTGCGGCGTTTTGCTTTTACACGCTTTGGCGTCCTTGTTCAGTATTCGGAACTAAACGAAGGATTGTTTAAAGGGTCGTTCACTACATTCGGTGCTCTCGATGTGGCCTCCTTAACATCGGCGAGACCGAGCGTAGACTAAATGTGGTGGAAGGAACTGCAGATGCTGGTTTACGCCGAAGATAGACACAAAATGCTGCAATAACTCAACGGGACAGGCAGCATCTCTGGAGAGAAAGGATCTGAAGAAAGGTCTCGACCCGAAACGTCACCCAACGAGAGATGCTGCCTGTCCCGTTGAGTTACTCCAGCATGTTGTGTCTATCCAAGCATAGGCGGCTGTTCCCTTCACAGAGGCGGCCTGACCCGCAGAGTTCCTGCAGCACTTTGCGTTTTGCTCAATATTACAGCATCTGCAGTTCCTTCCGCCCCTATTGTTTAAAGGGAGTCGGGGTTATGGGTGAACAATGCAGATGTCCTGTTGCAGACTCCATGTTGCCACTACTCAACCCGACATTCACCGCTTTCTGAACCAACATTGCCATTATTTGGCAAGGCATTTAATGCGATCCCGTTTCATTTCTAGTGAGTCGAAAAAGTTCCGACGTATTCGTACAATTCCCGTTTTTTTAAATCCCCCCAATCTTCGATTTGCAAACTCCTGGTCATCTACTGATGACCAGGAGTTTGACCTGGTCTTTTATGCTGCATTTAAATTAAATCCATGCCCGAGTGTACACAATAATGAGACGAATAGATCGGGTGGACGAACAGAAGTCTCTTGCCCAGAGTAGGGGAATCAACCTAGGTGAGGGCTGGGAGATTCAATAGGATCTTGAGATGTAACTTTTTCACACAGAGGGTGGTGGGTGTATAGAACGAACTGCCGGAGGAGAAAGTTGAGGCTGGTGCTATCGCAACGGTTCAGAAACATTTAGGACAGAAGGTAGACACATAAAGCTGGAGCAACTCAGCGGGTCAGACAGCATCTCTGGCGAAAAGGGATACTGTAGGTCATGTTTTCGGGTAGAGACCCTTCTTCAGACTGACAGTCAGGGGAACGAGAGATATACTATGACGGTGATGTAGAGAGATATAGAACAAATGAATGAAGGATATGCAGAAAAGTAACGATGATACAGGAAACAGGCCATTGTTAGCTGTGGGCTAGCCAGGGGAGAACGAGACAGACAATGAGAATCAACAATACGACTTTGAAGCTGATACGACTTGGGTGGGGGAGGGATGGGAGAGAGGGGATGTAAGGGTTACTCGAAGTTCGAGAAATTAATATTCATACCACTGGGTTGTAAGCTGCCCGGTACTTTTCAGAAGAAACGTCACTTGTCCATTCCCTCCACGGATGCTGCCTGACCCGCTGAGTTACACCAGCACTCTGTGTTTTTTTCCTAAATCATTCGTTTCGCGTCCCCCTGTGAACGGTTAGATTGGACCGCACTTGGTCAATTCATTAATTTGATTTCCGCCAAAGACGTTTTTGATTTCCAAAGCCATTACCGTTCACTCTTCTTGTCCAATTCCCTTCACATGGCGTTGCATTCAGGAGACGCAGCTTCAGTCAATGGATTCATGTAGCAAAACGCATGCTGTATCCTGAAGATGGGCACAAAAAGTGCTGGAATTTACTCAGCGGGTCAGGCAACATCTCTGGAGAAGAAGGACATGTGGCATATCGGGGCCGGGACCCTTCCAGCGTCATCCATTTTTTTTCCAGAGTTGCTGCCTGATCTGTCAAGAGTCAAGAGAGTTTTATTGCCATGTGTCCCAGATAGGACAATGACAATCCGCTGAGTTACTCCAGCACCTTGTGTCTATCTCCAGTATACACCAGCATCTACAGTTCCTCTCTACACATTCCGCATCCGATTTGTTTCAAAAGGGGAAATACCCACCATATAACCGAGTGAATACGTTACAAAACTACCTACCAATAATTAGGTGATGATAAATGCATAACTTCAACACCATTCCACTGTCTTGTAGTTTTCGTGGTGTTTCTTGTTACCATGTATACTGTTTACCCTGTGTTCTCTGTGAGAACAGGGTATTTCGTTGCGCCTCTGATGCAAATGACAATAAACTAATCAGAATCTGAACTATCTAAGAATCCAAGGGCAATTTACAGCGACCGATTGACCTAACAGCCGGGATGTGGGAGGAAGTTGGAGCACCCGGAAGCAACCCACGCGGTCACAGGGAGAACCCGCAAACTCCACACAGACAGCACCCGAGGTCGGGATCTGCGAGGCAGAAGACCCGCTAGCTGTGCCAACTGTGCCGTCTATAGTTTTTAAAATCCTTCTGAGGACTGTCTCAACTACAACTGCATGTAGTGAGTCCGGGACTCCCACCGCCCCATCGGTGTTTAACTTCAAGGCACGGGAGAGTTGCTGCCTTCCAGCGCCAGAGACCCGGGTTCGATCCTGACCACGGGTGCTTTCTGTTACGGCGTTTGCACCTTCTCGCCGTGACCGCGTGGGTTTTCTCCGGGAGCACGGGTTTCCTCCCAAACTCCAAAGACGTACAGGTTTGTCGGCTAATAGGCTTTGGTAAAATTGAAAATTGTCCCTAGTGTGCGTTGGGATAGTGTTAGTGTACGGGGTGATCGCTGGTCGGCGCAGACTCGGTGGGCCGAAGGGCCTGTTTCTGTGCTGTGTCTCTGAACTAAAAAAAAACACAACATGTTTCTCTTTATACAGCCAGGGAGCTCTTCAATGGTCCTGGTAAATCATTAGCCTTCAGTCAATAGCAACAAAATGTGCCGGTTTGTAGGCTAATTGGCCTCTGTAAATTGCCCCTAGTGTGTGTTGGATAGAACGTGTTGATTGTTGGTCGGCGTGGTCTCGATGGGCCGAAGGGCCTGTTTCTGCGCGGTAACTCTAAACTAAACTATGAAGTAGGTCTGAAGAAGGGTTTCGGCCCGAAACGTTGCCTATTTCCTTCGCTCCATAGATGCTGCTGCACCCGCTGAGTTTCTCCAGCACTTTTTTGTGTACCTTCGATTTTCCAGCATCTGCAGTTCCTTCTTTAATTCTTTAACAAGTACTAAAGCTTAACTCCTTGGGTAATTTGGGATCAGATTTTTCCAGTGTCTCGCCTCCCCTTTCCCTTGCTTTTGTTTTCTCTGCAAATTTGTCTCACATGATTTCACACAGAGCACTGGACCGATTGTGTACCGTGCTCACATATTCTGTTGTGCTGCTGCAAGAATTGCATTATTCTATCTGGGATATATGACAATCATCTCCCGGGTGCTAAACATTTTAATTCTCCTTCCCATTCCCACACTGATTTTTCTTTCCTAGGTCTCTTCCATTGTCAGAGTGAGGCTAAACACAAATTGGAGAAACAGCATCTCATATTTCGTTTGGGCAGCTTACAACCCAGTGGTAAGAATAGTGATTTCTCTCACTTCAAGTAACCCCGGTATTCCCTCTCTCTCTATCCCCCCCCCCCCCACCCAAGTCGCACCAGCTTCTCGTTTTCACCCAACAAACAGCTAACCATGGCCTGTTTCTTTCATCGTCGTTACTTTTTTTGCATCTTTCATTCACTGTTCTTTATCTCTCTACACCATCGTCTATATCTCTCATTTCCCTTTTCCCTAACTAGTCTGAAGAAGTGTCTCGACCCGAAACTTCGCCCATTCCTGCTCTCCACAGATGCTACCTGTCCAGCTGAGTTACTCCAGCTTTTCGTGTCTATCTGCAGTTCCTTCCTACACTCTTAAGTCTTGTGGATTGTGTACTGTGTTTACAAATGCTGTGTGCTGCTGCAAGTAAGAATTTCATTATCCTATCTGGGACATACGGCAATCACTCTTTAACTCGTGACACTTGAATCCATCTTGTCGTACATATGTATTTAACAATATTACATTACACACTGTTATGCAATATTATACACTGGGGCCGTGGACACCACTTTATTGCAGTGGAATGAGAAGCAAAAAGAAGCCATTTAATTGTGTGTGATGAATGGCGCCCAGGGACCTCAGTTCACCGTTGACCGCGAACCCATTATTCCTTTGGCGCGATATGGCAATTTCAAAGGCGGCAAGAGCCAACACGCCGGGTGGAGGATTATCGGGTCAATTCCAGTTCACACCCGCTGCGCTCTGTAGAAATCCACAAGCCACTTCGATGCCGAGGGCTTACATGTTCACCTAGAATCCTTGTGCACCTCAGATGGCAATCTCTGCTGCACGATATTTCAGTGTTATACAGTGGGATTTTCAGAAATCGTACGAATTATAAATATCACCCTATTCTAAAGACAGACACAAAATGCTGGAGTAACTCAGCGGGACAGGCAGCATCCCTGGAGAGAAGGAATGGGCGATGTTTTGGGTCTAGACCCTTCAGATCTTATTCTGCTCGGTTCAACGTATTTTAAGCGTCGATAAAACTCTCATTTCGGTGTGAGGCCATTGATTGATTTCTCTTCCATTCGACCCCCCCCCCACCCCCCCCCAAAAAAAGTTAACGAAATCATGATTGTGGCTTGAATATCTGCCCCAATATTCACTGGCAGTATCCCGCTGGGACCCGGACAATGGTGTATCCTCCCTCGCCTTCGTCTCATCTACAATGTGTAAGCAGAAACTGCAGATGTTGGTTTAAACCGAAGATAGACACAAAAAGTTGGAGTAACTCAGCGGGACAGGCAGCATCTCTGGAGAGAAGAAACGGGTGACGTTGCGGGTCGAGACCCTTCTTCCACGATGTGTTGGGGACAGACTCGGAATTAGCAGCGTCCCAGTCCGCTCGCACTCAAAGTCTCGGCTCAAATTTCACGAATCCTTGCTCTGGTTTAGTGGAGCGTGTGGAAAATACTCAATGCCGGAAACAGATCACTATACCGAGAGGCGAGGGCAAGCTTTTTTGTTTTGTGTGTCTCCCACATAGGTGCCAGGTTGGCTTCTGTAAAGTGACTGGTGTTAGAGTAGCATCTGTCGACGCTATGCGGGGGAAGAAATCTAAGCATAGTCCTCAGATCCGTTAGCAGTGTATACGGTTATTGGAGATGCAGTGTAGAGTTACAGAGTCATACAACACGGAGGACGGACACAGAATGCTGGAGTAACTCAGCGGGACAGGCAGCATCTCTGGAGAGAAGGAATGGGTGGCGTTTCGGGTCGAGACCCTTCTTCAGACTCTGTCCCGCTGAGTTACTCCGGCATTTTTGTGTCTATCTTCGGTGTAACCAGTGTCTGCAGTTCTTTCCCACACATACTCGCCCATGCTGATCAAGCCGCCCCTTCAAAGCTAATCCAATTTCCCTCTAAACCTCTCCTATCCATATTCCGACCCGAAACGTCACCTCCCCGTGTTCTCCAGAGATGCTGCCTGACCTACCGAGTTAATCCAGCACTTGGTGTCCTTTTTTAAAATGTTGTTATTGACTCAAATATCTAAGCACCTCGTTCCATACACCCACCATCCTCTGTGTGGAAAACAATATTTGGGTTGCTTTAGTTCAGTTTGGTATAGTTTAGTTTCGTTTGGTTTAGTATATCGTGCGTCCCAACCAGTCAGCAGAAAGACAACACATGGTAATCTCTCCCCTCGCATCTTAACCTCCAATGGCCTGTGCATAGAACATAAGGTCTATTGGAGACACAAGCGGCTATATAGACTGGAACCTTGAGCGAAAAGCAATCTGCTGGAGAAACTCAGCGGGTCAGGCAGCATCTGTGAAAGGGGAATAGACGGAGACGTTCGGGTCTGGACACTTCCTCAGACGGAGCCTTCTTCTGACTAAACTGTATTCAGATTTTTTTTTTAAGTACACAAAACAAAAAACTCTTCATACTTCGCATTGTCTACACATTCAGTATTGTCTTGGTAGTGTTCGCAACTTGTCTTTAAAGAAAACATCCTTGCCACCTCGGGTGACATCTATTCCCTTGTTTGAGGGGACCCCCACCGGACTTAAACCCTGAGTAGCCAGCAAATGCTGCCTGACCTGCTCTGTTTGCCCAGCAGAACCAAAGAACTGCAGATGCTGGTTTATACCAAAGATAGACATAAATTGCTGGAGTGATTCAGCGGGTCAGGCAACGTCCGAGGAAGGGTCCCAACGCGATGTGTCACCCATCCTTTTTTCTCCAGACATGCTGCCTGACCCGCTCATTCCACACACCCATCACCCCAGAAGGATGAGAGGGCATCTCATTGAAACATATAAGATTGTTAAGGGCTTGGACACACTAGAGGCAGGAAACATGTTCCCGGTGTTGGGGGAGTCCAGAACCAGGGGCCACAGTTTAAGAATAACGGAGACGATGAAACACTTTTTCTCACAGAGAGTGGTGAGTCTGTGGAATTCTCTGCCTCAGAGGGCGGTGGAGGCCGGTTCTCTGGATGCTTTCAAGAAAGAGCTAGATAGGGCTCTTAAAAATAGCGGAGTCAGGGGATATGGGGAGAAGGCAGGAACGGGGTACTGATTGGGATGATCAGCCATGATCACATTGAATGGCGGTGCTGGCTCGAAGGGCCAAATGGCCTACTCCTGCACCTATTGTCTATTGTCTATTGTCCTCTGTGTGGAAAAGGATTTAGTTTAGTTTAAGAAGGAACTGCAGATGCTGGAAAATCGAAGGTAGACAAAAGTGCTGGAGAAACTCAGCGGGTGCACCCGCTGAGTTTCTCCAGCGCTTTTGTCTACTTTTACTTTAGTTTAGTTTAGTTTACTCTAGCACTTTGTGTCTATCGAACTCTTTATTCCCCCGTCACTTGTGTGATTTGCTCAGGCTTCCAACAGCGTCTTGTGTCTGTATTCATGATGCCCTGTAATGTGGGGAGTGGCCGGCTTTCGCAGTAGTTCGGTTGTATTATGGATATTAAAATGAGCACTGAGTACGTGTCCACCCCCCCCCCCCCCCCCCCCCGCTGTCAGTTAGATAATTTGTTTTGCTGCTGGGGTTTTTTTTCTCCGAGGGTGCACTTTAGCGTCGAGTGTAGGAGGAGCCAGCAGCTTACGACCCATAGTAAAAAAGAGCAACTCGTCAAAGGCCGGGGAGAAAGGTGTTGGGTGCAGTCCGGAACTGCGTGCGTTCCCAGGTTCCCCGAGTCCACCCGGTTGGTTGCCCGCTGTCTCTCTCACTGTGTGTTCACCAGCCGCCAAGGAAAGTACGATCAATGATCTGACTAGGGGACTTCTCTGGAAAGCGCCGTCTCTTCAGGAGAAGAAGCTTGTCTTCCGTTGCCAGCACTACGCGTGTTTGTTGTACCTTCAGCCCTCTCTGTGCGCTCACCTAGAGAGGGAGATCCAATCTTCACTTCGCCGGCGACACAGCAGGTAGGTGCCCGCTTTGCCCTGGCGTTTCCCGGCCGGGACTGAGAACTCGGTCCGTGGGGGAGAGCGGACTGAATCAGAGGTCAACGCCGGAATACGGTAGTCACTCAAGCTGAAACCTTGTTTAAGAAGGAACTGCAGTTGCTGGAAAATCGAAGGTAGACAAAAGTGCTGGAGAAACTCAGCGGGTGAGGCAGCATCTATGGAGCGAAGGAAATAGGCAACGTTTCGGGTCGAGACCCTTCCTTGAAATCTTGCCGTCCGGACCCCGTTCGGGTAGCTCATCTCTCAGATGTGCTCTTGAACAGAGTCAGTGCGGCGGGGTCGGGAGGAGGTGGATTGAAGAGAGAAAATCCTTAGCCGTCGCTACAGTCAACGCCCGCGCATTTGCTTTGCTGTAGCGCCGCAATTAGAGCAATGATAGACACAAAAAGCTGGAGTAACTCAGCGGGACAGGCAGCATCTCTGGAGAGAAGGAATGGGTGACGTTTCGGGTCGAGGCCCTTCTTCAGGCTGAAATTAAAACAATGATCCTGGGTGGCGTCTCCCTCATCTCTCGGGGATAGGATTTGACTCACAATTATTTTAACGAAAGCTTTGAATTTCTGTAGATAGACACAAAAAGCTGGAGTAACTCGCCAGCATCTGCGGTTCACACAGAGAGTTGCGAGTCTGTGGAATTCTCGGCCTCAGAGGGCGGCGGAGGCCAGTTCTCTGGATACTTTCAATTGAGAGCTAGATAGGGCTCTTGAAGATAGCGGATTCAGGGGATATGGTGAGAAGGCAGGAACGGGGTACTGATTGGAGATGATCAGCCATAATCACATTGAATGGCGGTGCTGGCTCGAAGAGCCGAATAGCCTACTCCTGCACCTATTGTCTGTTGTCTATTGTCTATTGTTCCTTCCCACACACTTCACATTTCCGTAGTTATGTTTAATTGTCTCGGGGCAACCAAGTCTGAAGAAGGGTCTCGACACGAAACATCACCCATTCCTTCTCTCCAAAGATGCTACCTGTCCCGCTGAGTTACTCCAACATTTTGTGTGTGTCTATCTTCAGGTTTTGAAAGTCTAGTTCAAGAGTCAAGAATCGAGAGTATTTATTGTCATTTGCACCGACACCTCATATTTCGTATGGGCAGCTCGCATCCAGCGGGATGAATATGATTTCTCTAATTTCAAGTAACCCTTGCTTTCCTCTCTCGCCGGCCTCTCCCCATTCTAGTTCTCCGGATAGTTTCACTGTCTTCCTGATTAAATATGGCTGCTTGTATGAAGATAGACACAAAAAAGTCACTCAGCGGGACAGGCAGCATATCTGGAGAGAAGGAATGGGTGACGTTGCGGTTTCGAGACCCTTCTTCAGACTAGAGTATGCCTCGTTGTCACCTTCCCCTCAGCTAAACCGAAGATAGACGCAGAAAGCTGGAGTAACTCAGCGGGTCAGACAGCATATCTCTACCACTCCGTTACCTTGATCAACGTCCCCTTTGATCTGTGTTTTCACGCCTTACCCATCCATATCTCTATGTCTCCCTCTCCCCTTACTCAGTCTGAAGGTCTCGACCCGAATTTTTGTGTCTATCTACAGAGCAATTAAATTCTTATGTGTAAGGGGGGATTGCAGATGCTGGTTTACACACAACATCCTGGAGTAACTTAGCGGGGTCAGGCAGTATTTCATTCGCAAGAATAAAATTCTTACTTGCAGCAGCATAACAGGCCTGTAACAGAATTCACATAGATAATATATAATAAACAAATAATCACTAAATAAATAACCCCGATACTACTGCAAAATAAAGCACGAAGTCCTTTGCGCAACCAAAGTCCGTAGACGTTCTTGTTGATGCTAGTGTTGTTCATAAGTGATAGGAGCAGAATTAAGCCACTCGGCTCATCAAGTCGACTCCGCCATTCAATCATGGCTGATCTATCTTTTCCCCTCAACCCCATTATCTTTCCCCCTCAACCCCATTCTCCTGCCTTCTCCCCATAACCCCTGACACCAGCACTAAGCAAGAATCTATCAATCTGCGCCTTAAAAAATATCCAATGACTGGCCTCTACAGCCGTCTGTTGCAATGTGTGGTGCCAAGAGCCTTGTGGTTGTTGGAAGAAGTATTATTGAATCTGATGGTCACTGTTTTCAGGCTCCTATACCATCTTCAGATGGTAGAAGTGGAATGAGAGCGTAGCCAGGGGGTGTGGGACTTTGGTGATGGTCGCTGCTGTGCTGTTGTAACGTTATCAACATGGAACCTAAACTAAGGAACTGCAGATGCTGGAATCTTGCGTAGACACAAAGTACTACAGTAACTCAGCGGGGCAAGCAGCATCTCTGCAGAACATGGACAGGTGATGCTTGGGGTCGGGACCCTTCCTCAGATCCCTTCCAGTCTGAAGAAACGCCCCGACCTGAAACATCACCTGTCCACGATCTCCAGAGATGCTGCCTGTGCCGCTGAGTTACTCCGGCACTTTGTGTTCCAACCTAAAATGAATTGGTCAGCAGTTCGACGAAGACAATAAACGTTAACGGTCCGTCTCAGACGTTGGTTGACCTGTCATTTGAACTTTAGGAGACTTAGTAAGACCTTACAGTTCGTTGTGCGGTTCAGGACTAATTCGGGTTTAATATGTCGCTCCTAAAACCGAGCCTGTGTGCACTACGCCGTCAGCCCCTTTCTTTGAAGATAGACACAAAAAGCTGTAGTAACTCAGCGGGACGGGCAGCATCTCTGGAGAGAAGGAATGGGTGACGGTTTGGGTCGAGGCCCTTCTTCCGACTGAGAGTCAGAGGAGAGGGAGCCTAGAGATATGGAAGGGTAAGGTGTAGGGACTGCAGATGCTGGTTTACACCGAAGATAGACACAATATGTTGGAGTTTACATGGATCGGACAGTACGTGGATAGGACAGGTTTGGAAGGATATGGACCAAACGCAGGTAGGACTAGTGTAGATGGGACATGTTGGCCGCTGTGGGTAAGTTGGGCCGAAGTGTCTGTTTCCACGCTGCATCACACTATCACTCTAGGACTCCGTAACTCAGGTCAGGTCGGGGGGAGTCCCCCCCGCCACGGGTACCATGTAAACCAGTGCTACCTGCTCCATGGTCGGATAGTCGGCGACTAAACCGTCTCCCCCACCTGGTTTGCCAGGTGAGGAGGGGGCTGTGGACCCCCAGCAGGACCAAAAACAAGACCTGTCAAAGTGCGGATGAGCCTCTAGCGAGCCAACGGCCATCCACTCTTCAATAGAAGTTGCGATCACTGTCGTACATAGGAATGAAGAAAAACATGAAATGTAATTCTTCCCTCCCCTTGCTTCTCAAAAGAGAAGTTGTTAGTAGTAGACTATAACTCATCGGGACAGGCAGCATCTCTGGAGAGAAGGAATGGGTGACGTTTCGGGTCGAGACCTTTTGTGTCTATCTTCGGTGTAAACCAGCATCTGCAGTTCCTTCCTGCACAAACCTTGTTCTGCTGCCCGCGGGCTTTTGACATGTGGATCTTATCTGGCAATTCACGAATCTTAACTATATTTATTGTTCTTGGGGAAAACTTGCATCGCAAGATTTTCAAAATGTTTGCCTTCGCTAAATTAAACTCACGCAAAGACGAGGTCCGGTCGTATTAGAGTGTAGGCCTCTATCTTATGAAAGAATTACGATTTCTAGACAGGGGGTGCATTTCACGTGAATAAAAGTCCGTATTCAAGTTACTGTAAAAAGTTAATCGGGTTTCTATACGGCTGTGGGACACCCACGATCCTGAAACAAGATGAACAGGAAATAACGATTAGGCAATGGTTAACTTGAAATTCCCCTAAGTTGCCAACACTCGACGCTCTGGGCTGCAGGAGTTGGGCAGGCTAGGGTTTTGTTCCACAGGAGGCTGAAAGGTGATCTTCCAGAGGCACATACAATTATGAGGGGAAATGGGTAGAATGATTCCCATGGAGTCTCTTTTCCCCAGGGTAGGGGAATCAAGAACGAGAGGGCACAGGTTTAGAGTCTGATGAAGGCTCCAGACCCGAACGTCACCTCTCCCCTTTCTCCAGAGATGCTGCCGGACCCGCTGAATCACTCCAACAGTTTGTGCCTATCTTTGGCAAAGGTTCAAGGCGAGAGGGTGAAGATTTAATAAGGACCTGAGCGCCAACTTTATCAAGGAAAATGTGTTGGAACGAGCTGCCAGACGGGGTAGTTGAGGCGGGTATTGTAACAACATTTGAAAGGCAAGTATGTGCGATAGATAGGAAAGGTTTAAAGGGATTTGGCCCAAACGCGGGCAAACGGGACAAGCTGAGATGAGGCATCTTGATCAGTGTGGACGAGTTCGGCCGAAATGTCTGTTTCTCTGCTGTATCACCATGACTCTACATGGAGGTAAAATCACACACACACACACATATATATATATATATATATATATATAGTACCAGCCACGGCGTATGAAGAAGGGTCTCGACACGAAACATCACCCATTATTTCTCTCCAGAGATGCTGCCTGTCCCGCTGAGTTACTCGCTGAGTTACTCCAGCTTTTTGTGTCTATCTGCAGGAATATCATACTCGTGTTTCTGTGGTAATATACAGGATTAAAGTAAAATAAATAAATTGGAGTTGCCCCTCAATGTGATTACAGAGTAAATGTAGCTGGGAAGATTTTTGAAATAAACATGATTGTTGAGTTTTAAACAGTCTCTTATGGTTGGTAGAAACAAGAATTAAATATTAATGTCACTTTTCCCTGTAAACTAATATTTCAATATTTCAGTATTTTGTTTATTTCTAGCGTATTTATCAAAAATTAAACGAATGCAAATTTCTATAGGGACACAAGGAACTGTGGATGCTTGTTTACAAAATAAAAGACAAAGTGCTGGTGTAACGCTGCATCACTATAAATAGCTATCGCTAAATTAGGCTCTTGCGAGGGAAGAATGCATACAAACATCCTGGATATATATCTCGTCCTTCCCAGCCTGACTGGCTTGAGGTCTGAAGATTGTGACGGGCGATAAGTCAATGGTGGCGCAGCGGTAGAGTTGCTGCCTCACTGCGCCAGAAACCCGGGTTTACTAGGGTGCTGTCTGTACGGAGTTTGCACGTTCTCCCCGTGACCTTGTGGGTTTTCTCCGAGATCTTTAGTTTCCTCCGACACGCCAAAGACGTATAAGTTTGTAGGTTAATTGGCTTGGTATAGAAATGTAAATTGTCCCTAGTGTGTGTGTAGGATGGTGTTAATGTGCGGGGATCGCTGGTCGGCGCGGACTCGGTGGGCCGAAGGGTCTGTTTCCGCGTTGTATCTCTAAACTAGACAAGATACGAAAGTTAATTTTCCAGTTAAAGTTAAACCAGCATCTGCAGTTCCTTCCTACACAAACAATGCTCACATTTGTTTGAAAGAGGTCCGTGTCTACAACATTAATGTTTAAGAAAGAACGGCAGATGCTGGTAAAAATCGAAGGTAGACATAAAATGCTGGAGAAACTCAGCGGGTGAGACAGCATCTATGGAGAGAAGGAATTGGCGACGTTTCGGGTCGAGACCCATCTTCAGACTATGTCTACAACATAATCATAATGTCTATAACATTAATACTGGTCCCGTGGACATACGGTGTCAATAGGTTTAGTTATATCATATCAATATATGATGACGGCTAATTTCCGGGTAAACCACGTTGACTCCAGATTTTGTGCCAGAAATAAGCAGCCAGCATGATGAAAGGATCCGCCTGTAACCTGGATACTTGTTCAAACGCTCTGAGCTGCATGAAAGATACGTGTGTGTTCTTCCTGTCTTTGTGTTTAGCTCCACTGAGTTCTGGAGAAGGGTTCAGACATGCAACCTCGCCTTCCCTAGATGCTGCCTGATCCGCCGAGATCCGTCCCGCCAGCAGTTTGCGTTTTGTTTTATTTTTGTGAGTCTCTCTCTCTCTCTCCCCCGTTGACTCGTGAGCAGTTTATACTGTCTTGGGACGCGTAAATATCTGGGATAAACCGTGTAAAGTGTCAAGGAGCATGGAAACATGCCCTCGCCAATTCTCCGCAGATGTTACCCACTCACCCACGCACCAGGTAACTTACAGGTTAATTACAATAAACCTCCCAACCCGCAGGCGTTAGCAATGTGAGCCGGCAACAGGAGCACCCGGAGGAAACCCCGCACGGAAAACGTGCAAACTCCACGCAGACAGCACCCGAGGTTAGGATCGAACCCGGGTCTCTGCAGCTAGAGGGGCAACAGGTCTACTCTCAAAGCCATGGGCCGCCCACGAATCCCCCCATTCCCCCTCCTTCATTTCACGAGTAAGGCTGCCGGGGTTTTTGGGGAGAAGGCAGGATAATGGGGTTAGGAGAGAAAATAGATGAGCCACGATTGAATGGTGGAGTAGACTTGGTCTAATTCTGCTCCTATCACTTATGGATTTATGAAGGATCAGGAGGCTCCGCGTACAAACGGTTCCTGGATCTAAGCAAGACTCCAAGTACTGGAGTAACTCAGCGGGTCAGGCAGCATCTCTGGGGAACATGGATAGGTGATTTTTCGGGACGGGACCCTTCTTCAGACGCATCTTATTCGGATCTTATTCAGAGAATAGCTTAAACGAACTCAGAATGGAAGCAAGAAGCATAGAGTAACTCAGCGGGACAGGCAGCATCTCTGGAGAGAAGGAATTGGTGACGTTTCGGGTCGAGACCCTTCTTCAGACGGGTGAAAGTGCTGGGGGAACTCAGCGGGGCGGGCGGGAGGGAATGAACAGGCGACGGTTAGGATAGGGACCGCTGAAGACCGCTGAACTCTTCATCCTGGAGAATGGCCCTCTCCCCAAACGTCCCCAGACTTTTGGTTTACTTTAGATACAGCGTGGAAACAGGCCCTTCGGCCCACAGAATTTGCGCTGACCCGCGATATCCCCGCACACCAGACTAGGGACATTCACAATTTACAAGTCAATTAACCTACAAAACTCTACGTCATTGCAGTGTGAGAGAAAACCGGAGGACCCGATGAAAACTCACGCAGTCACAACGTACAAACTCCGTACAGACAGCACCCGTGGTCAGAGTCGAACCCGGGTCTCTGGCGCTGCACCACCGTGCCGCCCTGACACATGCCAACATTCCGTCCACAGATGCTGCCTGACCCGCTGAGTTCCCTCAGCACTTTGCGTTTTGCTCAAGATTCCAGCATCTGCAGTCTCTTGTGCAGTTTCTTTGCTGATGGCGATTATTGGACATGAGTTGGATCATAAACACAGCGACAATCTCGAACTCCAGTGCCTGGTTTGTTGGTTAATTGTCTTCAGCAAATTGCCCTTAGTGTGTAGGGAATTACGGCAAAGTTGGGATAATGTAGAACTATCGTGATCGGGTGATCTATGGGGGGTGTGAACTCGATGGGCCGAAGGGCTTGTTTCCATGCTGTATCTCCAACTAAACTAAAATAAACCATCAATTATTTCCTCCCATTTACCTCTCGTTTCATGAATTCATTCTTTCCCGTTAGCAAATGACTACCCCTTGGAAGATTAATCAGCGGCATGTGATGTTTTAGTTTTAATTTAGTTTTAATGATTTACAAAATGATTTACATTTAATGATAACTAAAATTTAGTTTTAATGATTTACAAAGAAGTCCAGATTTAGAGAGGTACAGTGTGGAAACAGGTTCTTCAGCCCAACTTGCCCACACCGACCAACTTGTCCCATCTACACTAGTCCCGCATGCCTGTATTTTGCCTAAACCTGTCCTATCCATGTACCTGTCTAAATGTTTCTTAAACATTGCGATAGTCCCTGCCTCAGCTACCTCCTCCGGCAGCTCGTTCCATACACCCACCATCCTTTGTGTGAAAAGGTTACCCATCAGGTTCCTATTAAACCTTTCTCCCCTCACTGTAAACCTATGTCCTCTGGTTCTCAAGTCCCCTACTGTGGGCAAGCGACTCAGTGGGTTTATCCAATCTATTCCTCTACCCGATCTATTCCTCTCATAATTTTGTGCACCACTATAAGATCACCCCTCGTCCTCCTGCACTCCAAGGAATAGAGTCCCAGCCTGCTTAATCTCTCTATAGCTCAGGCCCTCGAACCTTGGCAACAACCTTGTAAATCTCTGTACCCTTTTAAGTTTGAGGATTAATTTGCTTTTAATAATCCTGATTTAATACAACTCCTGCATGCATTGGTGAGATACCTGAGGTTTCTTCAAGTTCCATATTGAATGGGCTGGACCAGGTAGACATTGATACCTGGTCATACACTGTTCATCCACCTGAGTCAATCATCCAAATGTTCAGACTCATGACCCAGGGCCATAAGTCAAATGCCAACCGGGCAACTGGAACCAAATGGACAATAAAATACAAGCACCAAGTACAGTGACCATGAAATCGCACAATGTCAAATGTTCTTTGTTTGGTTTGAGTTTAAAATCACAACACGGAAACAAGCCCTTCCACTCCAACTAGTGATCCCCGCACACTGACATTATCCTACACACACGGGAGACAATTTACAATTTTTTACCAAGCCAATTAGCCTACAAACCTGCACGACTTTAGAGTATTTGGAGGAATAGAGACCCAGCCTGCTTAATCTCTCCATAGCTCAGGCCCTCGAGTCTTGGCAACATCCTTCTCCAAGATCTTCGGTTTCCTCTCACACACCAAAAACAGGCTTGCAGGTTAATTAGCTTGTGTTTGTGTACGTGGTATGTGTAAATTGTCCATAGTTTGTGTAGGACAATGTGCAGCGATCGCTGGTCGGTGTGGACTCGGTGGGCCGAAGGGCCTGTTTCCACGATCTATCTCTAAACTAAACTGAACTAAACAGTCTGAAACAGGGTATCAACCCGAAACGTCACCTATTCCTTTTCTCCAGAAATGCTGCCTGGTCTACTGAGTTACTCCAGCTTTTTGTGTCTTATCTTCGGTCCTATCTACTGCCCCCCCCCCCCCCCCCCCGCTGGGTCCCCCTTTGTCCTCAGCTGTGATGGTTACGCTGACTCAATGGGCTGAAGGTTCTGTATCTGTGCTGTGTGATTCTGTGACTCCACAACTATCTGCACATTTAACACGGCAGCTTCTAAACTTCCTCCACACTGCGGCATTGTACGCCGTTGATCTTGTAGATGGCATGCAGCAGCAAGGAGTTGTGAAAGAAGCACATTCTTTCCTTGACAAGTCTACAATTTCATTGATTAACTGGTGTGCCATTATAAACTTGACAAACCTAACAACAAGCTCGGCTTGTTTTCGTCCACGCTGGCTCATAAAGAATTGTCCTTTGAACCTGCTAACATTTCCTCTCTGTTTTTGTAGTCGGCATCGACTCCGTGGGGAGGTGATCTCGGCAATGCAAACTGCCACATGGAGTAGCATCGGGGAGCAACCAGCCTCGCCTCTGTCCTCCGGCTACAACTCCTGGAAGACGGCCACCCTTCCCAAGAACTTGGGTTTAGCCACGTCCGGTAGCAGTGCCTTCAGCCCTTCCAACACAGCTCCCAACTTTGCCTTCAATAACAAGTATGCCTTGCTGAATGGCCCCAGCTTGAAGGGTCAGGATTGCGGCCAGTTCAAGCCCAACCTCCAGTCTACGGTCGAGTACTTTTCCAACCCCTTGCACCCGCGAGTCGACATGGCTCACTATCACGACTCCTGGTTTAGACCTGCCCACCAAGGTGGTCCTGCCGAGGACGGGGGTCTCTCGACCACCTGGTGGGACCTGCACGCCGGGTCGAGCTGGATGGACCTGCAGAACACGACGGCCGGTCTCCAGAACTCTACCCACCCAGCTGGGCTTCAGCCAACTCTGGGCAACTACGGGTCTGAGAACCAACTCTGCGGCCCCCCCACTCACCTGCTGCAGTTCAACCAAGTCATGGCCAACCAAGAGGGATATAAGCAGTCCGAGCCAATCCAGGAGGCCCTGGTCTTGAATCAGACGCTGGATGGAGCCTCCAGGCCGAAGACGGCCAGAAGATCATTGTCTCGAAGCTCGGGACAGGGGAACTGCCGTTGCCCCAATTGCCTGGAGGCCGAGAGACTGGGGACATCAGTGGAGGGCGGCAACAAGAAGAAGACCCTTCACAACTGCCACATCCCGGGCTGCGGGAAGGCGTACGTCAAGACGTCCCACCTCAAGGCCCACCTGCGGTGGCACAGCGGAGACCGGCCCTTCGTCTGCAACTGGCTCTTCTGCGGCAAGCGCTTCACCCGCTCCGACGAGCTCCAGCGCCACCTCCAGACCCACACGGGCTCCAAGCGGTTCCTCTGTCCCGTCTGCAACCGGGTGTTCATGAGGACCGACCACCTCACCAAGCACATGAAGACCCACGGAGAAGCCAGCCAGGTGGCCGCCAAAGAGGCCGGCAGCAAGTGCGCCCCGCTGCCTGGACAACCCCAGTCACCAGACGGCATGCAGAGAGACCGTGAGAGCAAGGGGGTCAGCGACGGCCTCCCAGATGCTGACAGGCAGCAGAATTGAGACTTTGCAAGTGTGCGCTCATTGTAAAGTTAACATGTTAGTGTATGAAATAGTTGCACTTGCTAAACGCTGTATATTGTTGTATAGACTCTGAAGGAAAGTCAACAACCCCCCCCCCCACCCCCAAAAAGGGTTACACTTTTTGTTAGTTTAGTTTAGTTTCAGAGAAACAGCACGGAAACAGGCCCTTCGGCCCACCGAGTCGTGCCGACCAGTGATCCCTGTACACTAGCACTATCCTACACGCACACTAGGGACGATTTACTCTCCAACGTTTTTTTTCATTATTTAATGGGCATTAGAAAGGTGATGATGAAAATCTATTTAAATTTATTTACAAAACTGAGAAGCATGTTAGAGCTACAGCGTGGAAGGAGGTCAACCAGTCCACTGTTCCTGTTCCATCTAGCTGGTCCTTTCCCCCCTTCACTCTCCTTAAAGCTCTGCGGTTTTTCCCAGTTGAGTTTTGGTTTGAGTTTAGTTTGTTGTCACGTGTACCGAGGTACAGTGAAAAGCTTTTGTTGCGTGCTAACCTGTCAGCGGAAAGACAATACATGATTACAATCAAGCCATCCACGGTGAACATACATGACAAAGGGAATAATGTGAATAATATTTAGTGCAAGATAAAGCCAGTAATATCTGATCAAAGATAGTCCGAGGGTCTCCATTGAGGTAGATAGTAATTAAGGACCACTCTCGGTAGAATGGTTCAGTTGCCTGATAACAGCTGGGAAGAAACTGTCCCTCAATCTGGAGGTGTGCATTTTCACACTTCTGTATGTTTTGTCTGATGGGCGAGGGGAGAAGAGGGAGTGGCCAGGGTGCGACGCATCCGTGATTATGCTGCTGGCCTGGCCGAGGCAGCGTGAGTTGTAAATTGAGTCCTCGTAATGGAGGTTGGGTTGTGTGATGATCTAGGCTGCGTCCACAATTCTCTGCAATTTCTTGCGGTTTAGTTTTGAAGGCCACCGTCGAATCTGCCCTCAGAGTGCTTTTCATGCTTCAACCGTTCTTTTCCCAGCCATCTTCAGTCTCTGCTTCTTAACCTTTCTGTCAATGGCAACAATTTCCCTCTAGCTGCTGTGAGTAGAGCCTTTGTTATTTTGATATCTCTATCGGAACCTCTCAACTGTTCCAAGGAAATCACACCTGGCTTGCCTAGAATTTTCACATTCCCAGAAGAGACACAAAATGCTAGAGTAACTCAGTGGGTCAGGCTGAAGAAGGTTCTCGACCAGAAATGTCACCCATTCCTTCTCTATCCTGTTGAGTTACTCCAGCATTTTGTGTCTATCTTTGGCGTATACCAAAGTCTGCAGTTCCTTCCTTCCCATTTGGGAAACATTCTCTTCTGCGCCTTCCTTCCCTATGGCTTTTTCAAATTACATTTAGTGTAATGCCGAGACCTAGAAACAATATTCTAGTTGTGATATCAGTATTTTATTAGGTCACATCATGACTGCTTGTCGCTGTTAAGTATTTTGTATGATTTTTAAAAACTATTTATTCAACCTACACATGTACCACCGGTTCCATCTGATTCCCGTACTCCAATAGCTGTGCATTCACATAGTCATACAGCACTCGTCAAGGAGATGAGGAGGAATTTCTTTTGTCGGACGGTGTTGAATCTGTGGAATTCATTGCCATCGACCAAGTCAATGGATATTTTTAAGGTGGAGATTAGCAGATTTTTGATTAGTAAGGGTGTCAAGGTTCTCAATAGCATCCCGAATGATTCTTCCCTTCTTTGACCAGCCATGGGCCAGAGATTCCCGAGAGTTAGAGAGAATGTTGCATTTCTTCAAGAAGACTTTGAGCACATCCTTGAATCCTTTCCTATGTCCACCTGGCAATCATTTCCCATTATAGACTCCATCAATTGAATATATACATTGGCATACAATGTATACAGCGTCCCATTGATGCTTGTCTCAGTTTTAAATAAATTCCAATATTCTCCTAAGGGTTGCCCACACCGACCAACGTGTCCCATCTGCACTAGTCCCACCTGTCTGCATTTGACCCATATCCCTCTAAACCTGTCCTATCCATGTACCTTCTTCTTCTTTCGTGTCCATCTTCCATGTTTCAAATGTTGACATCGCTTTCATCGTCCGTCCTGAAAAGGACGCAAGCTTCCGGCGACAATCAGTGGGAGCCATCACTTGTTGCAATAGATGATGGTGGTCCCAGAATTAGCTCGGGATACTTCCAGTTTCCAGCCCCGCGATGTGGACGCTTCTGCTATGGGGCCTCCATGTACCTTTCTAGATGTTTCTTAAACATTGCAACCTGCCTCAACTACCTCGTCTGGCAGCTCGTTCCATACACCCACCACCCTTTGCATGAAAAAGTTACCCCTCAGATTTTTATTAAATCTTTCCCCTGTCACCTTAAACCAATGTCCTCTGGTTCTCGATTCCCCTACTTTGGGCAAGAGACTGTGCGTCTACCCAATCTATTCCTGTTATGTTATATCTTTTCATCTATTCTCATTGATAATCTATACGACCAACTAACTCCTGCTCTCATTCACTTCGTGACTGCTTTAACTTGATGACCACCTATTAATCACACACAATTACCCTTTCCTATCAAATCTCTCAAAAAAGAATCGTACCTTAAATAATATACAGTATTAATTCTCCTTCTATCCTCCTGAGAAAATCATTTTAGTAACTGAATGTTCTCCTCATAATTCCTAAACTTAGGGTCTATCTGAAAAGTCTTGTCTCTTAATATATTTAATGGCCTGTGTTGGGCAAAGAGTGTGCGAAAGACATTTTCCTTGTGCAACAAGTTCCCCCTTGACACTGTTACAGTGTGGAAGCAGGCCCTTCAGCCCAACTTGCCCAGACCGGCCAGTATGTCCCAGTTACACTAGTCCCTTCTGCCAGCATTTGGTCCATATCTCTCCAAATCTGTCCTATCCAAGTACCTGATTAACTGCTTCTTAAATGTTTGGATAGTCCCTGACTCAAGTACCTCCTCTGAAGAAGGGTCTTG
The DNA here is from genome assembly GCA_038087875.1 of Malacoraja senta. Classification (NCBI taxonomy): domain Eukaryota; kingdom Metazoa; phylum Chordata; class Chondrichthyes; order Rajiformes; family Rajidae; genus Malacoraja; species Malacoraja senta. The sequence continues at coordinate 9,904,952 of CM075986.1, forward strand.
ACCCGAAATGTCACCCATTCCTTCTCTCCAGAGATGCTGCTTGAGCCGCTGAGTTACTCCAGCATTTGTGTCTACGTCCTCTGACAGCTTGTTCCATACACCCACCACCCTTTGTGTGAAAAAGTTTACCCCTCAGATTCCTGTTAAATCTTTTCCCCTTCACCTTAAACATATGTCCTCTGGTCCTCGATTCACCTACTCTGGGCAAGAGACTCTTGTTTTCTCCCAAACTTCAACGTACCAGTTTGATCAAAGATGCCCTCAGTTTGTACAGGTCAATGATTAAGCTTGATCATGACACAGGATTTGTTTACAAAAGTAGACTGACTTCCACAGGACAACAGTCCCTGAGACAAACTATACGAGAGATCTGGACCTGCTGCAATGAAGGACTTGTCATACAGTAGAGTTGCAGCATGCCTCAGTGACCAAGTAAATACTTCGTTCACAGAAATGGCTACATACTGCTGCATACTTGCTGCAGGCTCGACTTTGTAAATTAACAAATGTACAGTTCTTAGTTTTATTACATTTTAATAAGTTTCACGCTACTAAAAAGCGGTGCACCATGAACGACGATTCAAGAAGCGTTGTTCAGTTTAGGTGCTATGAAAGTGCAAATATTTTCGATCAAAATACTCTAGCCCTCATTAGGAACTTTCCACGGCTCATCATTCGAACAAATATTAGCATCATAACCAATACCATGTTCAGAAAGATTTTTACCCTGAAGTTTTTTTTTTGCCCTGAAGTTGCAAATTGATTGATCAAATATCCTGAATATTTCCAAAGAGGAATTTTTCGTACTGTTGAGTAATTCTTTTTTTGTTGGACTTATGAAAGAAAATGTATTCACTTCTCATCATCCAGGCAGTGTCTGGTTGGCAACAAGTAAAATGCTAGTAACTTTAGTTGTAACATAGTGCGCCTATAATCACCTAGTGTGCAAGCTGCAAAGATTGCCGGAGTAGTCCCAATAGATTCTTTATAGCCAGCTTTGTGTGTACAGTGTGACAATGCTGTGTCAAGGCATTAAGAAGTGAGGAGGCACTTGTTGCCTTTCGACACACCACAGGGTGACGTGTCAGAGACTCAGGGTGATTTTAAGGCAAGGTCACCATCCCACTCATTAAACATTCCTTCTTGTAGATCGTGGTTATGAGTAGTTTTGTCAGGTTAATTTTTATAAACTATATTCTTACGTGCATTTTCAGATGTTGTCTACCGTGTATTCTGTGGACACTAATGTGACTTTAATAACTTTCATTACATGGGAACAAAATGACAAAACATGCCCTCCAGAAAATGTGAACTGGTGCACCTAGTGTTTGACTGATCAATAATAAAAAATAATCAATATCCATTCCGAGATATTGGACTGCTGGGATAGGCACTGAAATATTTAATAGAAGATATATTTACATTAAAAAATAATGGATATTTGTCTTGTTAATGTAAATGCTTAGGATAAAACACTTGTTTTTGCCATTTCCTGGATTCCTTCACATAAATACATCACTAGGGATGCTGATTGCTGTGGGATCTTGGATGTTGCCAGGTAGAATGGGGATACACTGAACAAGGGTCTGAAGAAGGGTCTCGACCCAAAACGTCACCCATTCCTTCTCTCCAGAGATGTTGCCTGTCCTGCTGAGTTACTCCAGCACTTTGATGCTGTATCGGCAAATAAATATTCCTAAACAGTAATCGTAGGAGAAAAAAGTGAGTCATTACACAACTCAATAGCCATGGTACAAATAGTCACCTCACACACAGCTTTAGACAGTTGGTCACTTAAACATCCTTCTGCTAATGATGGTGTCCTTGTTTTCCTTGTTCCAGCAACCCAAACTTAAATCTTAGCCTCTTTAGTCATATCCAGAGTCCAAAAGATCCAGCCTCTCATCTTCTGCAGTACTTCATCATAAAAAAAAAAGATCTGCCAATAGTCATAAAAAACACAAAATACATGAAACATGAAATGAAAGTGAGGAGTAAGTACACCACTAGGCCATTCAGCCCATCCGGCTGAAGCTATGCTTCATACGAGCCCTCACTCCATCCCTAACAATATCGGTGGAACCCACTCTTCCTCTATCCTGCATCTGGGTCCGTTCAATAACTGGTTGATTAGTGCAATATCAGGTTACTTGGCCCTCTCAAACTGAACCAAGTTGCCGGTTATAATTACCAATAACAACATTTGTGAAATGTGTAATAATGGGATGGAACAAAGTAGAAGTCATGGGAGGAGCTCGTCACAACTAATTAGAAATAAACACCATGTTTTGCAATAAATTTACAATGTTACATCACGAGCTCGTCCCTGAAAGGGCTTCTTTGTAAAGAGTGTGATAAACTAGAATTCTGATCTGTAGTTCAAATATTGAAACATTTGTTAAATAAAATTTTCCTTTGAACTTTTAGACATGTCTTTACAGAATCTGGTGGGCAGAAATTCAACTTGGAATCTGACATAATATAGATGGCAGATAGGCACCAAAAGCTGGAGTAACTCCGCGAGGCAGGCAGCATCTCTGGAGAGAAGGAACGTGTGATGTTTCCGGTCGAGGCCCCCCCCCGAAACGTCACCCATTCCTTCTCTCCAGAGATGCTGCCGGTCCCGCTGAGTTACTCCAGCTTTTCGTGTCTGTCTTCGGTTTAAACCAACATCTGCAGTTCCTTCCTACACATAATATAGATGGCAATGGTATCAGCCTTTCTTGATACACGGGGTATGATATTCAGCAATGGAATCAACTGCAGTGGAACTAAAGGGGATACAAGGAACTGCAGATGATAGAATCCTGGGCAAAACACAAAGTGCTGGAGGAACTCAATGGTTTAGGCAGCATCGATAGCGGGAAGGGACAGGCATTGTTCCATCTGAAGAAGATTGCTGACCCGAAATGTCACCTGTCCATTCCCTTCCACAGATGCTGCCTGACGCGCTGTGTTTCTCCAGCCCTTGGTGTTTAGCAATGGAAATAAAAATTGGGAACTGCATACAATTCCACCCATACCCAAGACAAGTTTCTGCTCTCCAGGAGATTATGCTGTGAAATACAGACACAATAGGAAATTATTGCTGTGTCTTTTATTTAATTAACATTGTCTCCAGTGTTGATATAAAAAAGAAATAAAGATTTGTTTTCAAATGTTTCATCTTTGTCTGGTGTGATTTCTCATGAGTACGGGTTTTACAATATTGCGCTCAATTCATTGATGATGAAGGAGAAGCAGACATGGAGACGTTAGAATTCCTACGTCTTTTTGCATGTTGCTCAAGTTCATCAAAATGACCCCTGACTGAATTCACGAAGGGTCTCACTCTGCTGGTTCTAAGTCATGTTTACAATGACAAGGAAGATAGACACAAAATGCTGGAGTAACTCAGCGGGGCAGGCAGCATCTCTGGATAAAAGGAATGGATGACTTTTCGGGCCGAGGCCCTTTTTCAGACTAAGTCTCGACCCGAAAAGTCACAGAATTCCTTCTATTTTGAGGTGGTGCCTGACCCGCTGAATTATTCCAGCATTTTGTATCTATCTTCAGTGTAAACCAGCATCTGCAGTTCCATCCTACACATTACAATGACAAGGAACAGGTTTGTGCTTGGCCTGAATTGTTGCAACACAAAATAACACACCAAAGAAACATAGAAACATAGACAATAGGTGCAGGAATAGGACATTCGGCCCTTCGAGCCAGCACCGCCATTCAATATGATCATGGCTGATCATCCAAAATCAGTACCCCGTTCCTGCTTTCTCCCGCATATCCCTTGATTCCTTAGCCCTAAGAGCTATATCTAACTCAACCCTTGAATACATCCAGTGAATTGGCCTTCACTGCCTTCTGTGGCAGAGAATTCCACAGATTCACAACTCTCTGGGTGAATTTCTTTTTTCCTCATCTCAGTCCTAAAAGGCCTGCCCCTTATTCTTAAACTGTGACCCCTGATTCTTGATTCCCCCAACATCGGGAACATGTTTTGCTGCATCTAGCCTTAAGAATTTTATATGTTTCTATAAGATACCCTCTCATCCTTCTAAATTCCAGTGAATGTAAAGCCCAGTCGACCCATTCTTTCATCGTATGTGATCATATGTTAGAGAAACCTCGTTCACTAAGCCTCCAAACTGGAAGAACTTAAACACAGTTGGGCGTGGCAATGGGGTGGGGAAAAATGATACCTGATCTGGAGGTGTTTTTAAATTGAATGACAGGAATGTTCACTGCCTGGCAGGAACATCGATAGACCGAACTCTGGAGGTTTAACAGAACTACCCTCTCATTATAATAGTGAGGCTGTAACATTCATGGAGACAAAGGTCTCCAAGTAAATTATAATTTGCAGGCTGTCTCTTAGCAACATTTCTAAACAGTGAGGCACTGCAACAAAAGGGCTGCTGTTTGTATAAGGATGGTCCTTCTTTCCTGTATTGGGTTGAATGGTTCCATGCATTATTGGCAATAAACATGACAATATTTCACTCCTTCGCCCCCAATTTTGAGAGAGGGTTTAATCTAATGGGTCGGATCATGTTGCTGACTAATCACTGCTGTATGCAGACCATAGTCACCCTTGTTTCTGCACCTTCATGTTAGAACAAAGAGTAATACCATAGAAAAATGGTCCCTTCAGCCGAAGATAAACACAAAATGCTGGAGTAACTCAGCGGGTCAGGTAGTTTCTCTGGAGAAAAGGAATAGGTGATGTTTCAGGTCGACGCCCTTCTTCAGCCCACAGTGTCTGTGCCGAACATGATGTCAAGTTAAACTAATGTCCTCTGCCTGCACGTGATCCATATCGCTTCATTCCCTGCATATCCATGTGCCAATAGCTATTTGTGTAAGAAGGAACTGCAGATGCTGGTTTATACCGAAGATAGACACAAAATGCTGAAGTAACTGAGTGGGTCGGGCAGCATCTCTGGATAGAAGGAATGGATGACGTTTCGAGTCGACACCTACAAACCGGTGTGTCTTTGGAAAGTGGGAGAAAACCAGAGCACGTGGAGAGAAGCCATCAGTCACGGTGGCTTCGGGTCAAGACCCTTTATCAGACTGAGAGTCAGGGAGGGGGAAACTAGAGGTATGGGAAGGGACAGAAAGCAGATCCTGCATAATTCAGTCAGACTCTGAAGAAGGGTCTCGACTGGATACGTCACCCATTCCTTCTCTCCAGAGATGCTGCCTGTCCCGCTGAGTTACTCCAGCTTTTTGTGTCTATCTTAGAGTTAAACCAGCATCTGCAGTTCCTTCCTATAAATACTGCATAATTATTTGCCATGATTATACTTGCTACAGTTCAATGAGTATTCTATATTTTTAATCATTCAGTAGGTATCTAAAAGCCGCTGTCGTATTTATCTCCAAAAGCACCCTTCCTGGCATCGCGTTCCAAGCACCCACCACACTCTGTGTGGACCACATCACACTTGCCCTCACATCTCCTTTCAACTTTGCCCCTCTCACCTCAATTAAACAAACATTACAATGCAGAAGTCGACCAAACACTGGCCAAGTCAATAAAGCACAGATAGCTAAATTCTTGAATAGTGCAGGCGTCAAGGGTTATGGGGAGAAGGCAGGAGAATGGGGTTAGGAGGTAGAGACAGATTAGCCATGATTGAATGGAGGAGTAGACTTGATGGGCCGAATGGACTAATTCTGCTCCTATCACTTATGACTGTATGACCTTATGACCTTATCAACCTTCTGTTCAACTGTTGGATTCAGCAACTGGTCCAGATGGAACCTCTATACATTGAGCTGGGGGCTTAAATCATTTCACACAAGTCTGTTCTGTCTTGTTTCCAGCTACTGTTGTAATGGTAGAGCACAGCCCATTCATTTGAATGAACTAAAAGGTTCTTTCATTATTATACTTAATCATAATTTTTATTGACATATTTTAATTGTTTTAATTCATCTTAATCACTCAATTATCTAAATCTTTTCCCACAGTTCCTAGGAAGGCCTTTGATAAAAATGCGTTAGCGTGCTATCCAGTCACTTCCTACCATACACAAATACAATAAGCCATGCACAAGTACAACAGGTAGTTCAAAGAGAAAAATAACCAGAGAGCTGAATATAGTGTTACAGCGACAGAGAAAATGCAGATTAAAAAGGGCCACAACAAAGTAAATTGGGAGACGCGTTCAATAGTTTGTTAACGGTGGAGATGAAGTTGTTTCTGCTTTCAAGCTGTTGGCATCTTCTGCCTGACGGGGAGAGGGAAGAGAGAATGACCAGGGTGTGAATGTTCCTTGCTTGTGTTGGCTGCTTTCCTGAGGCATTGTGAAGTGGAGATGGTTTTGACTGGGTGGGGGAGGGGTGGGTGGAGGGGGAGAGGTGGAGGGTGGTGTGAGGCTAGGTGATGGACTAGGCTGCATCCACAACTGATGGACTAGGCTGCACCCACAACGCTCTGCAATTTCTTGTGGTCTTGCGTGAAGTAGTTGCAAAACCAAGTCGTGTAGGATGCTTTCTACAGTGTAGGTGTAGCAAATGGTGAAACTCATTGGAGACATGTCGTATTTCCAAATGAAAGCACAACCAATGCTCTGGTGCCCTTCAGCTACCTTGCACCAAATTGTCTTTTTCACCATCCTCACTGATGCAGATGGAGTTAGAGGAGATTAGTTGAACTTGGCATCATGTTAGCCATGGATATTGTGGGTCAAAAAGGGCCTCTTCCTGTGCTGTACTGCCCTATGTTCAATGTTCTATGTTCTATGTGGGTACCCAGACCCAAATGTCTCAATGAAAAATTCTTATCTCTGTGTCCAAATACATCCAGGCTCTTCTGACAACAACTCCAGCTCAACAGCTCAATCCTCTAAATCATCACAACATATCTTTTCCTGAACCATCAGCTGCCTATGACATATGAAATAAGATCTGGGATTCTCTACCAATCCTCATGATGGCACGGTGGTGAGGTGGTAGAGTTCCTACTTTACAGCACCAGAGACCCGTGTTCGATCCTGACCACGGGATGCTCTCTGTACGGAGTTTACACATTCTTCCCCGTGACCGTGTGGGCTTCGTCCAGGGGGTTCTGGTTTCCTCCCACATTCCAAAGATGTGCGGGTTTGTAGGTTAATTGGCTTCTGTAAATTTGCCCTAGAGTGTAGGATAGAACTAGTCTACTGGTGTAGAACTAGATTGTTGGCTAGCGTGGATTCGGTGAGCCGAAGTGCCTGTTTCCACATGGTATCTCTAAACTGAACTCTCCAACTCGGTGGGCTGAAGGGTCTGTTTCCACGCTGTATCGCTAAACTAAACTGAACTAAACTCTCCACCTCTTGGTTGTTTGATTATCTACTCTTATGAGACCTCCTTTGCCATAATGTCAATTTTCAATGGATTATGGCTCTGTGAAGCAAGTTGCAAATGTGTTACTAATATAAAGGAGGAACATTCATCTCGAACTTCATATCCTTGTTGATCAAGAGAAGCCATTATTAAAATAAACCATCTCACCATATACCTCCCTTTCAAGAACATGGGGCTTCCCAACCACCAACCACCACTCCCGGAACATATTATTACATTTACAGATAGTTCCGACAAATAAAGAATCCCATTTGGTTTTGCTTATGGACAGTAGCAGAAAGCAATGAATGCCTTCTGTATCATATCAATTTCGGAGAGTTAAATATAGAAGTATGGAGAGTTAGACATGGGCGGAAAGGCTATAATTTACTTTGGTGGCATCACAAACCGCCATAGCAGTTTTTAAGCAATTTATGAATATTGCCGCAACCAAGGGATTAAATTACAGCCTTCCACTGTCTACCATCTGTGTTTTCTTAAAAACAAGATACACAGCACCCTCAGTATGAAGGGAAGGATGCTAATCATTCCTATAGAAACGCTGCCGCCAGTAAATCTGTCTTACTAATCTCTTCCTGTGCTTGTCTGTAGAATGCATTGGTGGTATTGCATCCAGCCAGCGAGGCACCAAGGAGTGGAATGTGTCCCTTACACCCAACATATTCTCCACCCTTCAAACCCCCATCAAGAAACAACCCCAAAGGGACAGGCAGCATATGTGGAAGGAATGGACAGTTGGCATTTCAGGTCAGACTGAGGAACGATCCAAAAAAGGAAGAAAGGTCTGGAAAAGTCCACAGTCTCCAATCTGAAGAACGGTCCCTATCCAAAAGGTATGGAGTTATAGAAACACGCACCACAGGAATAGGCCCTTCAGCTCATAACTCCATGTTGAACATCAAATGCTTATCTACACCAACCCCACTCATAACAAACTGCAAGGTCACCCATCCTTTTTCTCCAGAGATGTTGCAGAACCCACTGAGTTACTCCAGCACTTTTTGTCTATCTTCAGTATAAACTATCATCTGCAGTTCCTTCCTACACAGAGTTCCGGTACACTTCCCTGCGATACATCAGTGTCATAAGGTTTCCCATCATAAAGTCAATCTTTGACCATCGTCCTCCAACCTGTCACTGAGCTAATCTTGGATCCAATTTGCTCATTTGCCGCGGATCCCTTGGATTCTTACCTATTGGTCCCTTCTCCCATTTGAGACATTGTCAAAGACCCGACTGAAACTCGTGAAGTCAAAATAAAGGCGGCACGGTGGCGCAGCAGTAGAGCTGCTGCCTTACAGCGCCAGATGCCCGGGTTCGAACCTGACTACGGGTGCTGTCTGTACGGAGTTTGTACGTTCTCCCCGTGACATGCGTGAGGTTTCTCCGAGATCTTTGGTTTCCTCCCACACTCCAAAAACGTATGTGTTTGTAAGTTAATTGGCTTGGTATAAATGTAAAAGCAAATTGTCCCTAGTGTAGGATAGTGTTAATGTGCGGGGATCGCTGGTCGCTGGGCCGAAGGGTCTGTTTTCGCGCTGTATCTCTAAACTAAACTAAACATCAACTGCGCTACCCCCACTAACACACTAAGCTACCTATTTGAACAATTCAATTATAATAGTAAAGCAGTAGCAGTAACAGTATTAGTAGCAGAGCTATGCTGACTAATCCTGGCCCTCAGTATTTTTCCCAATCATTTCCCTTCCCACTGATGTTGGACTCACCAGTCTGTAATTATCAGGCTTATCCCTGTTGTCCTTCTTGAATAAAGATATCACATTTGCTGTGTCCCATTCATAAGCAAGAGGAGAAATGAAAGTTTTGGTTACAATCCAAATTGAGTACTAGAGCAGGGAGGTTCTACTGCAGTTGTACAGGGTCTTGGTGAGACCACACCTGGAGTATTGCGTACAGTTTTGGTCTCCTAATCTGAGGAAAGACATTCTTGCCATAGAGGGAGTACAGAGAAGGTTCACCAGACTGATTCCTGGGATGGCAGGACTTTCATATGAGGAAAGACTGGATAGTACACGTTGGAATTCAGAAGACTGAGGGGGGATCTTATAGAAACTTACAAAATTCTTAAGGGGTTGGACAGGCTAGATGCAGGAAGATTATTCCCGATGTTGGGGAAGTCCAGAACTAGGGGTCACAGTTTAAGGATAAGAGGGAAGACCTTTAGGACCGAGATGAGGAAATCATTTTTTGCACAGAGAGTGGTGAATCTGTGGAATTCTCTGCCACAGAAGGTAGTTGAGGCCAGCTCATTGGCTATATTTAAGAGGGAGTTAGATGTGGCCCTTGTGGCTAAAGGGATCAGGGTGTATGGAGAGAAGGCAGGGATGGGATACTGAGTTGGATGATCAGCCATGATCATATCAAATGGCGGTGCAGGCTCGAAGGGCCGAATGGCCTACTCCTGCACCTATTTTCTATGTTTCTATGTAATCCCAACAATCTCCTCTCTTACCTCTCCCATAGCAGCCTGAGATATATCTAATCAGACCCTGGGCGTTTATCTAACTCTAAGCCTGCCAAAACATTAAGACGTTAAGACCATAAGACATAGGAGCAGAATTAGGCCATTTGGCCCATCAAGTCTTCTCTGCCATTCTATCAAGGCTGATCTATTTTTCCCTCTCAACCCCATTCTCCTACCTCCCCATATCTACTGCATCTGTTGTTCAAGATGTGGACTCTTATACATCGGCGAGATCAAACGTATACTGGCAGATCGTTTCTCTGAACACCTTTGCTCAGTCAGCCTAGACCTACCTGACCTTCCGTTTGCCAAACACTTTAATTCCCCTTTAGGGAACGGGGGTACCCCTCTTCCATCATAGATGATGTCCTCGATCGTGTCTCCTCGATATCACGCAGCTCCGCTCTTGCACCCCCTCCCCCCAGTCGTAACAGGAGCAGAGTCCCCCTAGTCCTCACCTTCCACCCCATCAGCCATCGCATTCAGCACATAATCCCCCGACATTTTCACCACCTTCGATGGGACCCCACTACTGGCCAGATCTTACCATCGCCGTACCCCCCCACCCCTCTTTCCGCTTTCCGCAGAAACCATTTCCTCCACAACTCGCTGGTCAACTCATCCCCTCCCACCCAAACCAGTCCCTCCCCAGCTATCTTCACCAGCAACCGCAGGAGATACAACAACTGTCCCTATACCTCCCCCCTCGACTCTGTCCAAGGACCCTGACAATCTTTTCAGGTGAGGCAGAGGTTCGCTTTCACCTTCTCCAAACTCACCTACGGTATCCGCTGTTCCAGGTGTGGACTCCTATATGTCGGCGAGACCAAGCGCAGGCTCGGCGATCATTTTGCTGAACACCTCCGCTCAATCCGCCTCAACCTACCTGATCTCCCGGTTGCTGAACACTTTAACCCCCCCCTCCCATTCCCACACTGACCTTTCTGTCCTGGGCCTCGTCCAATGTCAGAGTGAGGCCCGGCGCAAATTGGAGGAACAGCATCTCATATTTCGCTTGGGCAGCTTACACCCCTGCGGTATGAACATTGACTTCTCTAGCTTAAGTAACCCTTGCTTTCCCTCTCTCTCCATCCCTCCCCCTTTGCAGTTCTCTGACCAGTCTGACTGTCTCTGACTACATTTTATCTGTTTGCTTTGTTGTTACCTTCTCCAGCTAACAATGATCTATTCTACATTTTCCTTGATCTACATTCCCTTTGCCCTGTTTTCACACCTTACACTTCCTTATCTATGTATCTCCCTCCTCTCTGACATCAGTCTGAAGAAGGGAATCAACCCGAAACGTCACCCATTCCTTTTCTCCAGAGATGCTGCCTGTCCCGCTGAGTTACTCCAGCATTTTGTGTCTATCTTCGGTTGAAACCAGAATCTGCAGTTGGAACTAAACCACTTCCTTCATACACTTTCATTCCCCTTCCCGTTCCCACACTGACCTTTTTATCCTCGGCCTTCTCCATTGTCAAAGTGAGGCCAAATGCAAATTAGAGGAACAGCATCTCATATTTCACTTGGACACCTTACAGCCCAGTGGTATGAATGTGATTTCTCTAACTTCAAGTAGCCCCACCCGTCGCACCGGCTTCTCATTCTCACCTAGCAAAAGCTAACAACGGCCTGTTTTCTTTCTCATTGCTACTTTTTTTGCATATCTTTCATTCATTTGTTCTATATCTCTCTACTTCACCCTGTATATCTCTATTTTCCCTTTCCCCTGAATCTAGTCTGAAGAAGGGTCTTGACCCAAAACATCACCCATTCCTTCTCTCCAGATATGCTGCCTGTCCCGCTGAGTTACTCCAGCATTTTGTGTCTATCTTCGGTTTAAACCTGCATCTGCAGTTCCTTCCTACACACTCCCCCCCCCCCCATACCCTTGGACGCCCTTACCAACCAAGAAGAATCCAAAACTTTTTTTTCAAATTTGTTTTGCTGTAACATTCCTCCCGAACACTTCTTCATAGATTTGCCTTTTCTGTTTTATTCTCCATGCAACAGTGTTGTTCTGCGGGTGCTCAGTTACAATTTCACCTGACAGACAATAAATTAAATTCTGTATTTAGAAACTTGCTTCCCCTTTTTAATTAAACGACCAAAAGTAAATCTCAGAGAAACAGCTCCCCCTAATGGGTGCGAAAATAAATGCATGACTGAAAATTTTGGACCTTCCAAGCTATCTTTAATGGCTTTGACCAATGAGTTGACCTGATCTATACTTGGCCTCCTGCAGTTACCAACCCTCTATGTCTAGACTCAGAGTCTCCAGGAATTGTCGACGAAAATACAGGCAACTTGGAGAAAATTCAGCAGAACTTAAAACAAAATTCATTGATTGGAACAAAGCCCAGTACAGCAAAGGCACAGGCCATTTGGCCCACAATGTCTGTACTGAAAATGATGTCAAGATGAAGTAAACCCCTTTGCTAGCACGTGATCCATATTCCTCCATTACCTGCATATCAATGTGCCATAACTATTTGGGGGTCTAAAGAAGGATCAGGACCCAAAAAGTCACCCGTCCACTTTCTCCAGAGCTGCTTCCTGACCCAATGAGTTACTCCAGTATTTTGTGTCTATCTTTGGTATAAACCAACATCTGCAATTCTTTCGTAGTACATTATGCCACAACTACATGTCATGTTTATATTTGCTATAATTTAATGTGTGTTTTGTTTTCTAAGCATTATTCGGGCCAACTAGTGTGGCAACTCTTGTCAACACTAAGGTGCTGTGGATGTTAGAAACATAGAAAATAGGCCCATCAAGCCAGTCATCCAAAATCAGTACCCGGTTCCTGCCTTCTCGCCATATCCCTTGATTCCATTAACCCTGGGAGCTGTATCTAACTCTCTCTTGAAAACATCCAGTGAATTGGCCTCCACTGCCTTCTGTGGCAGAGAATTCCACAGATTCACAACTCTCTGGGTGAAAAAGTTTTTCCTCATCTCAGTCCTAAACAGCCTACCCCTTATTCTTACACTGCGATTTCTGATGGTACTGTGAGTCTCATTAAGTTGAATAAGGCCATAAGTGATAGGAGCAGAATTAGGCCATTCGGCCCATCGTCTACTCTGCCACTGCCATTCAATCATAGCTGATCTATCTTTTTCTCCTAAACCCATTCATCTGCCTTCTCCCCATTACCCCTGATCATCCATGATCACATTGAATGGCGGTGCTGGCTCGAAGGACCGAATGGCCTACTCCTGCACCTATTGTATATTGACACCTGTACTAATCAATGTAAGACCCGTACGAATCTTGAACGGTTTGATATTTCCGACAGATTCTCAGATAGAGTTGATCTCATGTTCCTGTCATCTGGTGCAGCTAAAGGGAGTAAGATACTGGAGATAGACACAAAATGCTGGAGTAACTCAGCGGGACAGGCAGCATCTCTGGAGAGAAGGAATGGGTGACGTTTCGGGTCGAGACCCTTCTTCAGACTGAGCAGGTAGAGTAAAGCAGTGAGTGGGTAATTGCTAAATAAAGAGGGTATTTTATCCGAAACTACTTCACGGGGCCCGAAAGGGTTAACTTTACTTCCACAGACACTGTCAGCTGACCGAGGGAGTGAGAGAGTGAAATGCACTAATCGGAGCGCAGCCGGAGTGGTGTTGGGACTATCTAAGCGAGGTAAGGAAATCATTTGGGTTAACGGCGGAATATCACCTTCAGCCTTCCACAACTAGCTGCTGGGGAAATATAATTAGTCAGTGTCCCAGTAACTCGCAGTAAGAGAGGCGTGTTGCGTGGCTATTGCAAGGTGTGTGGGGTTTGCAAGGCCGGGCTGGTGCTTAACATTTTATTGCCGCGCTCTCTTGTGCGTTTTATTGCAAAATGTGGTTGTGCTGGTATTAATTGCAATCTTGCAACTCCCTCGATGGAAGTATTTGGGCTGAAGGTTACGAGCTGATAGTCGTGGACTGGGGTGGAGGCTCCTCTAGTATCTTCGCTGCAAACAGCTGGAAACTGACACCGGGTCTGTTACTGTAGCCATTGAGCATTGATACATTGAGGATTGATACAGTCACACTTCCGGCCGTGGTTTGTACACAGACCCTGTTCTCTGCCAACCTTGACAATCTCCTTCCCTCTTCCCTGGATCCGGTTCCACTCAGGAAATTTGAGGTGTAAATCAGGATGCCCCTCCCAGTGTAGCGGGGAGAATACTGCGCCGTGGGAGGTACTGCTTCAAGGCTGTACGTTGAACGAGGTAGCTCTCAGGAACTCTCCCAAGCTTCTATTGTAACGAGATCAGGGGAGTTCTTTACTGTTTTCCAACGAATATTTATACCTCATCGTATTCATCCGGTTGTTGATTCATGTTCCTGCGTCTGAGGTTGTTGCTGTGGGCTGTTTGATGATTGTATTTCCCACAACAGCGACAAAAAAATGGCACTTAATTGGTTTTAAACCCCGAGGTTCAATAAAGTACAACAATAACGCAATCTTATTAATTCCGTTGCACACTGTTTCCTGGGTGGGGCCTGCCAGCTTCCCAGAGCTTATCTGATTGTAGGGGCGCCGTTTATTGATGTAAATTGTTAAATGTGCTTCTTTTTTTCAAGTTTTCAAACGTCGTATGGCAACATGGCGTGTGATGCAATGATGTCATTGCTTTTGCCTGGGCTATGTTGTTTCATCAAGCTGAGAGAAAGACATATGTTCCTTAATTGAACCTTAACAAGGTTAGCGTCAGCAAGGTTTGTAACTGTGGGAGGTATCGCGCCAATCCTTCAAGTAGTCTGAAGAAGGGTCTCGGGCCGAAACATTCCCCATTCCTTCTCTCCAGAGATGCTGCCTGTCCCACTGAGTTACTCCAGCATTTTGTCTATCTTCGGTTTAAACCAGCATCTCCAGTTCCTTCCTACAATTTGTCCAAGTAATCACACAGGACAGGATTGCTTTTTCCTGACAACTGGCAAAGGACAGCTGGTAGACCTGTTGCCCCACAGTGCTAGAGACCCGGGTTAAATTCCAGCCTTGGGGTTCGATCCTGACCTCGGTTGCTGTCAGTGTGGAGTTGGCATGTTCTCCCTGTGACCAGCATGGGTGCCTCTGGTTTTCTCCTGCATCGCACAGGTTTGTAGGTTAATTGGCTTCTGTAAATTGCCCCCAGTGTGAAGGGAGCAGGAGTGAGATAACATAGAATTAGTGTGAACGGGTGATCGATGGTCAACATAGACTCGGTGGGCCGAAGGGCCTGTTTCCATGCTGTATCTTACGATCAATCAACTGGGTGCTCGGCTGATTATAGCTATCTTGGGGAAACAGAGCCCACGTGATAAGTAAGGACGTTTTGAAGTAATTTTATTGATGCTGTGGCATGTCAGCCTCTTAGGAGAGGGAACCCATTCATTCCAGAGTAATTTTTCAAATTTATTTCAAACAATATTTTAATGTGGATGACAGAGTAAAATTTCACAAAGCCCAACTTTACTTGAAGTTGGTATTAGTGGGTCACCTTGAGACACTTCATATGTTCTAGGAGCAGAATTGGGCCATTTGGCCCATCAAGTTTACTCCACCATTCAATCATGGCTGATTTCTCTATCCCTCTCAACCCCATTCTCCTGCCTTCTTCCTATAACCCCTGACTCCCTTACTAATAAGTCATTCGCAATCCTATGGGAGTGCTAGCCAAGAATCTCTCAATCGTCACCTTAAAAATATCCATTGACATGACCCCCACAGCTGTCTGTTGTCACTTTATTGTTGAGGAGGATCCAGAGTTTTAACCCAGGGTCAATAAAGGCCTAATGACTAGCTTGGAGGAGGGAGTAAGAGCTTCCGGTAAGAGACTGGACATTGCACAAGGCTAATGGAATCCAGGGAAAGGGGTACTGATTTTGGTCATATTGAATAGTGTTGCTGGCTCGAAGGGCCGAATGGTCTACTCCTGCACCTATTTTCTATGTTTCTAAATCCTTGTGTTTCAATCCTATGCTTGTAGGTAATACAGACCTTGGGGTGACGTCCTTCTTTACAGAATGGCGGCCGTCACTGGCAATGTCCCCTCTTCCTGTGACTGCTTTGTTGCACTCCCACCGGCCACCGAAGGGAAAGAAGTGATTTTTGGAAAAAATTCGGACAGACCACGGGAGGAAGTCCAGGAAGTGGTCTACTTTCCTGCAGCTGAACATGCAAAGGACTCCAAGGTAGAGGTAAGAGACTGGACATTGCACTTGATTAGCTACATCATGCCAACATCAGCTACATCTGGCCAACATCAGATTAGCTACTTCCAGGTATCGAGAGTCAAGAGTGTGTAAGAAGGAACTGCAGATGCTGGTTTAAACTGAAGATAGACACTGGAGAGATGAATGGACAACATTCTGTGTCTATCTTTGATTTAAACCAGCCTCTGCAGTTCTTTCCTACTTTTTTTTACTCCGGTATTGTTGTTCTGGCACCATTTAGCCTTGTTACTGATCTCCCTGCCATACTCTGACTCATCTTTACCTGTTATCCCTTCAACAATGGAGATATCGTGCACAAGCTTAAAGCTTGGAGCTCTACAGCGGTGGGTATATAGAGAGAGTAGAGCAGGGGACTGAGCATGCCACATTGAAGTATATAAAGACTGGCAATCTTATTGATTCTAAACAAAAATAAATGATGGTTGCAGTCAGCAGGTAGATGGATTAGCATGTTGTAGTTTGTGCCATGCATTTCTTCTTCCCTTGTGGGATTTTAGATAGGCACACGGACATGCAGGGAATGGAGGCATGTGGATCATGTTTGCCATGGATGTTGTGGGCCAAAGGGTGTGTCTGGTGTTTATGGTGAGGGGGGGGGGGGGGGGGGGAAGCTTTAATAGGAACCTGAGGGGCAACTTTTTTCACACAAAGTGTGGGGATGTATGGACCAAGTTGCCAGAGGGGGTATAAGGGTTTTGGACAGGTACATGGCTAGGACAGGTTTAGAAGAATATGGGCCAAACACAGGCAGGTGGGACTGGTGTAGATGGGGCAAGTTGGGCTGAAGGGCCTGTTTCCACGCTGTATGACCATGATTCTAAAACCAAAGAATGGCCGTTTGTTTCAAAATTATGATTGAAATGCAGAAGCAGAGGTAGGTTAATGTTTCAGTAAGCATAATAGTGATGTAAGAGCAGTAGAAATAGGAGTGGGCTACATGTATCCCTCTGTCACTCAGCAATGTATCTTGTATCAAATATTTCTGCTTGATCTTGAGTTGCCTGCTGTCCAACAATCTATTGATATCGGCCTTACTCGAGATGGAAAGACTTATGACTTTTTTTTAGAGATAAAGGCTCTTTGGCCTGCCGGTTCCGAGCAGGCGGAAACTAACACAATCCTACAAACACTAGGGATAATTTACTATTTTACCCAGCCAATTAACCTACAAACCTGCACATCTTTGAAGTGTAGGAGGAAACCGGAGCACTCGGAGAAAACCCGCGCGGTCACGGCGAGAGCGTACAAACCCGGTACAGGCAGCACCCGTAGTCAGGATTCTCTTGGTAAGGTAGCAACTCTACCACTGTGCCACCATGCCGCCCTTCTGTGCGAAAGAATATCTCTTCAGAAATAGCCAGTCCCTTATCCCAAGAGTATCCTAGTTCTAGACTCGCCAGCCAGAGAAAGAGGCAGCTTGGGAATATTCTCTGCCAATCCTGGCAGAATCTTATTGATAACATTCAAGTAGCAAGTCTTTCCATAGACATGTAAACGCCATTATATTTGGCAGTAGGACAGTCAAAACCAAAAAATTTATCCACAGTCTGCAAATTGAGAATTAACTAGTTTTTGCTCTTGAAATCTGGAATATGGTCTCGAGGTTTGGAAGAACTTTGAGGGAAAGTATGTGAGAGTTGGGCAAGAGTATGAATTGGTTGTGTGTGCGGTTTGACAGGCCCACATAAAATACGTTATAAATAACTTTAGGAGAAGTGCATTTTTGGAGCAAGGCGGCGTTTGAATGGAAACAAATAGGGGCAAGAGGTTTGAGTCTAATGGCTTTTCAAGTAGCTTAAAAGTATTTCATAAAGTTAGCTGCAATTTTTTTTTTTTTTAAATCATCTAATATCCAGATGTAGTCAATCTTTTTAGTTTGGAGATAAGGCATGGAAACGGGCCCTTCGGCCCAACAAGTCCAGGCCGGCCATCGATCAACCGTTTTACACTCGTTCTATGTTAGCCCACTTTTGCCCCCACTCTCTAAACTAGGGGCAATTTGCAGAGGCCAATTAACTCTCAAATTCGCATGTCTATGGGATATGGGGTGAAGACTGGAGTACCGGGAGCAAGCCCAGGTGGTCACGGAGAGAACATGCAAACCCCACACAGATAGTACCCAAGATCCAGATCAAACCTGGGTCTCTGGCACTGTGAGGCAGCAACTATACCAGCTGTGCCACTGTGCCGCCCTATCTCTCCTCCCCTCCTCTGAACAACGGCCTTGCAGAGCAATGAGAGTCAAAGTGATATGCATTACCCCATTAATACTTTATGTTTATTTGGAATATATCTTCCTGTTAGATTAATGGAGAAATGGATCCATTAATACCACTTAGAATAATATGGAGGAATTTACAGTAATCACATTAAACAATAATGTGCTGTCACTGTTAGTATTTTCAAGTTTTGATGTATATTAATGACTCAATAGAGATCTTAAGTTCAAATCTTTCTTTGTACCACTTTAATTTCCTGTACATCTTATTCTTTGGCAATAGTTCACTGATGCTATTGCTGGTTAAGAATGCTTTTATTGTTTGTTCTGTGGCACTAATGCAGCTTTTCATCTTGCTATATGGCAGATTACACGTACAGATTTTCAGTACTCTTAATTAGTGCCTTTTACTATCATAGATCGTTGCATTTTAAAAATTAATAGCACTTGAAAAAAAGTCAAATTTCAGACATTTTCAACATCAAGGGCAGGTAGTCTTGCTTTGAGGTGGATTAAAGTCGTAGAGTGATACAGCATGGAAACAAGCCCTTTGACCCAACTTGCCCACACCGCTCAACATGTCCCAGTTACACTCGTCCCTCCTGCCCGCATTTGGCCCATATCCCTCCAAACCTGTCCGATCCATGTACCTGTCTAACTGTTTCTTGAACTTTGGGATAGTCCCAGCCTCATCTACATCCTCTGGCAGCTTGTTTCATACCCCCACCACCCTTTGTGTGGAGAAAGTCACCCCTCAGATTCCTATTGAATCTTTTCCCCTTCACCTTAAACCTATGTCTTCTGGTCCTCGATTCCCCCACTCTGGGCAAGAGACTCTGTGGAGGTGCAAGTAGAATTTCAATTCCGGCACAGATTTGGGTTTCTCCTGATTCAGGGGCAGTATCTTCCCAACTGTTATCAGACATCTGAACCATCCTATCACAAACTAGAGAGTGGTCCTGTCCACTCATCTACCTCATTGGAGACCCTTGGATTATCTTTAATTGGACTTTTCTGGATTTTATCTTGCACTAAACATTATTCCCTTCATCCTGTATCTGTGGACTGCTCGATTGTAATCATGTATATTCTTTCTACTGACTAGATAGCACACAATAATAAAGCCTTTTCACTGTACCTCTAATTTTAAGGCCCATTGCACTAATTATTTCACTGATTATTTTTTAACACTGCCACGAACTTTGCTGTTAAATACCTTCATTGGAAATAACTTGTATCTATCATGGATCAATGTGGGCACTAAAACTGCAGAGGCTGGAATCTTGAATAAAAGAAAGTCTTTGACACAATCTAAAGAAGGGTCTCAATCTGAAAGGTATTCTATCCATTTTGGTCAGTAGATTACCTTGTTGCAATCCATGTGTTGTATTTGAAGATGGCACAAAGCTGGAGTAACTCAGCGGGACAGGCAGCATCTCTGAAGAGAAGGAATGGATGACGTTTCAGGTCGAGACCGAGCCAGTCTGAAGCAGGGTCTCGACCCGAAACGTCACCCATTCCTTCTCTCCAGAGATGCTGCCTGTCCCGCTGAGTTACTCCAGCTTTTTGTGTCTATCTTCGGTTTAAACCAGCATCTGCAGTTCCTTCCTACACATGCGTTGTATTTCTTCTCTTGCATGCCCACTGTGCAAAATGCAAAGAATCGTCCATGCTTGCTTCAACGTTATGTTCCCTTGTTATTTTATTGAACAGTGCACATACATTGAAATCGATCAGGTGGAGAAGACGCACGCAGTGATTCTCAGCCGCCCAGCCTGGCTGTGGGGAGCAGAGATGGGCGCCAACAAGCATGGTGTCTGTATAGGCAATGAGGGTGTGTGGACCATGGAACCTCTAGCAGAGAAGGAAGCACTGCTTGGAATGGACCTTGTCAGGTAAAGGCTCCTGTTCTAGTTTGTATTGCATGGTATGAAGTCCTTGGATTTAAATATAAATTACAATGCAATTCAATTTATCTGGTAAGAAAATAATTTTATTTGTAATTTTTACTCTTTTCACAACCTGGGCCAGCATTAACTTGCCCTTTAGACGTGCTTGTCAGCTTTTGCCTTCAACCTTCCTCGTGCGCATAGGGAGTTTGAGGATTTGGACAAGGTGTTTTGACGTCAGGATGGTGGGCAACTACAAAGGGAACTTGAGAGTGATTAGTTTATTTTAGAGATACATCGTGTATTTTACCTGACCAGGACCATCTGATTCCACGGCGACCAACTATCACCCGACATCAGTTCTATCCTGCACACTAGGGACAATTTGCAGAAGCCAATTATCCTACAAGCCTGTCGGAAAGAACTGCAGGTGCTGGTTTAAACCGAAGATAGACACAAAATGCTGGAGTAACTCAGCGGGACAGGCAGCATCTCTGGAGAGAAGGAATGGATGACGTTTCGGTTCCTGAATGTCTTTGGAGAGTGGGAGGAAACCAGAGCACGTGGAGAAAACCCATGTAATCACGACGGCCTGTTGCCCTGGCAGTGTTGCAGGGTCGGCCTGGTTAAGTGTAGCCATAGTAACCTCCACCTCTCTAGGCCGCGTCCCGTCCACGTGCTGGGCCTCTTGGAGCGGCGCCTGGTCCAGCCGAGCCCCAGGCTGTTGCAGGGCCCCCATCTTTGTAACGTGCCTGTGGTTATATATGGCCACGATGGGATGGGGAGAGAAAGTTCTTTTTTGGGAAGAACATTAACAAACCAGCTGATTTGAGTTCAATGTTTTTTTGTTGTTCTTGGCCATGAATGAGCAGTTTTATAGTATTTAATTTCACAGCTCATCATGATGGTATATGAACTAGTTGTTAGACTTCTAATCCACCCATACCTAAATATCAGCCAATGTAAAACTCCTCTTCCTGTTACTTGTCTGTAAATAATTTGACGTTGGTTAACACCTGTGTTTAAAAATAAATGAAAGAACATGCTTCAAGCTTGTGAAAAGATCGACTTAGAACCAAGTCTTTATAAGAACTTGTTAAAAAGCATTTACTTGCCAACAATAAAAGCTTTTACAAGTCCTTATAAAGACTTAAGATAGACACAAAAAGCTGGAATAACTCAGCAGATCAGACAGCATCTTTGGAGAAAAGCAATAGTTGTCGTTTCAGGTCGAGACCTTTCTCAGAGTTTGGACAAGGGTCTTGACCTGAAATGTCACCGATTCCTTTTCTCCAGGGATGTCTGACCTGCTGAGTTACTCCAGCCTTTTGTGTCTAGCAGCATCGCCAGTTCCTTCCTACACATTCTGTCTTACAAAGACTTGTTCAGAACTGAAAGTGTGCACCTACAGGTGGAACCAAGGAACTGCAGGCCCGACCCGAAAAGTACTTATCCATGTTCTCCAGACATACTGCCTGACCCGTTGAGTTACGCCAGCACTTTGTGTCCTTTAGTGCTACTTACATGATCAGTGCTAGACAAATCATGGTTGAAATCAAATCACAGTGACATTACGTGGAGCACAATGCATTGATGTTTGTCTGGGACTTTATAAAGAGTATGACATATAGAATTCTCCCCAAAGCAACCATTTTGATGGGCCGAAGCACCTGTTTCCGTGCAGTATCTCTGAACTTAAAAGGGTGGTGCAGCGGTAGATTTGCTGCCCTACAGCGTCAGAGACCCTGGTTCGATCCTGACTATGGGTGCTATCTGTACGGAGTTTGTACATTCTCCCTGTGACCTACGTGGGTTTTCTCCAGCAACTCCGGTTTCCTCCCACTCTCTGAAGATGTACAAGTTTGTAGGCTAATTGACTTTGGTTAAATTGTCCTTATTGTGTGTAGGATAGTGATAGTGTGCGAGGATCGCTGGTCGGTGCGGATTTGGTGGGCCTGTTTCTGTGCTGTATCGCTAAGCTAAACTATTTTCCTTTTGTAAATGGTATAGATTGTACCATGTTTCTCTCTTGAATTCCTATTCCTCATTCTTCTACTAGGCTTGGGCTGGAGAGAGGTTCCACTGCCAAGCAAGCACTGGATGTCATTACTTCCCTGGTGGAGCTCCATGGCCAGGGAGGGAACTGCAAGGAGTCCCAGGAAGCATTCAGCTACTACAATACGTTTCTAATCGTGGACCGAAGGGAGGCCTGGGTACTGGAGACATCTGGGAGATACTGGGCTGCTCAGCAAATTACAGGTTAATTATTCATAGTCATGGAGTGATACAGTATGGAAACAGGCCCTTCAGCCCAACTTGCCCACACCGGTCAACATGTCCCAGCTGCACTAGTCCCACCTGCCAGCATTTGGTCCATATCCCTCCAAACCTGTCCTATCCATGCGGTGCATTTAAGAAGGAAATTTAAAAGCAATTTAATAAATCCACAGTGTCATAGTAATTCGGTTAATAAATCGAGCCATTTGGCCCAACGAGGCCGCATCAACCATCCACGTGCACCAATCCTACTAATGCTGTGTTACTTAGAAACAAATTCTGAAGCATGTTCACCTAAGCCTCTATCGGGTTTAGAAATGTCTTTAAATTGCTTCTTGCTGGGGTTACTTGAAGCTGCAATCTGAGGGAACAGATTGTTTCTGTGTGTGAATGCAATGTGGTAAAATTCGTCCCACAATGTTAAAATGTCATGTTACGTAGTTGGGTTTACAAAAACAAGATTCTGGTGTCTTTGTGTAACCTGTTCAAAGTGTAGTTATTGAATACTACTGGGGTAGTTTCTTCCCAGCAGTTATCAGGCAACTGAACCATCCTATCACCAACTAGAGAGTGGTCCTAACCTACCCTCTACCTCATTGAAGACCTTCAGACTATCTTTAATCAGACTTTTCTGGACATTATCTTGCACTAAACGTTATTCCCTTTATCCCATATCTGTATACTGTGGACGGCTTGATTACAATCATACCTAGTCTTTTTCCCAACACGCACCAAAAGCTTTTCATTATACTTTGGTATATGTGACAATAATAACCTGTTCAACATGTAGCTAATGGATACCAGGAGATTTTCTGATATTGGCTCTCTTCCACTGAGGTTTCCAATTTTATAACCGTGATCCTGCAGTATTTCACCAGGAACATCATTCGTCTCTTAATGTGTAAGAAAGAACTGCAGATGCTGGTTTAAATCTTTTAATTATTATTTGTGCACCACTCACAACTTGCAATATTGGGAAGCGATGATGAGTCCAGGCAAATGCTCATCCCAATTCTGTTCTTTATTTCCCATCCACTGGAATCTTAAAAATGCATAATGACTGCAGGAAGATTAAGTTCCAATTTGGAACAAAACCAACAAGCACTCCTAAGTGCATTAAGTGCCCTACTTTGTACCTTTAGTTTCGAGACACAGCATGGAAATGGGCCCTTCGACCCACCAAGTCCATGCCGACCATTGATCACCCATTCACACTAGTTCTATGTTATTCCACTTTCTCATCTCTTCTCAACAAACTAGGAGCAATTTACACAGGCCAATTAAGATACAAACCCACACATCTTTGGGATGTAGGAGGAAATTGGAGCACCCGTAAGAAATCCACATGGTCACAGGGAGATCATGCAAACTCCACGCAGACAGCCCCCGCAGAAAAGCTACATGGTTGCAGGGAGAACGTGCAAACTCCACATAGACAGCACCCGATGTCAATATCCAACCACACCCAATCTTTATTGAATTATTTGATCTTGCCCTGAGGTACAGTAGACTTGGTGTTAACATGCATTGATATAGAGGAGGAATACTCAACCCACATGTATTGATTAGGTAGGCATCCATGTGTTCATGAGCATGTAATTTAACATATGACTAAAGCCAAAATTACGCCTGTTAACAAACAGAAAATGCAGAAATTCTTGCCAGGTCAGGCAGCCTCTGTGGAAAGTGAAACACTTGACATTTCAGATCGACATTTCTCTCCTTTACCACAGATGCTGCCTGACTTGCTGAGTGTTCCCTGCATTTTCTGTTTTTATTTTAGATTTCTAGCTTCGGCATTGTTGCCTTATATTAAATGACATGCTTTCTGAAAGAGGGAAACTGCTGAGGGATTAGCCGTTTGAACTCTGCGTGACTGACGAGACAATTAAGCCAAGATTGATTTAGTGTCTGCCTTGGGCTACACGATCTCCCTCGCGCTCAGTCTGCCTTGGACAACGCAATTTCCTGGTTTCCAAACATGTTTACTTCCCTTCCCATTCCCATATTGTCCTTTCTGTCCTGGGGCCTCCTCCATAGTTAAAGTGAGGGCACACGCTAATTGGCGGAACAGTAACTCGTATTTTGCTTGGGTGGCTTGCAACCCAGCAGTGTGCAAATTGACATCTCTAATTTCAAATAACCCTTGCGTTCCCTCTCCCCCCTCTCCCTCCTCCACCCTAGTCATTCTACTAGTTCCACTGTTCGCATCCTAGTATCCCTTCATTGTTATCACCTCTTCCCCAGCCAACAATGGGCCATTATAGGCTCCACCCTTCCTTGGCCATAAGTTGTCAGCCTTGCTTTGTTCTGGCCTTTTCTTACCTCCAGTAACCCCCTCCCCACCCCCCCCGCGTTAATTCTGAAGAAGGATGCAGACCTGAACCGTCACCCATTCTTTTTCTCCAGCTATACCGCCTGACCCGTTGAATGACTCCAGCACTTTGCGTCTATCTTCAGTATTACAACCTGCGCATTCTCCCAAGAGTGTCTTCTTCAGGAGAGTCTAGGACCAGCGGTCATAGCCTCTGAATTAAAGAATGTTCCTTTAGGAAGGAGATGAGGAGGACTTTAGTTCTTTAGTCAGAGGGTGGTGAATCTGTGGAATTCATTGCCACAGAAGGCTGTGGAGGCCAAGTCAGTGGATATTTTTAAGGCAGCGATAGATTTTTGATTAGTACGGGTGTCGGGGGTTATGGGGAGAAGGCAGGAGAATGTGGTTAGGAGGGAGAGATATATCAGCCATGATTGAATGGTGGAGTAGACTTGATGGGCCGAAAGGCCTAATTCTGCTCCTATCACTTATGAAGAGAGCGAGTACCCAGTGCCTTTTATGCTCCTGTGCTCTTTATACTTTACAGAAGGTGCCAAAAATATCTCCAATCAGCTGACCATCACCACGGAGATCAACGCGGAGCATCCCAACCTTCGGAATTATGCCCAGGGTCAGGGATGGTGGGACGGCGAGAGGGAGTTCAACTTCTCCCAGGTTTTCTCTCTGGCCAACCCGCCAGCGAGGATGGAGGCTGCAAAGGCTCGTTACTCTGGAGGCTGCGAGCTGCTTCACAAGCAAGAAGGTGAATAAAGCCCAAGCGCCCAAAAGGTAGCTCACTATTGCATGTAGGAGTCTTCAGGAATGCGAGGTAAAACTCAATTGACGCTGGTTGAATGCAGACGTATTTATTTGGTCTCCCAAATTTTGGTCACACTGAACGACGTGGTTGGTAAAGTTGGGAGATGAAGATGAAGAACTCATTGAGAGTCTCTGCAATCATTTTGCAGCTAGGGCAGAGATGGTAGAGGGTATGGTATCAATGACGCGACCTTTTACAGTCATAGAGTCAAAGAGCGTGGGAACACACAGCCAAATTCAGAGGCATTTCTGATCGTGGTCATTGAAATAATATTCTAGATTCCATGCTTCTGGATATTCATTCAATAGAAACATGCGGCGTGAAGCTGGAGGCCATGTAGTCATAGTGATACAGCGTGGAAACAGGCCCTTTGGCCCAACTTGCCCACACCGACCAACATGCCCCATCTACACGAGTCCCACCTGCCTGTGTTTGGTCCGTGTCCCTCTAAACCTGCCCTATGCATGTACCTGTCCAAATGTTTCTTGAACGTTGCGATACTACCTGCCTCAACTACCTCCTCCGGCAGCTCGTTCCATACACCCACCACCCTCTGTGTGGAAAAAGTTACCCCTTGGATTCCTATTAAATCTTTCTCCCCTCACCTTATACCTATGGCCTCTGGATCTTGCTTCCCCTACTCTGGACCAGAGATTCTGTGCATCTACTGATCTATTCCTCTCATGATTATGTACACGAGTCTATCAACGAGTCATTCCTATCAATAAGTGTACATTAAACCCTAGACATGATGCAATGAAAATGTGATTAGCTGCATGTCTACGGGAGACTAAAGGTGATTTGTGTTTTGGGTCACTGTAGGTAGCATTAACGCAGAGACTATCATGGACATCCTACGCAATAAGGAGACTGGGATCTGCATGGACTCTGGAGCATTCTGTACCACGGGCAGCATGGTGTCCATCCTGCCCCAAGATGATGACTTGCCTTGCGTGCATTTCTTTACAGCAACCCCTGACCCATCAAGGTCAGTATGCCAGTGTTGGTGAACGCACTCCGCAGCGGATTTTCTTTACTTGTGCATATAGTATGTTTTTATGTGTATGAAGGAACTGCATATGCTGGTTTATAACAGAAGAAGGACACAAAATGCTGGAGTAACTTAGCAGGTCAGGCAGCATCTCTGGGGGGGGGGGGGAGGAATAGGTGACGCTTTGGGTTGGAACCCTTCTTCAGACTCGTATTCTTCAGTGGACTTGTATAGTGAGCGGCGCATCTGATAAAGTTGCTGCCTCTCAGCGCCAAGACTCGGGTTCGATTCTGACTCGGGTGCTGTCCATGTGCAGTTTTCACATCTCGCTGTGACCGCGTGGATTTCCTCCGGGTGCTTCTGTTACCTCATCCCACATCCCAAAGACGTGCGGGTTGGTACGTTGATTGTCCTCCAAATTGTCCCGAATGTATATGGAGTGAATGAGGATGTGGGATAACATAGATTGGTCAGTGTGGCCAATGTGGCCTGTTCCCATGTGTATCTTTTAATCAATCAACATTCTCTGTGCAAAATTTAGCACCAGTGCATTAAAGTGTAGCCTCGAAGGATCCTGCCATTTTATCCAGGCAGCTGACAGATATCTTACTTTTTACTAGAGCAAGGGTTTCCAACCTGGGGTAAGTTTCGCCTACTCAGGGGGTAGATTTGTTGATACTCGATTTGTACATATTATTTCTCATTGACTGACTCTGTTTGGTTCTGGTATACTGGTATCTGTTCATCATTAGTTCATAAATAAGTGAAATAACTAGCAATGTTACAAAATTTTGAGGTTTTAAAAATAAAGTCTGTAATTTATCCCATCAGATAAAGCATAAAAAGAAGTTTAATTTGACACCTAATTCACTTTCATATCTTCAGTATTAAAAAAGTTATGGCCATTTTCATACTCGGAAATTAGCATCTTGTTCCCTATTGCTTTTCCATTGACTTAACACAAAAGCTGTGATCGAGGATAGTCAAAAGCCCATAACTTTCTTAAAAATTAAGAGAACTGAAAGAAATTTTCAGTTATTATAGATTGAAGCATTCTGAAACAAATATGAAACAATCTTACTTAGATGACATGAAATTAAAGCATATAATTAGTTAGTTACCTAATTGTAGCTAATTACAAAATTCAATTACTAGATCTAAACATCTATCAATTTCTTAAGAATAGATTAACATTTTTAAATAGCCTAAGTGTCCAAATAACATTCACACAAGAATTCACAATATAACATAATTTTTTAATGTCATTGTCATGGATTTACAGGCTAAATGGGAAGGAATTTAATGTTTAATACCTGTAAATGAATGGGATTTAAATCATCTTGCGAGTGGGGATTTCTGGAACGCGATCATTTGGAACGTTGATTTGCGGTGAATTTAACCCCGTATCGGCATGAAAAATTCTGCCGTTAGTTCGGGGAAAAGAATCACCGTTTCGAATTTAAAAAATGGGAATTAAAGGCCTCTTAAGAAGCACTTTTATACAAAAAAATAAACTGCTTTCGTTTACCTGTCCCGTGCGTGAAATCCGTCCCCGTTGTTGGCGTTGACGGCTTTCAAAGCTGATTTTATAATAACTCCAACGCTGACATTGTCGATCGAATTAAAAAAAAATAATACACGAAACGCCCGTCAGAACGATTTTTCAGCAAAAGTTTCCACTCCAACGAAATATTAACCAGGACAAGGTAGGAGAAACCCGCGTTTTAACCCCGCCCCCCCCTCAAAGGCGCCAAAATCGCGCACACGGCCAGTGGCAGAATTGCAGCGCCGCTGAAGGTAAGTATTGTAACATACCTAAAATAACATTGTTATGTGCTATTAAAGTTGCCAGGGGTAAACAGGATGAAAAAGGTTGGGAACCCCTGTACCAGAGGTTAGACCTCTCGCAACTTTGCCTGAAAGTGAAAATGGATCAAAAATGAGTAAAAGCTAAGTGGGCAGAAATGTAACACTGATTTCATTTAGTAGGTTGCATAATGGATTAATTACATTGAATTGACCTGATTATCTTGAAAGATTATGCTGAAGAGGCACAAAGTTTAAAATTAAAAAAAAAAAAAAAAGTTTTGCGAACCATTGTTCTCATTTATGAGGGAGTGGGAGCACAGGGAAGATGTTATGCTTATTTAATACTATCATCAGTGATCTTGCTCTTTCCCCTTTGCATTGTGTCATTTTATATATAACTTATAAGAGACTCTCCCTTGATTAAGCCACCAGCATAATCAAGGATGAGTCTCGCCCCCAGTCCCTCTTCTCCCCTCTCCCATCAGGCAAGAGGTACAGAAGTGCGAAAACATGAAAATATCTCCAGATTCAGGGACAGTTTTCAGGCAACTGAACCATCCTATTACCAACTAGAGAGCGGTCCTGACCTCCCATTTAACTAATGGGAGATCCTCGGACTATCTTTCATTGGACTTTACTGGACTTCATCTTGCACTAAACGTTATTCCCTTTATCTTTGAGCCATACACTGTGGACGGCTTGATTGCAATCATGTATAGTCTTTCCACTGACTGGATAGCACGCAATAAAAGCTTTTCCCTGTACTTTGGTATACGTGTCAATGAACTAAACGAAATGAACTTTTTATGACTAGATCTGTCTTCAAGCCCTTTATCTTCATTGATGATGTGACACCCGTTCCTATGGTGATTTCTCCGTATTATGGGGATGAGGATCCTGTCCAGAAGCATCCTCGGTTCCAGAGCAGTCGGGATCGGCGGCATGAGTTGTACAAGGCTCATCAGCATGCCAAAGCCACCATGGAGAGTGGGCAGGTATCGTTGCTTTTAATTCAATGATACTTTATTGTCTCGTGTAGCTCGGTAGTATGGAATGCTTTGTGTTGCATCCAACGTGTAATGTCATACCGAAGATAGACACAAAAAGCTGGAGTAACTCAGCGGGTCAGACAGCATCCCTGGAGAAAAGGAATGAGTGAAGGTTTTGAGTAGGCGAGACCCTCCTTCAGGTGGGGAGAGCTCCCCCCTGCCACAGGTACCATGTAATCCCGTGCTACCTGCTCCATGGTCAGATAGTCGGCGACTAAACCGTCTCCCCCACCTGGTTTGCCAGGTGAGGAGGGGGCTGTGGACCCCCAGCAGGACCAAAAACAAGACCTGTCAAAGGGCGGATGAGCTCCGAGTGAACCAACGGCCATCCACATTTCAGTAGCAGTTGCGATCACTATCGTACATGGCATTGTAAGGCAGCGTGCCCTTTGATGTTTTCAACGATCATGATGATGATTCTTCAGACCCCTTCATCTCTGATGACTTCCGCTTTCCGAGCCCCCACTCCCTCATCTTTACTATTTAACCACCTCTCCGTAAAGTCAGGCAGCAGATCTCACCTAGGCAGTACACAAGTGTCCTTGCTTTGCTGGCACCGACAAAGTTACAAAAGTTCACGGAGCAGGCCGATCTATCTAGAGCATGCTGCCGCACATGGCAGCAGCGAACACCCCTTGCCCCTCCTCCGACTGGGTCCCCCTTTCGTTCTTGCTGTTCCCTCTCGTTCCCGCCGTTCCTTCCTCACTCTTGGCCGTCCCTCCTCGCTCTCAGCGGCACGGATCCCATCGGTGGCTCGGGGCAGAGTCCGGAGTCTCCGCGTACACTGGGGCGGGATACCTCTGTCCTTGCTGAGTGAGTCCTCTGTCCGTGGTGGGCGAGTCGAGCCTGGTCCCACCTCACCGGGATAATCCCGGCACCTGGCTTACTCCGATACTGTGGCAAGAACTGCGATGATCCTGGCACATTGATGCCAGAATGGCAAAGTTTCTGTACTTTCAGATTTTATTAATTCTCCAACATATTTTTAGTTTAGAGATACAGTGCGGAAACAGGCCCTTCGGCCCACCGGGTCCGCGCCGACCAGCGATCCCCGCACATTAACACTATCCTACATCCACTGGGGACATTTTTACATTTACCAAGCCAATTAACCTACAAACCTGTACGTCTTTGGAGTGTGGAGGAAACCGAAGATCTCTGAGAAAACCCACGCAGGTCACGGGGAGAACGTACAAACTCCGTACAGACAGCACCTGTAGTTGGGATCGAACCATCTCCTGGCGCTGCATTCGCTGTAAGGCAGCATCTCTACCGCTGCGCCACCGTGCCGAATCTTAAATTCATTAAGATGTTACGAAGTGTTATTCATTTAATATGTTTCAATGTTTTTGGCACCTCCCTTAATTTTCAAGGGAGCACTGGAACTGTGAGATTCATGGTAGCACGAGTCTGATGTTGAGCCATCAGGAAAACTCTATTCTACACTCTGGTAATTTTCTCATTGCACGACTTGTTGTATCTGCGTACAGCCTGGTTGTACTTGTGATTAGTATGATGTGTTTCTAATTGGATAATAATACACAAACAAAAGCTTTTCACTGTACCTCTGTTCACGTGGCAACAATAAACCAAACCAAAGAAACCCTGTGGTGTAGAGTTGGAGGGAGAGAGGGGGAGCAATGGAGTAAGAAGATTGCAGAGCCATTAATTTGACTCTGCTGGCTAATGCCGTTATAACTTTATAATGCTGGCTTCTTCCCTTTCAGGAGCAAGGTGTGAAGTTGCACCAGACTATGCAGAGCCTTGAGAGGCAGGGACTGCAAGCTATCAAGAGCATGTTGACCAGTGGAGGGTCCTTTGACCCAGAAGAGATGGCAGATTTGTTCTTCGACTGTGTTGACACGGAGATCAAGTTTTATAAATAGACACCCCCCCCACCTCCCGAGGTGTCACTTCGCAAATCCTACCGTAGGTACTTTTATACTTTTGGTTTCAACCTTGAAATCTATCTCTTGCTCAGAGTCAGCACTGGGACTATCACTCAGTGATTGGAAAACCTCTTCTGTTTGCCCCTCATAATGTTTTTTTTCTTATATTTATTTTCAGATATTGATAACTGCCAGATTGATGACCTGCAGAAGCAAAGGGAATGGGTGCCTTCCTTGGAGCCGTTAGTCTCTGTAGATCACGCACACACACGCGCACACACAGTCATCTGCCCAATGAATTCACTGTTGTATTGATTGTTAACTGAGCCAATATTGCCATTGCTGCTGCTATTCTTAAGAGATTGCCTGTGAACGGACTGGTGGCCAACCATACATTATACTGCTATCTGAAGTATTCAACGGTGAGCTAACTTATGTAGAACCGATTAACAATATTGACTGGAAGTTGATTTAATTTCTCCTACCCCTTCAGTTTTACCTGTTTCAACGTCCTTCTGATGTCCCATTGCTGGGATTGATTCGACGTACAGTTAAGGGATAAAACTATGTAGCATTTACTTTATATCCAGTTTAAAGGGACCTTGTGTCATGGAGAAAATCATGTACATTTTAGAATTAATTAAAAGGAAAGCATAATCTACTAAATTGCTGCATAATCCTGTTTATTTTAAATATATATATTTACTGGCGTCTCTCTGTCTGTGGTCTGAGGGATGAAATTTCTAGTACATTTATTTTTTACCTTGTAATTAAAGACCGCCACCAAGAAAAAAAAAAACATTTCCATGACTTCAGAGATGCATTTGTAGCTGGTGTTTGGTGAGAAACACCAGGTAGTTTGAACTCTCTTACAGAGAGTCTGTCCGAGTTGGCGGTGATGGGCGGTGAGTACGCTTGGAGATTTTTGGGGAGAGTTTTCCCCACTGCAGAGGCAGGAGAAAATGATTTGCCAATCATTCCAAAGTTTTGTTCCATCTCCACTTCTCATCATGATGACATAGTGTTAACATTGGAGGTTTTGGCGCATCCAGGGTGGCGCGGTGGGGCTGCTGCCTCACAGCGCCAGAGACCCAGGTTTGATCCTGATCTCCGGTACTGTCATTGTGGAATTTGTACCTTCTCCAAGTGACTGCATGTGTTTTATCCGGGTGCTGTAGTTTCCACATTCCAAAGACATGCGGATTTATAGGTAGACCAAAAATGCTGGAGTAACTCAGCGGGACAGGCAGCCTCTCTAGGGAGAAGGAATGGGCGACGTTTCAGGTCGAGACCCTTCTTCAGACCTCTCTCCAGTGGGTTTATAGGTTAATTGGCTTCGGGAAATTGTCCCTAATATGTAGGACATAGAATTGGTGAACAGGTGATCGATGGTCAGCGTGGACTCAGTGGGCCGAAGGGCCTGTTCCCATGCTGGATCATTAAACCAAACTGATTATCTTGATGCTTGAAAGTTTATAATATCAACACAGAATACTAAATTTATTGATCCTCAAATTGAAAACTGATGCAGAAACAATACTTGAAATGATTTTCATGGAATTTTAGTTTGTTGTGCTCTTTAAAATTAAATTATGTTGTATTTTATTCTTGCTTCCACCCTTCATTGCACTTTCTCATCCAATTTGGTTTTATACATCTAATGTATGAGCAACCAATATGAAGAATATAATTTCCTCTTTCCTTCATGAATGTATCAACTTTCATCTGCTATTTGAGCTTTTTAGCGCCGTGGGTTTATACTGGACTGATATGGTTTGAATTGCAAGTTAATACACAGACTAACGGGTAGCGAATCTCCAAATGTCTGCTTCAAACTAATGTTTGGGCCAATGGTTTCAAGGGATAGCAGTATGGACCAGATATGGTTACATGTTCAGTTTAGGTACATGTTCAGGTTGTTCTGTAGTATTCAATATTGTGAGCATTTCTGGTGAATACACTTCCATTTATGCCTTTCTGAATGTGAAATAAAGAAATGTGTGATCTAATATTCTGCCAAGTTGGTGAATTGGTGGTGTGCACTTTGTAGATTAGGGAATTGAGTTAGAAATGTGTTCAGAGATCAGCAGTAGAGCAAGGTGATTCTGCTGTCGGTTGTATTATTTATGGTAGTTAATTAATAAAGTATGTGAATGATTATTGGTAGAATATCAGTTTGTTCATAAAATATACCTTGCATTTTTTTTTAAAGTGCTACATTACTTCCTACTTTGAAACGGAGACGGTGACCCTGCTACTGAACACAGCATTGTGGACTAAAACTGATCCACACACAACACTCATCTACTCCAAATGGTATCTAGTGCCATAGATTTACCCCACTACAGAGGAGAAACATGTTAAAATTGCATTGGATTAATTTGTTATTGTTTTATCTATGAATCCCCAATCCGATCTCTATCCTGTATGGTAAAGGTTTCTGTGCCATTGGAAATCTTAAAAGACAGCTATTGTGTTGTGCCTCAGTCTTCTCTGACAGAAAGTGTTCCTACCCAATTCTATTTACTATAAACCTATCAGTTTTATTGCTTTTGATCAGGGGTGGCATTGCTGTCTTACAATGGTAGACACCCGGGTTCAATTTTGACTACGGTTGCTGTCTGTCTGGAGTTTGTACGTTCTCCCCGTGACCTCGTGGGTTTTCTCCGGGTGCTCCGCTTTCCTCCCGCACTCCAAAGACGAACAGGTTTGTAGGTTCATTGGCTTCAGTAAAATGATAAATTGTGTTGGAAAGTGTTAGTGGGTGGGGTTTGCTGGTCGGCATGGAATCCGTGGTCTGAAGGGCCTGTTTCTGCACTGTATCTCTGGAGCTTGAAGTCCAAAGCTGATGAAGTAGTTTGTGCCAATGAAGTCTTGCAAAGTGAAAATTGCAGGAAGGACTATGGGGACTTGGGACTTGATAAATGAATTTCAAAGTGTCAGAAATGTAGCAGCCTAAATAAAGAGTAATATGGACAATGGAAGCCCATGACAGAAAGGTCAGTATGGGAATGGGAGGGGGGAGTTAAAGTGTTTAGCAACTGGGAAATCAGGTAGGTTTAGGTGGACTGAGCGGAGGTGTTCAGCAAAATGATCACTGAGCCTGCGATTGGTCTCCTTCAGTCTGAAGAAGCGTCTCGACCCGAAACGTCACCCATGACTTCTCTCCAGAGATGCTGCCTGTCCCGCTGAGTTACTCCAACATTTTATATCTATCGTTGGTCTTGCTGATATATAGGAGTCCACACCTGGAACAGCGGATACAGTAGATGAGGTTGGAGGAGGTGTAAGTGAACTGCTGCCTCTGACCTGCTGCCAATGCACTCAGGTCAGTCACCTGAGTGCATTGGTTTGGGGCTATGGTCCTCCCGGCCGCTAGGGCGCGGTGGCTGGCGGAGTGAGGGGGGTGGGGGCTGCTCTTGGACCTGCTGCGAACTCGTTGGCGGCAGTAGGGCGGTTGCCGGGGCAACGGGACGCGGAGCGGACGGACGGACAGCGGCCTGGAGATGGCGCGGAGACCCCGGGACAGCGGCCTGGAGCCGGCGGGGAATGCCCCGGAGAGCGGCCTGGAGCCGGCGGACAGCGGCCCACAGCAGGAGAGCGACCTTCGGCGGGGTAGGTAGAGGCCTGGGCTGGGGCGGTGGATCCGCCGCCTGGAGAGGGCCGCGCCTCGGCCGGTTGATCGCCGCTTCCCCCTTCCCCCCCCCCCCTCAGCTCATCAGACTCGGGTCAAGGGGTCATAGACCCAGCTCAGGGGGTCATAGACCCGGGTCAGGGGGTCATAGACCCTGGTCAGGGGGTGATAGACCCGGGTCAGAGCGTCATAGATCCGGGTCAGGGGGTCATAGACCCGGGTCAGGGGATCATAGACCCGGGTCAAGGGGGTCATAGACCCAGGTCAGGGGGTCATAGACCCGGGTCAAGGTGTCATAAACTCGGGTCAAGGCGGTCATAGACCCGGGTCAGGGGATCATAGACCCGGGTCAAGGGGGTCATAGACCCGGGTCAAGGGGTCATGGACCCTGGTCAGGGGGGTCATAGACGCGGGTATGTGAGCAATGGACCCCTGGTCTATAGAGCCAGGTCAGGGGGCAGTAGACCGGGGTCAGGGTCCCATAGACCCGGCCAGTGTGTAGCCGAGTCTGGGCCATCCACTCTGGGAGTCATGAAGGTGGGGAGGTTTCTGGCTGGAGCTGGAGCCAGGGCCCGGGGCACCTGGATGTTTCTGTTTCCTTGACAAACTGACACACACAAACAAACCTCATGGCTCTCATTTTTCACTCCCTTTAGTTTAAACGCTCTGGTTTCAATGAAATAAAATTGTGATTCTACTTTGTAACAATTGACAAAGAGAAACAAATGTCTGATGGGGCACTAATAGGACTAACATCCAATCGTCCGGATAATCTGCCCGAAGTCGCCATCAAAGTCCTGAAAGTGTTGGGTTATCAGAGTTTTTGTGTAAATAACTTGAATGAAGACATTCATGGTATGGTTGCCAAATATGCTGCTGATATAAACTAAGGAGGGAGATTCATAAGTCATTGGAGCTGAATTAGGCCATTCGGTCCATCGAATATACTCTGCCATTCAATCTTGGTTGATCTATCTTTCCCTCTCAACCCCATTCTCCTGCCTTCTCCCCATAATTTTTGACACCCTTACTATCAATCTCCACTTTAAAATACCCACTGACTTGGCCTCCAGCTGTCAGTGGCAATGAAGTTCATCGATTCACCACCCACTGGCTAAAGAAATCCTTCCTCATCTACTTTCTAAAGGTACGTCCTTTTATTCTGAAGCTGTGCTCTCTGGTCCTAGACTCTCCCAGTAGTGGAAACATCCTCTCCACATTCACTCTATCCAGGTCTTTCACTCTTCAGTAAGTTTCAATGAGATCCACCCCTTCATCCTTCTAAACTCCAGCGAGTACAGGCCCAGAGTCGTCAAACGCTCAGCATGCAGGGAACATAAGGAGGCTACAGAGGGGAAAACGTGGGTTGAGTGTTTGGGCAAACATCGTGCAAATGGACTATAATGCGCAAAAATATAAAATTGCTCATTTTGGGAAGACGTTATTTAAAACATTTGCCATATAAACGCTGAGCGATTACAGAGCTCTGTTATGGAGGGATCAGCATACCTGGGGCATGCTTCACAATCAGCTATTATGAAGATAGAGCAAATAATTAAGAAAGCTGACAGTAGAAACAAGGAATTGCAGACGCTGGTTTACACAAAAGGGCACAAAGTGCTGGAGCAACTCAGCCGGTTAGGCAGCATCTCTGGAAAACACGGATAGACTTGGTGTA
Organism: Malacoraja senta; assembly: GCA_038087875.1. Taxonomy (NCBI): domain Eukaryota; kingdom Metazoa; phylum Chordata; class Chondrichthyes; order Rajiformes; family Rajidae; genus Malacoraja; species Malacoraja senta. Next base: position 9,941,576 of record CM075986.1, read on the forward strand.
AAGAAGGGTCCTGACTCAAAACGTCACCTATCCATGTTTTCCTAGTCTTTTATTTATTGCTTGGTACTTTAAATAGGGGACTCGTGCTTCAGTTATAAAGGATACCGGTGAGATTTCATCTGGAATACTGTGTACATATAATATTTGAGTCATTGCTTAAAGACCGATATAAATACATTGAAAGCAGTTCAAAGCAGGCTTAGTCGACTAATACTTGAAAATTAGAGCTTAAAAGCGTGAGAAAGAACTTAATTTAAGATTCTGATGAGTTTGGAATCTATGAATTTGAAGAGGATTTCTCCTTGTATGAGAATCCAGAGCTAGTGATTGCCTTTAAAAAAAGTTGTTGCTCATTTAAGACAGATAAGATGATTCTCATCTGTCTTAAAAGACAGATTTCTCTCTAGGGGTCATGAGTTTTTGGAACTCTCTTACTCAGATATATATTTAATGTGTAGGAAGGAATGTGTAGATGCTGGTTTAAACTGAACATAGACACAAAATGCTGGAGTAACTCAGCGGGACAGGCAGCATTTCTGGAGAGATAGAATGGGTGACATTTCGGGTTGAGACCCTTCTTCAGACAGATTGAGTCTGAAAATTGATATTTTAAGGAAGGGTCTCGACCCGAAACATCACCCATTCCTTCTGTCCAGAGATGCTGCCGGTCCCGCTGATTTACTCCAGCATTTTGTGTCTATCTTCGGATATACATTTAAACCAGAGACAGATAAGCAAGTGGCTGAATAATTTGCAGGGAGATTGGAAAATGTGAGGTTTGTCAACAATGAAAAGTCAAATATAATATCATTAAACGGCGGTACAGGTTTGAGCGGCCCAGTGGTCCTAATGCATGTGCTCATGTAGAAACTTAGAACTTGAATATACAATGGAGTACTTCCAGATTAAAATAGGCCACCACATTTCTTATAATACATTTTTAAATGCAGGTCTTAAGTGAATCATTGGCTGTAAAGTGCTTTTGGGTATTTAGACAGAGAGAGGTCCAAGGAGGGCCGCTCATATGAAATATTAACACTGTCTCAGTATAAATACATTACACACCTGGGCAGACTGTCTTTGGTGGTTCTACATGAATAATAGGCCTGGTGGAGGTAAAGCAAGGACAGGTCAAGCTGGCAAATGATTTACTAGCTGAGGTTGCCACATCAAGAATGGTTATTTGGATAATGTTGAATGGCAGCAGTATGGAACCTTACCCCTTTGTCACCTAGAAACCACAGATAGTTGAGAGAGGATAACTGGAGGAACAAAAATAATAAAATAAAGATGAAATATGTACTGAATATAAAGGATAAGTCTATCAAATATATTCAATGTCACAGACTTTGAATTTAGAGTAAAATTGTGGGTGTCTTTTCACTAAAGGTTGATGTGCCAGTTTCAACTGAAAAACCTGATTAGGAATGATATTCAGGATCTCTATTTTTAGTTTTGTTTTAGAGAAACAGCGTGGAAACAGGCCCTTCGGCCCACCGAATACGCGCCGACCAGCGATCCCCGCACACTAACCTACATTAGGGACAATTTACAATTTTTACCAAACCAATTAACCTACAAACCTGCATGTCTTTGGCGTGTCGGAGGAAACTAAAGATCTCGGAGAAAACCCACGCGGTCACGGGGAGAACATGCAAACTCCGTACAGACAGCACCCGTAGTAAACCCGGGTTTCTGGCGCAGTGAGGTAGAAACTCTACCGCTGCGCCACCATTGACTCATCGCCCGTCACAATCTTCAGACCTCAGGCCAGTCAGTCTGGGAAGGACGAGATTTATATCCAGGATGTTTGTATGCATTCTTCCCTTGCAAGAGCCTAATTTAGCGATAACTATTTACAGTGATGCAGCGTTACTCCAGCACTTTGTCTTTTATTTTGTAAACAAGCATCTGCAGTTCCTTGTGTCCCTATAGAAATTTGCATTTTTGAAACCGGAACACCCGGACAAAACCCAAGCACAGACATTCAGGATCGAACCCAGGTCTCTGGTGCTGTAAGGCAGCAACTCTACCGTTGCGCCACCGTCCCTTCTTGCTTCGTTAGCACGTCACAGAATGTGTCAGCTGAAAGACACTTCTGGTTAGTTTTCCCCATTGAGCTGTGAAGCGGAGAGAGGTGGACAGAAGCAATTTGTCTGTACACTTCCTGAATTGTACATCTTTATTCCACAACTGAAAGAGAAATGTTTCAGCTCGATTCAAAACTTGCCATTCTTTATGTAGAAACAAGGAATTGTAGAAACTGGTTTACAAAAAAAAAGACATCAAGTGCTGGAGTAATTTAGTAGGTCTGGCAGAATCCCTGGAATACATGGATAGGCGACATTTCAGGTCAGGACCCTTCTTCAGACATTCGTTTTTTGGGATGCTGCCTGACCTACTAAGTTACTTCAGCACTTGATGTCGTTTTCATTGCCACAGACGGCTGTGGAGGCCAAGTCATTGGGTATTTTTAAGGCGCAGATAGACAGATTCTTGATTAGTACGGGTGTCAGGGGTTATGGGGAGAAGGCAGGAGAATGGGGTTGAGAGGGAAAGGCAGATCAGCCATGATTGAATGGCGGAGTAGACTTGATGCTCCGAATGACCTAATTCTGCTCCTATAAATTAGGAACATAATAACTAGGATGTGTTCATGTTGATTTCAGAACACGCGCCTGAATCAACGAAGTTGGTAGGGATTTCCACGTCGCTGATTGCTGAGAGAAATTTACTTCTGTGTGCTGGGGAATACAAACTGGATGATATGTGAGTAGCAGTTCTACAGTAGGAACTGATAATGAGCAGAGCTGTGTCTTCAGCATTGAATGGTGATGGTAATGATCCTTCTACGATAGTTGTCATGCAAATTTAAAAGTCCAATGCATTACTGAGGGAGTGTTCTTCAAAGGAGAAGTCTTTGGGATGAGACATCAAACAGGAACTTTGTCTGACCTCAAAGGTGGATGTAGAACACCTCATGTCAGTACTTACATTTCTCATCCACATTCCGCTCAATATTTATCCCATAGCTAATGTGAATCAAATAAAAAATTCTGGTAATTGTCTCAATAGACAATAGACAATAGGTGCAGGAGTAGGCCATTCGGCCCTTCGAGCCAGCACCACCATTCAATGTGATCATGGTCTCGTCTATGTGGGTCTCTTTCTATTCACAGATTCACCCAATAACATTGTGGCAAAAAACTGAAGTAATAATCTGGATAACAGTGTTAATGATTAAAGAGAAATAACTTTAATTCCCATGAAAATAGTCGTGGAGTTAAAATTCAAATAAATTAATAAATAATTCTGGAACTAACCTGATATAAGGAACAATCACTAAGAAGCCGTGCATGTTGTTAAAACCTATCTGGTAACAATCTGAATTTATTGAAAGAAATTTGCCATCCTTCCCTGGTCTGACATCTCTATGTCGCCATACCTATTAGTGTCCTTGCCTTAATTGCCCACTTCACTGGCCTAACACAGCAGTCAGTCTATGCCCAAATTGGTATGGGAAATAAATACTTACCGGTGATGTCTATGAGCCATGAAAGAACAGGCCCTACATTGCAACAATCACTACATCACAAAAGTTCTTCACTTTGTTCTCAAGTGTTTAGGTATTTCTAAGATTGAGGAAGTTTTTTTTCTAAATTCACTGGTGATACACCATGGAACAGGCCATTCGGCCCACCGGGTCCACACTGACCATTGATCACCTGTTCACACTAGTTCTATGTTATTCCACTTTCTTATCCACTCCCTACGTGTGTAAGGGTAATTTTACACAGACCTACAAACCCACACATCTTTGGGATTCTCTGAGAATTTGAAGACAAACCACGTACATTTATATAAAAATTATTTCAGAAAAGTATTAGTATTGTTATTTTGAAATGCAATCTGTGCAGGATCAGAATACAGAAATTACTACTGAATGAGATTAGAAATAATTCACTGAATTTTGTTTTAACGTTATAATTTCCTATTATAGATTTTTTTTTGCATCAATGTAAATTGATATAGGACTTATTTTACCCATATTTACGAGCGATGTTTTTATATTTACAGAATACTGATTTTCCTTCCATTCAATGTGTTTGCAGCATCAAAATTATCATCAGTCTTGCAACCCCCCACTTTCAGTTACTTCTCCCTTAGATTTGTTTCTTTCAATTTGAAAATACTCCAGTATTATAATTTGTATTGTTAAAATGAATGAAAAGACTCCATCTGGTGGCTATTCTTATTAGTGACCTAATTTATATCTACTGTGACAAATAAATCTGTCCCGAGGTATACAAAGTAATACTCAGATTTTTCTTCATTGACCTGAATGAAGAGAAGAAGGGTCTCGACCCACAACGTCACCCATTCCTTCTCTCCAGAGATGATGCCTGCCCCGCTGAGTTACTCCAGCATTTTGTGTCTATCTTCGGTTTAAACTGGCATCTGCAGTTCCTTCCTACACTTTATAAATTTCCTGTCTGAGGAAGGGTCATGACCCGAAACGTCACCTATCCATTTTCTCCAGAGATGCTGTCTGTTGTTTGAAGTTAAACTAAAAGTCCCCATTTTCTATCCAGAAAAGAAGCTCTGACAAACCTGATGACTGTTCGATTAGACCGAGAGAATATCAACGTCCTTGGAAATTTTGAGCACTTGGAAAATACCAGCAGTCTTTACCTCCAACAGGTAATTCCTTCCCTGCTGATGGTTTCACTGAGTTGATTGGTGAAGATGGCCAGGTGTCTTTTGAGGTGGCTCTTTGGGTAAAGCATCGACTGGAAAATTAAACCTTACAGATTATAAATTTCCAATCTGAGGAAGGGTCCTGACCCGAAATGTCACCTATCCATTTTCTCCAGAGATGCTGCCTGACCCACTGAGTTACTCAAGATTCAAGATTCAAGAGAGATTATTGTCATGTGTCCCAGATAGGACAATGAAATTCTTGCTTTGCTTTAGCACAACAGAATATAGTAGGCATGAATACAGAACAGATGTGTGTCCATATACCATTATATAAATATATACACACATGAATAAATAAACAGATAAAGTGCAAATAAACAGATAATGGGCTATTAATGTTCAGAGTTTTGTTTGAGTTGAGTTTAATAGCCTGATGGCTGTGGGGAAGGGGCTATTCCTGAACCTGGACATTGCAGTCTTCAGGCTCCTGTACCTTCTACCTGAGGGTAGCGGGGAGATGAGTGAGTGGCCAGGATGGTGTGGGTCCTTGATGATACTCCAGCTTTTTGTGTCTATCTTTGTAACTGTCCACATTTGTTTGCGGATTGTGTAGTGTTGGTTGGTTTCAACCAGAGAAGTAGCAGTGGTGGGATAATGAGCTAGTAATGTTGAATAAGCAAACTGATGTATGGTGATGCAGTCAATTATGCAGGGGGGTATGAAATGGGACAAATAGTGCAGGAATCAGAATAAAATCCAGGCTTATATTTGCTGAAGATGTGACTCTTTATCTGTCATCTATATATCTTTATTAATTAACAAAACAAATAGAAATGTAGAAACTTTTATGACAAATGTTTATTGAATTTTGAAAATGTACTACAATCATTTGTTTAAGTCTTAATATTTATGAACTAAAAGTCCTACCTTCCTCACAATCCAATCAAATTTACTTCAAATTCCAGCTTTGTAAATTGAAATAAAACAGAAGGTGCTGAAAATATGTAATGGGCCAGCTTTAATCTGAAGCTTTTAACAGGTTCTTTTTTATCTGTAACTCCTCATGTGAATAAGATTGTAGACAGTTTGACTGGCAGTACCAGACATAATTCGACCTTGAAACAGGTGAGCCTTTAACTGGAATTTTATATCAGTTATTCAGTCACTCTTTCCGTTTCTCCCATTCTAATGCAGAATCAAATTAAGAAGATAGAAAATTTAGAATCATTTCAAAATTTAAGGTAAGTGACTTTAATGTGATAGTAAGATTCATTGTTTATGGGTTTTGTCACGAGTGACATACTTGTTCTGAGTCACTCACTCACTCACTCACTCACTCACTCACTCACTCACCCACCCACTCACTCACTCACCCACTCACTCCGCAGATGCTTCAAGCTGCTTCACTCATTCTCATTGGCGCCACTCACCATTGATCCTCCTTGAACTTGGATTGTCTTTATCTACTAACTGAGGAAGTCACCAATCATTCAGTGCAAAGATTTCTGATTGTTCTGCATGGAGTCATTACTGATGGGGGAGGGTGATTCAGCTCGTGGGTCTACAATCACCAGTTTTAAGGGCCATTGCTCATTCTTTATAATTGCCCAGTGTAGTGATGCCTACTGGTTCAGGGTGAAGGTTCTTGCACTGTGCAGTGCTATTAATATCTAGTTCAAGAGCCATATTGAGAGGGAGTCCATAGGGATCTGAAAGGAAGAGATAAGTATTAAGCAATTTACCTTGGCTTTACAGATTTTTGACCCTGGCTGGCAACAGAATCCAGAAGGTGGAAAACCTTAAATGCTTACAGAAATTGGGATTCTTAGACGTCTCAAATAATCAGATTGAACAACTGGATCCAGGTTAGTTTGCTTTAGTCATGATTTCACAGCTTAAAGTAGATATTTATCGTAATTGCTTGCTCCACTTGGTCTGTCATTTCATTTCTAGAAGCTATTTGAATCCACATCAAGTCAATGGAAGCAAAGTGTTCCCTCATTAATGTCTATGGTGATGAATACAATTGGTTACAGTAAATTGCAAGTCATGGATAGAATTAAACATTAAATTGCCATGATTCAGTGCAGATTATTATCCCAGCGTCTGGTTCATTCAAAAGGAATCTGTCAATTAAACTGTTTCGTGTTTTGAGCATTCAGGCAGCAAATCTTCGGAGAATGGTAGAGAGTTTTCATCAACCTGTAACCAACTGGCTTGGGAGAAGTTAATATTTCCTTCGCTCCATAGATGCTGCCTCACCCGCTGAATTTCTCCAGCATTTTTGTCTACCTGCTGAAAGTATAAAGTATTTTGTCCACCAGTACGCAAAGAAAAAGCATTTTCAATGAAAAATAAATGTTAGAGAGAAATAAAATACTTTTGTTCTCCCAGACTATGTGTCAAGTCAATTTAGGCTTTTTATAAAACTGCCATAACAGAAAATTTGAATTTAACATAGAAACAATGAAAAATAGGTGCAGGAGTAGGCCATTTGGCCCTTCGAGCCAACACCACCATTCAATTTGATCATTGCTGATAATCTAAAATTAGTACCCGCTTCCTGCTTTTTCCCCAAATCCCTTGATTCCTTTAGCCCTAAGAGCTAAATCTAACTCTCTCTTGAAAACATTATGGTACCTGAAATATTTGAATGCTAATCAATCGTAAATGTCCTTTCAAAGTTAAGATTTTACATATAAAGCTTGGGTACAAATCCCTGGCATTAATACATTACTGCTTATTTGCCTTTCCCTGGCAAGAATTAGTTACCAAAGAAGATGTGAAAAAAGCAAACAAGAGATCTGATATATATTTGTTCATTTGTATTATAATGTTGAATTGCTATGAAACTGCCTGTCACGCCCCAAGGACCTATTGGTATGTTTTCAAACTAACGTAAACATTGCAGTATTCTGTAATAGCATTGAGATTACGATATTGAAATTAGACACAAAAAGCTGGAGTAACTCAGTGGGACAGGCAGCATCTCTGGAGAGAAGGAATGGGTGACGTTTCGGGTCGAGACCATTCTCGGCAGGGGATCTATATAATGCTCTGCTGGTATTTAATTCCTAGTGTTGGAATAAGTACAAGTGTAGAATTAAGAATTTAAAATCACTAATAGTGACAGAACATCACTGGTCTATTGTAAACATATATCTGCTTCACCAATTACCTGAATGGACGAAACTCAACAGTTCTGGCTTGGGTTGACCGGAATATGTTGCTGCTCAAGTCTAAAATGCTTGGGTTATCACTGCCATTCAGTTCAAGGGCAGTTAGAGTTTACCAGCATTGCCCAAATCACACAATAGAGTATAAAATAGTCCTGTGATGCAGCTAGAGGTTTTAGTTTGTAGTTTATTGTCACATGTACTGAGGTACAGTGCAAAGCTTTTTTGTTGCATGCTATCCAGCCAGCGAAAAGACTATACATAATTACAATCAAGCTGTCCACAGTGTCCAATTACAGGATAACGAGAATAACGTTTATTGCAAGATAAAGTCCAGTAAAGTCTGATTAAAGATAGTCCAAAGGTCTCCAATGAGGTAGATGGTAGATTAGGACCACTCTCAATAGGATAAATATAACTGATAATGCTCATTCTGTAACCCAAACTTAGAAAGTTTATCTTGGCATTCAGTTGGTTCAATTGATTTCAGGGTTTTCGTTAATCTCTATATCACAGTGGCCAATATTTTATGGAGAACTTCCTTTATTTGGCCTTGAATTGATCTTTTAGTGTTTGAATGTGTGCCCCCGAACTATGAGCTGCTAACTTAGTGCAACTTGTATCATCATTTAGAAATATGCCTTTCATATTCTGCCCCTCTCTCATGTAAGAATAAATGTAAAATTCTGGTGCCAAACAGTCGTCAAGGTCGATTTGCATCAGGTTACTGAAAGGAGAATGCAAATTTCCTGTAAGCTTCATGTTTTGGGAGCCTCTAAATTATGTGCAGAGAGGATATATGAGCTCAAAAGATGTGTTCTTAGTGCAGCATTTACATCTTTCATATCCAAAGTGAATAGATTAATAATCATAGAATGATAAAGTACCAAACAAGGCCATTTTGTTCTTTCCACACATGCCAACTCTTTGAAAGAGCTATCCATTTAATGTTTGAACATTATATTGATTTTTTAAATTCCGTTTTTGGTATCCGAGCATTGCAGCCAAGGCTAGGATTTATTGTTCTTTTCCCAAATGCCCTTGAGAAGACTATATTGAGCTGGTGTCCAGAGCCACGTGAGTGCATCTCAAAAGCTACGTGGGAGATAGTTCAAGGAGTGCAGGAAGGAACTGCAGATGCTGGTTTACACCGAAGATAGACACAAATAAGCTGGAGTAACTCAGTGTGTCAGACAGCATCTCTGGAGAAAAGGAATAGGTCTCGTTTCGGGTGGAGACCCTTCTTCAGACTTGACCGAAACGTCACCTATTCCTTTTTTTACAGAGCTGCTGCCTGACCGGCTTAATTTTACTCCAGTTTTTTGTGTCTATATTAGATAGTTCAAGGATTTGGGCCCGGCTGCAATGAAGGAATTGTAGTATTTTCCAAGCGTGGATGGTAAATAAACTGGAGGGCAACATGCAGCTGGTGATGTTTCCATGTACATAAAGCTCTTGTTCTTTGTGATGCATATCACGTGGTGGGGAGATGCTGCCTGGGTGGCCAGGGAGTCTAACTACAATGCTAATGGTGCAGGAAACAACTGATGAGTTTCCAATCATTCAGGCTATTTTGTGCTTCATTCATCATCGTTGAAAACATTAGCAGTGCAGTGGTGCCGGTTTCCAACGGGAACGATGACGGGCGCACCACACATCTCTGTCCTCCAGTTCCTGCGGACTTCCGCCACTGGAAGTACAGGATTTTGGTGTGTGTGTGTGCTTTATCATCATTCCTTACAATGCTATGTACGACGGTGATCGCAACTTCTGCTGAAGTGTGGATGGCCGTTGGCTCGCTAAAAGCTCATCCGCCCTTTGATAAGTCCTGTGTTTGGTCCTGCTGGGGGTCCACAGCCCCCTCCTCACCTGGCAAACCAGATGGGGGAGATGGTTTAGTCGCCAACTATCCGACCATGGAGCAGGTAGCACGGGATTACATGGTACCCGTGGCGGGGGGAACTCCCCCTGACCTGACCTATTTTGTGCTGAGTGTGAATATTGATGGACTTGCACTCACTCACTTTGGTCATTTTGCATCATTCTCACAACGAACTATCAATGTACACCCCCACCCCCAAATTATGGCATCCCTCAGGAACCTGTCTGGTTTCATTTTCAAAGCTCGCAATCTCTCCATTCACCACATTTGTCGAAGGTTTATTCCCAGAGCTAATGAATCTCAGTGCAGGCATGTAAACCAACTCTTTCCTATCGACCATGTATTCACTTCCACCGAGTTGTACCATCTTTATACTGTGCAACAAAAAAGAAAGTTCAAACTAACTATTTAATCTCAATATCATTCTGAAAAGCTTTTAAAAAATTGCTCACTTCATTAGCCAAGTATATAATTACATTGTAATTATCTAGTGACAGTCAATGCAGCAATGTTAAGAAATGATGACTTTAGCATTTCCAATGGATGGGTTGAGAAAAGTATGTGACCGTGAATGAGGCCTGAGAGATGGGAAGTGAAGTCATTGGGGAAAATAGGGTGAATTATGTACATTGTTATCTGCAGTAAATGTTCGGACAAAGCTTCCAAACCCCTAATTATTGACGTGTAAGAAAGAACTGCAGATGCTGGATAAAATCGAAGGTAGACACAAAATGCTGGAGTAACTCAGCGGGTGAGGCAGCATCTATGGAGAGAAGGAATGGGTGACGTTTCGGGTCGAGACCCGAAACGTCACCCATTCCTTCGCTCCATAGATGCTGCCTCACGCGCTGAGTTACACCAGCATTTTGTGTCTACCCTAATTATTGACCTTTAATTTTGTCTTTATACCAAGGCGAATTTCCAGAGAGTCTCATAATTCTGAATATGTCGGGCAATGGCTGCACAAAACAGGTGGAATACAGGTAAGCGTTCTGGTGCATTGTCGCAAGAGCTTGCATGCCAGACTTTGAGGGGGGCAGCAAGGGATATGAAACGGTGAATAGTTGATGTCTAACCTGCAGACCAAGAAAAAGAAGATGGAGGTTGCAAAATGATTGCATATTTTGTTGACTGTCTGAATTAGAAGGAAGGGAAGTTTTTAATTGTTTTAATAGCTTGTCAGCATTACTGATGAGGACATCATTTATTGCCTACCCCACCCGCCCTGGCGTTGGTGGGTGATACATCAGCTGTCATAGAGAGATATTCCACAGGAACAGATCCTATGGCCCTTCACCAACATCAACTGCCCATTTGCACTAATCCTACATTAATCCCATTAAAAAAAAAATCCTTACAATTTCTTCAATACCCCTTCCCCTCCAACATTCTGCCGCTCGCCTACTCATCAGTACTATTTATCAATTGGGATGTGGGGACAAACCCAGGCTGTGGTGAACGTGCAAACTCCACACAGACAGCATGTGATTGAAACTAGTTCTGTGGTGCTGTGAGGCAGTGGCTCTACTAGCTGCGCCACCAACTTGCACTGCTGTGAATCACTCAGAGAGTGGTGGGCGTATAGGATGAGCTTCTATGGGGAGGTAGTTGAGGTAGGTAATATAAAACCATTAAAAAACATACTTGGGCAGGTACATAGATAAGAAAGGTTGGAGGGTTATGGACCGAAAGGTGGAAAATGTGACTAGTTTAGATGGAAAATCTTGGTCGGCATGGATGAATCGGGCAGAAGTATATGTTTCCTGCTGCATGGCTCTATGACCTTAAGTCACAGCAAATAACCTCAGTGATTAGGTTTAGATGGGACGTAACTCAAGCAACAAAGGCTATAAATGTTTAAGGTATTGGATAGGATGCCTGTGGAGGGGGTTGCTTCATCCTGAATGGTGTTGAGCTTCTTCCATGTTTTTGGAGCTATTCATCTGGGTAATTAGTTTAGTTTAGTTCAGTTTATAGATACAGCGCGGAAACAGGCCCTTCAGCCCACCGAGTCCACGCCAACCAACGATAATTAACATTATCCTACACAAACTAGGGACAATGTACAATTTTACCGTCAATTAACATACAAACCAGTACATCTTTGGAGTGCGGGAGGAAACCGGAGCTCCTGGGGAAAACCTACGCAGGTCACGGGGAGAACGTACAAACTCCATACGGAGTTTGTACCAGACAAAACCCGTAGTTGGGATCGAACCTAGATCTCTGGCACTCTAAGGCAGCAACTCTACCTCTGTAACACTGGGAAGTATTCTATGCTATATATCTTTAAGATGGTAAAAATGAATCGGGTGAACCACTGGATACCCAGCATGTGGTAACCCTGGTACTTATATGGCTGGTTTCTTTAAATTTGTGGTCAATAATGACTCCTGAGATATTGATGATGGGGATTTGGTGATAGTCATGTCATTGCATGTTTAGAGGACGTGGTTAAACTCTCCCGTGTTAGAAATGGTCATAGCCTGGTATCCGCGTGGCATAAATGTGACCTACTGCATACCCAGCCACACCCAGCCATGCCTGAATGTTTTCCAGGTCTTACTACAGTCTGGATTGCTTCAGGCTTGTCACAAAGAGTTTAATTTTAACAACACTCATTTGGCAGAGCACCCTTCCCAATTTCCCACAGATTTCCAAAAAAAAATCTGTCCCTGTTTGAAATGAGCAATCAATACAACGATCCTGTCACGTGCCAACCACCACCTCCCCCTGTGTGATAGAGGAACTGCTGGTGAACATGCTCCATCCACAACGTCAGATGACATTTCCCATTGCCGATGGGTGCTGATGATCGAGCCTTCACCAGTGATTGCCCATATTTTACAGGGAGCAGATGATACAAACTCTCCCTGCCCTGCAGCAGCTTGATGGCGTCTTTGTCCAAAGAAGGAAAGATCCAAATGAAGCTGATGAAGGTGGAGACAATCAGGATTTAGAGGGTTCCGAAAATGAGGAGGATTCCGATGAACTGTACGACTCTGAGTCTGAAAAGATGCATCCACCACCTGACATCTCCTATTCATCAGGAAAAGTAAAAGGTACACACTGTTTACAGCTTAGTTCATGTGTTGCCCTGTGATTCATTCCAACATATAAAGCATTCCCAGTGTTGTGTAGAAAGGATATTCTAACAGGTTGTTTGGCACAAATATTGTGGGCCACAAGGCCCATTCCTGTGTTTAGAAATACAGCGTGGAAACAGGCCCTTTGGCCCATCAAGTCTGCACCAACCAGTGATCACTCCATACACTAACACTATCCTACACACACACACATACGCTAGGGACAATTTACAATTTTACCGAAGCCAATTAGACTTCAAAACCTGTACGTCTTTGGAGTGTGGGAGAAGACTGGAGCACCCGGAGAAAACCCACGAGGGTCACAGGGAGAATGTACAAACTCCGTACCGACAGCACCCTTAGTCAGGATTGAACCCAGGTCTCTGGCGATGTAGGATACCATCGTACTGTACTGTTCTACATAATGTTGGTCTAAAATTACTGGGGTAATCTCTTAATTGTGCTGAAAATAATTGCCTTCCTGTCTGCTCAATCAGAACCAAAGATAGTATCTTTGATCAGAACCACCTCGATTACTCAATTCACCTGTTGTTGAAAGGCCCTGAGAATAGAACGGCTTAATAAGCTGAAGATAAATTTGCCAGTACTCTAGTGGGATATGAACTGGTGTCTTCAGATTGTAGGTCCAAGACTCTGGATTGCTAGTTGAGTACCATAACCTGTGGTGCCATGAAATTATTTTTTTATTATATTAACTATTTTCTTTGCAAAGACAATTTTTTAACACTGAGTCTCTTGTGCAGGAAATTATCTTACATGGATCCCAAATGGGCATGTGTGATGTGCTCCTCATTCACAATAAAGGCTCATGTCACAGATGGTCATGGAGTAATATGTTCCTGACACCATCCACAAGTGATAACTTATCAACTATAAAGAAAGAAAATCTTTGAAGCTCACTGTCCTGCATAATATCCTTGAAAACAGAAATATTCAAACCTTTAAGAGCCAGCAGTTCCCATCGTTAAGTGGTTATGAAAATACCTAGTAGACAAAAAATGCTGGAGAAACTCAGTGGGTGAGGCAGCATCAATGACTTCTCCATAGATGCTGCCTCACCCGCTGAGTTTCTCCAGCATTTTTTGTCTACTTTTGATTATTCCAGAACCTGCAGACTGCAGTTCCTTCTTAAACATGAAAATACTGAGGGTTACTTTTCTAAACATCTTTCAAAATATGTGGATGATCTCTTTATACACTTGTCATTAACATGTATCGAAATCATTCTGTGTTATTACAGCTAGAGAAACTCCATTCCATCAGCCAAATCACAACAGACAGCCTCCTATATGAGTTGCAAATAATTGTACAACATTCATCGTAATGAATTTCTTCGAGAGGTTGGTTGCAGGCTGAGTCAGCTGTGTTTCGGAAGTGGCCTGGATCCACTTCAATTTGTCAATCCCCACATCTGGACAACAGCGGGTGCTGCCTCGCTGGCTCACCACTGTGCTCTGGACCATCTGGAAAGCAGATGTTGGGCTGCTGTTCAGTGACTACAGCCTGGCGTTTAACAGAGATGGCCCGTCCAAGCGCATCACCAATCTCCCAGATCTGGGCCTCTGCCTCATTGGCTGACCTCAGTCAGTGCCGATTGGTAACAACATCTCCTCTCCATTGACCATCCACACAGGTACACCTCAAGGCTAGATGTAGAAACCAGGAACTGCAGCTGCTGGTTTACTAAAAAAGACACATAGTGCTGGAGTAACTCATCGGGTCAAGCAACATCCCTGGATGACATGGATAGGTGACGTTTCGGGTCAGGACGTTGTTCAGTCTGAAGAAGTATCCCAACCCGAAATGTCAACTATCCATGTTCTCCAAGGATGTGGCTTGACCCAAAGAGTTACTCCAGCACTTTGTGTCTTTTTTTAAACCTCAGGGCTGCATGCTTAGCCCTCTGCTTTAATCTCTTCACAACCATGAATGTGCGGCTAAGCATAGTTCCAATGCTATCTTAGAATTTGCTGATGGCAGCACTGATTGTTGACTTCGGAAAGGGGAAAAGTTGGAAAACCACACACCAGTCTTTATTGGTGGGTCTGTGGTGGAGAGAGTTAGCAGCTTCCAATTGCTGCATGCTAACATCTCCGATGCTGCCAGAGCCTCTACTTTCTTACAAGTTTAAAGAGATTCAATATATCTCTGAAAACTGTTACAAACTTTTACACATGTATTGTAGAAAGTATCCTGACTGGTTGCATCATGGCCCGGTACAGCAATTCACCAATGCACAGGAAAGCAAGAGGCTGCAGAGAGTGAGGGACTCAGCCCTGTCCATCGTAGGCACAGGCCTCCCTACCATCGAAAGCATCTACATGAGGCACTACGTCAAGAAGGCTGCATCAATCATCAAGAATCCCCACCATCCACACCATGTCCTCTATCTCGCTGCTGCCATCAGGCAAGAGGTACAGAGGCCTGGAGTCCTCTGATATAAATAGTATCAGGTATAAATGTAAATTGTCCCTAGTGTGTGTACAGTAGTGTTAATATATGGGGATCGCTGATCGTCGTGGACTCGGTGAGCCGAGGGGCCTGTTTCCACGCTGTATCTCTAAACTAAACTAAACTAAACTAAACTAAACTTACAGGTACAGGAACAGCTACTTCCCCACAACTTCATCAGGTCTTGAACCAACCTACGTCCTGTAACCCTAACCCTGCTTTGATAATGGAACACCACGATCCATCTCTCGCACTATGATGGACTTTTTTTTTCCAATTATGTTTTTCCACTAACGTCTTGTTTTTGTTTGCATGTTGTTTCTTTCAGAATTTTATGTATAATTTATGTTTAATTTATTTTCTGAGTATGTGCCTGCAATATTGCTGCACTTCACTCATACATATGGCAAAAAAATCAAACTTGATACATTTCATAACCTGGATATTTGACATTCCTCGCATGTTATTGACTATTTGACTCAGTACTGAGAGTGGTATCTAAATAGAATTGCTATTCATTTTGCTAATATCATTAAAATCCAAATTTGGTCCAATAAATAGATTTAATAAAATGGTACATTTATTATTACCTATTGTGATTCCATCTGTGAACATGACTAACAATACAGGCAGGGACATTTTATATTTTTATTTGGTCTTTATTAATAGAATGACATTGATTTATTTGAGAGTTAAATATCTTACTTATTTTTAAGATATTGGGTTAATTCTCCCCTTAATTTCTGATGTATTTTGGGTTAGTCTTTATCTTCATTTCTAATCTATCTTTATTTTCTCTCAACTCCTAGACTAGCATTCACTGCAATCTGCCACCAGGCGGCACCTGAAGCCATCAGGTACCACTCCACTTTCAATCTTTTCCTTTCCCCCGCACTTCAACTTTGGGCTTTTCCACTCCAGCTTGAGAGCCAAGCTGAGCAGCTTTCTTAGCTTTATAGTTCCTGAGCACATTAACACACAATGAAACTTGCCGATTTGTAGCTCTGACCTATTAACCTCCACAACTGACAGTCTGAAGTAGTTATTCTCATTCCAAATTGGAGAAACAAGGAACTGCAGATGCTAGTTTACAAAAAAAAGACACAAATTTGCTGGAGTAACTCAGCGGGTTAGGCACCATCTCTGGAGAACATGGACAGGTGACGTTTAGGGTCCGGACCCTCCACAGACTCAGTCCCTGGAGAACAGGGAAGTTTCAGTTCAGGACCCTTCCTCAGACTGTCTGTGGAAGGGTCCTGACCTGAAACGTCACCTATCCATGTTCTTCAAGGATGTTTCCTGACCCGCTGCATCACTCCAGCACTTTGTGTCTTTTTTTATCCTGACCCAAAATGTCATCTGTCCATTCCCTTCACAGATGCTGCCTTATACACTGAGTTCCTCCAGCGCATTGTGTTTTGCTTTTAATCTCTACAGCTTTGTTTTCCCTACCCAACATTTCATCTCTGGTTCAATGGAGCCATTTCAGAATGTCAAGACGCTCCTTCCACCTCTGTTTGTTTTACCTTGTACAAATCACGAAAAAAATAAAATAAGCATCACCCCATTACTCTTCCTCTGATTGTCCCCTCCATCTCATTGTCCTCTGCTTGGCTGCATCCAATTACTAAGATTGAAAATGCAGCACTGCAAGGAATGAAACCACATTACCTTATGCAGAGTAGCAGGGAGAGTGCTGCAGCCCACTTCATCACCAGACACTCAAATGCAACTTGAATATTTATTGAACACATTTACTTGATTAAAAATATGGAAAAAAGTTTGTTGAAGTGGTGTTTTCCATTTAAATCTGAGACCGACTGTCATGTTTATGTATCACTTCCGTGGCAGAAAGTATAGCTCAGATAAACTCACATCGAGTTTAATGGAGCTGTTTTCATTAATATATTAAGCAGCGATATAACCAACATGTTTAATTTAGCCTGAAAGAGCTCGCTTTCAGTGGATTGGCAAGATTTACCAAGAATTTGGGGATTGAAAGAAGGAGAAAGGTTTTTGAACAGAGGATTGAATTACTGATTGAACCAGAGATTATTTTAAGAATAGGTTTAGATGATTGAGACAAAGGGTAATAACAGGATTAAAGGAATCGAGCAGGCGCACAGATTTAGGATTAATACCGACATGAGGAATAAATTCTAAAAAACAACAAGCAGGGCTAAACAGACTTCTGAATAATGTTAATATAATTCAATATAATGGAGGTCACTGATGCCCATACCAGCTCACTAATGCAATTTGCGAGAAAGCAGCAAGTAACATGATTAAATATGCAGTGACTGAGGCATTCGATGAGACTACAAATAGGAAGTGTTGTGTCACCCTGGCAAGTCGGAAATGTAAGCTGATTCTGTAAGAAATGCCCAGATTTTTGCCATCACGTGGCTTTTACGGAGAGTTTATCATTAGAAGATTTATTTCCAACATTGAGCCAAAAATACATCATGTGTTGCAGCTTGGTATCTTTGGAGCATTGCGGATGTTATAAAATACGGCAGATGCTGAAATCTGATATTAAAAAAACAAGAAGCGTTAGAAATGCCCTGCAGGCCAGGCAGCATCTGTAAGAGGGAAAGAGTGGATGGCACGGTGGTGCAGCAATAGACTTGCCGCCTTACTGCGCTTTCAGTGCCAGAGACGCGGGTTTGATCCCGACTACGAGTGCTGTCTGTGCGGAGTTTGTACGTTCTCCCCGTGACCTGCGAGGGTATTCACCGGGATCTTCGGTTTCCTCCCACACTCCAAAGACATAAATTGCCCCTAGTGTGTGTGTAGGATAGTGTTAATATGTCGGTGTGGACTTGGCGGGCAGAAGAGCCTGTTTCCGCACTGTATCTCTAAACTCAAAGAGTGAGGGTTTAGAAAAGTCAGTGCCTGGTGGGAGCAGAAACTCACAACATATTTAAATGGCTGGATGTACACTTGAATTGCCACAACCGATTCGGGCTGTGGATCAAGAGCTAGGAAGAAGCCCAATGGTGCAGCGATAGAGTTGCTGCCTTGCAGCACCAGAGACCCATGTTCGATCCTGACTATGGGCACAGTCCATCTGCACGGTGTTTGCATGTTATCCCCGTGACCGCGTGGGTTTTTCCAGGTGCTCCTGCTTCCCACACTCCAAAGGTGTACAGGTATGTAGTTTAATTGGTCTCTGTAAATTGTCCCCAGTGTGTGCAGGACATCGCTGTGATCTAGTGTGTAGGATAGTGTTAGTGCACAGGGTGGTCGCTAGACGGCGCGGACATGGTGGGCCAAAGGATGTACTTAAAAGCATGTGTAACTGGTCTGTAAAAGACATGAACAGCTTCTGTGCCATAACTACTTATGTGCTTGAATGAGAGAAGCTTTCTTTGGCTGTATTCTTTCTTTAAAAATAACTTGAAATGTTCCCAAGCTTTTTAGTGCTTAAAATAGTGTTGTGTTCCTTGTCTGGTATATAAATTATTTTAAATGAAGTGGCTACTAAGATTGTTTGTCAATAAGTATAACAACGTTTA
Source organism: Malacoraja senta (assembly GCA_038087875.1). Lineage (NCBI taxonomy): Eukaryota > Metazoa > Chordata > Chondrichthyes > Rajiformes > Rajidae > Malacoraja > Malacoraja senta. Next base: position 9,960,411 of record CM075986.1, read on the forward strand.
GACAGAAGAAGAGTCTCGAACCTGAAACATCGCCCATTCCTTCTCTCCAGGAATGCTGCCTGTCCTGCTGAGTTACTCCAGCTTTTTGTGTCTGGGTATCTTCGGTTTAAACCAGCACCTGCAGTTCCTTCCTACACATTTAGGCAATATTTACTGTGTTTGTGCTTTTGGGTTTGCAGATTTCTTCGCTGAGCTTCACAAAACAATGGTCTGTCGATCTCAAGAGCGGAGGAAGGAAGTCGAAAAATACCACAAGACGAGGCTGAATGAATTGCATGAGATTCGTAACCAGTTGGCACGGATGCGATGCGAACTGATAGGAGTGAATGAGATTTCTAGTGATCCAAAGAGTGAACCAAATTGTGTGCGAAAAGGGGAAGGTGAACAAAATGAAGAACATGAGGCTTAGGCTGAAATCTTGGCTTGAGAATCCAAGGCTGCTGTTGTCACAGATATAACTGGGAAACTAGTTCAAGCAGTTTTAACTACATCAGTTGGAAGAATTAATTTTTATCCGGTTCATACTTATCAGAAAAGAATTGTGATAATTTTCAAAAGACCAGTGAAGAATAGGGGCGAGGAATTTTCTCATTGAGGGGGTCGGAAATGTATTTGAATCAAATTAAAACTGAAAGAAACCTCTTCCCTTAATCCCCACCTTTTCTTTGCCTCGCTAGATAAATCTTCTGGGCTGTGTGTACATAAGCCCACGTTCTTTCTGTAGATGGAGTGAAGGATTTACAGTGTACAAGCATTAAATCCTCTGGATGGTTCTCTATTGAGCCGTATAATTCAGGTTGATCTCAGCTTCATCTCAGAGAGATTCAATAACTTGAGGCTCGGATGAGATGTGTACTCGGTGAATGGAATGGAATACTTTATTGTCACAGGTGACTAGGCACAGTGAGATTCTTTCCTTGCATACTTGTCAAAACCCCTCAAGTTGAAACTCTGCCAGTATTAGCATTGCATAAACTGCCATGCTCCTCATAACCTCATTCCATTTTCATCTGCCTCAAGCAATATAACTTTTCTTTTCTCCATAATGTTTATTTAACCTCTTTAAATATCTCAGCAGCCCATCCACGTATTTTTGTCTTTTTCCAATTTGTCAAAGTAGGGAGTAAACTTGATGAATTTGACGGCCACCAAGTGGACATCTCCTCCAAGCCTCAATAGTTAGCGGGCCTCTCAGAGATGAACCCTAGATCTGTTCCGGGAGCCCATCGCCATTCTTTTCCTTTTACCAATTTGTCAAAGTAAGGAATAAAGCTGATGAGTTTTGACATCCATCAAGTAGACATCTCCTCTGAGCCTCAATAGTTATTGAATCTCTGAGATGAAGCTTAGATCAACCTGATTTATATGACTCATTAGAAAACCATTCCGAGTATTAACACCTTGAATTTACACCTCCATACCTCAAGAGTTTATTGAATCTCTCAACATGCTGCACCCTTTTTTTTAAAAGTTATATCTTAAATCAACTGTATGTGTATAACTGTTACTGATCCCATTCAAATAGCTGCCATGCCTTACCATAGTTTCTTGTTAGTTGTTTTTCTGTCTCTGGGCATTGTGGAAAGACAACCATTTTTTGCCCTCCCCAACTCTATTTGAGGAGCAATTGTCTCAACCAACTGCACTCCTTCTACAATATTTACAGTGGCACTTTATGTGTCACATGTACCGAGGTACAGCAAAATTCATTTTTGTATATGGTTCAATACAAGTATCACTGCACATAAGCACTTAGATACATATTAGATAAGCATCTCAGATACAGTACAAGTGTACAGCAGTGGTACACTGAGACAGTATACAGGGTCGCCAGTTTTAGTAAAAGGAGTTCCAAGATGTAGATCCAGCGATAATGAAAGTCATATATTTTTTAATCAGTATATGCGTGACTTGTAGGAAACTTAGATGGCATTGTTCATGTATCAAGTGTCCTTGTACATTTGGCTAGTAGAGCTCAGAGGTTTGGGAGGTGCTGCCACAGTAGGCAAGGAGAGTAAATACTGTGGATGGTCCGCACTGTAGCCGGTATGCACCGACGGATAGGAAGTAGCTGAAATATTTAAGCAGAAGCTAACCGAACTTGAGTTAGATGAAACAAAATACGAGGAAGCTTATGAGGAGCATGAATATGGTTGTCTTAAGCATACCATAAAATGCACACCAGTGACATTTTGTTGGGATACAGCACGGATCAGAAATGGAACCTGGAGTAGTCTGAGGAAGGGTCTCAACCCGAAACGCCTCCCATCCTTTCTCTCCAGAGATGCTGCCTGACCCGCTGAATTATTCCAGCACTTTGTGTCTATCCTTGAAGGGAATTAATATTTAGTTTAGTGGGCTAGGTACAGGGCAATGGAGATGTTCTGTCTTGGGTGGTGTTGAGCTATCTAGGTCTTGTTGGAACTCCAAACAACCAAGCATCAGGGAATATTTCATCACAAATCTGACTTGTGATTTGTGTACAGTGGGAAGGCTTGGGTTTGCCAGGCAGTGGGACAACTCTCCAGTGGATATCCAGCTCCTGACCCGTGCTTGTGGTGGTGGAGGTGTTTATGTGGCTGGCGCACGTGAGGTACTGGTCGATGGTAACCACCAGGATGTTAACAGTGGACGATTATAAGATAGTAGTACTACTGAATATCAATGAATGCTGGTTAGTTTCTTCCTGTAGGCAATCATTGGTTGGCATATTTGAAGTATGAATGGCACTTGTCAATTATCCATGGATAACTTCACAGGCCTTACTGATGATACACTTGGTCAACTTCTGTCTCAATATCAAAGGTACCAATTATCACCTCGGCTCTGCAATTTAACTCATCTTCTCTACTATGTATCTAAGTGCTTATGTATAATGATACATACTGAGCTGTGTACAAAAATGAATTTCACTGTACCTCGGTACATGCAACAAATAAAGTGCCATAGTAAGTACCCTAGTTCAATCCATCTATGAGATCTTACTGTGAGATTTGGAGTCAAATTAGGCATTGGCAAGCAATTTATTATGAGCAAGTGCAGGTCCGTAGCACTGACATTGACATCTATTGTTTTGCTGATGATTTAGAGTGATGGGAAAGGAGGTAGCTGGATTATATATACCCTGTTTATTGTGAAGAGAACATATAGGAGGAACTTTCTATGATGTCAGATAGATGCCAATGCTTTCACTGTCACTGCAATTATTAGAAAGCAAGATGACTGAAATTTTCATTTTGACTCCAAAATATGCTTACATTAACTTTCCTAGATGCAAGGTATGAGTTAAACAGCCTCAAATTTATATCTGTGCACTCTGGGGCATTGGCTTTTCGAAGTCATAGGCTTTTCGATGCTGCTACTGCTTTTGGGATAACCTGTCTATTCAATCAAGGTAGACAGAGAAGGTCAACTTCGGCTGTAGTTGTCATTATCTGGAACGTACACATGCATTTCAGCAAAGATTGCTGCAGTGCTTTCAAGAATATTGTCTGTGCTTGATTTTTCCACTTCCTGTGCCAGAGATGTGGAATGAGAGCTTTGTTGCATCAGCTGCATCTCCCAGCTCATCCAGGGTCAGGTCTGGAATCTTGCTGGCCTGCTTAAGTCATTACCAAACACTGGAATGACAATCTACTAAAAAATACTTTGGAACATATTTTACTGCGAAAAAGAAACTGTCTTCAGACATTCCATTTTTACAAAAAACATTTCCACTGTCCACAGTCCATAATCTAATGTAATCCTGTCACCAGTTTTGTTGCCGATGATATTGATTTGCTCCTGTCCTATCCCATTTTCAAGCTTCTCAAGTCCTTGCTCTTCTTTCTGTGCCACGATTCTGCTTAGATCCTCACCGTCCAGTTCTCAGCCCCATATTTTTTAGTTTAGTTTGATTTAACAGTGCGGAAACAGGCCCTTTGGCCCACCGAGTCCGCACCGACCAGCAATCCCTGCACATTAACACTATCCAACACACATTGGGGACAATTTACACATACATCAAGCCAATTAACCCAATGTCTTTGGAGTGTGGGAGGAAACCGAAGATCTCGGAGAAAACCCATGCGGTCATGGGAAGAACGTACAAACTCCGTACAGATAGCAACCTTAGTCGGGATCGAATCCGGGTCTCTGGTGCAAGCGCTGTAAGGTAGCAACTCTACCGCTGCGCCACTGTGCGCCAACAAGGTTGAACTTCATTAACCACAGTGCAGGATATGTGTGTCCTGATAGTTGTACACCAATGCAGTTGGGATTTCACTGCTGCCTTGTTGAAGTGGTCAGCAATTGAAGTCCAGGGTGTCTTCTCATTTGAATATATAATACTCCATGACAGAGCAGTAGTTTTAGCTATTACGGGATATGGAGTTAAGGACTGGAAACTTACACTGAGGTAAGAGATCAGATATCATAATGAATGAAGTCGGTGCTGGGAGATGAGCAGCCTAACTAAAGCCATCTGATAGCCACACGAGATATTTAAGCAATGAATCACAGAATCATACGACACAGAAATTGGCCATTTTGGCCCAACCTTGTCCATGCCCTCTGTGGCTCCTGTCCACACAAATCGCATTTGACTGTACCATGCGGGTATCCTGACTGGTATGAAGATTTTGTTCAAACCCTGCACACCGATGTGGGTAAACGTGACTAAATGGAGAGTTCATGAGCAGGTTAATGAGCAAGGGGAGTCATCCCAATATCCTGACAATAAATTGCGAGCAGAAATGGAGACACAGATGCTGGAATCTTGAGTGAAACACAAAGTGCTGGAGGAACTCAGCAGGCCAGGCAGCATCGGTGGAGGGAATGGATAGGCAACATGATCTGAAATTTTAACTCTTTCTCTTTCTATGGATGCTGCCTGACCTGCTGAATGGTTCCAGCACTTCCTCGTTTTATCTCATATTGTCAGCATTTTTTTTAATTTTTAATGTTCACCTTACAATAGCGTTGTAGTTGCATCTCTATACAGGCAGTGAGTGTGGATTGCCATGATTGTGTTTTTATTCTGATGTTTACGGTGATTTGGCAGCATTAATAAAACCCTCATAAATGCAATGTCCAAAATACAATCCAGAATAAACGGGCTCTGTATTACACATTTGTACTACAGAAATATTTGACTGCATTCTCCTGAATGTCAGATCGCACATTGCTGACAATAGCAATATGTTTGTTGTCGAAAATGCTTGTCGAGCACTCCGCTAATGTGCTGAGGGAGATCGCTCACACATTTTCTCATAATCCAGTAGTTGTCCTTCAAGGTCAAGGAATGCACTTCGAACATTATGCACATGCTTTCTGACTGCTGTAGATTCATTAAATTCAGCACCAATTTGCAGCCATTTTTGCGCCTCATTGCTTTCATCACTGATATGCAGCAGTGGTCTGATCAAAATGGAATAGAGGTAGTCCATAATAAATCTGAATTCTAATTCGGTCTGCGTTCCCACTACACTAATTGCCACAGCTCTCCAAGGTTCAATTGCAAGTGCTAAAAGAATAGGAGGGAAAACGACACAAAGTGCTGGAGTAACTCAGGGTCAGGCAGTTTTTTTTTTTTAATTTAGAGATACAGCACGGAAACAGGTCCTTCGACCCACCGAGTCCGCACCCCCACACTTTGGAGTATGGGATGAAACCGAAGATCTCGAAGAAAACCTACACAAGTCACGGGGAGAACGTGCAAACTCCGTATGGACAGCACCTGTAGTCAGGATCGAACCTGGGTCTCTGGCCCTGTAAGGCAGCAACTCTACCGCCAAGCCACCGTGCCACCCCTTGAAGACTTTTAAATGCTGCCTGACCTGCTGAGTTACTCCAGCACTTGGTGTCTCTATATAAACCAACATCTGCGGTTCCTTGTACCTGGTAAAAGAGTGGAACTTGTGCAATCCTCTTGCATTATCAACGTATAGGATTTCATTGGTGTTGCCTCATTTGCAGCAAGATTGACCTGAACATTGCAGATAGACACAAAATGCTGGAGTAACTCAGCGGGACAGGCAGCATCTCTGAAGAAAAGGAATAGGTGATGTTTAGGGTCGAGACCCTTCTGACTCTCCCGCAGCTCTGGGCCTTAAGCTGGCCTTTGCCCTGAACATTGTTGTGCAGATAATCAGTTACAGCAGTTTTATTTCCTGACATCCCATTTGCAGTATTTCACAAAACATGTGTGGAAAGGCCCTGGACTCTGAAAGCAGCAAATAATAAAGCATGTCTCTGCAAGCTTGGTATTAATGATTAACTGACTCTTATTAATATTGAACAGAACAGGTATTGTACAACCATGCCCATGTAACATATGGCAGATACAGTCAATGCGCTCGTTTCTAGCATAACAGCATTTTGACCACAAACTGCCAACAAACTTCCACAGCCAACAATGGACCATTGTGGGCTCCACCTTTCCTTGGTCATCAGTACCGGCTCTGATTTGTTCTGAACCTCTTCATATCTCTAGTTTCCCTCTCCCATGACTCTCAGTCTGAAGAAGGGTCAGGATCCGAAACGTCACCTACTTCTTTTCTCCAGAGATGCTGCCTGACCCGCTGATTTACTCCAGGACTTTGTGTCCACCTATTTATGCTTACATGCCTTTGAAGAGGTTCCCATTGGCCTGCAAAACAGAACTTTCCATCTAAAAGCCACTCTTGAGATATTTAAACAATAAGTCAGAAACACACAGCTCAGACACACCTACTCCATACCCTCTGATATCTGACTACACAAATCACATTTGCTTACATTATGCCCGTATCCTGTGCGGTCTGAAGATTTTGTTCAAACTTGTACTAATGTGGATAAACTTGACTAAATGGAGAGTTCTTAACCAGGTTAAAATGTGATTTTTTTTTCAAGGAGTAACATTTCCACATGAAATTTTCTAATAAGGACTTTTGTGACAAAATGGATCAAGTTGTGCTAATATCCCAAGAACATTGAGAGCTGAACACAACTACAGTCCATTAGTTAACAGCAAGTATCCAATGCAATGAAGATGCAGTTGTATAAGACGTTGGTGAGGCCGCATTTAGACTATTGTGTTCAGTTCTGGGCACCATCTTACAGCATAGATGTGATCAAACTGGAAAGGATACAGTGAAAATTTACGAGGATGATGCCAGGACTAGAGGGTCTGAGTTATAGGGAGAGGTTGAGTAGGAGGTTGGGACTCTATTCCTTGGAGCACAGGAGGATGAGGGGTGATCTTATAGAAGTGTATAAATCATGAGAGGAATAGATCGGGTAGATGCACAGATTTTACTTCGGAGTCACGTGAGTGACTACGTGAAGAAGCCCGTCAGTGCGCCTGCGCGTCATTACGTCAGACGCCTTGACGCAAACGGACGTGAGGAGCAGTGCTCCTCGAGTGGTTTGTAGTTTTTCAACTACAAGGTAAGTAAAAACTTTTTTACAGGTTTTCCAGGTCCGTTTACTGTGGGTCTATGGCGATTTTTTCCACAGACGCCATGGGAAAAAACGGACAGGGGGAAGAGGCGAGCGACATAGCCGACAGAAGTCGGGATAGTCGGGAGTCCGCGGTTAGAGACCAACCGCCTCTAAACCCCGGTACAGTCGCCAGCGGTGAGCATAGCGACTGTGGACCTGGGGCTGGTGAAAACACAGTCAGTGCCTGTCGGGCAAAAGACAAAGTTTAAATCCCAACGGAGGGAGTCCCAGGCAATGAAGAAGCTCCAGGGCTAGATACTGCTTTAGAGCGTATTGCCCAAATAGAAAGCCTTTTACACAGGCTGTTGGAGCAACGTTCACTCAGTGAGGAGTGTTCTGAAAGCCAAGCTGCTGGAAACAGCTCAAACAGCTCGTGGTACAGGGCTAGATACTGCTTTCGAGCGTATTGCCCAAATAGAAGCCTTTTTCATAGGTTGTTGGAGCAAAAGTTCACTCAGGAAGGAGTGTACTGTAATCCAAGCTGCAGGAGCAGCTTAACAGCACCTGGCTCAGGGCTGATGGAATGCACCCTCAGGAATGAGGAGCGTGCTACGGGTCATGAGATTTCAGACCCCGACTCTGACGGTGAGGCTGTACAAGGCGATGAAAGGCAGCTGCCAGATGTTCCAACCCTGGTAGTAGGATTCGCTGCCCCGTCAGGGTCAGGAGAGCCATTAGGAAGAACTGGCCTCCTTAATAAATTACTTGGTTTACCATTAGCTGGAACAGCATGAAACATAGAAACATAGAAACATAGAAATTAGGTGCAGGAGTAGGCCATTCGGCCCTTCGAGCCTGCACCGCCATTCAATATGATCATGGCTGATCATCCAACTCAGTATCCCGTACCTGCCTTCTCTCCATACCCTCTGATCCCTTTAGCCACAAGGGCCACATCTAGCTCCCTCTTAAATATAGCCAATGAACTGGCCTCGACTACCCTCTGTGGCAGAGAGTTCCAGAGATTCACCACTCTCTGTGTGAAAAAAGTTCTTCTCATCTCGGTTTTAAAGGATTTCCCCCTTATCCTTAAGCTGTGACCCCTTGTCCTGGACTTCCCCAACATCGGGAGCAATCTTCCTGCATCTAGCCTGTCCAACCCCTTAAGATGGATGAGACTGCAAGAGTATCTGGAATCAGTTGCAGAGAATATTAAAGCTGCTGGGTTCTGGAATAACTGCTTTTACCAGAATAGCAGGTAACAACCAAAAGATGACGAAGTTGCATCAGCAAGCACTGGGGTTGCTATGCAGCACCCACTTCGAGAAGTGCTATACGGTCTACTATGAATCCGAAATTCGCAGCACTCTGCAAACCAAGTAATATACAAATTACCCAACTTACTCTTTGGAGAGATCTCGGGAGACGTATTAAAGAGTTGGAAGATGAAGCGAAAACAGGATTGATGAAGACATCAATGGTTGTGAAGTCTGTAAAGAGGAAGTATCCTTTCAGACGTCATACGGATCCTGGACCAAGTCGCTCATCAACGCAGGGACGTAGTTGGCGGCCTGCAGCGGGAGCAAGAACCAGTGGGCGTGCTTCCAGGAGAACCCAGGAATCTCAGGGTACTGAAATGACTCAAGAGGTAGGTGGACCTGGTTCTCATGGGAACATACTAACTGGATTAAGTCCAAAAGTTGGAGGCAGGTTACATTTTTTCTATAATAATTGGAAGAAAATTACTTCAGATGTGGTAATCCTGAATAATATACAAGGATTTCGAATTGAATTCAATCCAAATTACGAGTTGCCTGTTCAGCATGTTCCTAGCCGAACTCTGCACTTTGTACAAAAACAAGTGATGGAGGTTCAGGTTGCAATTGAAACCCTATATAAAAAAAGGGGTTATTGAAAAATCAGTCTACCAAAGTCACCAATTTGTGTCAAAAATATTCCCTCGATCAAAAAAGGATGGAGGATGTAGGATTCTTGTAGATTTGATAAATCTGAATCCTTTTGTGCAATTTAGACATTTTAAAATGGAAACATTTGTGACTGCCAAACAGCTTATTTCAGAAGCATGTTATATGGCAACTATAGACTTGAAAGATGCATATTATTCAGTGTCTGTTCATTCAGAAGATAGGAAGTATCTTAAATTTAAATGGATGAACCAGTTGTGGCAGTTCAAAGCTCTGCCTAATGGGTTAATATCTGCACTCAGAATATTCACAAAAATTGTTAAAACCAATTCTGGGCTTGCTGAGTAGCCAGGGGCATGTAATAATGGCATATTTGGATGATGTCTTGATTATAGGAAAGACAAAACAGTCAACAGAAGTATCTGTTGCAGTTGTGAAATCAACTTTTGAAAAGTTGGGGTTTCTAATTCATCCACAGAAATCTAGGTTAACACCATGTACCTCTATTAATTATTTGGGGTTCACAATTGATTCAGTCCAAATGAATATCACTTTGCCCAGGGAAAAGGGTGGATTTGATTAAAGATTGCAGTAATCTCCTAAACGAGCAAAAACCTTCAATTAGACAGGTGGCTCGTGTACTGGGAAAATTAGTAGCAGCATTCCCAGCAGTCCAATTTGGACCATTACATTATCAACAGCTGCAGAGACTTAAAGAACAGGCACCGAGAATGCATGTTGGTCATTTTGATAGAACCATGCAACTAACAACAAATGCTGTTTCTGGTCTGCAGTGGTGGATTCTACATGTCTCAAGCAGTTCCAGCAAAGTGCTGATTGAACAACCTTCCATGATATTACAAACTGATGCCAGTGCACCAGGATGGGGTGCAACTGACTTAACGTCTAGCTGAGGAGGCAGATGGAATCAGGAAGAGTCATTGTTACTGCAGACATGGGGAATTAATTATTTGGAGCTTCTAGGATGTTTCTATGGGCTCCAAGCTTATTGTTCTAACACAACTAATGAGAATCAAATACACAGGACAAGATGTTAAGAAGTCCCTTGTGCCAATAGGTGGGGAGCATTTCACGACATTCGTTGATTGTTGAGAGTGGTAGACGCTCAACATCGGGGGGGGGGGGGGTAACCTTCAGGACAGTTGGGCACAGGACACATCATCAGTAGTGTACCCTTGCATCACTGGGTGTTTCGGCCTTTTAACACTATACACCCTCCACAAGGGCGGCCCGCTGCAGGATGATCAACCCTCAGCGCATGTCCCGTGTCAAACCGTCCCAAAGATTCACCCCGACATACTTGGGGCCCAGCATGGGTCTTTCCACTTGAGCCAAATCCACCGGCTGCTTCTTTCAGCCGCCTCTGAGAGTGATCTTATGGTCTTCCGCAGAGCCTGACCGTGGATTCCAAGCTCCTTCAGCAGTCTGTTCAAGCATGTTCAAGTTCAAATTGATAACACAACAGTAGTTGTTTATATTAATGATATGGAATTAAGTCGGTGTCTTGTGACAAAATGGTTAATCAACTTTGGGCTTGGTGTATTGAAAAGAACATTTGGATTTCAGCTATCTATCTACCAGGTAGAATGAACGATAGCAGACACCAAGTCACGAAAAGTTCCATGATAATAAAGAATGGATGTTGAATCAAGAGGTATTCAATGATATAGTCATCAGATTTGGAATGACCGACATCGACTTGAATCATCAGCTATCGAGATATGTCTCATGGAAACCAGATCCAGGAGCAGTGGCGATTGATGCTTTCTCGCTACATTGGGGTGGTATGTTTTCATATATATTTCCACCTTTCTGCCTCATAAGCTAATGTTTGCTTAAAATCAGGCAAGATGCTGCTTCAAGGGTATTGGTAGTACCAGATTGGCCTACACAGCCATGGTATCCGTTGATATTAGAATTAACAACACAAATGTTGATGAAAGTCCCAAAAAAGAGTAATTTATTGCTGCTCCCTGTACAGGGGAACAACATCCATTATATGATCGTTTGGATTTGTTGATTTGCAGGTTTTAAGAATGCCTTTTCTGGGACGAGGACTGTCTGAGCATACTGTGGACATGCTTACGGCAGCCTGGAGGAAGAGCACTCAAAAACAGTACCTTTCTTATATTAAGAAATGGGAAAAGTTCTGGGTACAAAAGAATGTGCAATAAAGTACTGCAGATATTTCAAATGTTTAGAATTTCTGTCAAAACTTTATTATGATGAAGGTCTGAGTTGTAGTGCAATTAATTCAGCCAGAAGTGCATTGTCCTCATATTTGGTTCTGGATTCAGAAAGAAACTCAATTGGGTCACACCCAATTGTTTCCAGACTAATGAAAGGAATCTTTAATTCCAAACCACCGAAACCTAGGTACGTGACAATCTGGGATGTAAGTGTGGTACTGAAACTACTTCGTGATGGTTATCAAGTGTGTCTTTACCTTTGGTCAAGCTCAGTATGAAAGTATTCATGTTTATGGCATAAGTGACAGCACAACGAGTGCAAACACTTGGAAAATTACAAATAGATAGTATGGAAGTAACTGAAGACAAGGTTACATTCTATATCTATGACCTAATAAAGCAAATTAGGCCAGGTGTGACAGGATTTAAAATTATGCTGGCAGCATATCCAAATGATCCATGTCTTTGTATTAAGACATATTTATTACAATACATTGAGGTCACAAAGAATTTGAGAATACGGAAACTGGGTTTTTGATCACACACAAGAAACCACACAAGAGAGTTTCAATACAGACTATTTCCAGATGGATAAAAGAAGTCTTAACAGCTGCTGGTATTAACACTTATGTTTTTACGTCTCACTCGACTAGGGCAGCAGAAATGTCGGCGGCCAGGGCAAAAGACGGCCCCGTCGACCATATCCTCGCAGCCGCCGGGTGGTCCAATGAGTTGATGTTTCAACATTTTTACCATCGGCCTATTGTTAATGCGGGGTTGTTTGCAGAAACTATTTTAAGTTCTGTGTAAATTCCTCTGGTTTAAAGGGGATCTGATTCATTTCATTCTTGAAATGAATTACTGCATTTGTGGTACAAATGTTATTATGAATGCATGATTGATTATTCTCGTTCCGAGTCAATCTATGCAGTGAGAAGCCGGGATTGATCCACGGCATGAAATCACAAAGCTTTAAAATCTTCACGTAGTCACTCACGTGACTCCGAAGTAAAATAGTAAGATTAAACGAGAACTTACCTAAGTTTGAAGTTTGATCTTTATTTTATGAGGAGTTACGTAGGTGATTACGTGCCCGCCACGACCCTACCCTCTATCATAAAGGTCAGATGGAAGTTCTTGTATTACTCGTTATAGTATGAGACTATATTACTTCGGTTCTTGTTTTTTGTGATTTCACACCGCTGCTTTGAAGATTGACGCGCAGGCGCACTGACGGGCTTCTTCACGTAATCACCTACGTAACTCCTCATAAAATAAAGATCAAACTTCAAACTTAGGTAAGTTCTCGTTTAATCTTACTATTCTCTTGCACAGCGTCGGTGAATCGAGGACCAGAGGACATAGGTTTAAGGTGAAGGGGAGGCTTTAATCAGAATCTGAGGGGTAACTTTTTCACACAAAGGGTGGTGGGTGTATGGAACAAGCTGCCAGGGGAGGTAGTTGATGCAGGGACTATCCGAACATTTAAGAAACAGTTAGACAGGTACATGGATAGGGCAGGTTTGGAGGGCTATGGACCAAACACACAGGTGGGACTAGTGTAGATGGGACATGTTGCCCAATTTGGGCAAGTTGGGCCGAAGGGCCTGTTTCCATACTGTATCACTCTATGACTATGACTAAGATCTCTCTTTTTGTTCAAACATCGCAGAATGTGCAGTGGTTTGTCGTCTCTTAACCACTTTGACATTTGACAAGCACTTTTAAGATAATTTCCAGGTAATTATATACTGATCTCAAGCTCACATAAGTACTTACCGGATAACCTAATGTCACAGAAAAATAACAACAAAGAGGGTTGCAATTAATGGAGCAACACTACCAAGTTACAGTAATGCTTATCCCTGGTATGTTCAATTATGAGTTCTCATGAACTTGGTGCCCTATAAAGATTGTATATGGAAAAACCCTATTTAGACCTATTTTAATAAATCCTCCACCACCACGTTATAAAATTCCTCATCTTTGAAAGTACGTATTCCTAGCATCATTCTCATCAAAAGGTTGGTTTTAAGGTCCTAGGTTCAACCATAACAAGATCTTTTATGGTTACCTTTTTTGACTTTTATCCATTTAATTCGGCGATCCCCCAGCTAAAAAATATTGCAATGCTTAAGATCGATGATTGTGTCAAATTTTAAATCTCAACACTTATTCCAATAATCTTTGTATTGAAATAGCTCAACACACTAAAGAGAACGTCGAGACAGCAGATCCTTGGGTAGAATGCAACATTACATGTTCATAATGTAAAATAGAGTGTACCTTTAAGCACTGGTATATTTCAGTATGGTTATTCTTCAGCTGGAAGAACGGTGGAGTAATCTCTTCAAAACACCCTTCATTTTATTTCGAAAGCAATTCAAGTGTTTGACAGTTGTGTCCAATTCCAGTCCTAAACCTCCCCCTCCAATGTTTATTATGTTGCATTATTGTCAGCATCTTCTGAGGATTCCTCCCCACTACTTCAACATTCGCAGTCATTCTTTCTATACAAGTGTAGAAAAACCTATTGCTGTCACTGAACATGTTTCGACACCCCTTTACCAAATTAGAGAATGTACTGCTCAACTTTTGCAGCCTCTAGAGATTAATGCAAAAGCCAAAACAACTTTCTCTTCTCACTGGAAAGTTCTCTTTTCCATTATCTCGTCGTTGAGTTTGTGAGTAATGTCAGTTATGCAGCATGAAAATAAGCCCATTGACCCAACTTGCCCACGCTGACCAACATGCCCCATCTACATAGTCCCACCTGCCTGCATTTGGTCCATATCCCTCCAAACACCTAACCTATCCATCTAAATGTCTAAATGTTTTTAAATGTTGCGATAGTACCTGCCGCAACTACCTCCTCCGGCAGCTCGTTCCATAAACCTACCACCCTTTGTGTAAAAACATTACCGTTCAGGTTCCTATTAAATCTTTGTCCCCTCACCTTAAACACATGTCCTCTAGTTCTCTCTCTCCCTACTCTGGGTAAAAGACTCTGTGCAATCACCTTATCTGTTCCAATAGTGATATGGAATATATTCAGTAAGGTCCAAGTAGGAGCTGTGTTACAGTGTAGGCACCTGTTACTACGGAACAAGGTTTAGGGAGCCACTCTAAGGGTCAAGAAAAACTGCAGATTCTGGGGGGTAATCTGAAATCAAAATGGAAAATGCTGGAAATACTCAGAGGGGAGGCGGCATCCGTGGAGAGAGAAAATTATTTAATGTTTTAGGTCATTAAGCTTCTATTGGAACTAAGAGAAGCCAGAAATCAAATATATTTATCTTGCATAGAGGAGGGATAGAGCGAAGAAAGGGACTGACTTTGATAGAGTGATGACCAAACAGAGGAGTCGGCTTAGAATGTAAGAGTCACAACTGATGGAGTACTGAAGGCTTGTTAATCACAGCTGATCCTTCTGAAGTAGACACGATTTGAAAGAGATGAATGAAGACATTAGAAAGAGAAAGAAGAAGTGTGACACCAAATATTTAGTTACGAGAAGTCTGAAATAAAAGTGATTGCCGTAAATACCCAACAGTTTAAGCAGCGCCATGGAGGGAGGAAATCTGATACCAAATTGGAAAGATTGGTTATCTGAACGATTGTTTCACGAATACCAGGAGGTACAGCCTTTAATCTTGTCTCATTATCCAGGGATTCAAGCTCTCCTTTCAAGTGAAGCCGTCCGATACTCAAAGTGCAGCCTTCTCTATATTAGACGGCAGTTTTGCAAAACTCATCCATTCAGTCCACAAGGATGACCATTAATTTCCCGTTGACTGTTCCTACTCTGAGCCTGTTGTCATTGAAAGCTTACACTGTCCCAACAAAGTCCAGCGAGTATAGAAGTAGGGAGGTCATGATGGAGTTGTACAAGACATTGGTGAGGCCGCATTTAGAGTATTGTGTTCAGTTCTGGGCACCATGTTACAGGAAAGATGGTGTCAAGTTGGAATGGGTACGGAGAAGATCTATGGGGATGTTGCCAGGACTCAAAGATCTGAGCTATAGGGAGAGAGGTTGGGCAGGCTGGGACTCTATTCCTTGGAGCACAGGAGGATGAGGGGTGATCTTATAGAGGTGTATAAAATCATGAGAGAAATAGATTGGGTAGACGCACAGGGTCTCTTGCCCAGAGTAGGTGAATCGAGAACCAGAAGACATAGGTTTAAGATGAAGGAGGAAAGATTTAAGAGGAATCTGAGGGGTAACTTATTCACACAAAGGATGGTGGGTGCATGGAACGAGCTGCCAGAGGAGGTAGTTGAGGCTGGGACTATTACAGTGTTTAAGAAACTATTTGAAGGCACTGTGCACACGGCAGCCAGCCAACAGTCGCTTGTCTTTTTCTTTTTTCTTCTCACTTTTAATTTAATTTCAATTTCAAGTTTTAGTGTACCTTGTTGTGTGTTGTGACTGTTGGCAGACCAATTTCCCTCCGGGGATGAATAAAGTTTTATCATATTGTATAATATCGTATATAGGACCGGTTTAGAGGGATATGCGCCAAATGCAGTCAAGTGGAGGTGGTGTAGATGGGACATGTAGGTCGGGGTGGGCAAGTTGGGCTGATGGGCCTGTTCCCACACTGTATCACTCTGAGCTTAATGGCCCAGCATGGTATCTTCAGGCTAGGTGGGCATTGTGTTGCCCTCAGGAGTCAATCTTAAAATTCAATACTTTCAAATACTCCCAATTTGTGTCAGAACTGGCCAATTCTTACAATCACCAATCTGTGCTGTTAATTCAGTTTAACCTAGTCTCTGCAGATGTTGTCTGATCTGTAGATAGATCAGCCATGATTGAATTTATAGCAACTAGTCGTTTGTGTTTCTTTCTTTCTCTCTCTCCCTCTTTCCCATTCATCCCTTCGACTCCTATTCCTACTGCATTTAATACATCTTCACCACGCTGGTATCACCAACTTTTGTCCCAAATCGTTTAGTTCAATCTCATTTTTAGCCTTACAGCGCCAGTGACCCGGGTTCGATCCTGACTACAGGTGCTGTCTGTACAGAGTTTGTACATTCTCCCTGTGACAGTCTGGATTCTCCGGTTTCCTCCCACAGTCAATAGACAATAGACAATAGGTGCAGGAGTAGGCCATTCAGCCCTTCCAGCCAGCACCACCATTCAATGTGATCATGGCTGATCATCCACAGTCCAAAGGCGTACCAACTTGTGGGTTAATTGGCTTTGGTAAAATTGTAAATTGTCCCTAATATGTGTGTAAGATAGTGCAAGCGTGCAGGGGTTGCTGGTCGGCCGTTTCAAAGCTGTATCTCTAAAACTAAAATTAATCTCGTTGCTCTTTGCCCAGCTGCTGCCTGACCTGCTGACTATGTTCTGCATTTTTCTGTTTTTATTTAAGCAGACTTCATGCTGCTCAAAGTTAGGACTAAATGTTTCACCTCAGCTTCACAAACAGCGGACTGGTGTTAGTGAACTGTGCCACAATTATACACTTCATTAGGACTGTCAAGTTTATAGCCAAGGTCCTCATTGCTGCTTTGCATTATCTCCTTAAAATCTTTATCTGTGAGTTGTAAATAGAGCTGCTTTGTGTGTTCCGCATTCTTTACAAAGCATGGGGCCAGATAATAAATCTCACTAATTTCATTTCCTGCTCTTTGGTTCCAGAAGGCTGGGATTGGGGCAGAGTATCAAGTACCTTGGTTGGCATTCTGTTCATTTTATTATAAGCTGCGTGGCAGTTTCATGCTAGTTAGAATCTCAATTCCTCTGACTTAGCACCACAAAAGGGAGTATTGATGAAGTAATTAAATATTGCTTATATTCCCAATTTAATGCTGTAATTATAGGTGGAAAAAATCTTCATTTCTTTACGCTATGCTGGAATTTTAAAATTATCTATTTCAACTTGCTTAAGACATTTTGTAGCTGAGTCCGTCACTGATGGACTATAAGTGATAGGAGCAGAATTAGGCCATTCAGCCCATCAAGTCTACTCTGCCATTCAATCGCGGCTGATCTATCTCTCCCTCCTAACCCCATTCTCCTGCCTTCGCCTCATTACCCCGGACACTATCTGGACCTGGTAATGGGAGGTAAAATAAAAACAGACTTGGTTGGTAGTTCCTTCTCTATGAAGTATGTTATAAGAGTTATAATAGAGCGATTGTTCCTTCTTTCTTTCTCTTTCTTTTCTAGGGTCTATTTTCTAACTTTACTTCCTTCTCTAACTTCTTTTCTAAGGGGCTTTCTTTTCCCAACACTCTTTTGCACTTCACAACCTTTGCGCACTTTCTTCACTTTTCTTACTTCTTTCTTTTTCTTTCTTAAAGTTTAAAAAAGTGAAGCGGTACAAAAAATGTATTAATATATACGTGTTGTACATTACTGTAATCTACCGTACTTCTATTAAAAAAATTATTAAAAAAAAAAAAAATTACCCCGGACACCCGTACTAATCAAGAATCTATCTCCGCCTTAATAATATCTATTGACTTGGCCTCCACAGCCTTCTGTGGCACAGAAGGCAGGTGAATGGGGTTAGGAGGGAAAATAGATCAGACATGATGGGCTGAATAGCCTAATTCTGCTCCTATCACTTATGACCTGATCACTTTATCTCACATTTGTGCACATGTGCACAAAGCTATGACAATTTCCAACACGGGTGAATTTTGCTTTGATTCGTAATTTTCACACCTTACACTTCCATATCTCTAGACTCCCTCTCCCCGGTCTCTCAGTCTGAAGAAGGGTCTCGACCCGAAACGTCACCCATTCCTTCTCCCCAGAGATGCTGCCTGTCCCGCTGAGTTACTCCAACATTTTGCGTCTATCTTCGGTGTAAACCAGCATCTGCAGTTCCTTCCTGCACTTTAAACCTCTTGAGTCAGATGTTGTAGTAGAATTTGAGAACAATGAAAGGATTGCTTAGTGGGATCTCAGGCACCAATTGACTTTGCTGTGGCTGAACAGAGTCATAAATACACCAACAATTCTAACATTTTTTAGTCTTTGTACTCACAACACTTCAACTGATATTTATCTTCAAATGTAACAGCAATTTGGTTTGGAGGAACAATTTGTTTCAATAATTGCAATTTACAGCTTTAATATATGTATGTTACAAAACTTACCTTCAGCTGCGCTGCAGGTCTGCCACTGCCCGTGTGCGCAACTTTGGCGCCTTTGAGAGGGTGGGCGGGTTTAAAATGCGATATTTGTGCAGTCTAATCAAATCGATGTCTGTCAGGCTGTTTAGTCGCTAAAGAAAAATCGCTTTGACTGCCGTTTTATTAAGTTTATTAAAATTAGCGCTTTATAATTTAATTGTTGGAGTAAAATTAAAATCATCTTCAAATGCCGTCAACGCCGATGTTACGACTCCCGAATGCAGGTACTTCAGAGCCGCGTAACATAATTCAAAAACCAGGTTCAAGTTCAAAAATAGCTTTAATTATTCAATGGAACACAAAACCCAAACCTGATTCAAACAACCCAGTCAGGGATATGGATGGACTAACAAACAATTTAACAGTGCTCCAGCCAGCCACGTGATGGACCGTCGAACCGGAGACTCTAAAACCTGCCTAAAGAGATATAACCCTGAAACAAAATACACGAAAACACTAAGGTCAGCCCTTATCCGTCCCAATTCAATATTTGTTAATAAGTAATGGTGAAAGTACACAAAGTTCTATGCCATGTGGCCAGGCCTTCCGCAGCTCCCACCAGCAGTCAGCTCACAAGTCAGGGTCGACGAAGAAGAGAGAGAATCCTGGGAGCTCTGGTATTTAAGCTTCAGATGAGTCACCCGTCACCTGACGCAGCTTGGCCAATCGGGTACAGGAGCCTTTTAACCCCTTGATTCCAGACTCACAAACACAAGGCCTGCACTCGGGAGAGAAACAGAGAAAGGTAAGTACATAGCATTCACCAGGGGGGGGAGCGCCTAACACCCCCACCCAAAGATACTGAATAAGTTTCGGAAGAAGAGAGAAAAAAACACCACCAAATCCCAGAAACTATTCAGGAGCTAAAACTCTACTGGCACGACAGGGCCAAGACATTATCCTTGCCACGGATATGCCTGACCTCCAGGTTATAGTCTTGCAGCTGCAAACTCCAGCTCATTAACCGCCGGTTCTTATTCTTCATACTATGCAAAAATACCAACGGATTATGATCCGTGAGTACGATGACAGGGACATTCGAGGAGCCAACATAAACCTCGAAATGATTCAGAGACATTAAAATAGCAAGGGCTTCTTTCTCAATGGTGGAGTACCACTTTTGATGACGATTAAACTTCTTAGAGAAGTACGAAACTGGATGCTCCACCCCATCTGAATCATCCTGTAGAAGAACTCCCCCAACCCCACGATCACTAGCATCCACTGCCAGCTTAAATGGACGCTCAAAATCAGGTGCCGCAAGCACAGGTGCGCGCACCAGAAGACTTTTAGTATGATCAAAGGCTTGTTGACACTCTGCGGACCACACAAAAGCTACCTTCGGACTCAGCAAATCCGTTAAAGGGGCAGCCACCGCAGAGAAGTTTGGACAGAATCCTCTATAGTACCCAACCATAGCCAGATACCTACGGAGTTCAGTCCTCGAGGTTGGAGCAGGAAATGCGACAATATGCCCCACCTTTTCCTGAGAGTGCGAACCTGACCCCGGCCCACCACCTTACCCAGATACGTTACCGTGGCCTGGCCAAACTCACACTTCCCCAGATTGATCATTAGCTTTGCCTCCGCTAGACGATGAAATACCTCCTTCAGATGACCGATGTGTTCGGTCCACGACCTGGAGCACACAACCAAATCATCAAGGTATGCCTCACAGAAGGACAAACCAGACAATACAATGTTCACCAACCGTTGGAAGGTTGCCGGCGCATTGCGCATCCCAAATGCCATTACTGTGTACTGAAGAAAGTTATCAGGCGTAACGAACGCAGAGATCTCCCTCGCCCGCCTAGTCAAAGGAATTTACCAATACCCTTTTAACAAGTCCAACTTAGACACAAAAGATGCACTTCCCACACGATCCTCCATTCGTGGGAGAGGATAGCAATCCGGCTTAGTTACTCCATTCACTTTCCGAAAGTCCGTGCAAAACCTGTCCTCCCCATTAGCCTTCGTAGCCAGTAGACACGGAGAACTCCACGGACTACAACTAGGTTCAGCAATGCCATGCCGCAGCATATAGTCAACCTGACTCCCTAGACGTTGACGCCTGTCAGGGTTGACCCGATACGGATGCTGTTTAATTGGCGCAGCACCGGCCACGTCAATGTCATGCTGCAGCACAGACGTCTGAGAAGGCACATCCGAGAACAGTGACCCATTTGACTCCACCAAAGCAAGCAGATCACCCCGCTGACTTTTAGTCAAATGAGACAACCGCAAGGGAAGCGACTCCAAAGCCTCAGAGTTACACAGCCTTCCCTGCGTCACTGCCACAGACAACCGTGCCTCACCCACATCACCACCCGTGTCAGGGGGCAGCACCACTGCAGCCAAAACAGGCTTAGACGAAACCGAAGGACACAGCACCTCCCCATCAACCTCCACAGGCTCCTGCTCATGGTACTGCTTCATCATGTTGACATGACAGAGCTGAGTCTTACGCCTTCGATCAGGGGTACCAATAACATAATCCCTTTCACCAACCTTCTTAACCACCTGATAGGGACCGACTGCAGACTGGAACCAGGAATAGGCAACAACACCAGGACCTTGTCACCTGGAGAAAAATTCCTACTAGAAGCCTTCCTGTCGAACCACCCCTTCATCCTAGACTGAGCAGAAGCAAGATTACCCATTGCCAGTTCGCATGCCCTCTTCAGTCTAGACCGAAAGGTACAGACGTGGTCTAAAATACTACGTTCTGTATCCTCCTGCAACCATTTCTCCTTTAGGACCCTCAACGGACCACGTACAGTATGGGCGAACACCAGGTCAGCAGGACTGAACCCTAAAGACTCCTGCACGACCTCACGCACCGCAAACATAACTAGATGAACCCCCTCATCCCAGTTTTTTTCAAACTCCAGGCAGTAAGTCCTCAACATAGATTTCAAAGTCTGGTGAAACCTCTCGAGAGCTCCCTGGCTCTCAGGGTGATACGCACTGGAGTAACAATGCTTAATATCTAACAACTTCATTACCTGACCAAAAACCTTTGACATTAAGTTGGAACCTTGGTCACTCTGCACCACATTGGGCAAACCGAACAACGAAAAAAACTTAGTGAGAGACTTCACAATGGTAGGGGCAGTAATTCTACGCAAAGGGACCACCTCCGGAAAGCGGGTAGACGCACACATAATTGTCAATAAAAACTTGTTGCCCACCTTTGTCCGAGGTAGAGGACCCACACAATCAACTAGAATCCGCTCAAATGGCTCACCGACCACAGGGATTGGATATAAAGGCGCAGGAACAATCGATTGGTTCGGCTTTCCTGCCACCTGGCAAATGTGACAACACCTGCACTGCTGTTTCACGTCCTTTTTCAACCCTGGCCAAAAAAAATTCCGTAAGATACGGTCATACGTCTTATTGACCCCTAAATGTCCACCCAGAGGACCATCATGAGCCAAACAGAGTATCTCGTCCCTATACCGACGAGGTATCACAATCTGATCAACCACGCTCCAATCATCATGCCCAGATATATCCAAGGGAGACCACTTTCGCATCAGTAAGCCCTCCCTTAGAAAATACCCCTTTGCTGTGGACTCCATATCCCCCTCAGGCACCGCGCAGTCGAACAGATCAGATAAACCTGGATCACTCTTTTGCTCCTCAACCAGCCGGTCACGTCACAGCGACACCGGCCCATTTCCAGACCCTATCCCATTTTGAGATGTAGAAACACCCTTCACAACACAGGATCCATCATCCTGATCCCCAAAAATGTTCTCACTCAGGTCCACTACATCCTCAAACTTCGCCTGGCTCTTAGCCATAGCCCTCGTGACAGCACAAGCTGCGAAGACCCTCGGATGCTGCATAGCCAATCTATCAGGACTCTGCACCATCGGAACAGCCGTCACCTCAGGAGTAACTAAAACTCTACCTCCTGCCAAGTCATTCCCCAAAATTACAGAAACTCCTCCCACGGGAAAACACGGCCGTAACCCAACAGTTACCCGGCCTGAAACCAACTCGGACTCGAGACTCACGGTATGCAAAGGCACTACCATGCCATCTATCCCGAATCCTACCACAGGGACACTTGACCCAACCGATGATTCCCCAGAAAACGGCAGTACACTCTCCAATATAAAGGACTGAGTAGCACCAGTATCACGCAAGATGGATACTGGAACTCTATCACCCCCATCCTCCAGAGAAACAAAACCATTCATGATGAACACAGAATAATTCCTACACTCATCAGACTCAGGCACCTCAGGTACCACAGGTGCCTTCTGTGTACCCACCAAAGCCACAGGCTTTGCATTTTTCTGCTTCAGAACGGGACACGCCTTTAACATGTGCCCTCTCCCTCTACAATAGTAGCACACAGGACCTTCTTTAGTCCTCAAATTTCTGTCAACCTTATCAGCTCGGACCTCCCCCTGTATCAACGTGCTGCCACTTGCAGGCACAGAAACACCTTTGACACTGCCACCGGCGACACCACCACGATCAACCGGCCGTGCACCAAAACTATAGGAGCGCCCAACAAAATCAGTTTTATGAGTCAATACATACTCATCTGCCAACACCGCGGCTTTAGACACCTCATTCACCTTCTGCTCATTAAGGTAAGTAGTAACCCTCTCAGGGAGACAGTTCTTAAAGTCTTCCATAATTATCAAGGCCCGCAGTTGCCTTTCATCCTTCACTCCTTGAGAAGCGCACCACCTGTCAAAAAGTGCCTCCTTCTCCCTAGCAAACTCCACATAAGTCTGACTATCAAACTTCCTAAAGCGCCGGAATTTCTGCCGGTACGCCTCTGGAACTAATTCATAAGCCCTTAATACTGTAGACTTCACACACTCATAGTCCAGACTGCTTTCAACAGACAAAGCCGAGTACACTTCCCGTGCTTTACCCACAAGGACACACTGCAATAGCAAGGTCCACACGTCCCTAGGCCACTTCAAGGACAAAGCCACCCGTTCAAACACTGTGAAATACTTGTCCACATCCTTCTCACTAAAGGAGGGAACCAGGCGGATGTTCTTGCTCATATCAAACACCCGTTCCCAAGAAGCAACCCGGGAGGCATCCAATTCCTTCTCCCGCAGCCTAATCGCAGACCTAATGGTTTCCTCCTCAGCTCTTTTGGTCTCCTCCTCAGCTCCACGCAGCTGAATCTCTGCTCTTTTGGTCTCCTCCTCAGCTCCACGCAGCTGAATCTCTGCTCTTTTGGTCTCCTCCTCATGGGAGACTCTTTTGGTCTCCTCCTCTCTCATTGCCAACTCTAACTCCTTTAACCTAATGACTGCCTTCATGGTCTGACCAGGCTGAACAGAAGGTGTGGGACTGTCTGCACAGTCAGGCAAAACCCCACCCTCCACCAACGCAGCCCACAACACCTTGTTTCCTTGAATGTGGGTTAATAGGCACTTCATAGTTCTGTGCCAGAAAAATCAAATGCTCCTTCGTACATCTATCAAACAACTCCCGACTAGGAGCTTCAATAAATTCCTTCCCTTTAAACTCCATATCAAATGTAGCACCAAACCACCAGCTAAACCCTGGGCACCAATGCTACCACAAACAGGGAAGAAAAATTTCCCTCACAGCAGACTTCCTTAGTCACCAGAAGCCTACCAAAAAACCCCCCAAAAACGTCTAGGGTCCTCAAAACTTAGGACGAGCCCCCATTTTGTTACGACTCCCGAATGCCGGTACTTCAGAGCCGCATAACATAATTCAAAAACCAGGTTCAAGTTCAAAAATAGCTTTAATTATTCAATGGAACACAAAACCCAAACCTGATTCAAACAACCCAGTCAGGGATATGGACGGACTAACATACAATTTAACAGTGCTCCAGCCAGCCACGTGATGGACCGTCGAACCGGAGACTCTAAAACCTGCCTAAAGAGATATAACCCTGAAACAAAATACACGAAAACACTAAGGTCAGCCCTTATCCGTCCCAATTCAATATTTGTTAATAAGTAATGGTGAAAGTACACAAAGTTCTATGCCATGTGGCCAGGCCTTCCGCAGCTCCCACCAGCAGTCAGCTCACAAGTCAGGGTCGACGAAGAAGAGAGAGAATCCTGGGAGCTCTGGTATTTAAGCTTCAGATGAGTCACCCGTCACCTGACGCAGCTTGGCCAATCGGGTACAGGAGCCTTTTAACCCCTTGATTCCAGACTCACAAACACAAGGCCTGCACTCGGGAGAGAAACAGAGAAAGGTAAGTACATAGCATTCACCAGGGGGGGAAGCGCCTAACAGCCGACAACAGGGACGGATTTCACGTAGGGGACAAGGCAAGGTACACCGTTTATTTTTTCATATAAACTTGCTTCTTAGGATGCATTTAATAAAAATTTCACTGTGTAAATATACGAACCGGCAGTATTTTTCCAGCCGATATGAGGTTTAAATTCACTGCAACCGCAACGTTCCAAACCAGCGCGTTCCACAAAAACCCACTCGCAAGATGATTTAAATGGCCATTAATTTACAGGAATTAAACACTAAATTCCTTCCATTTGGCCTATAAATTCATGACAATGAGATTTAAAAATCATGTTATATTGTGAATTCTTGTGTGACTGTTATTTGGACACTTAGGCTTTTTAAAAATGTTAACTTTTTCTTAAGAAATGGATAGGTGTTTAGATCTAGTAATTGAATTTTGTAATTAGCTACAATTGGGTAACTAACTAATTATATGCTTTAATTTCAGGTCATCCAAGTAAGATTGTTTCATAGGTACACAAAAATGCTGGAGAAACTCAGCGGGTGCAGCAGCATCTATGGAGTGAAGGAAATAGGCAACGTTTCGGGCCGAAACCCTTCTTCAGACTGATAGGGGGTGGGGAGAAGAAAGGAAAAAGGCGGAGGAGCCCGAGGGCTGAGGGATGGGAGGAGACAGCCAGAGGGCTGAGGAAGGGGAGGAGACAGCAAGGGCTAGCAAAATTGGGAGAATTCAATGTTCATGCCCCCAGGATGCAGACTGCCCAAGCGGAATATGAGGTGCATTTCCTCCAATTTCCGGTGTTGCTCGCTCTGGCCATGGAGGAGACCCAGGACAGAGAGGTCCTTTACGGAATGGGAGGGGGAGTTGAAGTGCTGAGCCACCGGGAGGTCAGGTTGGTTATTGCGGACCGAACGGAGGTGTTCGGCGAAACGATCGCCATGCCTCCGCTTGGTCTCACCGATGTAGATCAGCTGACATCTAGAGCAGCGGATGCAATAGATGAGGTTGGAGGAGATGCAGATGAACCTCTGTCGCACCTTGAACGACTGCTTGGGTCCTTGAATGGAGTCGAGGGGGGAGGTGAAGGGACAAGTGTTGCATCTCTTGCGGTTGCAAGGGAAAGTGCCCGGGGAGAGGGTGGTATGGGAGGGAAGGGAAGAATTGACAAGGGAGTTATGGAGGGAGCGGTCTTTGCGGAAGGCAGACATGGGGGGAGATGGGAAGATGTGGCGAGTGGTGGGGTCACGTTGGAGGTGGCGAAACTGACGGAGGATCACTTGTTGTATGTTCTCTTAATTTTTAAGAAAGTTATGGGCTTTTGACTGTCCTTGAACACAGCTTTTGTGTTAAGGTTAAGTCAATGGAAAAGCAATAGTGAACAAGATGCTAATTTTCGAGTATGAAAAAAGCCATAACTTTTTTAATACTGAAGATATGAAAGTGAATTAGGTGTCAAATTAAACTTCTTTTTATGCTTTATCTGATGGGATAAATTGCAGACTTGATTTTTTAAATCTCAAAATTTTGTAACATTGCTATTTAATATTTCAAATCTGACAACTCTGAAAATATTTAAGTCAGTTCTGTGTGATCAAATAATTTAATGATTTTTGCACTGTATTATGACCAGTTATTTCACTGGTACAAAATGTACTTGTTTATAGTTTAATCATCTTCTTGAGGTGTCAAGCTTTTTAAAGGCAGATTTTTTAGAGTTTAGAGATACAGCGCCAAAACAGACCCTTCGGCTCACCGAGTCCAAGCCGACCAACAATCCCTGCACATTAACACTATCCTACACACACTAGGGATAATTTACATTTATACTGAGGCCAATTAACCTACAAACCTGTGCGTCTTTGGAGTGTGGGAAGAAATTGAAGATCTCAGAGAAAACCAACGGGGACACGGACACGGAGAGAACGTACAAACTCCATACCGGCAGTGCCCGTAGTCGTGATCAAACCTGGGTCCCTAGCACAGTGAGACAGCAACTCTACCGCTGCGCCACCATGCAGCCCATTGTATTTTTATATTTACTCTTGTCATTTATATTTTTATATTTACTCTTCGGACTAAGAGTCAGGGGAGAGGGAAACGAGAGATGGAGTAGGTACATAGAACAAATGAAAGATATGCAATAAGCAACGATGATCAAGGAAGGGTGGTGCCCACAATGGTTCATTGTTGGCTGTGGAGAAGGTGATAATGCCAGATACAGCAAAACTTAGCAGGACGACAGTGGAACTAGTACGACAACTAGGATGGGGCGTGGGAAGGATGGAGGGGGATGGGATGCAAGGATTACTTGAATTAAAATAAATCAATATTCATACCACTGGGTTGTAAGCTGTCCAAGTGAACTACGAGGTTCTGTGGGAATGATTTTGAGGATGAGCTCGGTCATTCTACTCCAAAGAACTTCTTCCAAGCAAGGCAGTCGATGGTCAAGTGTGGCTGCTGAAGTCTGAACACAACGTTTTTAGCAGAATCTTAGACAGGGAGTTGTGGATTACATAACACCAGTCGGAGCAGAGTTCTGTCATTCTGTCCCAAAGCACTTCTCCCAAGCAAGTCAGTCGAAAGACAAGTATAGATAGTTGCTGAAGTCTGAATAAGACGTTATTAGCAAGTTACATAACACCCTCACAACGCTCCAAAGCATACTGTGGTCAGCAAAATAGTTCTGAAGCCCCTATTGTAAGGTCGGAAGTAGGAAACATGATTGCCTTCATTTCAGCATCCCACATGTACAGTGTTTTCTATATGTCAGGGGGAAAACAATGACGATTCTGACAACCCTAGGTTTTATTTTCTCCCCCATTACCTTGATCTTTTTTCTGCCCCATTACAGCTGTTTGTCCAGAGAAAGAAAACTCCTTTGAATTATTAACAGTGAACATAAATGTTGTGCTTTGTATGGCTTTCTCTTCAGTCGCACAGTAGCAAAATGATAGTTTGGTGCATCAATGACATTTTTAAAGAATAATAATTTCCAAACAAATTTTTGGAACAAATTGCTGAGTAATAGGACATGTAATCATTTATTCTCAACTCAAGTGTAACACATTTATAATTTGACAGCTATTTGTGAAACTTCCCTTATCCATACCGCCAATCTAATGTGCTATATCATCGATAATGTTACTTCATACACTAAAGAGCACTCCAAAATAATGATGCAGGAGAGGTAGCCGTGATTAATGGTTCTGAACCAGCAACCACAGATTTAAGCCCATCTCAAATTGTTAATTGAATTCAATAAATCTGGCAACTTGTTAACTGTCACTGGAAAATAGTTCACACTAAAACTGCCAGACGCCAAGGGCGGCACAGTGGTGCAGCAGTAGAGCTACTGTGTTTAACAGCGCCAGAGACCCGGGTTCAATCCTGCTTGTTTGTATGGAGCGTTCTCCCCGTGACCTGCGTGGGTTTTCTCCGAGATCTTCGGTTTCCTCCCACACTCCAAAGACGTACAGGATTGTAGGTTAATTGGCTTGGTATAAATGTAAAATTGCCCCTAGTGTGTGTAGGGTCGTGTTAATGTACAGGGATTGCTGGTTGGCACAGAATCTCGGTGGGCCAAAGGGCCTGTTTCTGTGCTGTATCTCTAAACTAAATTAAATTCCAAAAAATTACAATCCGTCTACTAACATTCTCAAGGGAACTGCCAACTCTTACCCTGAATTCCACCATATGTGGTCGATTCAATGGCCCCAATGGACTGTTATTCATTAATTAGTGCCACTTTCCAATAATATATATTTTTTAAACTCTACCCTCTGAACCAACAAACGGACATCAATATGTTTCTAGACTGGATTTCGAATCTTAAGTTCCAAATTCAAATGCCTCTGTAAATTGTGCCATTTATACTGGGTTTCTCAATCGTAGTCCGATACAGTTTGGAAACAGTCCCTTCGTTCCATGCCAAACTTTGACCACCCGTTCATACTTGTTCTATGTAATGGCACTTTCACATCGACTTCACACGAGGAAATTTAAAGAGGCCAATCAATCTACAAACTCAAAGAAACCGGAGAACTTGGATGAAGCCCACAGTCACAGGGAGAAGGTACAAACTCCACACAGATAGCACCCAAGGCCAGGATTCAACTTGGGTCTCTAGCTCAGTCTAAGGCAACAGCTTCTACCAATTGTGCCACTATGCCACCCGTAAAATTGTAAAGCTCTCCACTTTCATTATCCATTCAATCACAAACATTATTCAATTTTATATCAAGTGGCTCGTGTTACTTGTAAATTAAATTAATAGAAAACTCAAAGGCTAATAATTGATATATTGATGGCAATGTGATTTATAACGGTTTATTATTTGAACGCTCATGTTTGTGTGTGCAGACAATTTAATCAAACAACTTGTTTGACTGTACCACCTCTTATTTTGGGTGAATATTTAATTAGGCTTTGCACTCTTGAAATTGCAATTAATTATTTTGAAAGTGTGCTCAGTAATTTTGATGTTTCCTTTAAACCCCATTCAAAATATTACTTTTTAAAATTAAGACTGAGTAGACAAGTCAACTGCTCAGCTGTTGCTGTGGCAACAGCTCAAATTATCTAAGCAATGTGTCATTGTGTAACTTTGTCGCCTTTTTCCAAAGCACAAGATTTTCATTTTAGAAACCATGAATGCAAATAGATGGAGATTGGGGTCATTTCAAAATACACTAATCAGTCACTGCATCATTGAATAGCAAAATTAGACGATAGAATAGCAAAATCTAGTCTATTAGACGAAGTTGGAACAGACTATATATCTTGACATCCCCCAAGCAGGCACGAGAAGCAGAGATCCAGTTTACTTCTACCTTCTTCACAGAAAAAAAAACTCACAACACTGTCAAAAGAAAACACGTTTAAAAAAATGTTTTAATTGAAGTATGGTAAGACACTTCAGAGGCTAGACCTTTCATGTGCACAGCTTGAGTAGTCTGATTTGGCAAGGATGTTAGTGTGAAAGTTAAAAGATTCTGTCTTTTATCTGCCACCTTATGTTTTTGGTGAATGGTGATTAATCCTGTTCATTCTAAGTGTACAAAAATAAGCGAGAGTGACACACTCATTTTGAGCGTTGTAAAGAAAATGATCCAATTCAGAAAAGCAAAGTGGGTCGAGAATAAATCACTCTGCAACACTCGGATAAGAAAATTAAAGTGATTATTTTTATTTCAATTTTCTTAATAATTAACAGAGAACCAAGTCCAGCTGGCCTGCATGATACAGCAATACACAAGGGAATCCAATGCTCTAGTTATTGCAATCTTCATATTTCGAGTCCATTTTTTATGCTTCTATCCCACAGAAGAGGCTGCTGTACCATTTGAAGAATTGTGATTACAAAGTTTTGTTTCCATAATCAAGAATTGCATAGCAGGGGAACTACAGCACACCCCAGACCCATAGTTAGAGACTACCTCAATACCCTGCACAGATTAACCATAGGAGTGGGACCGGCAATCTATTACGTTACCACAAAAAGAAACAAATCAAGACAATAAATTAATCCAGCTAAACAGAATTTTAATAATAATGAGGTTAATTTTGTTTTAAAAAAATTAGACTGCAGAGTACCTACCATGTCTGACGGAATAGCTACTGGAGTTAAGAAACCCACCATAGGCGGCATCAGATTACACATACATGATAATATTCACAGGACTCAAAACAGGCAACATTCATGAAATGGAAAGTCTTCCTGTCCTTTTATTTTGTGTGCGCACATGCACCCATGTAAAAGAGCAAAACTAAGCAACACAGAATGCCAGCGCATTCTGTAAGGCACAATGTTCATGGCAACTGCAAAGTGAGCAAAAGGAAAAAAAACCCCACAAAAGTCATAAAAATACTGGACCTGTACTGGACTGGCATATTACATACACCACACACTAATGAAACTGCTGCTATGCGCACCAACAATGAAGCTGGCATATTATGTACATGGTACTGGCATGGCATTACATGTACCGACATGGTCATCAGTGTACATTCACACACCAGTGCCAATATTGCACGTTTCAAACCCGTCTTACAAATCCCAGGTGCCAGTCTGTTAGCCTTGTACCAGGGACCACTGACAAAACTGCTGTGATAACCCGTGATACTTGCCACAAAACAAAGTCATTTTTAAAACCTACCAAAACCTGCTCATTGCTCGTTTGTCAATCTGTCAACTACTGCACAATCACTCACTTATCTTCTCCCTTCACCGTTGTGTGCTAGGTGATTAAGAATACGGATAGCAGATGTTTTAAAACAAGAAACAAACAACATTACCAGTGTTGGGCCAGACTGTTCTGTGGAATGGTCACTAGAGTTAATATTTTATATGATTACTATACAAAAACATGGTCATTTTTACTTTAACTACACTTTTGAAATTGCAGCCAAAAGCAAATGCTAACACATTGTGTCCATTGATACCAAGACAGAAACGGCATGGAGGATCAGATTAAATTGCATGCATTTGTACAGTACAGAAAATCATCCTGCAGTTATGCTTAAGTTGTAGGATACGCACGAGTATATTTGAGTACATCAACTGTATGAACCA
This sequence comes from Malacoraja senta, assembly GCA_038087875.1. Taxonomy (NCBI): domain Eukaryota; kingdom Metazoa; phylum Chordata; class Chondrichthyes; order Rajiformes; family Rajidae; genus Malacoraja; species Malacoraja senta. The sequence goes on from CM075986.1 coordinate 9,991,919, forward strand.
GCGAGTCAAAATCTTACAAACCATCCCATGCACAATGAAACAATATTTGGTGCATTATTTACACACACACACACACACACACATTTATTTTCATATTACCTGCCAATACCTCACAATTGTGAAGTTGAAAAGGTATCACATGTAGGAATGAGAATACCTGGTTCATCTAAGCAGATACTTTGAATGCACACAAAGTCCAAACAGATAATTGACGTCACTAAAACTGCACAGCAGAGGGAGTCACTGGTTCCATGTGTTCTACGTTTCTTTAAAATGGCAGCCAAATTATTGTTTTATTGCACATTCATTCAGTATTTCTGCACACACATCAGAATAATGTTGAAATACATTGCTGGGGGTTTTTTATTCAAGAGAAAGACCTTGAAATCACTGTCATATGCAGCGACAATTATGAAAATAGGTGTTTCCACATTCATCAAATGAACCTGGCATTGCAGATTCTTTTTATTTTTTAAGTAGGTGCATTCAAATATTTCTATGAATTTTGTGATACAAGTTGCTTTTAGGTTATGCCGATTAACAATTTCAAAAACAATGTTAAGCAACCTATCATTTCAAATTTAACAAAATGTTAAGCATAATTTTCATAATATTAAAAATGTCCAGGAATTTTTGTATGTTTTTTATTTTAGTTGGAGATGGGCGTGCATGTCAGTGTTGCTACGGTAAATGATGAACCAGGCACCATTTGTAGATCAAGCACAAAACTAAACATTTCAGCATAGAATTATTACAGCAATCTTGTCAGTGTTCTGTAAAATAGGAACTGCCAAGTTCAGTCAGGCAAGTGGGAATATAATATACCAAATCAACATTCGCCAGCTCAAAAAAGATTAAAATATTTAAAATTAAAATAAATCAACATATGATCAATTGATTAAGTGGTAGAGCTTTATATATTCTATCCCTCCTTTATATATGCTATAATCTTGAAAGAAAACCAAATAGATTGTTCCAAATATCGCTCAATACCTCTTGACGCTTTTACCTTTAAATTCAAATGCCACTTCCATGTAACGCAGAGAGAGAGAGGCGGGTGGCGGTGATGGCAATGGCAGGACTGGAAGAGGGAATGTTTATGCTGGAAATAATTGTTCCTATCATTAGTGATTTAGACTCGCTGGCATTGCAGGAATGAAGGCGATGGAGAGAACAGTGTACAGAGTTCCCAGGAACAGCGTGAAAGAGCCACATTACAAATACATAAAACAACCCACCAAATTCAAAGTGCTTTGGCCAGAAGTTACAACTTTTAAAAACAAAAATGCGCAGTGCATTTCACAGTGCTTGTACCTAGCACACAACCAGGAACATGACCTGGGCCCACATCGGCACGTTCCATGCTCAGTATATGGCTGGGTAATGACTCACTTGGGCAACAGCCTACAACATGAGCACTGCTGCTCTCCACTAAAGATGGTGGATAGATTACCCAACCAAAACAAGCCAGTCGGTCATCTGAGAAATAGTGTTTTCCATTAACCCCATCGTGTCCAATGCACAACATTTTGTACAACTTACAAGGAAAGAATTATAAACAATGATTACTATGGCTCCTGTATGTGAAGCGTAAATACATAATAATAAATCTGGTACCAACGGCATGACATAGTGTATAAGGCAAGGACCAGCTAGATATTAAAGTAAAAATTCAAAAAAACGTGCGGGAATTTTAGTCTTAACCAACTGGTCTATATTTACCCAAGTGTTCCATGATTCTACCACTCTACCAAAAGTCCAAGGATATAATTATACTTCTGTTAAAGATTCAGTTTAACCTCGAAGACCAAAACAATTTATCCCACGTGTTTCAATTTGATTTGTAGTGTAACTCGGACGAGTCATTCTTGGATCGCTGGTAGTTGTAAACATCTGGTAACCCATCAACTTAAAAAATAATCATCTCATTCCAGTCAACTTTCCATTAGCTCAGCCCGACTGCAAGGAGAACTGCTGGAGCTGAAAGATGTGACAGTCAAGGATGAACCTCGGAAATCTCGGATTAGAAATGCATGCTCTAAGCAGATCTGGAGGTTTTGCCTCAATGTAGTGGTGGAGAAGGATCTTGAGCTGTACACCAGGGAGAGAAAGGAAGCTAAAGCAACAGTCTTCCAACAGGGACCGCAGGAAATTACCAAACCCTCAGTGACAGATCACCTTGCAACAGGCGGCAGAGGTGGTGCCCCTCGTACAACTGTAAGAAAAGGAAACAAACAAAATGGTCGGTAAATTTTATAAACAAACATTAAAGAAAATTTCAAACCTCAAAAGGTTGGTTAGCTATAAAGTTTTGTTGCAGCTTGTCCATAAGATGCATAATTTACTCTTCCTCCTCCTGATGGTAGTGACATAGATGATGGAGGCAGCCACCCTCTGGATCTTATGCACAAGCTAAAAATAGCATCTGCACTCCCATTCTGTTCGATTTCTAATAAATCTGAGAGGTGCACTTTATTATAGCACTTCACAATTTAAGCTCTCAAAAAATACTATCAATTGCCACAGAGAAAAAAACACGGATCAGTAAGCAGGCTTCAACCATATGTCCGATTAACCACACATTATCATTTATTTGGCTCTAATCAACCACAAGCTTCACAAGATGCAAGCGAAAGAAAGCTTGATAAATACAAGAGGCAAGGGAAGAGTTTACCAATCATGTTAAATAAAATGCATATAGAGGAGACTGGTGTAGACCATTATCCATTTGAACCAAATTCACTGCAGCCTCAAAGTAATTTTATGAAATCCAAAATGTCCTGCTCTATACATTGTAAGACCATTTCTAGTTTTGGCACCTACAATTTTTGAGGAAAAACAGAAAAAGATGAAGTCCATTAATAGAATGTCTGGTAGCGGCCCCAAGTTCCTCGACTCATTAAACCCATTCATCTTATCACAGTCCTTGCTTTTTGTTCTAATTCTGACAATGATTGATCTGATACATTAACTGTTTCTCTCAACAGATGTTGTCTGACAGTTAATAATTTTGTGTTCTATTTCAGATTTCCATTCAATGGGTGTCTGTCAAATGATTGATCTGAGGGAGTGTTTAGTACTCATTTAAAGTGCAGATCCCTGCATATCAATGGAACACAAACTGGAGCAACTCACCTCTGTTCATCTTACTTGGGTATGTTTTTTGGAAATACCGATACTCCTCCGGTGCAGGAAACTCTTCAATCGGATGAAAGCAGTATTTTGATTCAAAGTCATCTAAAGAGACATTTTAAAAAATGTTTTATCCACAATCTAGGGAATCGAGAAGCAGAGGACATAGGTTTAAGGTGAGGGGGGGGGGGGGTAAAGATTTAATAGGAATCTGAGGGGTAACCTTTTCAACACAAAGGGTGGTAGGTGTATGGCACGAGCTGTCAGAGGAGGCAGTTGAGGCCTGTACTATCACAGCGTTTAAGAAACATTTAGACAGGTACATGGATAGGACTGGTTTAGAGGGATATGGGCCAAACACAGGCAGTTGGCACTGGTATAGATGGGACATACTGGTTGGTGTGGGCATGTTGGGCCAAAATGCCTGCTTCCACATTTTATGACTGACTCCATCCGAGTTACCTTGACCTGAATTGACATGTTCCTTTCCCATCGATGCTGCTCAACCTGCTAAGGACTTCAAGCATTTCCATTTTTAGTTGGTTATTAGTTGCCGGAGTAAATTAAGATTACCCTGCTGAAAAGTCAGGGAACTGAACATTAATCAATGACACTAACATATCAGCTCCAATCTGATTAATCTCAAGGCATTGCCTAGTAAATATCCTAAATTAGAGGGAAGGGGGGGGGGGAAGAGGAGGGGGGGGGGGGGGGGAGGGGGAGAAGGGGAGTGAAGCAACCAGTTACCATTCACTGTTTAACCACATATCTAGAGCACTATCACTTAGGTGACTTGTCCAATCATTGCCGGCACTCAAACAACTGTAATGCTGTGAAAGAACAAGGTAAATAAAAGATTTCCTGTGATAAAACTTGTGAAAGGCCACACATGATTCCTATTTAAGCGACTTTGAGTCCTGAAAAGCGCTATATAAATAAAATCTATTATTATTATTATTATTATGAACCAGAAACTAACTCTCTTCCTCTCGTTCCCCACAGTTGCTGTCTGAACTGTCTCAGCATTTTCAGATTTTTATGTCAGATTTCCAGTTTCTGGTGGAGGTGTTTTTTTAGCTTTTCAACTAGAAAATAATCATTCTAATTAAAGTTCACTGGAATGCACAGTAGAACTGGGCCAATTGAGAACTTTGTAAGTGTCTGTTTAATAATAGCCATCATTTTTGTTCAGAGTGTGAACACATTTGTAACAGCTGTGAACCAGAGCATGACAGATAAATAAACAAAAACAAATGACCTTGAAGACATTAATAGGCCTTAAAACCAATGCTCTGCGTGGAACAGCACCTGGTATATTGCTGGCCCACGGATAACAGAAGCTCCGGTGCTCATTACATGATCCCAGCAGGTGAGGACAAGAATGGGGCTGCAGGGAGGCAGGAAACCAGCTCAAGCTCCCTGTCCTGGTTATTAATCCTGTGGCAGTAAGAAAGTGTGCAGGTCAATATTAGACGAGGGGAAGATCTGAGTGCCTTTCACACCAGACCATCTGCTTGAAATTCACTATTTGGGATTATCCAAGGTGATATCAATTGCAAGGTCCTGTGGAGCTACATCCCAGGAAAGGGATAGCGAAGGAGAATCTTTTTTAAAAGCAAACGCACGCTTTACTTCTGAAAGGGCAGCACCGGCTTTAACATGGTGTCTGACATGTAAAAGAATGCCAAATATTTCTCCTTGTACGATCAGTCTGTTTCCTACCAATTGTAACATTGCAAATGGCATTCTTCTTAATACAAGATGTATCCTGTGTACATTTACTGATCAAGGAAGTGGCGTTATATTACCAGGAATTGTCTCAAAAAACTTTCAAGATATTGCCATAAATGAAAAGTTCGCCCTGTGCCAATTTTCACATTTCAGATGGGAACTGAAAATATAAACAAGTGGGAGAAAGCGTTTAATAATTTGGAGAAGGAGAGGAAAATGATAGGAAGGAAAAACAGGAGGTTAAAACAGGAGAGTGAAACAAATAGTGAAGCTGTCAACAGCTTTGATGGTGGAATGCAGTGAGAAACTGGGAGCGGCTGCCTGGTTGGAAAGGATGACAATCATCTGCTATTCCATTCCTTTGTAACCCCTGGATTGAATTCTTAGTCCGTTACCTAGGAACGATTTGGAAGATGATCCAACAGGGTCCCGGTGGTGTCCATTTCTCAAAGGTGGTGGTGGAGGAGGAGGTGCAGGGGTCCTCATTGGAGGTGGCGGAGGCTTGCCTCGATGTGAAGGGTCTGACGCGGGTGTCCTATATGGCGGCAGCGGGGGAGCGGCGTCACGGCCTCCATTCCGCATTGCAGGCGGAGGTGGTGGCGGAGCTGTGGAACAGAGTCAAATGTTTGAGCAGTTTTGTCAAGTGCCAGATAAGGAAACACATTTCTGATTAAAATCAAACAGCTTGGCAACTATATTTAAAAAAAAGGAAAAGAAGCGAGAAAGAATTAAGTGTGTTGGAAGGAACTGCAGATGCTGGTTTAAACCAAAGATATACACAAACAGCTGGAGTAACTCAGTGGGACAGGCAGCATCACTGGAGAGAAGGAATAGGTGATGTTTCGGGTCGAGACCCTTCTTCAGTCTGAAAAAGTGTCTCGACCCAAAACATCACCCATTCCTTCTCTCCAGTGATGCAGCCTGTCCCACTGAGTTTTAGAGATTCGAGATTCCTTTATTTGTCATTCAGACCTTTCGGTCTGAACGAAATTTCGTTGCCTGCAGTCATACATATAATAATAAATGACAAAACACACAATAAACACAAATTAACATCCACCACAGTGAGTTCACCAGGTACCTCCTCACTGTGATGGAGGCAAAGTCTTAAAGTCTCTATCTCTTCCCGCTTTCTTCTCCCTCTGCGCTGAGGCGATCCAGGCTTCTGATGTTGACCCCGCCGGGCGACGGTAAGCCAGTCCAGCGGCCAAATCCGTGCTCCGCGACGGGCCGGCTCAAACTCCGCGGCCCGGGGTGGTCGAAGCTGCCGAAGCTGCCGCCCTCCAGTCCAGCGGACGCAGCTGTAGTTGCGGGAGCCCCAGAAAAACAGGTCACCAACCTGTGACCTGCGCGCTCCCGACGATGTCGTCCACTGGGCCCGCGGCCGAGCCTCCGGATTCAGGTCGCCACCGCCGGAACGCCACCGCAGCTCCGAAGCCGGCCAGCCTCGCGCTCCCGAAGATGTCGTCCACTGGGCCAGCTGCGGCCGAGCCTCCGGATTCAGGTCGCCACCAGTGTCCTCGGTCGCCACCGCCGGAACGCCACCGCCACCGCCGGAACGCCACCGCAGCCCCGAAGTTGGCCAGCCTCGCGCTGGTAAGTCCTGGCTCTGCCTCCGGAGCCTCGAGGTCGGTCGGTCGCTCGCAGTTGGAGTTGGAGGCCGGCAGCTCGCAGTTGGAGTTGGAGGCCGGCAGCTCCGCCATTTTGGCCTCAGCGCAGACGGAGGCAGAGAAGGGGGATACGACAAGAAAAAGTCGCATTCCCCCGAAGGAAGAGACAAAAGTCATGTTTCACCCCCCCACCCCACACATACACAACCCAATAAACTAAAATTTAACTGAAACAGGACAAAAGAAAACAGGACAAAAGAAAGTTACTCCAGCATTTTGTGCCTCTCTTCTGAGAAATTAACTCTACTTAATTTGATGGTGGTCACTGTAGACGGTGGTCACAAGAAAGATTAAAATTAAAATTAAAACTTGGGCAGATGCATCAAAATGCTCTTTTAAAATTATGCAAGTAAAATGCTGTTCCATTTGTGCTTCCCTTTTTTCTAAGATAACCTGTAATCAATATTTGTAAACAAAAACGGGGGGGGGGGGGGGGGGGGGGGGATTGATCAATAAACTGAAGTTGCTCATTATACGACACACCTAAGTTTGTTCTAGTAAGTGTGTCTATTTTTGGATTTGAGCTGAGAGATCGACCGGCCTGCCTTGGATCGTTGGGTCGTGGGGGAGAGAGAACTGCTATAGTTAGAAGCAATTGAAGACCCGCTTATCTTTACAAGATGCCTTGTGACCCCCAAGTCCATTCTCCTCATATCATCTGAAGATCATTGCCCTGCATAATACGGGATGAATAGTTTGAGATGGACTTGCTTTCTGAACAGTGTGCATAAAGCTTCTGATCAACTGCTTTTTCTCTACAGTACTTTGGGCGGGAAAACGCTTCCAGGAAGGTCACCTGCAAAGATATTAAGAAGAATGCGTGATGTTTAATTATCAAAAAGAGACAACTTTGGTAGGATAGTTATAATTTCTCATTGTAAATCCACAACAATTATGTACTTGGATTAGGTTGCCTTGCAGTTGGGATGTTATTCTATGCTAAATCCAATACTGACCACTGAAGGCTCTCTATGTCCAAAACATAAGATAAAAAAAACATGAAATACAGAAACCTTGGCAAGAAAAAGAAAAACTTGTATTTCTGTTGCAACTTGTATGCCCATTTCAATGCATCCCAAAGTTCTTTACAGCTAAACAGTTATTTACAAAGTACTGCAATGTAGGAGATCCTAGTTAATTCGAGCACCTCAAGTTCCCGTACAACATAGTCTCCGGATATTTGCTTTCAGTGATGTGGACTGAAAAAAAGATTGGCCAGGGCAGCCGGGAGATCTGTCCTGCTTTTCCTTGGGTCTTTGAAATCCACACCACAGAGGGGATAATGCCTCGGGCTCTTATTGGAAAAATGGCATCTCTCTCAAAACTGCACCATCTCCATGTGGCACCAGAATGTCAGTCAAATGTTTAGATCAAGAGCAGCTGTACAAAAATTGCGACTGATGTCTGTAAATTGTTGCAATAAACTCTTGCAACAATCTAGTTACTGCAGAGTATAAATTGCAGATAAAATGGTGTCACATATATACAATTTACTCAAATACGATTTAAAAAATGCTTGAAAGTCTATAAAGTTAACCAGCCCTTGAACCTTTGGCCTACAAGGCATGAAGACAACAGTCCTGTTTGAAAATTGCTGAGATCTATTCACTTTGCTTGCAAGCCATAATGTCCTCCCATTTTCCCTCCTCCCAACACTTGTGAAGTGCAGAGTCGGACAAATGGCACAAACTATAAAGTTCCAGTCCCTTCTCGAACATTGAAATAGAAATTCATGAACCTTTGGCCTACAAGGCATGAAGACAACAATGAAACAGCAGTCCTATTTGAAAATTGCTGAGATCTATTCACTTTGCTTGCAAGCCATAATGTCCTCCCATTTTCCCTCCTCCCAACACTTGTGAAGTGCAGAGTCGGACAAATGGCACAAACTATAAAGTTCCAGTCCCTTCTCGAACATTGAAATAGAAATTCATGAACCTTTGGCCTACAAGGCATGAAGACAACAATGAAACAGCAGTCCTATTTGAAAATTGCTGAGATCTATTTACTTTGCTTGCAAGCCATAATGTCCTCCCATTTTCCCTCCTCCCAACACTTGTGAAGTGCAGAGTCGGACAAATGGCACAAACTATAAAGTTCCAGTCCCTTCTCGAACATTGAAATAGAAATTTAGAAAGGGGGCTCCCATTTCTGATAATCATCCAGGTTGTCCGCTGAAAATAAGCCAGAATAGATGTTAAGTGAAAATAGGATCCGTTCTGAGGTCTCCCCACAAATACGGAATGCTATTGGAGATCCACTACATTTCTGTGGGAATTTATACACACATTACAATTAAACTACAATCAATAAACATTATCTTAACTGTAATTTCAATCCAGGACCAGAATATGAAAGTAAAAAGTCTTTACAGAAAAATATTCTGACAAAACTGAATTGTATGTGGGATGAGGATGGGGAGAGCAGCTTTCGCATTTTGTGTGTGGGACATGATATTTTATTAAAGCTACAATGAGATTTGTCCTAAAAATCTGAATTACTTGGCATCAGATGACACTTTCCAACTGATAGGGATGTTTTACAAAAACTGCAAATAAAAGCAGGATAATTGCAGCGTCAATTGGGAGATTCAAATTGTTTTTACTTAGATAAGAGCTCAAAGCTTGTTAAGCCACAGAAACAAAGTTACACTTGTTCACTCTGTTGTCTGCGTTATTTACAGACTCTCTGTTCGTAGAGAGTCTGGGACTCGTGATGCAAATCTTTAACCTTCAATATGTCAGACGAACAACATCGAAAGCAATCCCATTCTAAGCAGACTGTAGTTTAAGGTTTTCAATAGATTAGATTGACGATGGTTTTCCATTCTTTAAAATCTTTTGTGTCAAAGATGCACTTTCTTCGTTTTAAACCATTGATTTGAGATCAGGGCCTTGAGGGCCTGTCCTACTTAGCGATTTTTTTGGCGACTGTCGGTGTCATATCAGGATCACCAAAAGATTTTGAACATTTCAAAATCCAGTGACGACAAAAAAAAAGAAAAGACACCGCTCGCCAATACGTCATCACGACGCGAATTTATCGGTGACCTGATATGTCAGTCAATGATGCCGGCTGTCGCCGAAAAAAATCGCCAAGTGGGACAGGCCCATGACTTGCCAGCCCAGAGGATAGACACAGAATGCTGGAGTAACTTAGCGGGCATATATTGTCCATCCAGAGGGGTTTGCTGGATCACTTGAGGGCATCCAATGATGAGATGAGTCTGGAGTCACTTGTAGGCTGGATGATGTTTTTCTCCCACAAATTTGAGGTTATTAATGTATATGTTCCACATCTGCCATGGTGGGATTGGAAGTTGCGTATCTGGAATATTAGTCCACTCCTCTGGATTAGTTTAGAGATACACCGCAGAAACAAGCACTTCGGCCCACCGAGTCCGCACCGGCCAGCGATCCACGCACATTAACACTACCCTAAACACACTGGTGTGGTGCGTAGGTCTCGAAACGAAAGAGAGGAGTCAGGTATTTTGAGAGGCACCTTTATTTGTGTTCCTCCCGGTTGTAGGGAAGTCCACACGAGAGAAAGATGGCACCCAAACCCCTGCCTTTAAACCCTCTGGTTAAGGGCCGCCTCCGGACTGAACCACTCCCGTGCCGAGGGATTCGACAGTTAGGATGGCCTGACCCTTGGGACCCCCCCCCCCCCCCACGTGAAGCGGTCCACCATCGTGAGGAGGTGGGTGATGCCCCGGGACGGCGGAAGAGGCCCTACAATGTCTACGTGGAAATGGTCGAATCGCCGGTGAGGTTGACCGAACTCCTGGAGAAGCGCACGGACATGGCGCTGGATCTTCGTCGTCTGGCACGGAATGCAGGTGCGAGCCCAGTGGCCAACCTGCTTGCGCAGACCGTGCCACATGAAACAAGCGGCCACTAGTGCCGTTGTCGCCCGGATTGATGGGTGAGACAGTCCGTGGATCACCTCGAAAATCCTCCGGCGCCAGGCTGCAGGGACGATGGGGCACGGCTGACCGGACGATACATCGCACGGGATCGTCGCTCCTCCAGGACCGAGAGGGACATCCTCAAGGCGGAGGCCGGAGATGGCAGTCCGGTAGGCGGGCATCTCACCGTCCATGAGCTGTGCCTCCGCCAGGGCAGAATAGTCAATTACGGGCACCACCTCGAAAATGGCGTCGATAGCAGGGCAGGACAATGCCACCCGGTTCCCTTTCCCCTCGACGTAGCGGATGGATGTGGTATATTCCGAAACGTATGCCAATTGCCGCTGCTGTCGTGCGGACCAGGGGTCGGAATCCTTCGCCAGGGCGAAGGTGAGCGGCTTGTGGTCCGTGTAGGCGGTGAACGAGTGGCCCTCCAGGAAGTAGCGGAAGTGGCGCACTGCCAGGTACAGCCAGGAGCTCGCAATCGAATGCGCTGTATTTGGTCTGCGCGCGGTTGAGGTGCCGGCTGAAGAAGGCCAGGGGCCGCCAACCTCCGTCCATCAGTTGCTCCAGCACGGCACCAACCGCCGACTCCGAGGCGTCCACCGTGAGAGCAGTCGGGGCATCTTCACGCGGGTGCACCAGCAGTACGGCCCGAGCAACGGCCTCCTTCGCGCTGCCAAATGCTGCCACTGCCTCGTGGGTCCATTCGACGTTCTTGTGCTGCCCACCGGCCAGAAGTTGATGCAGCGGCCGCATGATGTGGGCCGCGGATGGCACAAAACGATGGTAAAATGCCACCATCCCGACAACCTCCTGCAGGCCGCGCACCGTGCATGGGCGAGGAAACCGACGGATGGCGTCGACCCTGTCCGGCAGGGGAACCGCGCCTTGCGAAGTCACGCGGTGGCCGAGGAAGTCGATCTCAGTTACCCCAAAACGGCACTTGGCGAGGTTGATAGCCAAACCATGCTCGCTGAGCCACTGACAGAGCTGCCGGAGGTGGCGCAGTGCTCCTGCTGCGAGCGGCTGGCCACCAGGATGTCGTCTAGGTAAACATAGACAAAATCGAGGTCGCGACACACCCCGTCCATTAAGCGTTGAAAAGCCTGCGCAGCGTTCTTGAGGCCGAACGGCATCCGCGTGAACTCATAAAATCCGAACGGCGTGATGATCGCCGTTTTGGGTACATCCTCCGGGTGGACTGGGATCTGGTTATAACCCCGTACCAGATCCACTTTTGAAAATATTGTAGCCCCAGCCAAATGGGCGGTGAAGTCCTGGATGTGGGGCACGGGGTATCGATCCGCGGTTGTTGCGGCATTCAGCCGCCGGTAATCCCCGCAAGGTCTCCAGCCCCCGCTTGCCTTAGGGACCATGTGGAGTGGGGACGCCCATGGGCTGCTTGAAGGGCGGACGATCCCCAAGGACTCCATCGTGCGGAATTCCTGCCGTGCCAGACCAGGTTATCCGGCGGCAGTCGGCGTGCTCGTGCGTGGATAGGTGGGCCGGTAGTTAATATAAAATGTACCACTCCGTGACTGAGGGTCCATGACCAAAACTGTGGGGTCAGGATATCCGGGAACACGGCCAAGATCCGCGCGAAGCGGGAATCCACGGACGACAGGCTGATCCAAACGTAACGTGGTCGGCTCCATCGTAGCGGCGTTGACCAAGCGCTGACGCCTGACGTCCACCAGGAGGGAAGTCGGCCCCGAGCAACGGCTGGGAGACATCAGCAATGGTGAACCGCCACGAGAAATGGAAGGAGCTGAACACGATCGGGACCATGCGCGCTCCATACGTGCGGATGGGGCTGCCATTCGCCGCGGTGAGGACGGGTCCCCGCTTACCGGAACGAATGTCGGCCAGCGAAGGGGGCAGGGTGCTGAGCTCCGCTCCAGTATCAACGAGGAAGCGGGTCCCGGATCGCCGATCCCAGGTGAAGAGGCGGTGAATTTGGCCGGCCGCCGCGGGAACTATTAGCAGCCGGCCCAGGCATTTCCCGGGAACGTGCACAGCTGGCGGCATTGTCGTGCTGCAGCACCCCAGCGCTGATGGTAGAAGCACTAGCGCCTTATGTTGGTGGTACTTGGAGCTTGCTGCCGCTGGACTGCAGGTGCAGTACACGACACGGCCGCGGGGGGAGATCTTACGGGCCGTCGGGCTGGAGCTGTCACTCCTTCCACAGCTCCCCCGCCCCACCGAAGGAAATCGGGAGCTGCCGGGGTGACGTCATCGGTGCACCTGCCAACGGCCAGCGCGTTGACGTCATCAGGCCGCGTCGTCCTCAGCGCGTCCCCGTGTCTGCTGACGGCCAGCGCGTTGACGTCATCAGGGCGCGCCATCCACAGCGCGTCAGCGCGCTTCCCGAGGGCCCTGATGTCGGCGAAGGAGGCGTCTGTGAGCTGAAGTCGGATGTAGGCCGGCAGCAGATGGAGGTAAGTATACTCAAACAGCAGGCACGGCATGTGCCCATCCAGGAGAGCAACCATCTCCTTTAGGAGGTTTGATGGCCGTCGGTCGCCTAGGCCCTCCATATGAAGGAGCCTGGCAGCACGCTCCATCCTGCTGAGTCCATAACTCTGGAGCAGGAGCTCCTTAAGGCCGAGGTATTTATCGGTGGCCGGGTCCTGGTCGAGGGCCCCCACCAGGTAATAGAAACGGGTGGCATCGACTGTGATGCCCCGCAGGTTGAATTGGGCCTCCGCCTGCTGGAACCAGATGTGCGGCCGGGTGGTCCAGAAGGTGGGCAATTTTACAGAGACCGCGTCCAGAGACAGGGCCGGGCCAGCCTGTGAGGTGGTAGGGCTTTCTGCTTTCTCCATCATGACAACAATGGAGCGTTGGGGTCACCAATGTGGTGCGTAGGTCTCGAAATGAAAGAGAGGAGTCAGGTATTTCGAGAGGCACCTTTATTTGTGTTCCTCCCGGTTGTAGGGAAGTCCACACGAGAGAAAGATGGCACCCAAACCCCTGCCTTTAAACCCTCTGGTTAAGGGCCGCCTCCGGACTGAACCACTCCCTACATTTACACCAAGCCAATTAACCTACAAACATGTACGTCTTTGGAGTGTGGGAGGAAATCGGAGATCTGGGAGAAACCCCACGCAGGTCACGGGGAGAACGCATCTATCCCATTAGCATTTTATGCAACCAATCCGCATTTTAACTCAAGATTTTCGAGAATGAAGTTAACCATCTCATCGATGCAGTACCGGTTTCCTTGCTAAATAATTCCTGCACTATCAGGTCCTGTGAAGCCCCTTTTCATGTTAACAGGTTGGTGCTAGATGCAAACTGTAACCCTAATTCTGAATGTGGTGAATCATGAAATAATATGAGAAACAGGTCACAGAGCCCATCAAGTGAACGTTGTTCCTGATCAGCACATTAATTCACCAACTCAAAGGCTTCTCTCACTTGCTCTCCATTCACCATTAGCACACTTCATTGTCACTAATAATCTACTTAAAGCATTTAGGCTCAATATTACTTGATGTTTATTGACGTTTATTGTCTTTGGGTGAAGAACATTTCCCTAGCTTTCCCAAAACTTTTAAATCTTCATTTTCTTGTTATAATCTATGTAACTAAGGGAAACAATCTTGCAATTCACCCTCCTGAAAATCTATCAAGCCTTCCATGAACCATCACAACTCTAATGAAAAAAAATACACCTTGTTAATTTTCACATCTTTCTTTACAACTGTAACTGCACTTACCCAGATGAATGCATACTCTATGGTTACATGCATAGAGACATGCATATATAATGTAAAACTGTGTTTACATATCTATATTTACATATAAATATATACACACACATATACATACACACATATATATATATATATATATATATATTATATACACACACATATATATATATATATATACACACACACATACTTACATTTATATATGTACTTACATTATACATATTTATATTTTTATATATACATTATATATTATACACATGTGTGTGTGTATATATATGTGGATATATTTATGTATGTGTATGCATATGCATGCATGTGTGTATATGTACATACATACATATACATAAATAAAATAAGTGAAGTTCCTTACTCTTGCAGGGTAACCCAAAAAATATGCAGGAAAATTGCTGTTCTATTCTTCTTGGACAAATCCCAAAGCGGATTAGAAGGTTCCACACAAACAACCATCAGGAGAAACAATCTGATGCTCAGCAAGGCAGCATGTTTCAGCTCTAAGAATAAACTACTTCTCAGTTGTGATTGGCAATTTTTTTCTCTATTGCCCCAGGCATTAACTGTGACTTAATATCTGCTTCACCATTCAACAAGTTAATTGCTGATCTGATAATAACCTCAACTCTACATTCCTGCCCACTGAGTTTTCAGTCCCTCACCCGGGATCTTGCTTATGTAGAATCTACCTGCCATTGCCTTAATGCTACTTACAACCCCTCAGTAAATGAAGTCTACAAATGCATACTGCAAGAGGAAGATAACATTCAGATAGGGACTGATAAGTGGCAAGCAGCTCTCATGCTATAAATGCGCCAGGTGATGACCTTGCTCATCTAGAATTTAGACACAAAATGCTGGAGTAACTCAGCGGGATAGGCAGCATCGCTGGAAGGAAGGAATAGGTGACGTTTCGGGTCAAGACCTTTCTTCAAGACCGAAGGACCCTTTTTCGACCCGAAACGTCACCCATTCCTTCTATCCAGAGATGCTGCCTTTCCCGCTGAGTTACTCCAGCATTTTTGTGTCTATCTTTGGTGTAAAGCAGCATCTGCAGTTCCTTCCAACACCTCTAGAATTTACTTGCCTCTGCCTTAAAAATATTCAAAATTTCTTCAAAGAGCAACTAAATGCCCATTCTTGACATGACCATAATGTCCTCCACCTTCAAAATCCTGGGGATTAACATCATTAACATAAAAATATTATGGCCATCAACCATGGAGACTGGTGCCCTGCAGTG
This sequence comes from Malacoraja senta, assembly GCA_038087875.1. NCBI lineage: Eukaryota > Metazoa > Chordata > Chondrichthyes > Rajiformes > Rajidae > Malacoraja > Malacoraja senta. Next base: position 10,007,339 of record CM075986.1, read on the forward strand.
AATGACAACTCCTGACACCTCAGAGCCTTTCAGAAATTTACACGGCACAAACCAGAAACCAAGTGGAAAATTACACTTGCCCGAATGAGTGCAGATTCAACAACTCTTGAGCAGCATGACACCATCTTGGATAATGCTGCCCACTTGGTGCGCCATACACATATCTAAACATTCAACCCTGCCACCATCAGCACTTTTCAAACCCTCAACCTCTACCACCATGAGAATAGGATCGCCTGAAGATTACCCTTTCAGTCTTAAGTGAACCCAATAAATAAATATTTCACGGTTCCTTCATCATCGGTGGTTGTAAATGTTGTTGATGTACCATCCGCAGAAGGAGTGGAGTAGATCAAGGTAGCAGTTCACTATCACCTTTAGATGTATTTAAGGATGGAAATAATTGTTATCTTTTCAGCAATGCCTAGCTTTTCAACTATGGGTAAGTAATAACGTTATCTCTCAATTCAAGTCATTCACAGGCTGGCAATGACTATCTACAAATCAAAAAGCTTACTTACATGAAGAGCTGGTAGTGAAAGATAAAATATTCCAATCTGATTCAATATTACTCATGACCACACACATGAATACATTTTTTTTTAAACAGATGAATCAATCAGCATCAAAACCAATTTGAATTCTCCACTCATTAAGTAATAACCGTTTTAAAAATCAGCCAATTATCAATGGACCCTTTTACTTTCAAAACAACAATTTTATAAATCACCAATAAAATGTGTTTCAATCTGAAGTTTAATTATTTGATCTGTGTTACGCATACACGAGGTTCTTACCTGCTCCTCGGTTTGGCGGATCCCTGGCAGGTGGTGGTGGTCGGTTCTGGGTAGGTGAAGGAGATGGTGGGGGAGGAGCAGCTCCCCGCATTGGTCCTGCTGACTTCCGCGATAATGAATTGTGTCTCTGCGGCAATTCTGGGGCGGCCTCGCTCCCAGGTGTAGAAGGGCCATTATGCACATGGGGAGGTTGCCTGTAAGGTGGAGGAGGGGGTGGCAAAGGTTGGCTCTGAACACTGCTGAGCCGGGGATTAATTGGTGATGGAGGATGCTTGACAGGAGGTGGGGCAGGAGGTCCATCTCGAGTGCCAAGCGCCTTTTGTCCTGGTGTAGGAGGCAAAGGCTTTTCCCTGTTGTATGGTCCACTGGAATGAGTTCGGCTGCTGTGCACAGGTGGCGGAGGTGGATTCGTACGTCTTCCGATTGGAGGAGGAGGTGGCGGGGCTGATGTGCTGTGCCTCACACCTCCGACACTACTGGGGCGGGATGAGCTGGAAAGATCTGGTAATGAAGGCCGGTGAACTCTTGGCAGCGCTGGTGGAGAGGTCTTGGTTTGTGAATCAGTATCATCACTGTAGCGGTTGCTGCTCGGAGGAGGTCGAGGTGCAGCTGATCTTGAGCCAGGTGGATTTAGTGCAGTTTTACCAGATGAGGAATCTGAAAACAGGAGATAAATAATTCAATTGTAAAGTGCAGACTGCTCAGATCCCAAACTGCTACCAGTTGACTCCTTATTGAAAGTGCAGACAGAAATGGCCTGTGACATACATGTGATCAAAACCTATTAACAGTCACTGGCAAGCTTCATTGGATCAAATAAAAAAGGCCCATGCATTTTTTAACATGGTGTTGATCGGCTATGGTGTACTATGAAGTGCAGTCACTGTTGTAAAGTTAATCAAAATGCTGCACTAGTGTGCACTGCAAAAAGTCATATATAACCAATGTGATCACCTGTTTTCATAATAATGCCTGAGAAATATACATTAGTTGCACATGATAAAATACTGTACATGAAACAATATCATGGTCAACTCTTCCCTATTTCAAAATAATACCCAGGTATCTTTCATGTCTATCTGACTGGTCCAATGGGGCCTCAATTAAGAGACAGCAGCTCTATCAACACAATTTTTCCAAGGTAGTGAACCAGTAAGTGATCCTTAAATTTCTGGTGTTGGATTTGGATTTCACAATTAATGCCTCAGTGAAAAAGCTATTGCATTTAATGCCAAAGGTTTTACATCTACCACATTACAAAATGATTTTACGTCAACATTTCATGCCCCCACCACATTTATGTAGGAAACAATACAAAATATAAAACAGAGAAAAAATAAAAGCAATTCAATTAAAATAATGCCTTCCGCTGCATTTATTTTAAATGTGTTGATCATTTTCTTTGCAAGTACTTCTTTTGCGTCATCATGCAGCTGACCTATACCCTGCGCATGTTGGAATTATCAGAAAATCTGAAATCATGTCAGTTGCTAGAGTGCACAATCCCAACCAATAATCAGAAAAGTAATTAACTCGTTGAACTGGGCCAATGAAAGCTCTATAGCTTCATTAACTGGTAGCTATATCTCCCACCTACACTGGACCCTGGTGATGTCGTTAACAGCATCACTGTGGGCACTGTAGTTTTAATGTAAGGTGATGATGAAACATAATGAAAACTGTTAAACATCTTTAAAATTATAGCATTGCGAAAAATCTTACTGAAAGTGAAAACCTCATTAAAGATCTGATTAGCTAAAAAGAAAAAGCCCTAAATATCCTCAGCCACTTGAGAAGCGATTTAAATCCAACTGATCAAGCCTAAGAATCTTTGCGCAACAGTATGAAGATCATAGAACACTTAGTACACAAGTAAATCAATACCTATGCAGAGACTCAATAATCTCAAGGTTGAAATTTATGAATGCTGTTCCCTCTTCAAAGATACTGCTTTATGTGCAGAAGGATTTCCAACATTTTCATTTATTTCAGCTATTCATTATTTGTAACATTTTGTATTATTGCACCAGATTATCTGTAAAATGGGGCATGTCCCAAACAAGCAATACCCAAATTGGTCTTCCCAAATTAAGGGGTTCCTTTCCAATATATAACCAGAGAGAAAAAAATAGCGAATTCTACAATCCAAAAGCATATGAACACTAAAACCTTTAGCAATTATATCTAAAAATAATTTTAAATGATAAATATTGGACGACACAGTATTGCCACTGGTAGTTCCGCTGGCTCACATCACCAGAGATCTGGTTCATTCCTAACCTCGTGTTATGTGGCATTTGCACTTTCTCTGTGTGATCGTGTTTCCTTACACATCACAAAGGTGTGCAGGTTGGTAGATTAATTTCTCACTGTAAATTGGCTCAAGTGTAGATGTCGTGGAATCTTGAGGAGTTGGAGAATGAGGGAGAATAACAAAGGAATGAAGAATTAATGTAAAACAGGTAGTTGATGGTCAGTGCTGTCAATGGTCTAAAGGGCCTGTTTCTGTGGTATTTCTTTCCATGACCCTATTACCCAATGCACCAGGCAAAAGTCAACAAGAGGTTCTTACTAAAATAGTATCATTCACACTAAGGGTGGTGGGTGTATGGAACAAGCTGTCAGAGGAGGTAGTTGAGGCAGGGACTATCCCAACATTTAAGAAACATTAAGACAGGTACATGGATAGGACAGGTTTGGAGGGAAATGGATCAAACGCGGGCAGGTGGGACTAGTGTAGCTGGGACATGTAGGCCTGTGTGGGCAAGTTGGGCCAAAGGGGCTGTTTCCACACTGTATCATTCTTAATTTTTAAATCCACTCAAAAGGGAAGATGGGATATTTATAAACATCTTCAACAGCATTACAATCCTTCAATACAGAGGACACTATAAACAGGTGGTCTGTGACTTATCCCAGCATTAATATTTATGGTTCACTTCTGTTCCGTGTGACGTCAGTAAGCAGCAGAATGTTGTTGTTTTCTAATTCCCCTGTTGTTAGCGATCAAGAAACATTGTCCTAAAATAATAATTCTGTTTGTGCACAGGTAAAACCTAACCTACTTAGTAGCTCCAGTATGATGACCATCGATTACTTATGGGATATTAACATTCACACACGTGTAACTAACACCCAACTGAAACAAAAAGCTTGCACAAAGTACCTGAATTGTCTCTGTGCCCCACTGGCCGAAGTTTAGGGACTCCACCTTGAAACAAACCACCCAAAGGAACTGGCCCACCAGATGCAGATCCTGAACTGCCTCCACCGCCTCCACCTCCTCCTCCTCCGCCTCCACCTCCTCCTCCTCCTCCTCCTCCTCCCTTAACAGCTCCAGAAAAGAAAAATACTATTAAGTAAACAGAATAGAAATTCACCCTTCCCCTGTGACAAGTAGTGGAAACCAACAATTAAATCAACAATTTAAAACAACGGACTTATTCAGAGTATCAGTGTCATGTCACATTGCAATCAAAATCTTAACCAAGTCAATACACTTTGCTGTTGTACGAGACACTTATAGCAAGTGTTTTTAACTCGTTAACTCAGATTGTCATTATACGCTAAATGTACTACCTCTTAGCAGGTCTTACATTTGTAAACACAATTAGCTGCATTGATAGAGTTCTCACTGTATAGAGCAGAGGTGGGGAACCTGTGGCCTTCTAAGCCATTAAGTGCGGCCTTTTGAATGAATCCAAATTTTGTAGAACAAATCTTTTTATTATTATTAATATGTTTTTGTTCATCTTTTATTATTTTTATTTTCATCTTAAAATGAACATATTTAAAATACCAAAGAGTAAAAGAAGATTCAACGAAATAATCCTCCCCGACTGACGGCCACAATTAAAACATTAGTAAGTCATGAGGGCTATTTTAACAAAATAATGTACATTTTGAAGTATATCTAATTGAAGTTTCTTGGATGCGGCCTTATTAGATAGATTACAGCTAACTTAATGCGGCCTTCCACCATATACCCCTGGTATAGAGCAACAAGTTCACAAACTCAGCAAAATACCTTGTAACATCACAGCTATTTACATTTGCTACTTACTTTCAAGAATTGGGGCACTTCTGTCATTTACATTGGTCACTTTTCGGAGTCTGGGTCCCTTTGTGATATCAGATAAGAGTGCCCCTCGATTGCGGTGTTCTTCACGGCTCAATTTTGTTGTAACTGTATTTGCCTGTTTAAAAATATTAAAAGTATTACATTTTGTTGCTTTACTCTCCATAGAAAGTTACAATTGATTACATTTATAAAAAAGTTCCAATTAACTATTTTGTAATTCTTTGCTTAAACTGGCCTATTCTGTCACGTTAAATTTTATTTCCCTGCAAATAATAGATAGCATCTGAAACTCCAAAGTCTCCTCAACCCATTTTTTCGCTTTTAACTAATGTGAATTGCAAATGTAACTTGTTGCCATTAAACTGGTAAAGCTGCTGCCTCAGTGCCAGCGATCCGGGTTTTCTCCCACATCACAAAGATGCGCAGGTTACTTGACCTCTGTAAATTGCGCCTGGTGTGCAAGGAATGTAGAAGAAACTGGGATAACATAGAACTAGTAATTGGTAATTGGTAATTGATGGCCGACATAGAATCAGTGGGCCAAAGGGCCTGTTTCCATGCTGTATCTCTAAACACCAAACTAAATAGACATTTTTGAAACTCCTGCTAGAAAAAATAACTATAATTGCAAGTCTGAAGCATTCAAGCCCCAAAACTCATTTCACCTACTGACAAATTGTCTTTATTATGAGATCATATAACATACGGTTTCTTAGGAACTTGGCTACCACATTACAGCAGAACGACCTGCAGTGGTCCCTAATTCAATTTACAATATTAAAACACCCATTATAGCAGAGCTACCTGTAATTACACTTTGGAACTAAAGTGTGTGCGTGTGTCTGTGTGTCCAGATACATTAATCAATCCAGAAAAGTTTGAAAAAAGTTACAATCTAATATTAATAAATGCGCAGAATGTCAAAAAATTGGTAAATTAGTACAATAGAGTTGCATATTATTTGGAAAACAACAATATAATGGAAGAGAAAAAAAATTCAGATAACAAATTTCGAATTTACTTAAAGCAGATTAATAAAGCCAATGAAACCAAGCAATTTTGCGTGAATATATAATTCTTATAAAAATAAAATGCTTGTAGAGTACATAAATAGCATTTTAGTTATACTAATACGTTTTGAATCTTAATTGTATACAATTATTGCTCCTGTACCATGAAAATGAAATTGCTGTTCTGGAGTGGATGCAGAAATAATTAACAATGCCGGTAGCAGAAATATTGGTATACCCACGAGACATAGAATCCTTACTTTCTTTGCTCAAGTTCATTAAAGGCTTAATATGGGTATGGGAGAGGGGTGTAATTCAATTTATGAGACTTATTTCTCCGCCTGTGGTGACGAACAAAACTGAATACTAACTATCAACAATTTATGACCTACCAATGGTCAAATTGAAGCTTATCTTGGTAATAGAGAGATAGAAAGCTCAAATAAGGGGTAAACATTGATACAGTGGGCTGAATGGCATCTCTCTTTGCTCACATTATTCAACAACAACAGATGATCCCCTGAACTGTCACAGATAATGGCATTTACTTACCTGATTAAACGCTGGGGGTGGAGGAGGTGCAGCAGGTGGGGGTGGGGGTGGCGGAGGTATTGGCATATTTTCCCACTGCCTGGTGGTTCAATCTCCGCTGTATTTCACAGAGTGTTCTTGGTCATTCATATACCTGAAAAAAAGATTCAAACATTTAGAACAAATTATTTTTAAACAAGCTTTTAAAATTATTTTCAAACTATGATATAATATGAGGATTATTTGTTTATCCTCTCAAATTTCTCCATCTTTCCCAGGAAACATAAGCATGAGTTATTCATAGCCATTCTACCAAGGCAGTGAGCATCAGGAAAAAGTTCAGCTCCGGGGAAGTAATTGGCAATGTCATTGTATCTTCACCCAACAATCATAAACTCCAATTTCTAGTATGGTCACAGCTAGAAATCAGGAATCAGTTCAGGCTTTGAAGACCAATTGAACACAGAAAAACGCTTTCCATTTTAATCCCAATTTCTAGCTCTTGGTCTGTAGCTTTGCAATTCAAGTACCTTTTAAACATTTGTTATGAGATTGGGTTTGTTGGATGAAATGTTTATTAATGAGAAAAGTTCCTACATTAAAGGAGCTGGGTGTACCACATAACTCAGAGGTACACAAAAATGCTGGAGAAACTCAGCGGGTGCAGCAGCATCTATGGAGCGAAGGAAATAGGCAACGTTTCAGGCCGAAACCCTTCTTCAGACTGATAGGGGGTGGGGAGAAGAAAGGAAAAAAGGAAAAAGGGCGGAGGAGGAGCCCGAGGGCTAGGGGAGGGGAGGAGACAACCAGAGGGCTGATGAAGGGGAGGGGACAGCAAGGGCTAGCAGAATTGGGAGAATTCAATGTTCAAGCCCCCAGGATGTAGACTGCCCAAGCAGAATATGAGGTGCATTTCCTCCAATTTCCGGTGTTGCTTGCTGTGGCCATGGAGGAGACCCAGGACAGAGGTCAGATACGGAATGGGAGGGGGAGTTGGAAGTGCTGAGCCACCGGGAGGTCAGGTTGGTTATTGCGGACCGACCGGAGGCGTTCGGCGAAACGATCGCCAAGCCTCCGCTTGGTCTCACCGATGTAGATCAGCTGTCATCTAGAGGAGATGCAGGTGAACCTCTGTCGCACCTGGAACGACTGCTTAGGTCCTTGAATGGAGTCGAGGGGGGAGGTGAAGGGACAAGTGTTGCATCTCTTGCGGTTGCAAGGGAAAGTACCCGGGGAGGGGGTGGTACGGGAGGGAAGGGAAGAATTGATAAGTACCACATAACTCAGCTTGGCAATAATAAAAACATTTACTCAGAAAAGGATGAAGCCTGATCTATGTGGTAAAAGATCCTATTGATACAAAGATAAAACATTTCAAAAGATGTAGTGCTAGATGTGTATGTGCTATATTCCTACTTATAAGAAATATTCCATCATGGATAACTGCAATCCCATTACATTACATATATTTCTAAAGTTCTTAATTAGAGCATTCAACCCATCAAGTCTGCTCCGCCATTCAATCATGAATGATCTATCTTTCCCTCTCAACCCCATTCTCCTGCCTACCCCTGTAACCAATGACACCCTTACTAATCAAGAACCAAACAATATCCACTTTAAAAATACCCAAAGACTTGGCCTCTGTAGCCGCCTGTAGCAATTAATTCCATGGATTCACCACCTTCTGGTTAAAGAAATTCCTCCTCAGCTCCTTTCTATAGGTATGTCTTTTTATCCCGTGGCTTTGCCCTCTCGTCCTAGACTCTCTCACAAGTGGAAACATCCTCTCCACATCCACTACCTAGACCTTTCATTATTTGGTAAGTTTCAATGAGATTCTCCCCCTTATCCTTCTAAACTCCAGCGAGTACAGGCCCAGAGCTGTCAAACGCTCTTCCTCTCAACTTCAATCCAACCATGCCAACTATTATAATAATTTACCACGGTTAAAAAATTGGATGCATTAGATCAATATGATTATCCCTACTTCCTAATTTGTTAAGCCTAATTTTTCTGTAATTCAAACTAGTATTTTGATCAGTTGTGCTTGTATCAACACACAAAAGAAATGCAGATAAACTGACATAAGGTTTCGATTTCCATACATTTTTCAATCTTCACACAAGAGCAGATGCATCAACGCCACAAAGTTCCCAACACTAATTACAAAACCAAATACATTTATACATGGCTTAACCCTAGTTTACAAATAATTTAGTTTACCAAATGAGCAATGACCTTGAATTAGCCAAACAGTGGGATGTATGTTTTCAGCTATAATTATGAACCAGCATTTATTTGGAAAGAATTTGTTTCATACTATTCTCAAAGTTGTTCACATGCTAGGAATTACTTTTCAATGTACCCCCTTTAACGTCCAAACAAGAGAAATAACAAATCTTAACGCCGCTGACTAAAGGAGAAAAGGTTGGCCAGAATACCGTGTAAAATGGTGTCATGAAACATTTATATTCAAAAGGCAGCCTCTGCAACAACTTGCCACTAATAGTACCACAATGAGCTACATAAACCTTAAAATAAGACACGAGGATCTTACCAAGTCAAAGCTCTGAAAGTACAAAGGTATCAATCTTAGTTTGGATCAATGTCTCTAAAGCAAAATTTACTGCTCAGATTACATTTCAGTGTTGCAGTCTTTCTAGATTCTTGGAAAACTAGAATTTATAAGAAGCTATACCAATGTCCTCATGCAGAGGCATTTTAATCCTTTGAAGTCTAATCTGTGGAAAGATGACCGACAGAAAATGCTGACGATGAATCAATGGACCAGTGGTCGATTACCTCTTGCAGAAGTAGACCTGTCATTCAGATTAAATTTCAAATGGGTTGTAAATGCCTCGATACATGCTTTTAAGGCTGGTCATTCAAAGCCAGAAGACATTTTAATTTCACAGGGGACTTATCATGATATGAACTACATTTTAGGTTATTACCCTGTGTTTGTGAGATTGGTTTCCTTATGTCTGAATTTAACCTGATTCATGGATCAACAAAACTGAATTCAATAAAAGCATTGTGATATTTTAACTTTGTTTCAGTGACAAACTGATTTTCAACCCATCATTGCATTAAAAATTACATCCCCAACCGCATAACATTTTCTAGAACTGAACTTAATCTGAAGTTTTGTGAGGCACAGTGGCACTGGTGCTGTTTCACAGCGCTATAGTCCCATCCCGACCTTGCATGGAATTTGCACATTCTCCCTGTGGTTTCCTCTGGGTGTTCTGGTTTCCTCCCACATCTCAAAGACATGCGGCTTTTTAGGTTAATTGGCCTCTTCAAATTACCCCTGGTATATAGGGTGTGGATGTGAAAGTGGGATAACAGAACTAGTGTGAATGGGTGATTGATGTTTGGCTCATAATCTTACTGTATCAGAGGCAAAAGAGATAGCATTGAACCAAGGCAAACAAATTGATTTATATTTCTTGGTCTTGATCGGGAAATGACTGTTCCCAAACAAAAATCTGCAATGATACCAATGACTTTAATGGTTATATTTCTCAAATAATTCCCCAATTAGAAATCAATTCCAAGACATTGTTGTTGAATCATTGCAAATAATAATATTCTATCATTAAATTGGATTTGAACTATCCAGAAAACGGAATCTGTTTTCTGGCTTTTACCCTATGCCAATCAAATCCTTGAGATTTCATGTGATCCATCTCATTGCACATTGTGAGTTTGACACAGCCACCGAATGGAATTAGTATTTTTTTTGGCAACACTGACCTCACCCACTGTTCTTTTGCCAGTATGAAATATCCATAAATTCATCATCTTCATGGATATTTATGCAGAAGGAATTTAGAGAGAAACTGTCATGGAGTGGTCCTTTCATTAGTTGGTCTGGAATTTCGCCAACCTGTCGGCAAATGTTGTTTCAAGGCATTTACAAGCTTAAACAAAAACAACGTCAAGATCAGTGATGAAACTAGTGACCCATTTCTGATGTCAGGGCATGTTTTAAGACACCAGCAAAAACAATTTATTTTCTACACTGGTATCGATATTACAGCCACAAATAGCAGTTACAGATGGTCTTACTCCGAGATCTGAGTTTTCCAAATATTTTTTTTTTATTTTTTTTATTTTTTATTTTTATTTATTAGAAGTACATTACATTACAACCACATACATTAGTACTCGTCATTTATATCTTCTTACAATTAATGTACTCCATTTATTTTTTACACTAGAAAAGGAAAAGATTGAAAGAAAGAAGAAAGTGAAGGAAAAAGTGAAAGTGTAGGAAATGTGACAACAAAAAAGGACGAAGACCCTATAAGAGCAAAATTAAAAACAAAAGAAAAAGAGTTAAGAAATAGACCCTAGAAGAGAAAGAGAAAGAGAAAGAGGAAAAAGAGAGAAACAAATATTTTTATGAGCATTACGTAAATGGGACATACCAACTCTTCAACTATCATCCCCCCTTACCTGACCTCAGCACCCTATGTTTGTAATAATTCTATAAATGCAGACCACGTCAGGTGGAAGTGATCTGGTTTACCTGCTAGGAGGAGTCTTATCTCTTCTAGGTGTAATGTTTCAAACATATTTGAAATCCACATATTTATAGTTGGTATTGGAGCCTTCTTCCAAAATTTTAGAATTAGCTTTTTTCCAGTTATTAACCCATAGTCCATTAGTTTCTTTTGAAACACATTTAGTTCTGGACCATCTTCCGTTATACCGAAGATAATCCATTCTGCTTTAGGTATCAGTCTTGTTTTAAATAACTTTGTAAAGATTTCAAAAATTCCATTCCAAAAGTTTTGGATTTTTGTACAGAAAACGAATGAGCGCTATAGTAGCTTCTTGGGATTGACATTTATCACAAATAGATGATACATTTGGGAACATTTTATGAATTTTAGTTTTCGAATAATATAATCTATGTAAAATTTTAAATTGTATTAAAGTGTGTCTTACATTAATCGAGCATTTATGCACGTTTAATAAGTATTCATTCCAACTTTCCTTTGAAATTTTAATAGCTAACTCTTGTTCCCAGTCTCTTCTGATACCCTCCGTAGATGGTATTTGTACATTTAAGATAATATTATACAAATATGATATTAAGTTTGCTGATTCCGCTTTTATCTGCATTGCCTCGTCCAATACATCTACTGGGTTATTATAATGATCTTTTGTATATTTTTTCAAATAGTCGCATATTTGAAAATATTTAAAATATTGATTATTTCCGAGTTTATATTTTATTTGTAATTGTTGAAATGAAAGTAATTTTCCAGTTTCATACAAGTCACCAAGCGTTTTAATTCCTAGTCTATCCCATTGTGTATAAGCTTTATCTATAATAGAAGGATTAAACAAAGGGTTATTGACTATAGGTAATAAAAGTGATAAATTTCTTAATTTTAAATTTTGTTTTATTTGTTTCCAAATTCGGATTGTACTATGAATAATTGGGTTCCAAATATTTTAACCACACAGGATTAATAAGCGGCTTTGAAACAAAACAAAAATCCAAGTAAAACTTCACATTACAGAAGGAATAATATACCAGCCTGGAATTTTTTACATACTGTCTTGACATCTGTAAATTTTAAAGTGTATTTATAGTAAGCTGTTTTATGACTTCTACATTATAACACTAATTTGCTTCACCTACAATAAGACTTTACATCAGCTTTTATGCCAGTACAAATGACACAACAATGAATGATCATTCAGCCCCAAGCACCACAGCTGTCTCTATCCATCCTCAGCATACCACATCCCAGCAAGATCCAGCTCATCTAGGAAAATAGAGCAAGAATTCCAACAGTCTTCAATTCTTTAAAATCTGTACTGGAAATAACTATCATTCCTGCTGTTATTCAGATTAACATCATGTAACTTGATGCAGGTCATGATTTGAACCATGTCTTAATACTAGTCTTTCTGGTTTAACAAGTCTATAGCTGAGTAATAGGGAATATTCATTTTTGTTTCCCTTGCAGAAGCATTAATTCTTAATACCCTGTTTGTATTACTGCCTGGTCCATGGATATTACAATTAAGATGTGATAGAGAGATTGAAGCAGCTACTTAAAACATTTAACTTTCTTAATCTGGTTTTAGAATATATACTGCAGACATTTTAAAGTTGAACTTTTATTTTTAAATGGTTTGTATTCAAAAAAGTGATAACTTAACCTGAGAAGCAAGTATTATGGTCTTTGCATTTGTTGCTAAATGTCAAATGTTTATTTATTTAGTGGCAGTAAATTCCATTTATTCAACAGCAGTAAATTCCTTTAAACTGCCCAAATGACAGCTGACCAATTTGAGAAATTATAATAGTCAGTAATATTTATTCATTTGTGTACTTGTCCAACTAAAATGTGGTACTAGCAACATAAACAGAATGGTTGAGAGGGATATAGGTCAAACACGGGCAATTGGAACCAGCGTAGATAGGCATCTTGGTCAGCATGGACAATTTGGGCTGAAGGGCCTGTTTCCATGCTGTATGATCTCACTTTATAAGCAAAGGAAATGAAAAACAAAATAACATGCAGCCTTAAGCAACTGCTCAAGTAAAAGTAATTGTCAAATACATATTTGCAGGGGGGGGGGGGGAGATGAGAAACTCACTAGATTTTGTGGATTCTTTATTTCATGATAAAATACTCTTCTAACTAATTCTGTGGCAATGTCATACAAAATAATTATGCTAACGCCACCAACCTATTCCCTGATGCAAACTTTCCCTGTTTGTCACAGGGTGTCGTACACTGGAATAAGCAACACATTCCACACAACCACAACTTCAAATTATAGAAATAAATATAGCATCAAATTACAATATCAATATGTCAACATCCATTACCTTTATTGTGCAATTGGAACAGAATTACCTGCTTAAATAAAAGGAAGATCGATTTTTAGGCCAATCTCAATTACATAATGCAGGACCTTGACATACACCTTATTGCAGTGGCATATTAACAAGGAATAAAGGAAAGACTGGGAAGTCATGAAAAGTAGGCAAAACTAATATTTATATTAAATACAACATATTTAATACAAAATAAACAATGCAAAATATCAATCACTCCATCCACAAGCCTCAAAAGGTCTCTCCACTGGCACATTTTATACAGTGTCCACCATAGAAGTAATGTCTCCCTAAAATGCATGCCACCCAATCTGCCCATAAATCACCATTCCTTCATCTTGGCTGGGTTAGAATACCATCCGACAATGTTCTGAGAATGACTTCACGTGAATTACACTATCATTCAAGTGCAACAAAGAACAGGACATAAACGGAACCAGACAGAATTTTTTTTAAATCTATTAATTAAACTGTATCATTTGTAAGGAAAAGAAGTGCTACAATTGACACAAAATATCTCCTAACTGGATATAACACAGATTTAACACCAAATGGTGGGATCTATCAAAGGTAGACAAAAGTGCTGGAGAAACTCAGCGGGTGCAGCAGCATCTATGGAGTGATGTAGACAAAAGTGCTGGAGAATCAAAAACGTGGGATCTATCAATTTCAATTGCCTTCTCTATAAAACAATCAGGGAGAGAATTCAAAGGCTGATCTCATCCCAACTGCGCTTAAACACCTCAGTTAATTGCATTTACCATTTGCAAAATTACTTCAGAGATTAAAATTAACAATCTAAATATAATCTGGAAATTTCCTGAAACATAAGCAAATCTGACATGTGGGGTTGCAAGTTGTAAGATGTCAACTTGGCCATTTCTTTGAGATTGGGCCAGATCAAATCAGTCCAGCTCTTCGAATTACAATCGACTGTTTCCAGGCCTACATTTGCCTCGACAACATGCAGAAGGTGTACTATCTTGCAGTCCTTTCGCAACCCAGAGTCCAGTGGCACACTCAAGACTGCAACAGGACTTCAGGCTGAGCTGCAAGGAGAAACTGCCCTCAACATGTATGTGGCAGCCACCAAATCTTGGAACAGTCATGCTAAATATAAAAGGAGCAATTGATTTCAATAGTTTAAATGTCTGACATTTAGACACTTAAAATCAATTTAATGTGAAGTAAATAGAAAAAAAACATTACAATTACTAAAGCATAAATTATATTTGAAAAATTGCAGAATAATTTAAGTTCTTCTTGCCTCCTATTGTTGTGCACGACAATCTACATTAATTAATAAAAAGTTCTGGATAAGATCCAACTTGGTGTAAGATCCCAGAGGGTGTTTACCAACAAGCTGCATGTACCTGCTTCCAAATTCAATAATTGATTGCCAACAATACCAGAATCACTGGTAGTTACCAGGTTCAGCCAACAATCCAACTAACTGGGTTGCTACAATTTTTCAGATATTCACGTTAGAAAAAAAAAAATCAGGATTCCTAGTCCTGTTCCAAGTCAGCAATTTCCCATATTTGTTTACATGCTGTTCCATAATCCTTCCTGGAGTTCTTGGAACCAATCCCAATGTCCATTTCCTCCTTTATTAACATCTGCAGTGCTGTGTTACTTACTCGCATTCATCCCCCTCCCCCAAAAAGAGTTTTCTGTCCAAAGTATTCCCATGTCAATGCTGTTCAACATTTTCTTTTTCTCTCGTCAAGCAGCTTCTACCATAATGAGGGCTAAGATCTTTGGTTCCGAAAGAATGTTGTTGCCTACATGGTATACCACTCTTAAGACCGTGCAAATTCTATCTATGTAGATATCAGGACACTAAGTGAGATTGAAGGAGCTAACTGTTAAAACAATGAATTTAAAAGACTCCAATCGAAGTATTGAAAGTGACAAGGATTGCATACAAGAGACAGGGTGGTAGGTGGGGGTGTAGTGTAGGTACATGTGGACTAGACAGCTTTTAGCACCTGCTGTCTCTTGTATCCATGTAATTTCTCTTTAAAATATTTTTCTCTTTAAAATATTTTTCTCTTTAAAATATTTTTAAATAAATAGTTCTCTTAACGATGTATTCTTCTGCAAGATAGCTTTATTTTCTATGCAAGTTTCCTTGCAGAATTTCAATTGTGCTGAACAGCTCTTTTCCACAAGTTAAATCTTGTCGGTAACCAGCATCACACATTCTGAGCCAAGGTTGATTAGAGTATACGCCTTTCTTTTCCTCTGACTCCCACCTCCCCACCCAATCTATCAAATTAAAAATGCTATTGCTCATCAGTCATAGAGTTGTGGAATGCTACTCGGTTTGGTACTTTCACAACATATTGTGCCCTGGGGTATATTCAAACTCAGTTAGGCTGGAACTTACCAATATCAGGTTTATTACAAAAGAGTACAATTTTAACTCTCAAACCATACATCTTAAAAGGTGCAACATTGAAAGAGTAGGGGTTAAAATTAGTCATTTGTGGCTAGGATATTGAAGAGGGATTTGTTAAACTCAAAAATATATCTGATGCTGGACTTGGAATGCAGAAATCCTCATTGGAGTTTGTCTGCAAGTGAGCTAGTTTGCAGACAGCACAGGAAATAGCTGGAATAAATGACAGTCCTGAGGGTATCAGCTCAGGGCCAGTGCATTTCTCTTCTTCAGGCCATACTTTCGCCTTATGAATAGCCGTTAAGTATGCATGCCCATTACAATCACGTCCACTTCTATTACGACTATATGGTATGTGAGCCAACAACATATTAGAAATGTTTCCACATTACCAGCAACTCTTACAAATCAAAGTAAGCAAGTTTGATTGTACCTTTGTCAGCAAATCACATTTTTGTGAGTCTAATCCAGTGCTTAAACTATTTCAGTCATTCACCCTCGAGTCTTTATCACAAAATTTCATTCACCCTCGACTAAATTTTCTTACGTTTTTTGGTAATTTCCGTCTTATTCTCCCGTGTATAATTTTATATATAATTTTGTCACATGAGCAAAACACATAAATTAACTCATTTATTAAGAGTTTAATTTATTCATCTTTTTGAACATCCTAAAAATATGTAAAGAAAACTAGGAGTGAAAAAAACGTTTAATTACCACTGGAGTTGTAAAATCATTCTATTAGAATGATAAAAAAAACATTCCAACGTCTAAGCCCCATCCTACCCTTTTGGGATTTGATTACTGCAGTTTTTTTCTGGGAAAACTAGCTCAAAAAACCATGAAGTATGTGATTTAATATATTCGTATCCAACTAATATCTATATTACTAAAAGTCTGATCTTGACCACTTCCTGTTGTTCTGTATATTGATTTTAGAAAAAACGCTGCCACTTACGGCTGTGATTTTTGGCTATCTTACTCAGAGTCCCCCTCCGCTGCGCAGGACAAGAGGATTTTTCCCATTGATGAAAAATAAAAGAGTTATTAGTGTTTAAAAAATGTTGAGATTCTCTCTCCTGAAGGCCACACTCCTTCCGGAGGGACTATAAAACCCGGATGTGTTGAGTGCCTCAGTCAGTATCTGCAAGATGGGGGAGCGAGAGGGTCACGTCTCAGTCTGAGCTGTGAATAACACTGAACACATGTCTACTAAACTGTGAGTGGTTTTACTGCCCTGTCAGTGCCCTTAATGTGGTTTGAAAATATAGTTTGGAAATGCTAAAGCTGTGTTGCCTTTGGTTTGGAAATGCTAAAGCTGTGTTGCCTAATTAAAGTTGCCGAGCCTAATTAAAGTTGCCGGGCCTAATTAAAGTTGCCGGGCCTAATTAAAGCTGCCGAGCCTAATTAAAGTTGCCGGGCCTAATTAAAGTTGCCGTGCCTAATTAAAGTTGCCGCCTTCTATATAATTAAAAGTCTAATCATGACCACTTCCTGTTTGCGCTTTATATCGATTTTAGAAAAAATGCTACCACGCACGGCTGTGATTTTTGACCATCTTACTCAGAGTCGCCCTCCGCTCATCAGGTGCCGAGGAATTTTCCCATCGATGAAAAATAAAAGTTATTAGTGTTTAAAAAATGTTGAGATTCTCTCTCCTGTCAATCACGCCATGAAGGCCACGCCCCTACTGGTGGGAGGGGGGAGGGACTATAAAACCCAGAAGTGTGGGCGTGGCTCAGTCTTTGCAAGATGGAGGAGGGAGAGGTCGAGGTCATGACTCGCTGTCTTTAGTGGCCTTGCACCCTGCTTGAAATGGTATGAAACTACTTGAATTTGGTGGCCTTGCACCAGTGGTAAGAAACTGCACTTGAATTTGGTGGCCTTGCACCCTGTTTGAAATGGAATTTCAAGGAGTAGCCGTGAGTCAACTGCCAGCCCACAACACCCATACTAGCGCCCCAGAAAGCCCCCCCCCCCCACTGGTCAACAATATTGGAATTGGTGGAGAGGTGGAATATTGCGTTGGGGGACCAGCCCTCCCGTGTGATGCTGGGACACAACGGGTCCCACTTAGTCTAGTAACTTTCTATAAGTCTCCCCGACGAAAGTTCACAATACCAAATATCAACTTTGGTACCTACATTGCTACACAAAGTAAAGTCAAAGTTCAACTGATGCCTACGGCAATCCTCCAGTGTTGCCATTTATTAATTTATGATCCCACTAGCTCGTCTGGTCTTCCCTAAAAGGTTATATTACAGTAAATTTGGGAAATATCATGCTACTTTGAAATTAGAAAGCCATAAGTAGAGAGAAAAAATATCAAATTTCCAGCTCCACTGCCATTAAAACCAATAAGAGCTTACTAACCACTTAAATGGCAATGCCTTTTTTAAGTATAGAAAAAATATGTAAATATCTGAATAAATTAAGTAATTCACCCTTCATTCACCCCTCTAGTTTCATTCACCCCAAAATAATTTCATTCGCCCTTGGGTGAGCCATTCACCAGTTTAAGAAGCACTGGTCTAATCGAAAACTGATAAATGATTAATTTTCCACGATATATCCCTGGTTCTTACAAAATCAATTAATGCAATGGTGTCATCATGTATTGAAGACACTGGCCATGTTAAATTCCTTACATTTGTTTGGGCACACCTTATCCGTTGCACAAAATGCAAAACAGAATCTCCAAAACAATAACTTGAAACACATCTGGACAATCGTCTACCTTTGAATGGGATTCTTAAAGGAGTAACCATGTTAAATGCACAAACTGAAAAGAAAGATGTGATAAGCGGTTCTGACTGAAGAAAGCCTCTTGAGAAATGTGCCGGCTTAATATATCTTCAATTCTGCCTAAATTTTCTGAAAAGAAATTCTGCACTGCTTTTTCTATCAATGCCCTTCCAGAACCGTTAGTTCAGCAAGAATGATTTCCTAATATTGCCTAAGATGGATCGCTTTAGCTATGAGGAGACTGGACAGGCTAGGTGTATTTTCCCTGCAGCAGAGGTTAAGAGGGAACGTGATGGAGGTATGTAAAATTATGAGTGGTAAAGATAGGTTGGACTGCAAGAAATCTTTTCCCATAGAGGTAGATAAAATTAGAGGACATAGGGTTAAGATTGCAGAGATTTTTAAACTATTACCTTTTTTAAGTCTCATCCAGCTCCATAATACTCCAAGATACCAGTGCTCCTTCACCTCTAGCATTGTAAGCAGCTCTAAAAGCCGTGTCACATTGTGCGAGTTCACCCAAGAGCTCTGCCGAGTTTTAAAAAAATCAAAACTTGTGGTAAGCACGTAGAATGAATGTAGCGGGTACGTCGGAGCTCGGGACGTCTCTTAGCGCTAACGGCAGGTACTCAGGAAATGTGGTAACTTGTGAAGATTTTTCAACATGTTGAAAAATGTCCTCGAGTAAAATATACTCGGGATATAAAAATTTGATACTTTTTAAAACACGTAGTCATACCGTAGTAGCTCGTGAGTTAACCGTAGTAGGACCTGGTGTCCTCTATCACTATTGTATGTTCATGATGGAAATAAGAATACTCAGTATATTCATTACCTTTGAATTGTAGTTTTATGTAATCCTCCCATAATTTCTGAGTTCCATTTCACAATATCTATCAGACATACAGAATGTTGCAAGGTAATATTTTGCCCAAACTCAGTTGTATCTTTCTCTCAATAAATATCACAAAATATGCCATTGTTTCAGCCACATTATGACAAAATATAGAATGTAGGTTATTTGTAATCAGTCACCCTATCCCAGAAACAACAGTACTTGAAGAACATTTGTTTTACTAATTTACTAGCATATACCCATACATAGTCCGTTGATCCATATCCAGCATAATGTTGTGATAATTGCATAAAAGGTATTATTGTCTAAGAAATTTGGAGTGGAATGATAATCCATCTCAGTACTCATTTAAGCAAGTCCCAAGCTATAGATACTTTTCCCCCACCCCCAATCCCCCTCGCCCGATCTTCATTGAACCTACCATTTGTCCAATCTTTTACTTAGCTGCTGTAACGTTTTCTTCCTATCAAAATCTCTGTGTAGCATCTCTGTCCCTATCTTCAAATTCCCACTGAAATAAAATACAACTTTCGACTTAATAATTTCGCAGCAGGATCGCGATTAGTCGATTCCCACGCATTTTTAATCATCGTTCTATTCAGTGTCATTTTCACACCTGGTTGATGTCGGGTTTTTTAAAGACACAGTACATTACAATAAATTGTTTCAAGCATACCCGGTACTAAACGCACCAACATTAAGGTGGTTACTGATGTTGCAAATTTCTTAGACAATAATACCTTTTATGCAATTATCACAACATTATGCTGGATATGGATCAACGGACTATGTATGGGTACATGCTTGTAAATTAGTAAAACAAATGTTCTTCTTTAAGTACTGTTGTTTCTGGGAAGGGGTGACTGATTACAAATAACCTACATTCCATATTTTGTCATAATGTGGCTGAAACAATGGCATATTTTGTGATATTTATTGAGATAGAAAGATACAACTGAGTTTGGGCAAAATATTACCTTGCAACATTCTGTATGTCTGTATTGTGAAATGGAACTCAGAAATTATGGGAGGATTACATAAAACTACAATTCAAAGGTAATGAATATACTGAGTATTCTTATTTCCATCATGAACATACAATAGTGATATAGGACACCAGGTCCTACTACGGTAAACTCACGAGCTACTACGGTATGACTACGTGTTAAAAAGTATCAAATTTTTACATCCCGAGTATATTTTACTCGTGGAGATTTTTCAACATGTTGAAAAATCTTCACGAGTTACCACGTTTCCCGAGTACCTGCCGTTAGCGCTAAGAGACGTCCCGAGCTCCGACGTACCCGCTACGTTCATTCTATGTGCTTACGAGTTTTGATTTTTTTTAAATTCGGGAGAGCTCTTGGGTGAACTCGCACAGTGGGACAGGGCTTTTACTTTTAATCACTCCATCTGTGGCAATCGTACACTCTGATGCCTCTCAATTTTTCATATTAATCACTTGCAAATGTGCATTAATATATACACCAATAGGTCAGTGATCGACACAAAATACTTCTCAACAACTGAAATCAAGAAAGTAGTGTAAGTGGGAATTCACTGCAAAGGAAGAATCATGAAGAGGGGTCTCAACCCAAAATGTCACCCATTCCTTCTCTCCTGTGATGCTGCCTGTCCCACTGTTACTCTAGCATTTTGTGTCCATTTTTTATTTAAACCAGCAGCTGCAGTTTTTTCCTACACAAATAAGTATTATTGAAATATTGGTGCAAAGGCTGCACTATTATTGTTTGTTTGATTATTCGTTTGCTTGTTTTTTTTAATATATAGATGCTGAACTTTTTTGGTGTTTATCATGTTGTTTACAGAGTATTGTGTGCATATCAGTTGTGCAGCTGCAAGTAAAAAAATAATTGTTCCATTTTGGGACATATGACAATAAAGCACTCTTGATTCTTGAAAGTCAGCAAACTTGAAAAAAATCCAGATGTTTTAAGGCTTAGTCAACTGGTGCATTTAAGAAACTTCTTTAACTAAAAATCAAAAACACTAATTATATGAATTAAGGTCAGTGCAGAGGAAGTGGAGTTTGAATTTGAGGTGTGCAGAAGAGTTTGCACATAGCAAGACCATCTCAAGCAAATGTTGCTGCAGTAGATGGCCATTCAGTCTCAAATCCATGCAGTTCGATCATTGTACCAAAGTACAAATTAACAATGCTTTATCATATAAGAGAAAAAGCAAGTGTTTTGTGGATAGCTTTTGAATCATGACTGAACATGTCATGG
Source organism: Malacoraja senta (assembly GCA_038087875.1). Lineage (NCBI taxonomy): Eukaryota > Metazoa > Chordata > Chondrichthyes > Rajiformes > Rajidae > Malacoraja > Malacoraja senta. The sequence continues at coordinate 10,028,889 of CM075986.1, forward strand.
ATTAAGGAGAACCCAAGTGGCGAAGAGAATTTACAGAAACTTCAAAGCGCTTCAGAAGATATTGTATCAGGAGAATATGCCATTGCTGTCCTTGCAGGTATGAAATCCTGTTGAGTGAGTATCAATTGCCTGGCAAAATTTACTCTTTTTTTTTGCAAAGATAGCTAAACTGCTATTCACATAAATGACCATGAATGTTATTTATGCAGACTTCCAGAGACATTTCATGAAGTCCATCATAAAGGGACTCAATATAAAGCTCAAGGAATTGATGACCAACTTATTGACTTGGCCAGAAAACTTGCTGAGCGATGGCAAGCAAAATGGCAAGAGATGGAGATTAGGGATAATGGACAGATACATAAATTGGCAGGATGCGACTACAAGCATTCACGGATGACAACAATTTCCCAGTATTTTTAGTGACATGTAATCATGGTCTTGGAAGCCAAAAATCTGAATTTTCCAGTGACACAATGAAAGATTCGTTTTTAAGCAGTGCAAACAGAAGCATTAAATTTCAACAAATATTAATGGAGTGAGAAAATGAGCAATAATATTTCACATAGATTTCAACATGTGAAGTCGTCCAGTTTAAACTAGAAAATATTTTATTTCACGCTTTTAAAAAGGTAGAAAATTAGATGTAGCTGATATCCAAACAGTCCATGTACAAGCACTGGTAACAAAAAGAATTGTAAAATTAACAAAATGCTGTTGTTTTTTTTAAATCATTAGAGAATTGGAATGCAAGTGAATGGAAGTTAGTCTGTGGTTTTGATAAAGCCCAAGTTAAACTACCAGAGGTCATGATTAGTTTTGACTTTCACATCTTGGGAAGGAGCAAGAACAGCATTCATTTACCAGAATATCAGGACTCTGAGATTGGTGTTAAAAATACTACAGAAGTGAGTTAAAGATTCAAAAATATCAGGAGAAATAATTGGGTAGCTAGAGATTACTTCCGCTATCTGAGTATTCCGAGTATTCTGGTCTTTCGGGCAGAACCAAAAAAGTTCAAGACCTTTTGAAGAACACAATTCAGGCGGGGGGAGCAGATTAAAAAAAATTAAAATGTCACAAGATCAATTGCAAACTTTGAATTTGTGATTAAATTTTTGACAAGGTAGCTGGGGAAGCAGGAATAGTTATGTACAGTGCAACCATTATGCCACCGAATAGCAGAACAGACTTAAATGTGCTACCTTCCTCCCACCCTGCTTCCTGTAAGGACTCCATCCCCTACTCCCAATTCCTCCGTCTTCGCCGCATCTGCACCCAGGAGGTGTTCCAAACCAGGGCATCGGAGATGTCCTCATTCTTCAGGGAACGGGGGTTCCCCTCTTCTACTATAGATGAGGCTCTCACCAGGGTCTCTTCTATACTCCGTAACGCTGCTCTCACTCCCCATCCCCGACTCGTAACAAGGGCAGAGTCCCCCTTGTCCTCACCTTCTACCCTACCAGCCGTCACATACAACAAATAATCCTCCGACATTTTCGCCACCTCCAATGGGATCCCACCACTGGCCACATCTTCCCATCTCCTCCCACGTCTGCTTTCCGCAGAGACCGCTCCCTCCATAACTCCCTGGTCAATTCGCCCCTTCCCACCCAAACCACCCCTTCTCCTGACACTTTCCCTTGCAACCGCAGGAAATGCTGCTCTTGTCGCTTTACCTCCCCCCTTGACTCCATTCAAGGACCCAAGTGGTCTTTCCAGGTGCGGCAGAGGTTCCCCTGCACCTACTCCAATCTCATCCATTGCATCTGCTGCTCTAGGTGTCAGCTGCTCTACTTCGGTGAGACCAAGCATAGGCTTGGCGATCGCTTCGCCCATCACCTCCGCTCGGTTCGCAATAACCAACCTGATCTCCTCCATGGCCAGAGTGAGGCCCACCGTAAATTGGAGGAGCAGCACCTCATATTTCGCTTGGGCAGTTTACATCCCAGCGGTATGAACATTGACTTCTCTAATTTCAGGTAGTCCCTGCTTTCTCCTCCCCTTCTCAGCTCTCCCTCAGCCCACTGTCTCCGCCTCTTCCTTTCTTCTTCCCGCTCCTCCCACCCTCACATCAGTGTGAAGAAGGGTCTCGACCCGAAACGTTGCCTATTTCTTTCGCTCCATAGATGCTGCCTCACCCGCTGAGTTTCTCCAGCATTTTTGTTTACCTTCGATTTACCAGCATCTGCAGTTCTTTCTTAAACATAAATGTGCTATATGGTTTATTCCTGTTCCTATTTTCCCAATATCAATTCAATTCAATTTTATTTGTCATATGTAGGTTAACACAGAGTCAACGGTACAATGAAATGTGTTTGACAAGACAGCACCACAGCAATAATATAACAAGGATAAAATAAGATAAAAATGACATTGGTAAAGTAAAAAAGACAATAAAATAATCAACATATATGATGTGAAATGTGTTTCTGAGGTCAGAAGCCTGATGGCCTGATGTTAAAAACTGTTCTTGTCTGGTGGTACGTGCACCAATCTTGGGTGGCTCAATATTACATATTGGTTGGTAATAATCATGTGAAATACCCACAGACACAATACTACATTTTTACATTTTTTAGTACCATAGAGATAGCACATTTCAGTTAGCTATCAACTGATGAACGACATTTATCCGGAGCTTATTCAGCTCATATCATAAAAACAAGACCAGCCATGGTTCCACGTCTGACCACGTACCCGTTTAAACATTCTGGTATGAATCCCAGGTGATAAAATAAATCTACACCTGACTATAATTGCTTAACTCCCATGGCAAATTAGTCTACTAATACTCACTGTCAAGGCTCAAACACAAAGTACCATTAAATCTTAACAACAGCACTCTCTAGATGAGTAATAGAGGTGAATAAAAAGGCCAGGATTAAAATTAAAATTGTTTAAAAATCACTGTTGAAATTCCTTTGAATGTGAAGAGGTGCAGTAGAATGGCCAATAATGACAAAGACTATTACTTTTTCCTATTTCCTTAATATCGAAAAACAGACCCACCATTCACATAACGGGTCAATCAAGTATATCACAGTTTTGGTGCTAGAATCCACGTTAAGCTTAAACAATGCAACACTGTCACGATACAGAATAATATTCTGAAATTGATTATTTCAGTAGAGGCAACCCTACATTTCCCGGGGGGGTTACATTCCCACGAAAGGTCCATGTGGTGATTTTCCACGACACTAATGCAATGTGATCTGCGCATGCACCAAGAATTGAGTTGAAAAAACATTGTCACTTTCTACTTATTTTTCCTCCCACACAAATTCTGTGAGTGCAGATTTTATTTTGTATCTCCAGTTTTTGGTATAGATTTATGAATTCTGAAAAGTGGGTTTCTATTACCCAAACGGCCATAAATCTCCAAAGGCATCCACAATGCACAATAAATTGAGTGCTTACGTGATGATTTCTCTGCGCTGTTAAAATTCTTTCAAGTGAGTACATTTCAGTGGTAGTGACAAATCATTGTCATATTTAAGAGGAATTCATCTGCACTTCCATTAAATCCCAACTGTTGGAAAAAATTATGTAATAACCTAGGTCATCCCCAGCTGTGATCCACGGGTAGTCTGACACCTTGACTGAGTTTTGATGTGTCCCACAGCTTTATTTCAATCTAAATGTCACAAGAGGTTTGTTCATCACCCTAATGAAGCAATCAAACTACAAATGCCAGCTATTTTTCCTTTGGCTGATGGCAGATGTAAAACAACAGAGTACATAATTTCTCCCCCTCACACAGACCCACATATAGGAATAGGAATACTTTATTGTCACATGTGACTAGGCACAGGGAGATTACAAGGCACAGTGTGATTACATAAACTACAAGAAATGACTGCCTTGCTCCACAAATATTTTAAAATCAGGCTGACAAAGTGAAGCAGCAGATGCTACAATCTGCCACAAAAAAAACAGGACACAAAAACTGTGGGTGAAGCAGCAACTGTAGAGGCAAAAAGATCCAAGTGAATGTTCGGGTCAGAATCGTGCATGAGGACAGAAAGGGCACAGGAAAGGTAGCCATTGTGTAGCAGTACAAGGTGGGGAGTGATATAGAGGCTGGTGGGTGATAAATGACAGTTAACATTCCAGCTCAATCACCCTTCATCAGAACAGAAAATTCTTCTGGTTAAGGTTCTTTAACCTGAAACACTGAAGACCTTTCATGAGAAGAATCATCCAGTTCTTTTATATGGTCTTGGACCTGAAGCACTAACTCTTTACCTTTGCACTGTAGCTGCCAAACATGCTGAGTATTTTCAAAAAATTTCTGTCCTTTAATTTCAAAATGTCTAGCGTCTGCATTTTTTTTTAAATGGCATACATGTTACATGTCACTTTTCAGTCTCCAAATGGGACTGAACACTACACAATCATAAGCAAACATATAGGGCGCCACAAATGCCTACAATAATATCCTGGAACTGAGATAATTTGCCTAATGATATGCATGTGGCTAGGCCTAAATGCCACATTTCATTCAAATAGCAATAAACAACAAACCATCACACTACCATGAAGTATGCAGTACATGTCTGAATAACACAACTAAGTTTACACAGATGTCAGTTTATGTGACCACTAAGTTTTGCAAATAGCATCCCAAAGCAGCTTAACGGTTAAGAAGTACAATTTGTAGAAGGTAACCATGGAGAACCTCAATTTGTCAAAAATGGAATGTTAACGTGAATTTTATGTTGATCATCCCTCAGCTACTACATAAAATGTGTATATTGTACCTACTTCCTGTGGCACACCTATAACTAGCCAATTTACTAGGGGCCAGGGAATTAAATCTGGGATTTCCTGTAAGGCATAGTTAGTACTCTGGGCAGTGCACTTAATTATTAAATCATTGTGCATGCTTAATTATTGTATAGTGCAAATATACAAAGACATTTAAGGAAGTATTCAGAATTCCTATTTGGCATTTCTCGAGCTGTTTCTGACATACACTAACCAAAATGGAACGATACAGGTTTTCTTGCTCGATTGCTCAACGGGTGCATTACATGGTCTATACGTAATACACACTCATGATACATAATTCTAAATTCAAATGAATTTGGCAATTGATTGAAAAAGAAAGCAAAAATGTATTTTACCAACAAAGAAACTATAATAATGTTCTTTTTTTAGTATTCTTGAATCCAAGTTATCAACTTAATTTCCATTGCACCTGTGTTTAGGTAGGTGATGTTCTCCACCTCAATCAGTTTCTCAACAGTCCTCCATCTATGCCCCAAATTTCCAATTCATTTTCTGCAGCCCTTCATTTGTATTCATGAAAGCATGAAAATGATGCCGCAAATGTCCATCTTATTGCTATTCTAAGATAGAATTGGCTTACATCCAAAGCACATAGTCAATCCCCAACACAAACATCTCCTGGTAATGTGCTCATATCTTCTTGGCTGCACTGTACAAGAAGGTTTGATTGTTCTTGGCAAAATGATATGGAAGGTCTCTCTGAAGTCAACTGTGTGAATTGGAGATCATTTGGGCAAGTCACACTACATTATTCGCCAGCATTCTGCTCCATAAATAAATATTGTACGTCTACAGCTTTGAAAAAATTCAGGTTTGGTATTTCGGCTTTGTATTTCAGCTTTATATTTTGAAATCTTCCTGTGTATATTTAACTCCTGTATTTGTTAATTCTATATTAGAAGATGACGTTGTTCCATCATCCTGACAGCAGTGTTGCCCAAGATTGTAATGTTTTCCTCTATCCATAAGGTAGTGGTGCAACACCCACACTTCACTCCTACTGAGTCCCCCACCCCCTACCTCCACTGTTTCCATCAGCCCACTGTTCCTCCCTTATTTTTTCCCACTCTTCCTTTCTTATCAGATTACATAAATCTGGAGGTCTTTGTCTCCACATTCTTTGTCGCTTTCTCCACCCTTTCCTCCAGGTGACAGCCTCTGCCAATCAATTACATTTCATCTGGATTTACCTATTGCTTGCTGGCTCTTGCCCACTCTCCTTCACCTCTTTATACTGGCCATTTCCCCCTTACTCTTTCAGACAAGACGAAGAGTCTCAAGCTGAAATGTTGATTGTTCACTTCTCTCCGCAGATGTTGCCTGGGTTGTTGAGTTCATCCAACAGTTTGTTTTATGTTCCAAATTCCAGCAACTGTGGACTCGTGTCTCCAGTACTCCAGGGACCACATTTGATCCTGACCTTGAGTGCTACGTGGAGTTTATGTTAACCCTGTGACTATATTGGCTTCTTTCCACATCCCAAAGATAAGGTGGTAAGTCCATTGTTGGCAAATAGCAATAAAGTTAATAACCACACATGAGAAAGAACAAGTTACAGGTCTATAGGCAAATAAGAGCAGATATGGGACTAAAGGACCCTTTGGCTGCCTCCTACGTAGTAAGGAAGCAAGCAATATTAAAGTCATGATACGAGCTGTGATTAGCTGATGATTTTATAGAATATTTTTCTTGTTAAGCCGTGTTAGGATCTGATAGAAGAGGGAGATGATTGGAAAGTCGATGTCTTCAAGCAATGTGAAGGGTGTCCATCTGATTTCTCTTGACAAGGTTCCCATTGAACACTGCATTACCCAATGAAACAGAGTTCATTGTAACACTGCAGGTAAAATTAGCACAGAAGCTTTACTCAAATATACATCTAGATGACTGCCAACAGAAAGTACATGATACCTTAAAAATACATCCAACAAGAACCGGCATCTTGTGAAGGAAAATAGCTTGGTAAAATGCTACTACATCCTTATCCAAGGAACATATTTCAATAAATACTTGTGAAACAGACAGGATATTAAGTTCAAGGCTGTTGTTTATCAATATATCAACTCTTCTATATTACTACTTTGAAATAACTCAAGAATGTATGTGTTAGGGCACCTGTGAAGCCAGATGAAGAATGAATGACTACTTCCATTACAGAAAATGTGAAAGGAAGGTAAACCATCCCCACATGACGTATAAGACTGGGGCCAAATATGCACATCAGTAAGAAATTGAATACATTTACTGAACTTGCATCCTATTATGATTTCCAAAACCCATATTAGGAACATACCCAGTAAATTGTTAACGTATGTTTTGTTCAGATGATTTGTACTTTAAAAGCAGAAACTGCTCATAAAAACCGAGGTAGACATAAAAATAAATAATGGGGCAGCATTACGGTTTAATGGAGCAGAGTGGCTTACTGGATACATGCACGAAGTGTCGTATTTGAAACATTGACTAATGGTTCAAGCTTTATTTCTACACAGTCCAACTTCTGTTTCTAATCAATGCTGGTGTTATCATTGACCTTGGTATCTTCAGTCAGCAGTGTTTTGTTTCTGAACCAATATATCAATAATCAATAAATTAAAGGAAAGAGAAAATCAATATGTAGTTTAAAGAGTTTAAATACTGTTTATGATGTTAAACTCGTAAATGAAGACTTGGTGAAAGCTACATTCAATGACTCGGAGATGCAAAGCTTAATATGGAAGTTGATCCACGAACTTTGATGAACAAGCTTCATATTAAGATTATATATCAGAGGATATCATTCTATATTCCTGCAATCTCTGTAGTTTGTAAATTTGTTGACTCATGCTTGCATTGTAAAAACAGAGCATGAAAATTAGTTTTAGTTTATTTTTCACATGTACCAAGGTACAGTGAAAAGCTTTTATTGCTTGCTAACCATCAGTGAAAAGACAATACATGATTAAATCATACCTCATTGTCTCTTAAGAACAGACTGTCAGTTTCACCTGCAAGTCGCTATTGAAATTGATAAGTAATCACTTCTATTGACACCTGTGCAATGATACTCTATTAATCAATGTAACATGCAGCCTTTAAGATAATTAACTTGCAGCATAAAAAAAAACAATGCCATGAAATGACCACAGGAAAAAAATCTCCAGGACCTAACCCCCCCCCACCCCCTTCTCCATTTACACTATTTTCAAGCGATTTTCCATAATACAAGTTTTCTAAGGAGCGCGCCTATCTCATTGTAGGAGCATCTATCAATTCCTTACACTAATGACAATGAATCTATGCTATTTAAAACAAATGCAAATCTGTTTTGACACGAGTATTGTATTAGCACATCTCAGAGAATTATTAATATAATACAATAACGTACAAGCAAAAAAATAGCAGACAGTAGGCTGATAATTGCCATTGAAATGTTTTAAGATTGGTTTCTGCATCTATGTCCAATGAGAAATTTCAAAATTCTAACTTTTAAACTTCAAAATTAAACTTCAAATATCCCGAAATGTAACCATAATGTCTAACCAGTTTACAAATAAACATTATCAAACTCTGGTAAACTAAATATTACTACAATATTAATATAACTATATTTTACTCCACCTGATATTCCTCATAGTATTATTTTTTAATTCATTCCCAAAGATACAAGTACAATCTTTAAAATCATGCTAAGATACCCCCACACACAAATGTAGGTAATGTGTGTTGCCAATTTATTTGACAGAAGAGGTATCACAATCCAGAATAAGCTTCCTTTAGTCAAAATGATTGGACGTTTATTTCAGCCGGTGCAAGAGTTACAGGACTCGATGAAGCCATCGGCAAGGACCTTATTGTTGAAGCTGACTCTTCCCAAGATGGAAAAGTTACCATCGTACAGTAATTCTACCAGGGAACCTTCCAGTTTCTTTGGCTCAACAAATCATCAATTAACCCATCGAGCAGATGTATAAGCATTTTTTAGTTAGCCTGACCAACAAAGAAAAGCAATTTAAAACTGGGCCCCCACAAAATATTTTTATCACGTGTCTCGAAAAGAAAAATTAGCAAACAAATGTCATGGACATGCCTGGATCCAGTGATTAATTGTTTTTATTAGTGGAGCTAACAGAAAAGTAACTGCATTAAAAAGTGTTAAATAATAGTATGAGGATCCATCTGTGTGGTTTCACGCGTAGTGCTACTGAAACAATCATTAAGTTATGCACCCAAACCATAAGAATTTGTATTTGGTTTGTGTACATCCTGTGGGTGCTCTCCACAGATTATACGTAGTCCTTGGTTCAAGCATGAAAGCAGTGGCCAGTGTAAATATTTTAACAGATGCTGTTTTTTTTTTTAACATGGGGTGAAAAAACATGGGTGCAAACAAAATAATAAAAATCCATATTATCCATGGCTAACTTTGAAACATGAGGAATTGGCTTCTCACTGCCCCAGATTTAGAAAAGGTACAAACCAAGGAAATTTATTGACCCATTATATTTCAACATTTCTGGAATGGCATGGGGTGTGAATCTAATGAGAATTGACATTTTTATATGGGTAGACTTGCACACTGAGTAATAGTGGTTTATTCATCTACAGGTGCCATTATAGTCATGTTCGATCCCCCACACATGGTGTATATTCAGGAAAACCCTGGACTGTGAACAGGTGAAATCTGTAAAACATCATCTCTCCCAATCTAGTTTTACACCAAAACCTTGCCTTCCATAGAAGTCCCTTCCCAAAACTGACCAGAAGTTCAACCTGAGAATTGATCCATTTCTATTTTGTATAACAGTTTAAAACATTTTGCAGCTACTTCCCCAAGACAGCTCAGGGTACCCGACACATTTCTTTGCACTGGGATTCAATATATTTAAATAAAAAGTACTTGTAACTTATATTACCTGCAATAATGTTGCATTCAATCAAGTTACCTGAAGTTCTTGAGTAGCAATGACCTTACTATTAAAATACTCCATGTCCAATATAACTAATTATGTTCAATGCAATCAAAGCAATCAAAACTATGGAGTGGTCAGGCTGGATCTATGTGGTTAATTAATGATTGCCAGGCAAGTTAAATCCATTTTATCCAGCTAGGCATCCCCAAATGCAGACATACTCAATCCAATGCCCTGTGACAACTATCTAATTCAACGTAACTAAACTTTCACCGAGAAATGGACTTTCATGGTAATACAAGCATTTGCATCTAAGTCCACAACTTTCTTCGACAGAACTTTGTAATCTGGACTCATTTCCTCATTTTCACAAGAGCAGTAATTGCTACAATATGCACAAACACTCCAGGATTAAAAGCTCCATAACCTTAGTTGGGATACAAAATTGTCACTTTCTAAAGCAAAACCTCAAAGTACAGTTATACAAGTTCAGCATGACAAAACAAAGAGAGACTTTACTAAATGTTCCATTTTTGAAACTTTTTTCAAAAAAATCATATAATTGAGAAATAAAAATGAAAAAGAAATAGAATGTTTCACCATCTGTCACTTGCTAGAAAAGATAGTGAATTAATGCAGACCAACCACCTCCAGATGCAATTCCTAGCCTGAAGAAGGGTCATGACCCAAAATATCATCCATTCCTTCTCTTCAGAGATGCTGTCTGTCCCACTGAGTTACTCCAGCATTGTGTGTCTATCTTCAGTGTAAAGCTGCACCTGCAGTTCTTTCCCACATATAATGCCTGTTTCCGTTGTTTTTTTATATGGCCATTGTTATCAGCTCAAATTCCCAGTCTTTAATTGTAAAGTGATGGAATGGTGCTGCAAACTCACTGCAGAAGACTACCACAACAGAGTGAATCAACAGTGCATTAAAATTATTCTATCCAACAGAATGTAAACACTGGACTGAATCAATACTGCATTGACAGGGCAGGGCTTCAGAGGGATATTGTGCAATTCCCCTGTCCTTTGCTCACCCACTCCTGCATGCAATGCGACATGTGATATCAGGTTCGGTTCTTTCCGCTTCAAAAATTGTAGATTTATTTGCCTTCAGTTCTCAATCATTATTTCACATGGTTCCTCTGATTCGTCATAATTTACTGCTCTCCTACTTCTGGTCATGTTAATTCTCTCTCCCCATCTCCTGAAAGCTCTAATTCATTGCCCACAGATGCCATTTGTCATCTTGGTGCTTCACTTTAGTGGCTATATTTCATGTGGGAGTCAAGACATTAAAATTCCCCACAGAGAGCACTTAAGTGATGTCAGGGGTAGGAACTCCGGTTAAATTTTCTGTTGCTAGCCTGAGTGCAATATTCTTATTGGCTTCTCAAAACAAGTGTGTTTTAATCACAGACTAACAATCAAAACTGTTTTCTTAGTCTGTGTTTCACTGTATCTCACTCAAGTAATTGGAAAAATCAAGCATCTGTTCTTAGCTCTGTGATCCAGCTTCAAAGGAGCGGTGGCAGAAAGGAAAAACTGAAGTTGAGTGCAAGGACCACAATCAGTTGCCTTTGTCAGGTCTTTTGAAACCCAAGTTCAATGCAAGAAAATGGATTAAACTGTTGATGAGTTTCGTGTGCATGCAAGTCGAGACAAACTGAACAGGGAAGGAACTGCAGATGCTGGTTTAAACCAAAGATAGACACAAAAAGCTGGAGTAACTCAGCAGGACAGGCAGCATCTCTGGAGAGAAGGAATGGGTGACTTTTTGGGTCAAGACCCTTCTTCAGAATGGATAGGGATAAGGGAAATGGGAGATATAGACGATGATGTAGAGAGATAAAGAACAATGAATGAAAGATATGCAAAACATTTATGATGATAAAGGAAACTGGTGAAACTGAGAAGTTAGTGCGATTTGGGTGGGGGATGGATAGAGGGAGAGAGAGAGAGAGAGGGAATGCTAGCCATGAAGTTAGGGAAATCAATATTCATGCCACTGGGTTGTAAACTGCCTAAGTGAAATATGAGATGTTGTTCCTCCAATTTGCATTTAGCCTCACTCTGACAATGGAGGACCTAGGACAGCAAGGTCTGTGTGGGAATGGGAAGGAGAACTAAAGTATTTAGCAACCGGGAGATCAGGTAGGTTCAGGCGAACTGTGTGAAGGTGTTCAGCGAAATAATCGCCCGGTCTACGCTTGGTCTCGCTGATACATAGATACATAGAAAATAGGTGAAGGAGTAGGCCATTCGGCCCTTCGAGCCTGCACCGCCATTCAATATGATCATGGCTGATCATCCAACTCAGTATCCCGTGCCTGCCTTCTCTCCATACCCCCTGATCCCTTTAGCCACAAGGGCCACATCTAACTCCCTCTTAAATATAGCCAATGAACTGGCCTCAACTACCCTCTGTGGCAGAGAGTTCCAGAGATTCACCACTCTCTGTGTGAAAACGTTTTTCCTCATCTCGGTCTTAAAGGATTTCCCCCTTATCCTTAAGCTGTGACCCCTTGTCCTGGACTTCCCCAACATCGGGAACAATCTTCCTGCATCTAGCCTGTCCAACCCCATAAGAATTTTGTACGTTTCTATAAGATCCCCTCTCAATCTCCTAAATTCTAGCGAGTATAAGCCAAGTCTATCCAGTCTTTCTTCATATGAAAGTCCTGACATCCCAGGAATCAGTCTGGTGAACCTTCTCTGCACTCCCTCTATGGCTATAATGTCCTTCCTCAGATTTGGAGACTGATGTACGAGTCCACATCTTGAACAATGGATCCAGTAGATGAGGTTCGAGGAGGTGCAAGTGACCCTCTGTCCAGGGACCAACAGTCCTTTCAGGTTAGGTAGAATCGAGGGAGGAGGTATAGGGACGGGTGTTGCATCATCTGCGGTTGCTAGGGAAGGTACCTGGGATGGGGGGGGGGGGGGGGGAAGGGATTATTTAACAAGGGAGCCGCGGAGGAAACGGTCTTTGCGGAAGGGAAAGGGGTGGAGATGGGAAGATGTGACTAGCGTTGGGATTCCGTTGAAGGTGGTGAAAATTTGACGATTGTGTATTGAATGCGACGGCTGATGGGGTGAAAGGTAAGGACTAGAGGGACTCTGTCTCTTTTGCAACTAGGGGGAGGGGGAACAAGAGCGGAGCCGCAGGGTACCGAGGAGACATGAGCGAGGGCCTCATCTATGATGGGAGAGAGGAACCCCCGTTCCCAAAAGAATGAGGACATTTCGGATGTCCTGGTATGGAACTACCTCATCTTCGGCGCAGATGTGGCATAGACCGAGGAATTGGGAGTAGGGGGATAGAGTCTTTGCAGGAAGCTGGGTGGGAAGAAGTGTAGTCGAGACAGTTGTGGGAGTTAGTGGGTTTGTAATAGACGTCAGTCGATAGTCTATTTCCTGTGATGGAGACTGAGATCAAGAAAGGGGAGGGAGGTGTCTGAGATGGTCCAAGTAAATTTGAGTTCAGGATGGAAACTGAAAAGGGGGGCAAGTCTTCCCATCGCACACAAGACAGATGTGCAAAATATTTGAGACGCAAGAGCGACTCTGGGGAAATGACATAACTGACATGACCAGACCTCTGGCCTGACATAACAACTTACATTGAAAACTGGTTCTGAGAAATATCCAGGATCCAGTGGGCACAAGACAATGGCAAGCAGATGCTCCTGAAGATCAATGTCTCTAATTAGTGAAGAATGTAGTAAGAATTATGAGCACAATGTGCCCACATTGATGGTGACCTTATTTCTGATATTGATTGACTGCCTGCAAATGCTGAAATCTGCACTTTGCTGTTTACTAATTATTTCTAATTTCTATCCATCTGCGAGCAAGAGCTGGAGGCACGGTCCTGAACAAGATTCCTTTTGGACCAAAAATGATGTTTGATGTAAGGTTGGAAATTAGTCAATTCTCACCGACAGACACTAATCAAACACCTGAGCCAAGCTGTTCTGCAGTACTCTAAAATGCTACTGATATTTAAGCAGTGAGCCTATGTAGGCAAGTAATGGAATTGGGGGGGGGGGGGGGGGGGGAGCTGCAAACACAAATGGAGAATCCACCCTTTCATCTCCAGATAAACTTGCAACTTAATGCTCTCCCAGGTTTGATTGTTCCACTGACTAAGTGAAAGTAGACTGTAGTACCAAATTGCAGACTAAACTAATTAAAACTATCACTGCACTTTCCTGGGGTCAGCACGAAGATGATTCCCGTCTACAGCAGAACTCTCTGGTTTGAGTAGGTCCAATGTACCGCAATTGGCAGAGAATCTGTACTCCTTGGTTGTCAAATAGAAACCCTACCTGGATTTTTTTTTTTTTTTAGTTTATCCTCCTAATATTCCTTGGGGCGAGCCAGTTTATTTTCACATTCAATCAATATTTCAAACAAATTTCAAGTGTTTGCTTTGCCTTATTACTGCAAAGCAAATCCCTCTCGCTTCTAGTTATTAATTCAAGACCATAAGCAATTAAAACTTGCTCTCAGGGTATATGTAATTACTGTAATATATTGCAATCTATTAACCAATTGGTCACCTAGATTGCTAAATTGAGAATTGTGCCTTACACCTCAGACTCAAGTTTTCAATTTTTTTTTCTTAAGGGATAACTAATTTAATCACTGTATTGTATAATTCCAAAAAATACTTTATTTTTTTTGCAAATGTTTCACATAAAACAAAAGAATATGTAACACAAGTCTTTCGCCTAACTTAGCAGACATTTTTCCAAGTAATTTTTCCAGGATTGCATAAGATTTCTTCCATCAATTCAAGGTAAAGACATCTCCATTGTTTCTTTTTTTTTAATGAAAACCTCCGTTTTAAACTGACTTGCCTAGTTTTTCCAGGATGTTGACTTCATTTCATATTTGCAGCACTGCAGTTGTTTTGATTTTCATATCAATTAATTAACATCTTAAATTATGATTAGAATCTTTCAAGTCAGTATCGGTACTTTTTAAATATTCAAAGCAAAAGGTAGAGGAAAGCAAGTCTCCGTTCACACTCAAAACTCAACAAAAAGTATCACAAAAGTTTTGTACAGTTTATGAGTATCATTCAGATTTGAAACGTCTAGACCATCAATGACAGAGCACAACTTTAGTATGACATAATTAATGAACATCGAGTATTGTCAAAGCCAAAAAGTTATTATTAAGCATTTAAAAAAATGTTTTCTTTCTTTTCAAATAAATTGCAGTTCCAGCCTCCAACACCTCCTCCCACCTCCCCAACAATGTCAACATCTTCTATCAAATTCCAATCAGGCAAACATAAACGACATATCAAACCAATTACAAACAAGAAAGTACGTCAGTCCAAATAAAGGCATTCAGTGGATGTTTGAGATTTTAGATTCTGCACTTCTTCCTCCTCATCCTTTCATCCTAGATTGCCTTTAAAAAACATCAAACTAAAAACTGCAAAGATCAGATATTTAAAAATGGGCAGGATGTTTAGGAAGGAACTGCAGCTGCTGGTTTACACAGAAGATATAAGACACAAAATGCTGGAGTAACTCAGCGAAGCAAGCAGCATCCAAGAAAATGTTTAAAATGGGCAATTCTTCCTCCTTGCCAGCAACTGAATGGGGAATTGACTGCAGGTTTAATTTCATAGGTTGTCCATCTGTATCTATAGATAATCTTCCATCTCTCTCACCAGTTCCGGGTCCATCCCTAACCCATGTCAAAAGGCCTGACTGCCCTGCTTGGATGTCAGGTGCCGAGCATCACCTCCGCTTGTTTAATCCATCTGGAATCCAGGAGGATTTGCTCTCTGTGTTGCCCTCCCCTGGTCTTTGTGCGGAAGGAACTGCAGGTGCTGGTTTATACCAAAGATAGATACAAAATGTTGGAGTAACTCAGAGACCCCGACAGTCCTTTCCTGATCTACCAGTTGCCAAATACTTTAATTCCCCTTCAGGTTCCCACACTGACCTTTCTGTCCTGGGCCTCCTCCACTGTCAGAGTGAGGCCAAACGCAAATTGGAGGAACAGCATCTCATATTTCGCTTGGGCAGCTTACACCCAGCGGTATGAATATTTATTTCTCTAACTTCAGGAAACCGTGGCATCTCTCCCTCCTCCCTCTCCTCTCCTTCGTCCCTCGCTCCTCCTCCCAATCCCCCTATCATCCCCCTCCATTCTCCCCTTCTCTATCCTCCTTTCCCCTCTCCACCTCCATCCTTCCTTCCTCCTCCCTTCCTCCTCTCCACCTCCCTTCCTCACTCCCTTCCACCTCCCTTCCACATCCTCTCCACCTCCCTTCCTCCACTCCACCTCCCTTCCTCCTCTCCACCTCCCTCCTCCTCTCCACCCTCCTCTCCCCCCTACCCTCCTCATCTCCCACCTCTTCACTCCTCTCCCCCACCTCCTCTTTCCCCTCCACCTCCTCTTTCCCCTCCTCCTTCTTTCTCTTCCCCTCATTCTCTCCCCTTCCCCCCCACCTCTTCTCCCCCTGGGCCGAGGCCCTGCCTCAGGCTGCGGCTCCTTACCTTGCTGCCCCGGTCACATACTCCAGCCCCGGGGAGGTAGGGGGGACGGGGCCGGGAGGTGGGGGGGTTCGATACCGCGGCCCCCGGACCCACCAGCAGCTTCCTCGGCCGCCTTCCCTCTAACTCCTTGATCCCAGCCGCCGCTTCTCCTTCTCCTCCTCCGAGGCCGCTTCCAACTTTTTCCTCATCCAACAACCCGGAAATTATATTTTCCCTCTCACTCTCCCTCACACACGCTCAAAGCCGCCGACAAAATGGCGGCGGTGGCTGCGCGCTCCCACGGCCCGCGCTCGTGCACGCCGGTTGGTGAGGTGGGGGGGGGGGGGGAGCGCGCAGCAAACACCGCTCGACACCGCACCCCAGTGGCCGGAGGAACGCGCTGCCGCTCCGCCTCAACAGCAACACAGACACTGGATTCCGGAGTAGGCCATTCGGCCCTTCGAGCCAGCACTGCCATTCAATATGATCATGGCTGATCATCCAAAATCAGTACCCCGTTCCTGCTTTCTCCCCATACCCCTTGATTCCGTTAGCCCTAAGAGCTAAATCCGACTCTCTCTCGAATACATCCTGTGAATTGGCCTCCACTGCCTTCTGTGGCAGTGAATTCCAGATTCACGACTCTCTGGGTGAATTTTTTTTCCTCATCTCAGTCCTAAATGGCCTACCCCTTATTCTTAAACCAGCATCTGCAGTTCTTTCCTCCACACAGCAGCAACTTAGCAGTCTGAAGAAGGTTCTCGACCCAAAACGTCACCCATTCCTTCTCTCCAGAGATGCTGCCTGTCCTGCTGATTTACTCCAGCTTTTTGTGTCTATCTTCGGTTTAAATCAACGTCTGCAGTTTCTTTCCTACACAGCAACCAAAGACTACAGGTGGGGGGAAACGAGGAACTGCAGATGCTGGTTTACCAAGGAAAGACACTCTTATAGATAACAGAGTCAGGGGATATGGGGAGAAGACAGGAATGGGGTACTGATTGGGGATGATCAGCCATGATCACATTGAATGGTGGTGCTGGCTCGAAGGGCCGAATGGCCCACTCCTGCACCTATTGTCTATTGACACAAGATGCTGGAGTAACTCAGCGGGTCAGGCAACATCTCTGGGGTAAAGGAATAGGAGCCGTTTCGGGTCAAGACCCTTCCTCAGACAGAGGGTCAGGGGAGAGAGAAACTCGAGGTATGAAACGGTACAAAGAGCAAATGAATGAATATTCAGTATAATCAAGGACCAGTCTCCCCCAGTCACTCCCTCTTCTCTGTTTTCCCATCAGACAAGAGGTACAGATGTTTGAAAACACATACATCCAGTTTCAGGGACAATTTCTTCCCAGCTGTTATCAACAACTGAACCATCTTCTCATCACCTGGAGTGCAGTCCTGATCTCCCATCTACCTCAATGGAGACCTAATATCCTTAATCGGACTCTATTGGACCAATGTTATATCTTGCAACCAAAGGTGACATGGAAACAAGGAACTGCAGATGCTGGTTTGCACCAAAGATAGATTCAAAATGCTGGAGTAACTCAGCGGGTCAGGCAGCACCTTTTGAGGAAAAAGAATAGGTGACTTTTCGGGTCGAAACCCTTCTTTGGACCTGTCTGAAGAAGGGACTCGACCTGAAACATTACCTATGCCTTTTCTCCAGAGATGCTGCTTGACCCGTTGAGTTACTCCAGTATTTTGTGTCTATCTTCGATATGGGATGAATGCAGACAGGTGGGACCAGTTCAGGGTGGCACTTTGATCGGCAGAGACAAATTCACCTGTTTCCGTGCAAAATGCCTTTTGGTGCAATTTTCGTGGTGTTGCAGCTAGTTTCATTGAAGGGTGGAGGTAGTCGTTGTGCAGGTTTCTGATGCCTCAGGGACCAAGAGAAAAGAATGCAAGCACAGTTGTTATGGATCCTGAGGAGGAATGCAGTATCAGGAATACGAATCCCACCTCAAACGCCCGTTCCTCTTCTTCCATGATCGCTGCTGTTGCCTTGCTTCACACACACCTCACATTCTTCCTGCAGACCAAGATGCCAATTAATAAGCACGCCCGCCTCCCCTTCTCCTTGCTTGTATAGAGTATCCAATAAAGTTGAACAGCACAGTGCAACATGAGATAGAGTAGAAACAAAGAACTGCAGATGCTGGTTTACACCAAAGGGGCGACAGGGTGGTGCAGCAGAAGAGTTGCTGCCTTACAGCGCTTGCAGCGCCAGAGACCCGGGTTCGATCCTGACTACAGATGCTGTCTGTACAGAGTTTGTACTTTCTCCCCGTGACCGAATGGGTTTTCTCCGAGATCTTTGGTTTCCTCCCACACTCCAAAGACGTGCAGGTTTGTAGGTTAATTGGTTTGGTATACATGTAAATTGTCCCCAGTGAAGGATAGTGTTAATGTGCGGCGATCACTCAGCGGGCCGAAGGGCTTGTTTCCGTGCTGTATCTCTAAACTAAACTACAACTAAACAAAGTGGATATATCAATGCAAAGTGGGTCTATCAATGGGTCAGGCAGCATCTTTGGAGGAAAAGGATAGGTGATGGCACCCATCCTTTTCCTCCAGAGATGCTGCCTGACCCGCTGAGTTACTCCAGCACTTTATGTCTACCTATGAATTACAGTAGCATTGTTGATTTACTAACATATGAGGGTGCCAGGTATACAAATGGAACAGGTAACACTAATGAGTGAAAATCAAAAAAACAAATCTAACCCCGAAACAGAGAATGGTAAAACGTCAACTATTCCTTCGTTCCATAGATGCTGCCTCACCCGCTGAGTTTCTCCAGCATTTTGATCTACCTATGGTAAAATGCTCAGTGGGGT
The DNA here is from genome assembly GCA_038087875.1 of Malacoraja senta. Classification (NCBI taxonomy): domain Eukaryota; kingdom Metazoa; phylum Chordata; class Chondrichthyes; order Rajiformes; family Rajidae; genus Malacoraja; species Malacoraja senta. Next base: position 10,047,935 of record CM075986.1, read on the forward strand.
GAGAAATAGAGTTAATCTTTCAAGTCAGAAATGGAAACAAAAGAAGCTTACAACATTGCAGGGAGGAGACAGACGTATTTGATAGGGTAAAACTAAGGTGACCATTGGAATAAGCTGTAAACAACATTAGCTGCCCATCGAGTGAATGGGAGCAGTTATGTTAGAGAATAAGAATATAGACTTAAGAACCGAGGCAAAATAAAAGCGGAAGTTGCGAATGCAGTTCAGGAGGACAAGTGGCAGCACGGTGGTGCAGCAGTAGAGTTTCTCCCTTACAGCACCGGAGACCCGGGTCAGATCCTGACTACCAGTGCTGCCTGCACGTGGTCAACAGGTAAGTTCTCCCTGTGACCACGTGGGTTTTCTCCGGGTTCCTCCCACACTCCAAAGATGTACAGGCTTGTAGGTTAATTGGCTTTGGTAAAATTGTAAATTGTCTCTAGTATGTAGGATAGTGTTAGTGTACAGGGTGGTGGCAAGTCGGCGCGGACTTGGTTGGCTGAAGGGCCTATTTACATGCTGTATCTTTAAAGTCTAAAGTAAAGTCCAAACTCTAAAGTCTAAAGACAAGACCAGCAGGTCAGGCTGGGTGTGTCTTCTACTCTTGGAGTGAATTAAAGAGAAAAAAAGAAGCTGCACTAAGCTAATAATGTAAGGTAGACAAAAATGCTGGAGAAACTCAGCGGGTGAGGCAGCATCTATGGAGATAAGGAATAGGCGATGTTTCGAGTCGAGACTCCTCTTCAGAGTGGTTCTTCGGAGAGAGGAGGAGAACTTCTTCAAAGTAGACACACCTTGAGGAGATTTCCCAGTGGAGTAGACTTTGAAGAACTTTGAAGAATTTCTCCACTCTCCGAACAAGCTAATAATGTAAATGTTTTCCTGGTACCTGAACAGAAATCAAGCTATCTGAAATGGTAGAAGTTAATATAGAAACAAGGAAATGCAGGTGCTGGCTTACCAAGGAAAGATACAAAATGCTGGAGTAACCCAGTAGGTCAAGCAGCATCCCCGGAGAACATGGATAGGTGACATTTCAGATTGGGACAACTTCTCCAGTCCCGACCTGAAGCGTCACCTCTCCATTTTTTCCAGGGATGTTGCCTGACCCTCTGAGTTAGTCCAGCATTTTGTGTCTTTCGTTGTAGAATTCAATGTTGAGTCCAGAAAGCTGCAATGTGCCCAGGTGGGAGATGAGGTGCTGTTCTTCAAGCTGGCATGGGGTGTTACTGTGACTGCACCAGAGGCCAGAGGCCAAAAACCGATAGGTCAGAATGAGAATAGAATGAGGAATTAGATGGACTGTGATCCCGGCAAAAACTTGTCAAAGGTCAACAATGTTTAATTGTCATATGCACCAAAAACAGTACAATGAAATTCTTACTTGCAGCAGCATAACAAGTCTGTACACGCAGTACTCACAGATAACTTGGTCAACAAAAACAAGTTTTATAAATTAAAAAAACAATATTAGTGCAAAACAAAAGCCACGTTGTCCCTAGTGCAACCAAGACAGTTCATGGTTCATAGTTTAGTTGGTGTTTGCCGTGATCTAGAGCCTGATAGTTGTTGGGATGAACCTGGATGGTATAGTTTTCAGACTCCTATTTTTTGTTCTTGATGGCAGGAGTGAAATGAGAGAGTGGCTAGGGTGATGTGGGTCCTTGATGATGCGAGCTGGCATTTTGAGGCAGCGCCTCCTGTAGATCACTTTGTAATCTCCTTCATTCCTGAGCATTTGAGTCGCCGAACCAGGCGTGGTACAACCAGTCAATATGCTCTCTATCATACATCTATATTAAAATGGCTTTACATAATCCTACTGCAACCAGAGAGCAGTACTATCTACCTCATCGGGGACCCTCGGACTATCTTTGATCGGATTTACTGGCCTTATAATGTACTAAACTAAACTTTATTCCCTTATCATGTCCAGTATCTCTGTACACTATGAATGGCTCGATTGTAATCGTGTATAGTCTTTCCACTGGCTGGTTAGCACGCAACAAAAGCTTTTCACTCTACCTCGGTACACATGACAATAAACGAAACTGAACTGAACTGAATTGATCTATGACCAGAACAACACTTTGGGTTAAGACCCCATTCTCCCCACCATGATGGCTGTTTAATTTCAAATCAAATGTGGGATGAAATGTCCAAGAAACGTTGTAACAGTGAATGATGGCGGTAAACCCGAAATGAAAGGAACATAAAAAAATGTTGAAAATTCGTGGCAGACCCATTAATGTCAAATAGAAAAAAGGCAGGTTAACGATTTGGAAAGAGACCTTTTGTTAAAATGGTTGGTGGCAGGAGATAAGCGGGGGATTGATAGCCAAATGACACGTAGTCTTTGTATTCATTTGGGGAAAATGACAGGATTCGATCACCTGTTTTCCAGACACAATACACAGCCAACTATCAATAGTCAAGAGCGTTTTATTGTCCTATGTATACTGCCAATGGAACAATGATATTCTCACTTGCTGCAGCTTATCAGGCCCATTAACACAATGACACACAAATAAATACACAATAATCTATAATACAATAAATTGATAATCAGTAACATTTGGTAACCAGACCCACAGTAGCGGCTTATTAGACAGATACAAAAGGCTGGAGTAACTCAGCGGGTCAGGCAGCATCTCTGGTGAAAAGGAATAGGTGATATCTTGGGTCGAGACCCTACTTCAGACCATATTAGAGTTGGTCTTTCAAAAGAGTTTCTGCTCATCAGAAGGAAACAAATTTCCTGCATTTACAGGTGATAATTTAGTACCATACATAAACATTTCTCGGATGAACAAGATGTATTTATGGAAATTTAAAACCTTACCCTTTTGGAATTTACCGAGTAATCTTTAATGAGTGTCATTTAATTTCTGCCAGCACGAATAATTGAACATAATTATGGACACTCATGATGTGTTTTGAACAGATCTGCTCACCTCGGGCCAGTTCTTGTGTGAGGTTATTCAAATGATGCTGACAAGCTATTCAACCTTGAGCATCACATCTGTACTGATACTGCTCTAGAAACGCAGGCATCCAACTCTCTCTCACACACACACACACACACACACACACACACACATCGAAGCTGCTCTGATAGCTGTTCATAAACTCATGTGATAGCAGCAGAATTAGGCCATCAAGTTTACTCCGCTATTTAATCTTGGCTGTTCTATCTTTCCCTCTCAACCCCATTTTCCTGCCTTCTCTCCATAACCTCTGACACATGTACTAATCAAGAATCTCTCTATCTCTGTCTTAAAAATATCCACTGACGGCCTCTACAGCCTTCTGTAGCAATGAATTCCACAGATTCACCACCCTCTGACTAAAGAAATTCCTCCTCATCTCCTTCCTAAAGGAACGTCCTTTCATTCTGAGGGCATGACCTCTGGTCCTAGATTCTCCCACTAGTGGAAACATCCTCTCCACGTCCACACTATCTATGTAGGAAGGAACTGCAGATGCTGGTTTGTACCGAAGATAGACACAAAATGCTGGAGTAACAGTGGGTCAGGCAGCACCTCTGGAGAGAAGGAATGGGTGACGTTTCGGGACGAGACCCTTCTTTGTCTGAATGGGTGGCGTTTCGGGTCAAGTCCCTTCTTCAGACTCAGTACGGGTGTCACGGGTTATGGGACAAAGGCAGGAGAATGGGGTTGAGAGGGAAAGATAGAACAGCCAAGATTAAATGGCGGAGTAGTTTCGATGGGCCGAATGGCCTAATTCTGCTCCTAGAATTTATGCTCATGAACAATGCATGGAAAATGAGCTTCATAGTAGTAACATCTGCAAAATTTGATAGAATCTTTGTATTAATTTAAGAAATGAATTGCACTGATCATTAAATTAAAAACATCCGTTAATCTATTTTAATCTAATTAACAGTTTCTGTTTTTCTAATTTTACCACGTACCCATCAGAACGTGAATTCCCTTGGGTCAGTGTACACAGCTGTGAGAGCTAATGTGTTAACATCTCTCTCTAATCTGAGTTTGTCACTTATCAGAAAGTGCAATGTATTGATCTAAGGCAGTGTCCCAGAACCCAAGCCAATACAGGAATTTGCATACAATGAGTCAATTTCCTAACTTTTGTCTTCCTGCTTTAGGGACTTAATTTGTAGAAATAATTTGCATTTATATAAATGTGTTGTGATCTCTCAGAAACATCCCCAAATTATTTTGCCTCTTTGCTCAATGCAGCAAACAGCCTACATACGGAAGGACCCTTTATGTAGCAATGAACATTTATATCTGATTTTGATGATGACTAAGAGAGGAATGTTATGTGCCGATCTCCTCGCACCAGTGTGAATGGTGCCATAAAATCCTTAATATTCCTCTTTGCAGGTTTAATATCTCACTCAAGGAATATGAGTTTAGAATAAACTATTGCTCACCTGATGTATTATATCATTTAATTTGCATTTTAGTGTTAGATTCTGTTTACTGAAACTCTTTAAAGCATCTCAGGACAAATTACATTAAAGTTACTCTGTCATTACAGGTTGTTAGAATCATAGAGTCATGCAGCAAGAAAACAGGCCCCACGGCCCAATACATCCATGCTGGCCTTGATATACGATCTAAGTGAGTCCCAATTACCAACTCAGTAGATCAGGCAGCATCTCTGGAGAAAAGGAATAGGTGACATTTAGTGTCGGGATCCTTCTTCAGACTGAAGATGGGTCCCGATTCGAAATGTCATCTATCAATTTTCTCCAGAGACGCTGCTTGATCTACTGAGTTACTCCAGCACTTTGTGAATATCTGTGGAATAAACCAACATTTGCAGTTCCTTTTTATTACGTTATTCCATTTACCAACATTTGGCCCATATCCCTCTAAACCATTCCCATCCATGTCTTGTACATATTGTTATTGTACCTGCCTCAACTACTTCCTCTGGCAGCTTGTTCCATGTACTCACCACCCACTCTGTGAAAATGTTGTTCCTTGGGTTCCTCTTAAATCCCCCCCCCCCCCCCCCCCACCCTCACCTCATCTTAAACCTATACCTGTTAGTTCTTGATTCCCCTACCCTAGGATAAAGACTGTGCATTCATCCTATCTATTCCACTAGTGCTTTAATACACATCTGTGACGATGCCCCTCCTGTGCTCCAAGAAGTAAAGTCTGAGCCTGCCCAAAATCTCACTGCAGTGGGCATCTTATTTGTTCATCTTATTTATTACAAGCAAACTGGAGAAGCGTCTCGACCCAAAACATCACCCATTCCTTCTCTCCAGAGATGCTGCCTGTCCCGCTGAGTCACTCCAGCATTTTGTGTCTATCTTCGGTGTAAACCAGCATCTACAGTTCCTTCCCACACAAACAGCCACAACCCAGGACCTGAACCTCAGTTATTGTCCAAATGAGAATTGCAAGGAATCTACATCACACATGCCATATCAGAAATATTGGATTGATCACTGCCTAATTGCTCTGTATCTAGTTTATAAATAACGCCTTACGCCAAACCATATCATCGTGTTTGTGGCCAGATATTGTGATTGTGACCTCTCGTCTCACACTTGTGTACATTGTTTATCCGAACCTCCAAACCATGATTCCATCAGTCGCCCATTCCAGTCTGAGGATTTACAGTAAGTATCCATAGTTGGGGCCATCAAATCCCAATTCTTTGCCTCCTCCAGCCTTTCCCTCCAAATCACAACTCGTTAGGATTGAAACCTAGTATTGCCTCTTCAATCTCCGCTCACTTTGTACAATCTGCACACACTGAAAATCGAAGCTTGATGCCATTTGACCCAGAATCTTTATCTCACTCAACTCTCGTTTCCTACAAGGTAGAGACTTTAGAGACCAAGAGACTTCCTTTCTTACGGACATCTAATTAGGATTTCTTACCTGTTTGACTCCTTCTATAGTCTACAGCTTGTTAAAACCCAAAGCTCTCTTGTTCAATCCCCTCTTCTATTTGTTTTCCAGTCCTCCTCGTTATTGTCAGACACCGGCAGTGATCCAGGGTCTGCCAGCTGAAGGAATGATAACCTGCTGACTGTTACATAATGATGGAGGAGAGAAAAAAAACACCTCGCTTGGTCACGATTCACAGCAAAACCATGAACAATTCTTTCAGAAATAGCAATGTAGGAAATCATCCTGCAAGCTGATGTAATCAGCCTCTGCCACAGGTTTTTGTTATATAAATGTGAGTCTTAAATCATCTTTCTGTGAAGAATATTTTTTCCTGAATATTACGGATTCAAAGCAGGTATATTAAAGTTTTATTTTACTAAATAAAAAGTGTCTTCATAGTAGAGTCTCACAAGACTATGTGGGCGGCACGGTGGCGCAGCGGTAGAGTTGCTGCCTTACAGCGCCAGAGACCCGGGTTCGATCCTAACTACGGGTGCTGTCTGTACGGAGTTTGTCCGTTCACCCCGTGACCTGCGTGGGTTTTCTCCAAGATCTTTGGTTCCCCCCACACTCCAAAGACGTACAGGTTTGTAAGTTAATTGGCTTTGGTAAAATTGTAAAATGTCCCTAGTCTGTAGGATAGTGTTAGTGCACAGGGATCGCTGGTCAGCATGGACTTGGTGGGCCGAAGGGCCTGTTTCCGCGCAGTATACCTAAACTAAAAAAGACGGTAATTTGAAGCATACCCTGTTGCTTTTCCTAAAATAAAAGGATGCATCGGTTGCTTTCTAGAGTTGTGGGTTTTGTGGGACTGAACCAGCCTTTGTGGTTCCCTTCTAGTTTCAGAACGTTTGCAGTTCCCTGCACCTGAAGGCTTGCTTGATTCTTTTCCACTGGTTGCATTTAACTGCTTCTCATGGTTCAATGGTTCGATTGTGCTTGGATTTTAGTTTAGTTTAGTTTAGAGTGATACAGCATGGAAACAGATCCTTCGGCCCACCGAGTCCGCATACGACCAGCGATCCCCACACACTAACACTATCCTACACACACTAGGGACAATTTACAATTATACCAAGCCAGATGCCCATCAAACATGTACATCTTTGGAGTGTGGGAGGAAACTGGACCACCCGGAGAAATCCCACGCAGGTCATGGAGCGAACGTACAAACTCCGTAAAGACAGCACCCGTAGTCAGGATTGAATCATGTATGCAGCAACTCTACCGCTGCACCACCATGCCTCACATTATTGCCACATGTGCGAAGTGCAAATGCTTTTAATTGTCCTATACGCTGAGTAATGAAATTCATACTTATAGCAGCCTAACAGCCCCATAAACACAATACACATCGATAATATATAATAAATTAATTACATTAATAACCCCAATACGCGCACAGAAAAGCGCCCAAAGTCCTTAGTTCAACCAAGAAGTCCATTGTTCATAGGTGAGGTTAGTGTTGTATAGTGTTCAAGAGCAGATACACGGAATTGTAGATGCTGGTTTACAAAAAGATACAAAGTGCTGGAGTAACTCAGTGTTTCAGACAGCATCGCTTGAGAACATGGATAGGTGACATATCAGGTCGGGACCCTTCTTCAGACTGATTGTAGTAAGGGGCAGATAGCTGGAAGAGAGGAGAGGCAGGACAAAACGTGCGGGGTGATGGGCGGATACAGTTGAGGGACGTTTGTGATAGGCAAATGTCGGACAAAGGCCCAGAGGTGAAAAGACACTGATAGAAGAGGCACTGTATGAATTGTGAAGCCAGATAAAGGGACATAGGCGGAAGCAGAGGGGATAAATGGGTGCGAGTCCAGGTGCTACACAGCGAAGAGAGGGAGAAGGCAAAAAAAGTAAGGAAAAAAAGGCCTGTCAAGAGCCTGGGTAGAAGCTATTCTTGAACTGGTGGTCACTGTTTTCAGACTCCTGTGATTTCTGCTTGATGGCAGGAGTGAAATAATAGTGGGCAGGGCGGTATGGGTCTCTGATGCCGGCTGCCTTTTTGAGGTAGCACCTCCTGTCACTCCCTTTGATGGTGGGGAGGTCAGTACCCATGATGGACCGGGGTAGTGTCTACCGCTCTCAGTAATCTCCTTGAATTCTGGACGTTCAAGTTGACAAACCAGTCCATGCTACAACCGGTCAATATGCTCCTCACTGTACACCTATAGAAGTCCAAGAGGGTATTTTTTGACATATCGAATCATGTCGAATGAGGTAAATGGCTAAATATAAGCAACAAGAGTGATGCCAAATTGTTGGGGGTAGCTTGAGCAGTTAGCTAGGAGCATTTTGCTGTTTGAGCATTTAGCTAGGATTAAAAGAAAAAACATCCATCCTTAGCAGGCCAGAATGGGAATATTGCTGAAGTAAATAAAATGCCAGGGGGCTACTTGCAGTAAATCCTCGATATTGCATTAATATAATAGATGGCAGAGCCATAAATGTCAAACAACGAACTGTAAATTAAAACCAGATATTGAAAGGAATTCCTTAATCCTTCTTGAACATAGCACATATTTGGTATCATCAAAAGTGAGTGGTTTTGCAGATAGTGAAAATTGTTGTGAAAGATTGCAGCAGGATCTGGATCGATTGGCCAGGTGGGCTGAGGAATGGTTGATGGAATTTAATACAGAGAAGTGTGAGGTGTTGAATTTTGTGACGTCTAACAAGGGCAGGACCTACACAGTGAATGGTAGGCCTCTGGGGAGTGTTGTAGAGCACAGGGATCTAGGAGTGCAGGTGCATGGTTCTTTGAAGGTTGAGTCACAGGTAGATAAGGTGGTCAAAAAGGCCTTTAGCACATTGGCCTTCTTCAGTCAGAGTATTAAGTATAGAAGTTGAGAGGTCATGCTGCAGTTGTATAAGATGTTGGTGAGTCCGCATTTAGAATATTGTGTTCAGGTCTGGGCACCATGTTATAGGAAAGATATTGTCAAGCTTGAAAGGGGTCAGAACAGATTTATGAGGATGTTGCCAGGACTAGAGGGTGTGAGCTTTAGGGAGAGGTTGAGTAGGCTGGGTCTCTATTCCTTGGAGCGCAGGAGGATGAGAGGTGATCTTATAGAGGTGTACAAAATCATGAGAGGAATAGATTGGGTAGATGCACAGTCTCTTGCCCAGAGTAGGGGAATCGAGGACCAGGGGACATAGGTTCAAGGTGAAGGGGAAAAGATTTAATAGGAATCTGAGGGTTAACTTTTTCACACAAAGGGTGGTGGTTGAATGGAACAAGCTGCCAGAGAAGGTAGTTGAGGCTGGGACTATCCCATCGTTTAAGAAACAGTTAGACAGATACATGGATAGAACAGGTTTGGAGGGATATGGACCAAGCGCAGGCAGGTGGGACTAGTAGCAGGGACATTGTTGGCTGGTGTGGGCAAGTTGGGCCGAAGGGCCTGTTTCCACACTGTATCACTCTATGACTCTATCCAACAAAATGAGTAAGAAAGGGTGGAGAATTTGAAAGCATTTAATTCTAATTGGATATTACACTGAGAAACTACTAAAGGGTGGTGAATTCATTGCCACAGTAGGCGGTGGAGACCATCAATGGATATTTTTAAGGCAGAGATGGATAGATTCTTGATTAGTACGGGTGTCAGGAGTGATGGGGAGAACGCAGGAGAATGGGGTTGAGAGGGAGAGATAGATCAGCCATGATTGAATGGCAGAGTAGACTTGATGGGGCGAATGGCCTAATTCTGCTCCTATCACTTATTAATTTATGATGGGATTACACGGAGAACAGCCATAAACTCAATGGGCTGAATGGTCTTCTTCTATGTCAAATGGAAATATGAAATACAAAATGAAATAGGTTAAAACCATACTTTCAGCCCACAAACACATTCTTTGATTACGCACCCCTGCAGTGCCTAGTGTCTTGTTGACTGGTTGCTAAGGAGCTGCATATTTCAACTGAGAGCAGTATAAGTCCCTCGGCCTTTTGAAGTTATTTTTTCCGCGTTTGTTTTTTCACAGCGTTCCTCTCCGCTGCCTCCATTTATGATTTTATTGTCCTGTTTATTGCTCCGGCAGCATTGAAATAGAAAGGAAAATGTAAAAATAGATCAGAGAACAAGAAAAATGGACTGAGAGGAGGGGAAGAGCAGTGGAGTGGGCAGATAAAGTGGTGTTGCTGGGAAGCACCGCGATGCAGTGTTAAGCTTTGAAACATATAAGATTATAAAGGGTTTGGACACGCTAGAGGCAGGAAACATGTTCCCAATGTTGGGGGAGTCCAGAACCAGGAGCCACAGTTTAAGAATAAGGGGTAGGCCATTTAGAACGGAGATGAGGAAACACTTTTTCACACAGAGAGTTGTGAGTCTGTGGAATTCTCTGCCTCAGTGGGCAGTGAGGGCCGGTTCTCTGGATACTTTCAAGAGAGAGCTAGATAGGGTTCTTAAAGATAGCAGAGTCAGGAGATATGGGGAGAAGGCAGGAATGGGGTACTGATTGGGGATGATCAGTCATGATCACATTGAATGGCGGTGCTGGCTCAAAGGGCCGAATGGCCTACTCCTGCACCTATTGTCTATTGTCTCATATCACCGGAGAGCCAAGTTCAATCTTGACTTCAGGTGTTGCCTGCATGGGGTTTGCATGTGCTCGCTGGAACAAATAGATTTCCTCCGGGTGCTCCAGTTTCCGTTTCAGTTTAGTTTACTGCCATGTGTACCGAGGTCCAGTGAAAAGACTTTTGTTGTGTGCTAACCAGCCAGCAGAAAGACAATACGTGATTCATTTACAGTGTAGATGTACATGATAAGGGAATAGCGTTTAGTGCAAGGTAAAGCCAGCAAAGACCGGTCAAGGATAGTCCGAGGGACATCAAAGAGGTGGATAGTAGTTCAGCACTGCTCTCGGGTTGTGGTAGGATTATTCAGTTGCCTGATAACAGCTGGGAAGAAACAGTCCCTGAATCTGGTGGTAGACATAAAATGTTGGAGAAACTCAGTGGGTGAGGCAGCATCTATGGAGAGAAGGAATAGGCGACTTTTCGGGTCTTTGGAGTGTGGGAGGAAACCAAAGATCTCGGAGAAAACCCATGTGGTCTCGGGGAGAACGTACCAACTCCTTACAGACAGCACGCCTAGTCGGGATCGAACCCGGGTCTCTGATGCTACAAACGCTGTAAGGCAGCAACTCTACCGCTGCGCCACCGTGCCACCCGGTAATGATCTTAACTTTCTGTTTCCATGCTGTTGGACTTTCAGACTCAATAAATAATTATGCCAAATCTAGAAAGCAGCAGAAAAGTTACTTGAAATAACTATCTCCAATGCTGTGAAACACAAAGCAACAAAATGTGGTGAGAATAATCAAAGTTATTTTTGAAGCTTTATCTGCTGATTAAAATTGTTTCAATTATAGATGAACTGCTTGTTAGAAAAAAGATCAATCTTATTGGTCATCATTTTCCAGCAAGTTGTTAAACACGGCAGATTCCATTCCGTGAAAATCAAAAACTGCAGCTGCTGGAAATCGGAAATCAAAACGGGAAGTTCTGGAAATACTCAGAGAAACAGTCATCATTTCCGTCCCCCCCTACCTCCACATCAGTCTGAAGAAGGGTCTTTGCCCGAAACGTCACCTATTCCTTCGCTCCATAGATGCTGTCTCACCCGCTGAGTTTCTCAAGTGTTTTTGTCTACCTTTCATTTCAGGCCAAAGACCTTTCATCTGAACTTGAACAGTGAGAAACGAAAATGTGTTTGGAGGAACTGCAGATGCTGGTTTAAACCGAAGACAGATAAAAAAAAAGGCTGGAATAACTCTAGGCTCTTTCTCGGGCGGCATGGTGGCGCAGCAGTAGAGTGGCTACCCTTCAGTGCCAGGGACCCGGGTTCGATGTTGACTACGAATAAGTTTAAGAATAAGGGGTAAGCCGTTTAGAACGGAGATGAGGAAATACTTTTTCACACAGAGAGTTGTGAGTCTGTGGAATTCTCTGCCTCAGAGGGCGGTGGAGGCCGGTTCTCTGGATGCTTTCAAGAGAGAGTGAGATAGAGCTCTTAAAGATAGTGGAGTCAAGGGATATGTGGAGAAGGCAGGAACGGGGTACTGATTGTAGATGATCAGCCATGATCACATTGAATGGCGGTGCTGGCTCGAAGGGCTAAATGACCTACTCCTGCACATATTGTCTATTGCCTCTCTGTACAGAGTTTGTACGTTCTCCCTGTGACCTGTGTGGGTTTACTCCGTGTGCTCTGGTTTTCTCCCACACTCCAAAGACATGCAGGTGTGCAGGTTAATTGGCTTGGTTTAATTGTAAATTGTCCCACGTGTATGTAGGATAGTGTTAGTGTGCGGTGATCGCTGATTGGCGTGGACTCAGTGGGCCAAAAAGGGCCTGTTTCCGTGCTGTATCTCTCAGCTCAGCGGGTCAGGCAGCATTCCTGGAGAAACGAAATAGGTGACGTTTCGGGTCGCGACCCACCGAGTTACTCTGGCCTTTTGTTTCTGTCTTCTAGTGAGTAAACAAGTTAGACCAAAGTATTAAAGAGGGTGGGGAGGAACTTAGGGAACATCTCTGACAGGCTGAGGCCAGTCACCATGGTGATATGCAAAAACTCAGCGAGTCAGGCAGCATCCCTGGAGAACGTGGATTGGTGACATTTTGGGTCGGCACCCTTCTTCAGACTCTTTTGTTGGATGCCATGAGGCACAAGATGACGGCGTAGGCAAGAGTTGAGGAAACACATGTGGCTGTGTTAGCAACCTGTGTGTCAGATTCAGGCACAGTTTCTTCCCAGCTGTTATCAGGCAACTGAACCATCCTACCACAACTAGAGAGCAGTCCTGAACTGCTATGTACCTCATTGGAGACCCCCAGACTATCTTTGACCAAACTTTACTGGCTTTATTTTGCACTAAACGTTATTCACATAATTCCCTTTATCATGTATCTATACACTGTGAATGACTCGATTGTAATCATATATTGTCCTTCCGCTGACTGGTCAGCACGCAACAAAAGCTTTTCACTGTACCTCGGTACACGTGACAGTAAACTAAACTCAAAACATGGTTGTAGTGCCAAAGAGCAGCATGAACCTCCGAGGGGGAGCAGTGAGAGAGGGTCTCACAAAACCGCCATCAGAGAGAGGAGGACTTCTTCAAAGTAGGCAAACCTTGAGGAGATTTTGCAGTGGAGCAGTCAAAATGTAGAAACAAAGAACTGCAGATACTAGTTTTTTTGGGGTTTTTTTGAAATTATTTTTTATTGGAGGTAAATACATATCATATTAAAATCGATACCAGTCTTACATTTTTTAAATTACTAATATCGTCCATTATTATTACAATGTCTCCAATACTTTTTTCTTTTCTTTTTTTTAAACTAAATAGAACTAAAAAGATAGATGAAATAAGGAAAGAAAGAGACAAAAGAGAAGAAACAAAAAAAACAAAAAAACAAAAAAAAAGAAAGAGATAATAAAGAAGAATGGAATAATTTACTACGATAAAAAACTTCATTCGAGATATATTCGTACATTTCAGAGTATAACATTTCATCTATTCCTTGGCACGGGTGTTAGTCAGGTTCTCGTGCTGAACCATTCTGACCCTTTAAATAGTCAATAAAGGGAGACCATGTTCCGACGAATAGTTCCTGTTTGTCCAACAGGACAAGTCTAATTCTTTCCAAGTGTAAGGTCTCCGTCATTTCTATAATCCACATTTTAATTGTGGGGGTTATAGGGCCTTTCCAAAATTTTAGAATTAATTTTTTCCCAGTTATTATACTATAATCAATAAAGTTTCTTTGAGTTGATATAAATGTTTGATTTAGTTCTAATGTTCCAAGTATTATTAATTTTGGATCCGGGTCCAATTGAATGCTAGTCACTTTAGATATTATTGTGAAAATATTTACCCAGAAATTTTTAATTTTTATGCAATTTGCAAACATATGAGATAAGTTAGCTTCTAAATGTTGACATTTATCACATATTGGTGAGATATGTGGGAAGATTTTATTTAATTTTGTTTTAGAATAATGTAATCTATGTATTACTTTGAATTGTATTAGAGAATGTCTGGCATTTAATGAACATTGATGTATGTGTTGTAAACTTTCTTCCCAAGTATCTTTCGTTATTATTTGATTTAGTTCTTTTTCCCAAGTTTGTCTGTGTAAGTCCGTCAATGGAATATCACTGTCTAATAAAATATTATATATATAAGATATTAGTTTTTCTGTATTAGGATGTTTATTCCAACAGTCGTCAAAAATTTCTGAATTTCTAATTCTAAAATTTCGAGTATTTGCTTTTACGTAATCTCTAAGTTGAAGATATCTGAAAAAATCATTTACTTGAAGTCCATAAGTCTGTTGCAACTCCTGAAATGAAAGAAAAGTGCCTTCCTTATAAAGGTGTCCCATCTTTTTAATTCCATAGTTTTTCCATTGTGTGAAACCTTTGTCCAACCATGAGGGCTTAAACAAAGGGTTATTCGCAATTGGAAGAAAAAGTGATAAATTATCAAGTTTTAATGTCTTTTTTAATTGTTTCCAAATTCGCATAGTACTATATATTATAGGATTTTCCCTATAAATTTTTTAATTTAATTTAGAAGTAGCAAATAGTATCGAGCCGATTTCAAAAGGTGAGCAATCTTCCTTTTCCATTTTTAACCAATCTGGTTGTTGATCTATTTCTTCCAACCAAAAATCCATATTTTTAATGTTAACTGCCCAAAAATAAAACAAAAAGTTTGGTAAAACCAAACCTCCATTTATTTTTGATTTGCACAGGTGTTTTTTGCTTATCCTATGATTCTTATAATCCCAGATAAAGTCACTGACAATGGAATCTAACTTTTAAAAACGTTTTTTGACAAGTATATCGGAATTGTTTGAAAAAGGTATAATATTTGCGGTAAGAAAATCATTTTTATGGCATTAATTTTGCCAACCATTGAGATAGGAAGTGTTTTCCAATACTGAATATTCTTATGTAGTTTATTCAGTAATGGGGGAAAGTTTGCTTTAAATAATGATGTATATATCTTAGTAACATAAATGCCTAGGTATTTAAATTTTTCATTTACTATTTAAAATGGAAATTGTTGTATTATATGTTTATTATGTTCCCTTATTGGCATAATTTCACTTTTATTCCAATTTATTCTGTATCCTGAGAGTGAACCAAATTGGGTTATTAGCTTTAATAAATTTGGAATACTAATTTCTGGTTTTGTAATGTAAATTAATACATCATCTGCGTATAAAGAAATTTTATTCACTGTATCCTTTGTGTTATACCCATATATTTCCGGATGGGTCCTGACTCTTTCTGCGAGTGGCTCTATAACGAGCGCAAATAATAATGGAGACAACGGGCATCCTTGTCTACAACCTCTAGATAGGTTAAATTTAGATGATAACCTTTGGTTTGTTAATATTCTAGCCGTAGGGTTGGTATATAACAGTTTTATCCATGCACAAAATTTCTCGCCCAGCTGCAATTTTTCCATCACCGAAAATAAATAGGGCCATTCCACCTGATCAAAAGCTTTTTCAGCATTGAGTGAGATTATTGCTAGATCTTCATTAATATTTCTCTTTGAATATCTTATATTAAATAATCTTCTTAGATTGTAATATGAATACCGCTTCTGAATAAAACCTGTTTGGTCAGGGTGTATTAGTTTATTCATCACTGTACTTAATCTGTGCGCTAAAATTTTGGTTAGTATTTTCTGATCTGTATTTAAAAGTGCAATTGCTCTATATGATCCTGGATCTTCCGGATCCTTATTAGCTTTAGGAATAAGTGTTATTATAGATTCATTTAAGGTATCTGGAAGTTTCTGTTGAGTATAAATATGTTCATACAGCATTTGTAAACGTGGAGAAAGCAAATCATACATTTTTTTATAGAATTGCAGATACTAGTTAATACACAAAAAGACACTATGGTGATATGCAAACTGAGAATCAGTCTGGTACATGTTGCATGAACCGAAAACGAACAACAAATGTTGGAAATGCGTTTTAGTCATAATTTGGCAACAGATTAACATCGGGGCAGATCCCACTCAATGAAAATCAGACCATATCTGAGAAAATGTAGAAACAGAGAACTGCAGATGCTAGTTTATACCAAATATAGACACACAAAGTGCTGGAGTAACACAGCGGGTCAGGCAGCATCTCTGGACAAAAAGGATGGGTGATGTTTTGGGTCAGAACCTGTCTTTAGACACATGGACGGCTCTACAAGTGTGACATAGAAAATAGGTGCAGGAGTAGGCCATTCGGACCTTCGAGCCAGCACCGCCATTCAATATGATTGTGGCTGATCATCCAGAATCAGTACCCTGTTCCTGCTTTCGCCCCATATCCCTTGATTCCTTTCTGTGACGCCTTTATAGTAGTGGAAGCCATGGGATCCAGCAAGAAAGATCTCTCAGAGGCACAGATGTGCTAAGTCTCTTCACGTGAGGGGCGAAGATTTCATAGGAACCTGATGGGCAACTTTTTCACGCGAAGGGTTAATATATCGGGACCCGAAATGGTAGCTGGTTTATCTTTCCACAGAAGCTGATAGAAAAGTCCCACATTTGTTGTTTATATATATTAATATAAACCTGAAGGGTAACATTTTTTATGCAAAGGGTGGTGGGTATATAGAAAGAGCTGCCAGAGGAGGTAGTTGATGTAGGTAATAGAGCAACGTTTAAGAAACATTTAGACAGGTACATGGATAGGACAGGTTTAGAGGGATAAGGGCCAAAAGCAGGCAGGTGGGATTATAGATGGGACATGTTGGTCGGTGTGGGCAAATTGGGCCTAAGGGGGGTTTCCACGCTGTAAGACTCGATGAATATCATAGTAGATACAATGAGAATACTGGAACTGGGAGATTAGAATGGCATTGCTGCAGGAGGCAGAGCTAGTGGAAGTGTAGTTCCACTTAAACAACTTGCCTATGGAGAAATATTACAGCATGTTCAAGTGAGGACAAACGGACGGGCAACCTTAGTGATTGACAGTGCACAAAAATGCTGGAGAAACTCAGCGGGTGCAGCAGCATCTATGGAGCGAAGGAAATAGGTAACGTTTCGGGCCGAAACCCTTCTTCAGACTTATCTGCCTCATCTTAGTGATTGACACATTGCTTTAGATTTTAGATTAGATTAGAGATACAGCGCGGAAACAGGCCCTTCGGCCCATCGAGTCCGCGCCGACCAGCGATCACCCCGTACACTAGTACTATGCAACGCACACCAGGGACAATTGACAATTTTTACCGAAGCCTATAAATCTGTACGTCTTTGGAGTGTGGGAGGAAGCAGGAGCACCCGGAAAAATCCTGGGTCACAGGGAGAACGTACAAACTCCGTACAGACAGCACCCGTGGTCAGGATCAAACCCGGGTCTCTGGCGCTGTAAGGCAGCAACTCTACCGCTGCGCCACCGTGCCGCCCATTTGCTGTCCAAATTGTGGCACCTACCATGCACATAAAAACAGTTCCTTGCTACCCTTTTAATTTTAAATTACAAATTTCCTTCTACATTTCCTTTCTCTTTCTCACTCCTTGTAATCCCAACTTTCAACATCAAAATTCATTGAATGGGATAAAATTAGGATGTCTAGAAAAATAAGTTTTGCTTATTTCAGTCTACATATCCGTTTAAATACCGCCTGTCAGCTCTCAAGCATTAAAATTAACTGTTACATCACTTCAGCGGCATCTCTTGAGATCTTAATTATTGTTTGAGATGATAAAGATGTCAACAGTAAGTTAAAAATGTTCCTTTCTGACATTTCTTTTCAGTTTCTTCTCTCTTTCTCTAAATCCACTGTTTAAAAAAAAAAATCATTGCTGTCTCCTAAAGGCACGTGCTTTGATAGGATAAAGTGTAGGAAGGAGCAGCAGATGCTGGATTAAACTGAAGATAGACACAAAATACTGGAGCTACTCAGCTGGTCAGGCAGCATCTCTGGAGCAAAGGAACAGGGTCGAGACCTTTCTTCAGACTGAGAGTCAGGGGAAAGGGAAAAGAGAGATATAGATGGTACATAGAACAAATGAATGAGAGATCTGCAAAAAGTAACGATGATCAAGGAAAGGTGGAGCCCACAATGGTCCATTGTTGGTTGTGGGCGATGTGAAAACGAGTTATACAGACAATGAAACTCAAAAGCGAAACTAGTACGATGACTAGGGTGGGGGAGGAACGGAGGGAGAGGGGATGCAAGGGTTACTTGAAATTGGAGAAATCAATATTCGTCGTACCACTGGGGTGTAAGCTGCCCAAGCGAAATATGAGATGCTGTTCCTCCAATTTGCGTTTGGCCTCACTCTGACAATGGAGGAGACCCACGACAGGAAGGTCAGTGTGGGAATGGGAGGGGGAGTGAAAGCATTTCACTTGGTGTCTGCAAACAGGGGGAGGGGGGAGGGGGTGGAGGTGAAGAGAGCGGCTATTACTTGAAATTGGAGACTTCAATGTTCATGCCATTGGACCCAAGCGAGATATGAGGCGTCTCATACCGGAGCGATTTTTCAGACCAATTGACGTCATCCACAGCGATTGCTCCTGGATCGAAGGGACTGGCTGCGTTTTGGATATTGACTGCCC
>CM075986.1:10066656-10111174 GCA_038087875.1 Malacoraja senta
GAGGGGATGTAAGGGTTACTTGATGTTAGAGTAGTCCATTGTTCATACTGCCTAAGAGAAATATGAGGTGCTGCTCCTCCAATTTGCGTTTGGCCTCGCTCGGACAGTGGAGGAGGCCCAGGACAGAAAGGTCAGTATAGGAATGGGAAGGGGAGTTAAAGTGTTTGGCAACCGGGAGATCACGTAGGCCGAGGCAGCATTTTGGGTAAGGACTGTTCTTCAGACTGAATCATTTCTATCCATGTTCTCCAGAGATGCTGTCTGACCCGCAGAGTTATTCCAGTACTTTGTGTCTTTTTTTTTGTCAGCAAGCATCTGCAGTTCCTTATGTCTAGAGCAGTGAAGGTGGTTACAGACTGATCTATCATCAACAAATATTTGCCACACATTCCTTCGATAAACTCAAATGTATACACAAGGAACTGCAGTTGCTGGGATCTTGAGCAAAGCACACAAAGTGCTGGAGGAACTCAGCGGGTCAGACAGCATCTATGGAGGGAAATGGATAGGCCATGCTGTTTGTCCATTCCCTCCCCCGCTGTTGCCTGGCCCGCTGAGTTCCTCAAGCACTTTGTGTTTTGCTCAATGAACTCCAAGCCTGACACCCAAGAACATCTTAAGAACTCTGTGGTAAGGAACTGCAGATGCTGGTTTAAATCATAGACACAAAATCCTGGAGTAACTCAGCGGCTCAGGCATCTTCACTGGAAAAAGGAACAGGTGATATTTTGGGTCGAGACCTTTCCTCAGGCTGTGACACAAAATGCTGGAGTAACTCTGGTGCATCTCTGGTGAAAAGGAATAGGTGATGTTTTGGGTCAGACCCATCTTCAGACTTCAGATTGAAGAAAGGTCCCGACTTGAAACGTCACCTTTTCTTTTTATCCAGAGATGCTGCCTGACCCACTGAGCTACTCCAGAATTTTGTGTCTATCTTTGGTATAAACTACTAGCAGTCTGAAAAGTCAAATATTTGTGTGAGGATCGCAGTGGATCAGGCAGCATCTGGGAGGGAATGGATGGATGACTCTTTGGGTGGGGACCCTTCTTCAGACTCCCCTGAAACTCTGAGGAGTTTAAGTTTGGTGAATAGGATTTAAAGTTGCAATAGGAAATCAACTTCAAAGGTCTATTTTTAATCATTATATATAGAAAGGAAACCGACAGCAATGTCAGGCAAAAAGTTTGTATCTCTGCCAATTGTGGTTAACTCTTTTGTTCCCAAATCAATTTATTTCTAACTTAGGAAGAATTTATCTTGTGGTACAAAATATTAGTTACAGAGAATAGTGGAGAAATAGGGTAGGTGAAGTCTGAATTTTAACTTTTAGAAAGTGTTGTTGCGATTAATGGCAGTGACTGGCAGAAGAGCGGGGAGGGGTGGGGAGGGTGGAGCAAAGGGAAGTCAAATGTTTAGAATAGAGATACAGGGCGGAAACGGGACCTTAGGCCCACCGAGTCCGCACCAACCTGCGATCCTACACACTAGAGACAATTCACAATTGTTTACCCGAAGCGAATTAACCTGCAATTCTGCACGTCTTTTGAGTGGTGGGAGAAACCGGAGCACCCGGAGAAAACCCACGTGGTCACGGGGAGAACGTACAAACTCCATACGGCCAGGATTGAACCCAGCGTCTCTGGTGCTGTCAGGTAGCAACTCTACCGCCGTTTAAGACAAAGTTGAGAATTTGTTTTTCTTTCCAAGAGCCGTGTGTGTTTGTGACTTTGACCTCAGAGAGCAGTGGGAACAGATTATTTGAATGTATTTAGTGCAGTGGGACATTCTTATAAAGCAAGGGGATGTACGTTCTGTCTCCGTGACTGCGTGGGTTTTCTCCGGGTGCTCTAGTCTCTTCCCACTCCAAAGACGTACAGGTTTGTAGGTTAATTTGAGGTGCTGCTCCTCCAATTTGCGTTTGGCCTCGCTCGGACAGTGGAGGAGGCCCAGGACAGAAAGGTCAGTATAGGAATGGGAAGGGGAGTTAAAGTGTTTGGCAACCGGGAGATCACGTAGGCCGAGGCAGCATTTTGGGTAAGGACTGTTCTTCAGACTGAATCATTTCTATCCATGTCTCCAGAGATGCTGTCTGACCCGCAGAGTTATTCCAGTACTTTGTGTCTTTTTTTTTGTCAGCAAGCATCTGCAGTTCCTTATGTCTAGAGCAGTGAAGGTGGTTTACAGACTGATCTATCATCAACAAATATTTGCCACACATTCCTTCGATAAACTCAAATGTATACACAAGGAACTGCAGTTGCTGGGATCTGAGCAAAGCACACAAAGTGCTGGAGGAACTCAGCGGGTCAGACAGCATCTATGGAGGGAAATGGATAGGCCATGCTGTTTGTCCATTCCCTCCCCCGCTGTTGCCTGGCCCGCTGAGTTCCTCAAGCACTTTGTGTTTTGCTCAATGAACTCCAAGCTGACACCCAAGAACATCTTAAGAACTCTGTGGTAAGGAACTGCAGATGCTGGTTTAAATCATAGACACAAAATGCTGGAGTAACTCAGCGGGGCAGGCAGCATCTCTGGAGAGAAGGAATGGGTGAGGTTTTGGGTCAAGACCCTTCTACAGACTAGTTGGGGAAAATGAAATGAGGGATATAGACAGTATTGCCTGTTTCCTTTATCATCTTTACTTTTTGCATATCTTTCATCCTTTTCTTCTATATCTCTCTGCATCACTGTCTATATCTCTCGTCTCCCTTTCCCCCAACTAGTCTCGACTCAAAGTCACCCGTTCCTTCTCTCCAGAGATGCTGCCTGTCCCGCTGAGTTACTCCAACATTTTGTGTCAATCTTCGTAAGAAAACTGATTCTTTTAGAGTTTTCGGCGAGGAACATTGTGTATTTTACCAGTGATTCGGCTGTGGTTTGGAAGGGGAGGCACAAAGGTACGAAGCCAGAGATTTCTGATCCTTCGACTCTACAGACAGCTGTAGTTGGCAGATTTTTAATGACCTGCGTGTAATCTATTCATTGAGACGGCAATGATTTCTGCTACTCAGATTTACAAACAGAAACCAGGAATTGATCAGTGGGAAGAAATAATTTGGCCATACACGGCTGTGCCCAAGTCTTTGACCACGTATCCAATTAGTCTCGCACCCTGCTGTGTCTCCTCAGCGCTACAATATTTTCCTTTTTATATATAATGACAAACCTTCACATCTCGACCTTGAAGAGTGAATTGCTAAACTATATGCTCTGGGGGGGGGGGGGGGGGGGCACAGTGGTAGAGTTGCTGCCTTACAGTGTCAGAGACCTGGGTTCAATCCTGACCATGGGTGCTGTCTGTATGGAGTTTGTACGTTCTCCCTGTGACCGTGTGGGATTTCTCCGGGTGCTCCGGTTTCTACCCACACTCCACAGACGGCAGGTTTGTAGGATAATTGGCCGTGGTAAAATTGTCCCTCGTGTGTGTAGGATAGAACGAGTGTAATGGGTGATTGCTGGTCGGCGCGAACTTGGTGGGCCTGTTAACGTGCTGTATCTCGCAAGTAAATTCTGGTTAAAATTCACTGGAAAGTTTTGAATTGTATATGGTTGGTTTTCTTTGCTCACCTTTAAGGATTCAGAGAAAACAATTGAGCTTGTCATTATTTTGGTGCCTTTAGCTGGTTAATCACCTTGAAGAAAGCCCACAATTATGCGGCAGCTGGTCTCAGATGAAATACTAACTTGCTGTTAGGAAGCTAAATCCTCTGTCTCCAGCCCTTCATCACACTGTCGCATTTCTTTCTCTGGCCACTGTCTCAGACAGGTTCCGGTTCGATCCTGGCATCAGTAAAAGCTCCTATTTCCTTCCCATTGAACCTAGATCATCACAAACATCCGACCAATCAGCCTCAATACAACAATACAATTAAAACATTTATCTTTGCTTTAGTTACACATAGACTTGTTTACAGAGTCATCGAGTCTTACAGGGTAGAAACAGGCCCTTTGGCTAACTCGCCTACACCAACCAAAATGTCCCATCTAGACCAGCACCACCTGCCTGCATTTGGCCCATATCCCTCTAAATCTATCCGATCTATGTACCTGTCTAAATGCTTTTTAAATGTTGTGATAGCCCCTGCCTCAACAACCTCCTCCGGCAGCTCTTTCTTTATACCCACCACCCTTTGTATAAAAAAAAGTTACCCCTCAGGTTTAAAAGCAAATGCTGGAACTTTTCTATCGGCTTCTGTGGAAAGAGAAACCAGCTAACATTTTGGGTCGCAATACATTATCTGACTTCCTTTTTCCATGTATGCTACTTAACTGTCAAACCCAATGACAATATCCAATGTCCACAATGCGGAAGAGATGAATTGGACAGTACCCTAGCTTATAGAAGGGCCATTCAGAAGCCTGATAACAGTGGGGGAAGAAGCTATTCCCGAGTCTGGTGTTATGTGGTTTCTATGCCAAAAATTGAACCAATACCAGATAATCATTTTCATGTGCGTGATATATATATATATATATATATATATATATATATAAAATATTTTCAATTAGATTTCTGGTTTGGTGACCAGTTATACCAAGCCCATTGCCTCGTACTGACCCTGCCAGTTTAGTTTAGAGATGCAGCATGGAAACATCACCGAGTCCACGCCAATCCATCGATCACCCAATCTCATGTTCATAAGTTCCAGCAGCAGAATTAGGCCATTAAGTCTACTCTGCCAATCATGGCCGATCTATCGTTCCCTCTCAACCCCATTCTCCTGCCTTCTCCCCATTACCCCTGACCACCCATACTATTGAAGAATCTGTCAACCTCCACCTTTTAAAAAATATCCATTGACTTGGCCTCTACGGCATATGCATTCCACAGATTCACCACCCTCTGACTAAAGAAATTCCTCCTCATCTCCTTTCAAAAGGAACGTTCTATAACTGAGGCTAAGTCTCTTGTCCTGGACTCTCCCACTATTGGAGACATCCTCTCCACATCCACTCTATCCAGACCTTTCACTATTGCGTACGTTTTGAAAGAGGTCCCCCCTCATCCCTCTACTTTACTGATCCTTCCTGTACTCCCCTTCACTACCTTCCTGTCTGCTTTAGTGTCTGGTTATTATTATTTTTTGTTCCTCTCCCTTTGCTCGAGGGTCTGCATGGCTCCATTTCCATCCTGATCAGAGTGTATATATAAGGTTGCTTGCTATGTGCAGTCTCTTCAATATTCTGGAGTTTTGGTTAGTGAGAAAAGAGTCACTGTAAAATTCGCAACCAGGAAGTGAAAGTGTAAGAGGAATAGCTTTGGTGTAACTGAAACCACAATCGGTATCAAAACCTGAGCCAGGCCTTTTGCAGTGAATAACATTGAGTTTGACTAGATGCCTGAAGACATCAAAACCTTTCTTGGAGAATCCCAAATGGGTTGTGGAGGGATGGAATGAGAGTGATCAAGAAAGGTTTATGAAACATTTTGTTCATAAATTCATGTGATAGGAGCAGAATTAGGCCATTCGGCCCATCAACTCTACTCCGTCATTCAATCATGGCTGATCTATCTTTCCCTCTCCACCCCATTTTCCTGCCTTCTCCCCGTAACCTCTGACACCCATACTAATCAAGAATCTATAATAATAATAATAATAATAATAATATCTTTTATTGTCATTGCACAGAGGTACGAGATTTGGTATGCAGCTTCCATCCGATGTAATAACTTAATTAGCTAAAAATGTAGACACCCATAGAAACATGATTTAAAAAAGAAAAACAAAACAGTTAAAACAGTATAAAGTGCAAATAGGTCTGTGGCCAGGTCGATGTGCGACGTGACCATCCGAGGGAGACAGTCCATGGGGGGGTGGGGGAGGCACTCAGCAGGACCGGTTCAGAGCAGCTATAGCTCTGGGGATGAAGCTATTCCTAAGTCTGGAGGTGCGGGCGTAGAAGGCCTTGTAACATCTACCGGGTGGTAGAAGTTCGAACAGACTATTGCAAGGGTGTGAGGAGTCTTTGTGAATGCTGATGGCCTTCCTGAGGCACCGTGTATTGTAGATGCCCTCCAAGGCTGGTAGCTGTGTCCCAATTATTGTTGGTGGACCATGTGAGGTCCTCTGAAATGTGTGTGCCCAGAAATCTCAATCTCTGCCTTAAAAATATCCATTGACTTGGCCTCCACACCCTCAATGGCAATGAATTCCACAGATTCACCACCATGTGACTAAAGAAATTCCTCCTCATCTCCTTCTTAAAGGCACGGCCTTTTATTTTGAGGCTATGGCCTATGGCCCGAGACTCTCCCACTAGTGGAAACACCCTCTCCACATCTACTCTATCCAGGCCTTTCACTATTCAGTAAGTTTCAGTGAGGTGTCCCCTCACCCTTCTAGACTCCAGTGAATACAGGCCCAATGCTGTTTTTATGCAGATTTTATTCAGGCATGCAGGAGAGATGGGTGGTGTCAGGAACCTTGTATGCAAACCTATTGATTTATGGTCACCAGGTTGCCGTACTTGGTAAAATGTGTAGAAAGGTACTGCAGATGCTGGTTTAAACCGAAGATAGACACAAAATCCTGGAGTAACTCAGCGGCCCAGGCATCTTCACTGGAAAAAGGAACAGGTGATATTTTGGGTCGAGACCTTTCCTCAGGCTGTGACACAAAATGCTGGAGTAACTCTGGTTGCATCTCTGGTGAAAAGGAATAGGTGATGTTTTGGGTCAGACCCATCTTCAGACTTCAGATTGAAGAAAGGTCCCGACTTGAAACGTCACCTTTTCTTTTTATCCAGAGATGCTGCCTGACCCACTGAGCTACTCCAGAATTTTGTGTCTATCTTTGGTATAAACTACTAGCAGTCTGAAAAAGTCAAATATTTGTGTGAGGATCGCAGTGGATCAGGCAGCATCTGGGGAGGGAATGGATGGATGACTCTTTGGGTGGGGACCCTTCTTCAGACTCCCCTGAAACTCTGAGGAGTTTAAGTTTGGTGAATAGGATTTAAAGTTGCAATAGGAAATCAACTTCAAAGGTCTATTTTTAATCATTATATATAGAAAGGAAACCGACAGCAATGTCAGGCAAAAGTTTGTATCTCTGCCAATTGTGGTTAACTCTTTTGTTCCCAAATCAATTTATTTCTAACTTAGGAAGAATTTATCTTGTGGTACAAAATATTAGTTACAGAGAATAGTGGAGAAATAGGGTAGGTGAAGTCTGAATTTTAACTTTTAGAAAGTGTTGTTGCGATTAATGGCAGTGACTGGCAGAAGAGCGGGGAGGGGTGGGGAGGGTGGAGCAAAGGGAAGTCAAATGTTTAGAATAGAGATACAGGGCGGAAACGGGACCTTAGGCCCACCGAGTCCGCACCAACCTGCGATCCTACACACTAGAGACAATTCACAATTGTTTACCCGAAGCGAATTAACCTGCAATTCTGCACGTCTTTTGAGTGTGGGAGAAACCGGAGCACCCGGAGAAAACCCACGTGGTCACGGGGAGAACGTACAAACTCCATACGGCCAGGATTGAACCCAGCGTCTCTGGTGCTGTCAGGTAGCAACTCTACCGCCGTTTAAGACAAAGTTGAGAATTTGTTTTTCTTTCCAAGAGCCGTGTGTGTTTGTGACTTTGACCTCAGAGAGCAGTGGGAACAGATTATTTGAATGTATTTAGTGCAGTGGGACATTCTTATAAAGCAAGGGGATGTACGTTCTGTCTCCGTGACTGCGTGGGTTTTCTCCGGGTGCTCTAGTCTCTTCCCACTCCAAAGACGTACAGGTTTGTAGGTTAATTGTCTTCAGTAAAAATTGTAAATTGACCCTAGTGTGCAGGATAGTTTTATTGTACGGGGTGATCGCTGGCTGGCGTGGACTCGGTGAGCCGAAGGGTCTGTTTCTGCGCTGTATCACTAAAATAAACTGGTTTGATCCTGACCTCGGTCGGGTGTTGTCTGTGTGTGAAGTTTGCACTTTCTTCCTGTGACTGTGGATTTCCTCCGAATCCTCTTCTCCCACATTCGAAAGAAATTTGCAGGTGAATTGGCCTCTGTAAATGTCCCCTTGCGTGCAGGGAGGGGATGTGAAAGTGGGATAACACAGCACTCGTGAACGGGTGAACGATACTCGATGGGCTGAAGGGCCTGTTTCCATGCAGGGTCTCGAAACTAAACCAAAGGGTGACTAGGCTTCAAAAGTACTTCATTGAAGCAGACGTTATGGGGTATCCTAAGAATGTGAATGTGTAGGAAGGAACTGGCGATGCTAGTTTATACTGAAGATAGACACAAAATGCTGGGAGTAGCTCAACGGGTCAGGCAGCATCTCTGGAGAAAAGGAATCTATTTGAAGAAGGGTTCCGATCTGAAATGTCACCTATTCCTTTTGACCAGAGATGCTGCCTGACCCACTGAGTTACTTCATCATTTTGTGTCTGTCTAAGAATGTGAATTAATTTTGTTTAGAGATAACAACAGGGAAACAGGGCCTTTGGCCCACCTAGTCCACGCCGACCAGCGATCACCCCATTCACTAACACTATCCTACACAATAGGGACATTTACAGTTTTTACTAAAGCCAAATTAACCTACAAACGTGTACGTCTTTGGAATGTGGAAGGAAACCGGAGCACCCGGGGAAACCCACGCGGTCACAGGGAGAGTGTACAAACTCCGTACAGACAGCAACCGTAGTCAGGATGGAACCTGGGTCTCTGGCGCTGTAAGGCAGCAACTCTACCGCTGTGCCACTGTGCCATCCCAAACTAGAACACAAGGCAGGTTTTCTGCTTGAATAAAGGGGACGCTGATTTGTAATTGTCTCTCACGTAACAGTTTCCTGATGACGGCCTACTATGGATTCTTACAACTTCTTCGAAGAAGATATCAGTATTCTGGCGCAGGAGGGACTCCACGATGAGGATCTCTGGGTGGAGACGCCCAACACTGACCTTACAGGAGAGGAACACTCCGCGTCCCACTTTGCACTGATCACCGCCTACAACGATATCAAGCAGAGGTTGATCGGGATGGAACGGGACAACACCACTTTGAAGAGGAAGCTCCGACAGTACGATCTCAAGGTAAATCTCGGCAGCAGATTTCGTGATTTTTTTGTTTGTTTTTTGCTCGTTGATGTGAAGCCACACAGATGAGGGTGTTTTGTTTTTGCAAAAGTGGGTGATTTTGCAGATAGTGAAGATGGTTGTGAAAAGTTGCAGCATGACCTTGATCGATTGGTCAGGTGGGCTGAGGAATGGTTGATGGAATTTAATACAGAGAAATGTGAGATGTAGAAATTTGGGAAGTCTAACCTAAAGTAGATATGAATGGTAGGGCTCTGGGTAGTGTTGTCGAGCAGATGGGTCTAGGTGTGCAGGTGCATGGTTGTGCAGGTGTGCAGGTAGATCAGGTAGTCAAAAAGACTTTTGGCACATTGGCCTTCATCAGCCAGAGTATTGAGTATAGAAGTTGGGAAGTTATGTTGCAGTTGTATAAGGCGTTGGTGAGGCCGCATTTAGAGTATTGTTTTCAGATATGGGCACCATGTTATATGAAAGATATAGTCAAGCTGGAAATGGTAGAGAGAAGAATTACGTGGATGTTGCCAAGACTAGGTCTGAGCTATAAGGAGAGGTTGAGTAGGCTGGGACTCTATTCCTTGCAGCGCTGGAGGATGAGGGGTGATCTTATAACAGTGTATAAGATCATGAGATGAATAGATCGGGTAGATGCACAGCGTCTCTTGCCCAGAGTAGGTGAATCGAGGACTAGAGGACATACAGTAGGTTTAAGGTGAAGGGGAAAAGATTTAATAGGAATCTGAGGGGTAACATTTTCACACAAAGGCTGGTGGGTAATGGAACAAGCTGTCAGGGGAGATAGTTGAGGCTGGGACTATCCCAACTTTTAAGAAACAGTTAGACAGGTACAAGGATAAGAGGTTTAGAGGGACATGGCCCAAATACGGACAGGTGGGACTAGTGTAGCTAGGACACGTTGGCCGGTGTGGGCAAATTGGGCCGAAGGGCCTGTTTCCACACTGTATCACTCTATGACTCTAAGCCGAGAAGTGTCCTATCATAGTTGGATATTCCTCTGTGTATTAAAACATGAGCTGCCCATGTGCTTTTATTTCTGGCAGCATGATAGTGAGAAACCTAAATGCAAGGTTTACAGAGAATGATGAGTTATCTAGGGCGGCTCTGTGGTAGAGTCCCTGCCTTACAGCGTCAGAATGATGGGTCTGAAGAAGGGTCTCGACCTGAAACGTCACTCATTCCTTCTCTGCAGAGATGCTGCCTGTTCCGCTGAGTTACTCCAGCTATTTGTGTGTATCTTCAGATCACATATACCATACATAGGTACAATTAGTTCAAACTCAAGTACAATCGATAGAGCAAAGGGGAAGAAACAGAGTGCAGAATATAGTTCTCAGCGTTGTAGTGCATCAGTTCCAGAGACAAAATGTGGGGAAGTCAATCAGTTTGATGAAGGGTACTGATCTGAAACGTTACCTATTCATGTTCTCCAGCCTTGATGCATAACCTTCCAAGTACCTAGTCCAGCTATTTGCGTCTTAAATGACATTGAACGGGTTTGATTGAGTTTAGAGATACAGTGCGGAAACAGGCCCTTCGGTCCACCGAGTCCGCACCGACTAGTGATCACCCCATACACTAGCGCTATCCTACACAATAGGGGCAATTTACAATTTTACCAAAGTCAATTAACCTACAAACCTGTAGTTCTTTGGAATGTGGGAGGAAACCGGAGCACCCGGAGAAAACCCATGCGGTCATGGGGAGAACGTACAAACTCCGCACAGATAGCACATAGTCAAGATCGAACCTGGCTCTCTCCCTGTGAGGCACCAATTTTACCACACTGCCGCCATGAGAAGAATAATTGAGAAGAAGGCTCTCGAACCGAAATGTCACCCATTCCTTCTATCCAGTGACGCTGCCTGGCCCGATGGGTTACTCCAGCATCTTGTGCCTATCGTTGCTGCCCCTGGTCGTGATGAGTTGATTTGATTGAGTTGAAAGTTTGGGCAAAGTCAGTAATATACCAGCAAAATTAATGGACTGAATCACCACCCATATTTAGTCACATTGCTGTCCTCCACATGGAGCTCCTTGACACGTAGTGAGTTTGGCCTCTGCTTCAGCAGAGTGGTCACGGTGGCGCAGCGGTAGAATTACTGCCTTACAGCGAATGCAGCGCCGGAGACCCGGGTTCGATCCCGACTACGGGTGCTGTCTGTACGGAGTTTGTACGATCTCCCCGTGACCTGCGTGAATTTTCTCCGAGATCTTCGGTTTCCTCGCACACTCCAAAGACGTACAGGTTTGTAGGTTAATTGGCTTGGTGTGGGTGCAGGACAGTGTTAATGTGCGGCGATCACTGGTCGGCGCGGACCCGGTGGGCCGAAGGGCCTGTTCCCGCGCTGTATCTCTACACTAAACATAACTAAAAAGCAAGAGGTTCCTTTGTTAAAGTTGAAGCTGCAATTGAAGCACTGGGCCAGCAGGGGAGCTGGTGCTCATAACTAAATATAGCACCACGGTGAACGGGATACGGTGTGATCTGTGTGAAAGTGGGTCAGTTTGTGAGCTCCTCGATTACCTGAGACATGAGGATTACCCAGCAAACACGGGCAATCAGCCAGTCAAAATCTTTTTCTCCCGAAGGGGAGTTTTAGCGCGAGGGAATTACCAAATAGGTGTTTGGGTAAGCAGTAACCGAACTGCACAAGCAAAAATGTTTTTAATTCACAAACAAATTCAAAGCCAGAACAGACAAAGGGCTCGGATGTTCATGGCTCCAGTCCGTGCAGCTTTCGATTGTAACATTAACATTCTTATTGTCTGATTTCAAACTGTGTCTTATCAATAAATAATGAAATGTTCACCAGCCATCCTCTGATATCTCTATTCTAAAATTCTTACTGGCATTGAAAATGGCTTTGAATGCTGAGAGTTGAGTTTGGTTTGGTCTATTATGGTCACGTGTACTGAGGTACAGTGAAAAGCTTTTTGTTGCGTGCTATCCAGTCAGCAAACGGACTATACTGGGTACCGAACTGAAACGTAATTTTTCCATTCCACCCACAGATGCCGCTTGACTCGCTGGTTATCTATCTCCAGCACTTTGTTTATGCTCAAGATTCTCGCATCGACAGTCCCTTGTGACTATCAGTTTAGTCTAGATTAGTTTTATTATTGTCACGCGTACTGAGGTGCAGTGAAAAGCTTTTTTGTTCCGTGCTGTCCAGTCAGCGAAAAGACTATACGTGATTATAGTCAAGCCGTCCACAGTGTACAGATATAGGATAAAGCGAATACTGTTTAGTGAAAGGTAAAGTTTGATTAAAGATCGCCCGAAGGCCACCAATGAGGTAGATAGTAGCTCAGGACTGTTCTCAAGTTGTAGATAGGATGGTTCAGGTACCTGATCATCTTCTTAAGGGGCTGACCCACTTGGGCGACCTAATTGACGAGTTTAGAAGAGTTTAAAAAAATGACATGTTGAAGACCTCCTTCGACTATGTAGAAGACCTCCTTCGACTATGTTGAAGACTAGCTACGACTATCTTCGGGAAAATTGGACACCGAATAGTGGAGAGTGAAGACGACCTCCCTTCGACCTCCCTTTGACTATGATGAAGACTATCTATGACTACCTTTGACTACCCTCGATGACCTACGACTAACATGCCGACCTACTACGACTTACTACGACTAAACCTACGAGTAAAAAAAAGTATCGATTTTTTCCATGGCGCCCTTTTTTTTACTCGCTGGCATTATTTAACATATTGAAAAAAAACGCTGCGACCTAGCTGAAGCCTCAAGTACGCGGAGACCACTCTCGAGCATGAAGGAGAGTTACGAAGACCTCCTACGACCCTGTGTCGACCATGCTGCATGTATGAGTCGAGGGCGAACTTGCGGATTAGGTCGCCCAAGTGGGACAGTCCCTTATCGAGTCCACACACAAGATTAGTTGTTGTTCAGCCAGAGCTGAACACACTTCTTGGCATCTACATACAATGGTGTCTGTCTTGTCGCTTCTTGTGCGTGCTGGTGGAAAGATTGGTGGAAACAGGGCCGCGACGTGAATGCTCTTTCCTTGACCCCAGTTACGTGATAATAGCTGGGAAAAAAACCTATCTGTGAATCTGGAGGTATGCTTTTTCAAAGTAGGGTAAACAGTGAAACACATTTCCCTTCGCTGATGGTAGACAGAAATGCTGGAGAAACTCAGCGGGTGAGGCAGCATCTATGGAGCAAAGGAATAGGTGATGTTTCGGGTCGAAACCCTTCTTCAGACTGAAACCTCCCTTCACTGAGGTATCTATAAACACAAGGCAAAGGTTTAAGCTGAGAGTTAGGAGATTGATAGGGTATTTGGAGAATAATTTTTTTCACCCACTGGGTAGCTGAAATTTGGAACATATTGCCTGAGGGGGTGGGGCAGGCGGCGACTTCATAACATTTGATTGGTATTAAGATGTGCACTTGGAAAGCAGTGGCATAAAGGCTGCAATCTGAATGCTAGAAAGTGTGTTTAGTTTCGATATGTTCTTCAAGACAAGTCAAGAGCATTTCATTATCTCACGCACTGGGACCAGAAAAGTGAAATTCTTACGCGCTGCAGTTTTATAGGCATATTAATGCAACAGAACAAATGAATGTACATAGAGTGCTGGAGTAACTCAGCAGGTTGGGCAACATCTCTGGAGAATATGGACAGCTGATGTTTTGGGTTGGGACTTGAAATGTCATGTATTCATGTTCTCCAGAGATGCTGCATAAACACGCTGAGTTACTCTAGGACTTTGTAAACCTGTATCTGCAGTTCCCTATTTCTGCAAATAAATATACAATAAACTATAATAAAATAAATGATACTAATAAAAGTCACCCAGTATAACTTAAAAGTTATACTTAACAGTTATACTAGCTAACTTTTATAAGTAGAATGACATAATATAAGTTATACCAGGTAGCCAGATCATAATAGTACATAATAGTAGTTTGAGGTTTTTTTATTAGACAATAGACAATAGGTGCAGGTGTAGGCCATTCGGCCCTTTGAGCTAGCACCGCCATTCAATGTGATCATAGATACATAGAAAATAGGTGCAGGAGTAGGCCATTCGGCCCTTCGAGCCTGCACCGCCATTCAATATGATCATGGCTGATCATCCAACTCAGTATCCCGTACCTGCCTTCTCTCCATACCCCCTGATCCCTTTAGCCACAAGGGCCACATCTAACTCCCTCTTAAATATAGCCAATGAACTGGCCTCAACTACCCTCTGTGGCAGAGAGTTCCAGAGATTCACCACTCTCTGTGTGAAAAAGTTTTTCCTCATCTCGGTCTTAAAGGATTTCCCCCTTATCCTTAAGCTGTGACCCCTTGTCCTGGACTTCCCCAACATCGGGAACAATCTTCCTGCATCTAGCCTGTCCAACCCCACAAGAATTTTGTACGTTTCTATAAGATCCCCTCTCAATCTCCTAAATTCTAGCGAGTATAAGCCAAGTCTATCCAGTCTTTCTTCATATGAAAGTCCTGACATCCCAGGAATCAGTCTGGTGAACCTTCTCTGCACTCCCTCTATGGCTATAATGTCCTTCCTCAGATTTGGAGACCAAAACTGTACGCAATACTCCAGGTGTGGTCTCACCAAGACCCTGCACAACTGCAGTAGAACCTCCCTGCTCCTATAATCAAATCCTCTTGCTATGAAGGCCAACATACCATTCGCTTTCTTCACTGCCTGCTGCACCTGCATGCCTACTTTCAATGACTGGTGTACCATGACACCCAGGTCTCGCTGCACCTCCCCATTTCCTAATCGGCCACCATTTAGATAATAGTCTGCCTTCCCGTTTTTGCCACCAAAGTGGATAAACTCACATTATCCACATTATACTGCATCTGCCAAACATTTGCCCACTCACCCAGCCTATCCAAGTCACCTTGCAGTCTCCTAGCATCCTCCTCACAGCTAACACTGCCCCCCAGCTTAGTGTCATCCGCAAACTTGGAGATGTTGCTTTCAATTCCCTCGTCCAGATCATTAATATAAATTGTAAATAGCTGGGGTCCCAGCACTGAGCCTTGCGGTACCCCACTAGTCACTGCCTGCCATTGTGAAAAGGACCCGTTTACTCCTACTCTTTGCTTCCTGTTTGCCAGCCAGTTCTCTATCCACATCAATACTGAACCCCCAATACCGTGTGATTTAAGTTTGTATCCTAATCTCTTATGTGGTACCTTGTCGAAAGCCTTCTGAAAGTCCAGATACAACACATCCACTGGTTCTCCCCTATCCACTCTACTAGTTACATCCTCGAAAAATTCTATAAGATTCGTCAGACACGATTTACCTTTCGTAAATCCATGCTGACTTTGTCCAATGATTTCACCACTTTCCAAATGTGCTGCTATCCCATCTTTAATAACTGACTCTAGCAGTTTCCCCACTACCGATGTTAGATTAACTGGTCTGTAATTCCCCGTTTTCTCTCTCCCTCCCTTCTTAAAAAGTGGGGTTACGTTTGCTACCCTCCAATCCTCAGGAACTACTCCAGAATCTGATCATGGCTGATCATCCCCAATCAGTACCCCGTTCCTGCCTTCTCCCCATATCCCCTGACCGCTATTTTTAAGAGCCCCTATCTAGCTCTCTCTTGAAAGCATCCAGAGAACCTGCCTCCACCGCCCTCTGAGGCAGAGAATTCCACAGACTCACCACTCTCTGTGAGAAAAAGTGTTTCCTCGTCTCCGTTCTAAATGGCTTACTCCTTATTCTTAAACTGTGGCCCCTGGTTCTGGACTTCCCCAACATCGGGAACATGTTTCCTGCCTCTAGCGTGTCCAAGCCCTTAACAATCTTATATGTTTCAATGAGATAACCTCTCATCCTTCTAAACTCCAGAGTGTACAAGCCCAGCTGCTCCATTCTCTCAGCATATGACAGTCCCGCCATCCCGGGAATTAACCTTGTAAACCTACGCTGCACTCCCTCAATAGCAAGAATGTCCTTCCTCAAATTAGAATTTGTCATGTGCATCAAGGTGCAGTGTCGAGTATTGAGTGCAATGTTGTACAAACTCCATAGTGATCTGGTGCTGAGGTAGGGTTTGTAGTTAGGGACGTACAGGGTGGTTCAAGAATCTGATCACTGATAGGCAAGAAGCTGGAGGTAATGGTTCTCGGGCTCCTGAACCTACTTCTCAATGGTTACAGCCAGATGAGAGCATGGTCAAGGTGGTGCGGATCTGCCTTCTTGAGGCGGCGATTCCCCGGAGTTAAGCTGGGGATAGACATGTGGGGCCGAAGGGCCTGTTTCCATACTACATGACAAAGACGTTCAGTGGCTCTTCTTCAAACAGTGCAATAGAAACACACGAGAGGACAGACGTGTCCTTGGTTGGAGATCTATCCAAGAAAGATTCCATCCATCATCTTAAACCTCCCTTGGTGCTCGAATGTCAGTTGGCATACGATAAAAGAATTGGCTGACTGGGCTTATATTCACTGGAATTTCGAAGGATGAGAGGGAATCTTATAGAAACATATAAAATTCTTAAGGGATTGGACAGGCTAGATGTTCCCGATGTTGGGGGAATCCAGAACCAGGGGTCATAGTTTAAGAATAAGGGGTAGGCCATTTAGGAGTGAGATGAGGAAAAACTTTTTCACCCACAGAGTTATGAATCTGGGGAATTCTCTGCCACAGAAAGCGGTGGAGGCCAATTCACTGGATGTTTTCAAGAAGGAGTTAGATATTGCTCTTTGGGCTAACGGAATCGAGAGGTATGGGGCGAAAGCAGGAACGGGGTACTGATTTTGGATGCTCAGCTATGATCATATTGAATGGCCTACTCTTGCACCTGTTTTCTATGTTTCTATGTTTCCATGAGATGCCTGTTCTGAAATCTCGTAAAGTGTGGCTGAAACCTGCAGCTTCCTTATTGCACTCCGAATTGTCACTAACTAAGCTGTGATTGCTGGAGAGAAATAAAGTTGGTGGGTGGATGGTGTGGGGAGAATTCTCCCGCTCGGATGTCAGTGGATGCTCAATGAACCAACCTGAGGTGTTTGAAACAACCAGCCGCCTGACAATTGTAGCGATCAAAATGTTATTTGGTTTAGATTGTTATTGTCACGTGTGCCGAGGTTGTGAAAAGCTGTTTGCTTGGTGCTACCCAGTCAGCGAAAATACCATACATGATTACAATCAAGCTGTCCACAGTGTACAGATACAGGCTAAAGGGAATAACATTTTGTGCAAAATAAAGTCAGATTAAAGATAGTTTGAAGGCCTTCACTGAGGTGGATGATAGGCCAAGACTGCTCAAATAGGTGATAGGATGGTTCAGTTGCCTGATAACAGCTGGGAAGAAACTGTCCCTGAATCTGTATGCAACTTTTGCACCTCTTGCCTGATGGGAGAGGGGAGAAAAGGGAGTGACGTGGGTGAGACTGGTCCTTGATCAACTGAAGAGAGACACAAAAAACTGGAGTAACTCGGCGGCACAGACAGCATCTCTGGAGAGAAGGAATGGGTGACGTTTTGGGTTGAGACCCTTCTTCAGGCTTGATTAT
This sequence comes from Malacoraja senta, assembly GCA_038087875.1. Lineage (NCBI taxonomy): Eukaryota > Metazoa > Chordata > Chondrichthyes > Rajiformes > Rajidae > Malacoraja > Malacoraja senta. The sequence continues at coordinate 10,084,239 of CM075986.1, forward strand.
ACTGGTGGCCTTGCCAAGGCAGTGTGAAGTGTAGATGGAGTCAATGGAAGAGGGGTTGGTTTGCGTGATGGTCTGGGCAGCGTCCACAGCTCCCTGCATTGTGATTAACGGGTCGAGTTCAAGGAGCTGAATTGTCTTTGATCTCTGGCGTTCCATCTCTCCTCTTCACTTCCCAGTTTTCCTTCTCCAACGACTGTGCAGATGATCGGAAATCCCCTCAAGGCCTGCTTGATGTCACGTTGCTTCGCAATGAGAACAGGCGTCTGAGGGAACAGCTGGAGCATCTCCGGAATCAGGTTCGAGTTGTGTTTAAAGTCCGTGTCCTCTCCCTCCGAACCTTTCAACCTTTCAGGGCGCTCTTTTAGAAAGGAGGCGAGGAGGAACTTCTTTAGTCAGAGGGTAGTTAATCTGTGGAACTCATTGCCACAGAGGGCTGTGCAGGCCAAGTCAGTGGATATTTTTAAGGCAATTCTTGATTAGAATGGGTGTCAAGGGATTAGGGGGATAAGGCAGGAAAATGGGATTGGGAGGCAGAGATCAGCCATGATTGAACGGCGGAGTAGATTCAATGGGCCGAATGACCTAATTCTACTCCTATGACTTGTAAATGTGAACCAGGGGCACAGATTTAATGTAAGGAGGTAGAGATTTACAGGGATCTGAGGAAGAATATGTTCACCAATATGTTCAGTTTTGTTTATTGTCACGTGTACCGAGCTACAGTAAAAAACATTTGTCGTGTGCTAACCAGTCAGCGGAAAGACAATACATGATGACAATCGAGCCATTGTGCAGGGTGTAGATACACGAGTCATAGAGTGATACAGTGTGGAAACAGGCCCTTTGGCACAACTCGCCCACACCGGCCAACAATGTCCCATCTACCCTAGTCCCACTTGCCTGCGCTTGGTCCATAACCCTCCAAACCTGTCCTATCCATGTACCTGTCCAATTGTTTCTTAAACTATGGGTTAGTCCCAGCCTCAACTACCTCCTCTGGCAGCTTGTTCCATACACCCACCACCCTCTGTGTGAAAATGTTACCCCTCGTATTCTGATTAAATCTTTTCCCCTTCACCTTGAACCTACGTCCTCTGGTCCTCGATTCCTCTACTCTGGATAAAAGACTGCATCTACCCGATCTATTCACCTCATGATTTTGTATATCTCAATAAGATCTCCCCTCCTCCACCTACGCTCCATGAAATCGAGATCCAGCCTACTTAATCTCTCCCTATAGCTCACACCTGGCAACATCCTCGTAAATCTTTTCTGAACCCTTTCAACCTTATACATCGTTTAGTGCAAGGTAGTGCCAGCTAAGTCCGGTCAAAGATAGTCCGAGTGTCACCAATGAGGTAGATAGTAGCTCAGGACTGCTCTCTGATTGTGGTAGGGTGATTCAGTTGCCTGATAGCGGCTGGGAAGAAACTGTCCCTGAATCTGGAGGTGTGCGTTTTCACAATTCTGTACCTTTTGCCTGATGGGAGAGGGGAGAAGAGGGAGTGGCCGGGGTGCGACTCGTCCTTGATTATGCTGCTGGCCTTGCCGAGGCAGCGTGAGGTGTAAATAAAACACAACACACTGCCTGAGAAAGTGCTGGATCTACTACCAGATAATCTAGCTAAGCACTTGAACTAACGAGGCATAGAAGGGTCAAGGTGTAATCGGGTAATTGGCCCGATGACTTGGTTCCAGTGGAGAGGTGACTTGTTGAAACTGAACCCCAGTAAGTAGTCAAATGATCAGTGACCGTTCGAGTCCCACATTTAATTTTATCTCCCCCACCCCCCCTTACCCCTCCCCTCCTGCATCCTTCTACCCATGTCTCACCCTCTAGCTTTACAATTTGTTCCTCCTCTGTTTTACCATGTACTATGTTTATACATTCTGTTACTTTGTTGCGTGTCTTTCATTCATTGTTCTTTATCTCTCTACATCATCGCCTAAATCCCTTTTCCCTGACCAGTTTGAAGAAGGGTCTCGACCCGAAAACGTCACCCATCCCTTCTCTCCAGAGATGCTGCCTGTCCCGCAGAGTTACTCCAGCTTTTTGTGTCTATCTTCGCAAGTAAGAACTTGATTGTTCTTTCTGGGACACTCTTGACTCTCCTTATCTGATGCCCTTTTGTCTCCTTTTCACCTTTTATTCCACCCATCTGCCAAACACCCCCCACCCACCCCCCCCCACTCAACTGTATCCACCTATCACTCGCCAGGCTTTGCCCCACACTCACCTCTCTTTTGCCACTCTATCAGTCTGAAGAAGTGTCCTGACCCTAAAAGTCAACTGTCATTTTCTCCCCAGATGCTGCCTGACCTGCCGAGTACCTCCAGCACTTCTGTGCTTTGATCAAGATTCCAATATCTGCAGGTCCCTGCAGCTCATTCCCACGAAAGACAGTAAAAAAAAAAAAAACATTCAGCTGAGATATATAATAATGAAGTATTCAATTCAGTGCAGTACAATGCTTCTTCCCCCTCCCCCTCCCCCCTCCGAGAAGATAGATTCCCCCCTGCATCTCAGCGATCACACGATTTTTCAATTAATTTTCAGCTTCAAGACAGCAAAGAGAGAGAGGACCACCTGGACGAGGTTATTCAAGCTTACGAAAAGATAAGTCTGGAGAAAGAAGACCTCAGTCACCAGCTGGAGGAAATGGTACATCACCTCTCTGACTCTATCAGTGCTGTGACTGATTCATTATTTTGTACCTCAGTGAGTTAACATTCCCGTCATTTTCTGATTGGGTCAGCTGGCAGCAATTCCTCGGAGAGCTGCCACCGACTGCTTAAATAGAAGTGAACCTTTCACAGTTATCCACAAAGGTTGCAATCGGAATAAAGGATAACTGGCGCTGTGTTATATTACTGTGCAGAAAGTCCAGTCGATTTATTTGAGAGCTCTTGTGAAGAAGTAACAAGCTGTGGATAAAGTGGAGAAGGGGTATGGACTGTAGTTGGATGCTGTGTCAAAGATCATGGGGTGGGGGGGGGGATAAAACCTTGTTTAGGGGGTAATATGCGGGCATAGTTAGATTTATGTTTAGGCTTTAGGCTTGGGTTTATTATTGTCACGTGGACCGAGGTACAATGAAATATTTAGCATGTTATCGGAACAGATCAGATGTACTAAAGATAAACACAAAGTGCTGGAGTAACTCAGCAGGCCAGGCAGCATCTCTGGGGGGATAAAAGGATGGGTGGTGTTTTGGGTTGGGATTCTTCTTCACACCCTTCACCAGATCCTCCACCCGAAACATCACCCATATTTTTTTCTGAAGAAGGGTCCCGGAAGAAGGCTTTTTCTTCTTCTGAAGAAGAAGGGTCCCAAGCCAAAACGTTACCCATCCTCTTTCTCCAGATATGCTGCCTGACCTGCTGAGTTACTCCAGCATTTTGTGTCTGTTTTTGGTATAAAGCAGCATCTGCAGTTCTTTGTTTCGACAGATCAGATATACCATACATAAATACAATCAAGCCAAACTCAAAGGCAATGGATAGAGCAACAGGGAAGATACAGAATGCAGAATCTCATCCTCAGCATTGTTAAGCATCAGTTCCATAATTGCCGCAGAACGCACTTGACATAAATATTTATCTTCTAATTTTGCAAGATGTAATGACTGCCATGCCCCAGGGAGTACTGTTTGTGCCTCTGCTTTTTACTCTTGATATAAATAACTCAGATGAAGGCATCAAAGGGTACTGTATTTGCTGACAGCACAAGAATAGGACGCAAGTCGAATTGGTAGTAAAGAAAGCAAACTCAATGCTAGCATTTATTTCAAGAGGGCTTGTATTCAAAAACAGGGATGTAATATTGAGGCTCTATAAGGGCGCATTTGGAATATTGTGATCAATTTTGGTCACCATATCTGAGGAAGGATGTGCTGGCTCTCGGGAGGGTCCAGAGGAGGTTTTCAAGAATGATCCCAGGAATGAGTGGGTTAACCTATGATGAGCATTTGTCGACACTGGGCCTGTACTCGCTGGAGTTTAAAAGAATGACGGGGGGACCTAATTGAAACATACAGAATAGTGAAAGGCTTGGATAGAGTGGATGTGGAGAGGATGTTTCTACTACTAGGAGAGTCTAAGACTAGAGGTCATAATTAAAGGACATTCTTTTAGGAAGGAGATGAGGAGAAATTTCTTTAGTCAAAGGGTGGCGAATCTGTTTCAGACAAATGTTGGAGGGATGTGACGCTTTAGAGTGGAAATATCAAATACTAGAGGGCATAGCTTTAAGGGGCTGTCCCACTGTGTGAGCTAATTCAAGAGCTCTCCCGGGTTAAAAAAAAAAAAGAAACTCGTGGTAAGCACGTAGAATGTACGTAGCTGGTACGTCGGAGCTCGGGACGTCTCTTAGCGGCTCGTAACGCTAACGGCAGGTACTCGGGACACGTGGTAAGCTCGTGAAGACTCGTGAAGATTTTTCAACATGTTGAAAAATGTCCACTAGAGCCCCGAGTACCTACGAGCGGCTATTACCGTAATTCTCCGAGTTCAAATCAGGGGAAACTCGGGAGAACTCTTGAATTAGCTTGTACAGTGGGACAGCCCTTTTAAGGTGAGAGGGCAAAGTCTAAAGTCATGGTGCTGGGCAATTTTTTCTTTTTACAGGGAGTGTGGTGGGTGCCTGGAATGCACTGCCAGGGATGGTGGAGGAGGCAGATACAATACTGCATTTATGAGGCTTTTAAATAGGCAGGGAATGTAGGATATGGATCACGTGCCGACATATTAAATTAGCTTATGGTGGACACAAAATGCTGGAGTAATTCAACTGGTGAGGCAGCATCTATGGAGAGAAGGAATTGGCGACGTTTCGGGTCGAGACCCTTAAGTTACTCCAGCATATTGTGTCTACCTTCGATTTTACCAGCATCTGCAGTTCTTTCCTTAAACTTTAAATTAAATTATCTTGGCTTCATGTTCAGCATGGACATTGTGGGCCGAAGGGCCTGTTCCTCTGCAGTGCTATTCTACGTCCTTTGTTGTTCTAAACGCCGTTATCAGTGCCAAGTTTTTATTTCAGAATTTATTTTGCATAAAGCGGAATTGAATTGATTAAATCAAGCCGAATTTTGGCTGCATCTCCTGACTGCCAATGCAGCCTTGTGAATTGTTCACAGTGTCACCATACCCCCCTGCAAAGCTGGTCAACATTTTGAGATAATCTTGGAACAGCTGGAGCTGCTTTTTAAAACAATATATTTTTAGTTTCATTTGATTTTTGCAATATTCATGGCTTGTTCCGTTCCACTGCGCAAGAAGCATGCGAGAAATTGTTTTCTCTTTTGCCTGCTTCTATTTTCAGCAGCTGATGCCCCAAGGGGGGCTTCTGAGCAAGAGTTTTGCAGCGTCAAGACATGTTTCCTGTGATCTCCATGTACGCTGGGATTTTGAGCTCGCCTGCTTCAAGGGTTCAACCCGTGTGTTTGACATTGGGCCCTGTCAGGATTGTTGTGTTGAAGCACGCTGACCCTGAGGCTAGAGACGATTGCTTACAAAAAAAATGTAATTCCAGTCACACCGTAGCCAGCTTCTCCACTTGCCCGGTTACTGTCTCCATCTAGTCCTTTGAACTGCTTGTGTTAAGGCCACAATGTACAATGTCTTCTGATTGTCGATTTCCTTTGAGACGACGCATCTTAAGGGCAGAGCAGATGTTGTTCCAGCAATCCTGTGGGATGTTAAACGGTTATAATCTCCACCATATATTCTGTTCCCAGTATGGGATGAGATTCACTTCCCTTAGGGAGGCGGACGTGGATTCTGGACAGTAGTCGACACACTGCCAACAGTAAATTGTTGCTTTTTGACTTTATTTTAGTTTCGAGATACAGCATGGAAACAGGCCCTTCGGCCCACCGGGTCCGCACCGACCGGCGATCCCCGCAACATTAACACTACCCTACACACACACACACACGTGGGACAATTTACAATGTTACCGAAGCCAATTAACCTGCAAACACTTTTGGAGTGTGGGAGGAAATGGAAGATCTCGGAGGAAACCCACGCAGGTCACGGGAAGAATGTGCAAACTCCGTGCAGACAAGTCAAGTCAAGAGAGTTTATTGTCATATGTCCCATATAGGACAACGAAATTCTTGCTGTATGTCCATACACCATTATATATATATAAACACACATCAATAAATAAGCAGATAAAGTGCAAATAAACAGATAATGGTCTATTAATGTTCAGAGATTTGTTTCAGCTGAGTTTAATAGCCTGATGGCTGTGGGGAAGCAGCTATTTCTGAACCTGGACGTTGCAGTCTTCAGGCTCCTGTACCTTCTACCTGAAGGTAGCGGGGAGATGAGTGTGTGGCAAGGACGGTGTGGGTCCTTGATGATGCTGCCAGCCTTTTTGAGGCAGCGACTTTTTGAGACAGCACCCGTAGTCAGGATCGAACCCGGATCACTCGCGTTATAAGGCAGAAACTCTGCCACTGCGGCACTGTGCAGACTTAGTCGATAATGTATATTTTACACAGAGTCCTACAGCATGGAAACGGGACCTTTGGCCCAACTTGTCCATGCCCACCAAGATTTTAGTTGAGTTTATCATTGTCATGTGCACTGAGGTACAGTGAAAAGCTTCTATTTGTGTGCACTTAGTCAAAGAAAATCCTACACATGAATATCATCAAGTCGTCCACAGTGCACAGATAAAGGATCTTTTTGATGCAAGGGCGGCACGGTGACGCAGCAGTAGAGTTGCTGCCTTACAGCACCAGAGACCCGGGTTCAAATCCGAGTACGAGCGCTGTCTGTACGGAGATTGTATGTTCTCCCTATGACCAGGTGGGTTTTCTCCGGGCGCTCCGGTTTCCTCCCACATTCCAACGACGTTCAGGTTTGTAGGTTAATTGACCGGTAAAAGTTGTACATTTTCCCTAGTGTGTAGGATAGTTCTAGTGTACGGGGTGATCACTGGTGTATCTCTAAAACAAAAACTAAAAGTCATCTTAAGGGCATAACAGGTGTTATTCCATAATCCTATGCGATATTAAACGGTTATAGTCTCCAACATATATTCTGTTCCCGGTAAGTATCTGTCGAGAACATTGACAGATGATGTTGTGGGTCGAAACCCTTCTTCCGACTGAGAAGGGTTTCATCACTCTGAAGATGGGTCCCAACCCAAAATGTCGTCCATCCATGTTGCTCCCAGGGAATGCTGCCTAATCCGCTGAGTTACTCCCACACTCTGCGATCTATGAGGAGAACGGGAGACGAAATTTGGACAATAATGTAAACAAATAATGGTTTTATCAAAACCGACTAAAATGTAACTTTGTAAACTGAAACCACCACGGTGGCACAGCGGTAGAGTTGCTGCCTTACAGCGCTTGCAGCGCCGGAGACCCAGGTTCGATCCTGACTACGGGTGCTGTCTGTACGGAGATTGTACCTTCTCCCCGTGACCTGCGTGGGTTTTCTCCGAGACCTTCGGTTTCCTCCCACACTCCAAAGACGTACAGGTTTGTACGTTAATTGGCTTGGTATTAAATGTAAATTGTCCCTAGTGTGTGTAGGATAGTGTTAGTGTGCGGGGGGGGTCGCTGGTCGGCGCGGACACGGTGGGTGGAAGGGCCTGTTTCCGCGCTGCATCTCAAAACTAAACTAAAATTTTCCCGGTGGTTTTCTCCCCCACAGACAGTGCTGGTGGAAGATCACGTGTCAACGATTCGGAGGCTGGAACAGGCTCTGCGGCTGAGGGACAATTCCGTTCAGATACTCAGCGACCAACTGCAGGCGAAGGATGAGCGGATCGTACAGCTGAGCCCGCTACCTGGTAGCCCACACGGTAGATTTAGGATTATTATTATCACCTGTACCATGCTGTCCACGCAGATCCGATACACTGTACACAAATACGATCAGGTTAAACTCAAGCACAATAGATAGAGCCAGGGGGACAATGCAGAGTCGATGCCGACCAGCAATCCCCGCACATTAGCACTATCACACACACGCACGCACGCACGCACGCGCACGCACACACACACACACGCACGCACACACACACACACACACACACACACACACACACACAAAAAACACAAAAAACACACAAAAAACACAATTTACTCAATCCAATGAACCTACAAACCTGTACGTCTTTGGAGTGTGGGAGGAAACTGGAGCTCCAAGAGAAATCCCACGCGGTCACGGGGATAATGTACAAACTCCGTACAGACTGCATCTGGATCGAACCCAGGTCTCTGGCGCTGTGAGCGATGTAAGGCAGCAACTGTACCGCTGCGCCACCGTGATGCCCACATTGTATTATTGATCATCACAGACGGAGTGTAAGGTTTTAATCAGGATTAAAAAGTGTGTTCAAAAAGGCTGCAGTTGTATAAGACGTTGGTGAGGCCGCATTTAGAGTATTGTGTTCAGTTTTTGGGCACCGTGTTATAGGAAAAATGTCAAGCTGGAAAGGGTGCAGAGAAGATTCACAAGGGTGTTGCCAGGACTAGAGGGTGTGAGCTACAGGCAAAGGTTGAGTACGCTGGGACTCTATTCCTTGGAGCGCAGGAGAATGAGCGGTGATCTTATGGAGGTGTATAAGATAGTGAGAGGAATAGATTGGGTTGGTGCATAGAGTCTCTTGCCCAGAGTAGGTGAATCAAGGATCAGAGGACATAGGTTTAAGGTGAAAGGGAAAAGATTTAATAGGAATCTGAGGGGTAACGTTTACACACAGAGGGTGGTGGGTGTATGGAACAAGCTGCCAGAGGAGGTAGTTGAGGCTGGAACTATCCTAACATTTAAGAAACAGGTACATGGATAGGACAGGTTTGGAAGGATATGTACCAAACGCGGGCAGGTGGGGACTAGTGTAGCTGGGACATGTTGGCCGGTGTGGGCAAGTTGGGCTGAAGGGTCTGTGACTGTATGTGGCTGGGTTTGGGCGCTAAGGGTCTGCTTTTCCATTGCAGCACTGGAGAGCCCGCGCCGGCACCAGAGTTTGCGGAGCCTGGGGCATCAGCTGGACGAGCAGGAGGTGCAGCTGCTGCAGGACCAGGTGGACGAGCTGCAGCGGAAGCTGCGCAACTGCCAGTGGCGGGAGGGGCAGTACAAGGAGGAATGCGACCGTCTGCAGGCGCAGCTGAGCCAGCACAGTCTGCAAGAAAGCTGCGCACCGGTCAGTGCAGCTCCCCACCCCCACCCCCCTCCTCCACCCCCCTCCTCCACCCCCTCCTCCCTCTGCAACCATCGCGGTGCAGAATGCAGACGCAAAGTGCAGGAGTTATGCAGCAGGTCAGGCAGCATCTCTGGAGATAATCAATTGATCATTTTCCCTCCTGGGATAAATAAAGTTCTATTGAGTCGTATCGTTAAGGGTGGGTGATGTTTCGGGTCGAAACGTCCGACCCAAAACGTCACCCATTCTTTATCTCCAGAGATGCTGCCTGACCCGCTGAGGCACTCCAGCACTTTGTGTCTATCTTCGGTATGATCCAGCACCTGCAGCTCCTTCCTACACACATAACAAACAGTACAGCACAGGATCGGTCCCTTCGGCCCACAATGTCTGAGCCAAACACGATGCCAACACAAACTAAAATCTAAGACAGACACAAAATGCTGGGGTAACTCAGCGGGTCAGGCAGCATCTCTGGAGAAAAGTTGACGTTTCGGGTCTAGACCCTTCTTCAGACTCGACCCGAAACCCGACTAGACTTCACCCATCCCTTTTCTCCAGAGATGCTGCCTACTCCAGCGTTTTGTGTCTATCTTCGGTTTAAACCAGCATCTGCAGTTCCATCCTAAACTAAAATCTCCTGGATCTGTAATTCCCTTCTGGTGAGGAGATGTTCCATCATCATCCCTTCCACATACAAGACTCCAGGCTCCTGCATTGACCCCGCATTCTCTCTCAATGCCAGAATGAGGCACTTGGGTTGAGATAGTCATAGGTAGTTTTTAATACCAGCTGAGCAAGTGATATTCACACCCGATGAATAAATAAAGATGCAGCTTGAGTCGTGTGGATATAAGGTTGAGTGGTGTGGGTTTTGTGTCTACACATCTAGACATTGCCTCTCTCTCTCTGGGTTGAACCACCGGCAGTCCCATCCCAGCGAGCTGATTCATTGATCGATACAGTATTGTCATGTGTACTTGGTTCCCCCCTCTTCGTTCTCGATGACCACCCCCCACACCGGGTCCCTCGTTGTCCTTGATTCTTTGCTGTTCCTCTGTCTCTCATCTTAAAGGCTAAACATGTCTGCGCACGAACTTCGTATGAAGGAACAAAATCAAATTTGAAAAGTGGTTTAAAAGGTATAACTATCTTGGTGGAAGGAATAAACTGTGCCAGTCAGCTCATTGAAGGGTGATGCAGCACAGAAACAGGCCCTTCGGCCCACCAAGTCCATGTTCACCATCGATTACCCATTCACACTCATGCTATGCTATCCCATTTTCACATCCACTCCGTACACACTGGGAGCAATTTTACCGAGGCCAATTAACCTACAAACCCCACACCTCTTTGGGATGTGGGAGGAAACCGGAGCACCCGGAGGAAACCCACGCAGTCACAGGGAGAACGTGCAAGCTCCACTTAGACAGCAGCCGAGGTCAGGATCGAACCTGGGTCTCTGGCGCCATGAGGCAGCAACTCAACCAGATGGGACTGTCGTAGAACCTCGTAAACCGATTGAAAGTCGATCAGAGCCGATCTTCCTGTCGAGGTCATCAGGCCCGGGAATAGGAGGGTGGGATTAGATCAGTCAAGCAGTGATAGGTTGCCCCCTGTTTTACAGCAAACCGCCTTTCCATAGTTTTCCCTTAATAGGAGTTTTCCTTAATATCTCTCCCCTCCAGGAGCTGACCTGTGACCCCCATGACATGGAGTGGATAAAGATCACAGAGGAAGAGCAGTAAGTACTCGATCAGAATGTCTCCGTGACTGGACTGAATGAATCTGCTTTACATTCTACTATGTCGGCTTTCTCTTGGTATCGTCCTGCAGTTGGGTTAATATCTCTAGCGTTAGAGGTGGCACAGTGGTAGAGATGCTGCCTTACAGCGATTACAGCGCCAGAGACCCGGGTTCGATCCTGACCATGGGTGCTGTCTGTGTGGAGTTTGTACGTTCTTCCCGTGACCTGAGTGAGTTTGCTCCCACGCTACAAAGACCTGAAGGTTTGTAGGTTAATTGGCTTGGTATAAATGTTAATTGTCCCTAGTGTGTGTTGGATATGCGGGTATCGCTGGTCGGTACGGGCTTGGTGGGCCGAAGGGCCTGTTTCATACTGTATTTCTAAAATCACTAAACCGTGCAAGTTTGTAGGTTAATTGGCTTTGGTAAAATTGTCCCTGGTGTGTAGGAGGATAGTGCTAGTGGACGGGGTGATCACTTGTCGGTGTGGACTTGCGACGAGGAACTCAGCGGGTAAGGCAGCATCTGCGGAGGGAATGGGCAGATGATGTTTCAGTCTGGCACCCTTCTCCCGACTGATCAGTTCCTCCAGCACTTTGTGTTTTGTTCCAGATTCCAGCATCTGCAGTTTCTTGTGTCTGGAAGTAGTTGTTAGTGGGGGTGATATTGGCAGTGTGCTGCTCCACAACTCACCCAGTGCCCCATGGCCTCTCTGGTGACCCCTGGATAGTCAGCGGGTGAGGAGGTTATGGGGACCTGCAGACACTGTGGGTCGAAGGGCCTGCTCCTGCACTTTAGTTTAGTGAGACCTTTTTATCTACCTTCATTGCCATGTCCAAAAAATCAAGTCATCCTGTTGCCTGATGAGATGAGATAGCTCAGAATGAGCTGGTCACAGCTCAACAGGAAGACATTTTGTGTTTTATCCCAGCCCTTGGAGCTCGAAGTTGGAAAAAGAAGGAGCACATGACACACTAGATGCAGGAAAAATGTTCCCGATGTTGGGGGAGTCCAGAACCAGGGGTCATAGTTTAAGTATAAGGGGTAGGCCATTTAGGACTGAGATGAGGAAAAACGTTTTCACCCAGAGAGTTATGAATGTGTGGAATTCTCTGCCACAGAAGGGACTGGAGGCCAATTCACTGGATGTTTTCAAGAGAGAGTTAGATTTAGCTCTTGGGGTTAACGGAATCGAGGGATATCATATGGGGAAAAGGGAGGAACGGGTACTGATTTTGGATGATCAGCCGTGATCATATTGAATGTCGGTGCTGGCTCGAAGGGCCGAATGGCCTACTCCTGCACCTATTTTCTATGTTTCCATGAAAGCACACAATGATGATGTGAAGATGGTGGTTTACGCAAAGGCACAAGATTCATCCTTGAGAATGATTAAGGATCAGTATCTATGATGCCCAATTTTGCACTCATTCATATCTTCAAATCAGGAAACCAGCGGGCAACTACACATCCTAATTAAAAGGAAAAGCAAAGAGAAAAAGATGATGTTAGCAATGTCAACGTTGGAAAAGAATTAAAGAACACCAAGAAAATAATAATAGCAGTAAGTCAGGCCAGACGGATTTCGAAAAGGGCAATCATATTAGATTAGTCTGTTGGAGTCCTTTGAAGACCTGGCAATAGAATAAATCGGAGTAGATTTAACATTTTGAAGGCTTTGGATAAGGTTTCATCAGTTTAGTTTACTTTAGAGATACAGTGTGGTAACAGGCCCATCGGCCCACCGAGCCCGCACCGACCAGCGATCACCGTGGTACACTAGCCCTATCCTACACATTAGGGACCACTGACAATTTCACAGAAGACAACGAACCTACAAACCTGCACGTCTTTGGAATGTGCGAGGGAACTGGAGCACCCAGAGAAAACCCACGCGGTCACGGGGAGAACGTACCAACTCCGTACAGACAGTGCCCGTAGTCAGGATTGAACCTGGGTCTCCAGCGATGGTAAGGCAGCAACTCTACCGCTGCGCCACCGTGATGTACCGTTCAGTGTTATATCTGGAGCTGGTGTCAATCTCTGATTATGAGAACAAATCGGCCACATCCCTGTTTAGAGGGATTAATGAGGAGGAATTTCTTTGGCCAGAGGGTGGTGAATCTATGGAATTCTTTTGCCGCAGACAGCTGTGGAGGTCAAGTCATTGGGTATTTTAAAACGGAGATTGATAGGTTCTTGATTAGTATGGGTGTCGGGGGTTATGGGGAGGGCAGGAGAATGGGGTTGAGAGGGAAAGATAGATCAGCCATAATTGAATGCCATGACTCGATGGGCCGAATGGCCTAATTCTGCTCCTATGTCTTATGGAAACATACTGGCTGCATCTGTCTTTGAATGGCACCTGCTGACTGCTGTTGGGACACCAGTGAGGGGGTGAGTGCAACACTGGGAACATCAGTCACCGGCAGGATATTACACACAGCGAATGGAAAGCAACCATCAGTTTCTGCTGCCCCCTCCTGGTTATCATAATCTATTGCAACCCTTCCCGACATGATGCAATCGATTAGTTTAGAGATACAGCGCAGAAACAGGCCCTTCGGCCCATTGCGACCGAGCCGACCAGCGATCAACCCGTACACTAGCACTATCCTACACACTGGGGACAATTTACAATCTTTAACGAAGCCAATTAACCTGCAAACCTTCACGTCTTTGGACAATAGACAATAGGTGCAGGAGTAGGCCATTCGCCCCTTTGAGCCATTCATTGTGATCATGGCTGATCATCCACAATCAGTATCCCGTTCCTGCCTTCTCCCCATATCCCTTGATTCTGCTATCTTTAAGAACTCTATCTAACTCTCTCTTGAAGAGAATTGGCCTCCACTGCCTTCTGAGGCAGAGAATTCCACAGATTCACAACTCTCTGGGTGAAAATGTTTTTCCTCATCTCCATTCTAAATGCCCTACCCCTTATACTTAAACTGTGGTCCCTGGTTCTGGACTCCCCAACATCGGGAACATGTTTCCTGCCCCTAGCGTGTCAAATTCCTTAATAATCTTATATGTTTCAATGAGATACTGTCTCATCCTTCTAAACTCCAGAGTGTACAAGCCCAGTCGCTCCATTCTTTCAACATATGACAGTCCCGCCATCCCGGGAATTAACCTACGCTGCAATCCCTCGATAGCAAGAAAGTCCTTCCTCAAATTTGGAGATCAAAACTGCATACAATACTCCAGGTGTGGTCTCACCAGGACCCTATACAACTGCAGAAGGACCTCTTTGCTCCTATGCTCAACTCCTCATGTTATGAAGGCCAACATGCCATTAGCTTTCATCATTCTGGAGTGTGGGAGGAAACCAGAGCACCCGGACAAAACCCACGCAGGTCACAGGGAGAACGTACAAACTCCATACAGACAATACAGTCAGGGTTGAATCCGGGTATCTGGCGCTGTAAGACAGCAACTCTACTGCTTTGTACTGATGAAGGGTCTGAAGTAGGGTGTCGACTTCAATTGCCAACTGTCCATATTCTCCAGAGATGCTGTCTGACCCGCTGATTTACTCCAGCACTTTGTGGCCACTACTGTTCTACCTGGAGCTTGTATCTCCAATGACCGCTCTCGAGTTGGTGATAGGATGGTTCATTTTCCCAATGAGATCTGGGAGGAAACTGTCCCTGAATCTGGAGGTTTGTGTTTCCACACATCTGTACCTCTTTTGAATTGAATTGAATTGAATGCTATTTATTGTCATTCAAACCAAGGCTTGAACGAAATTTCATTACTACAGTTTTTTTTACATTACAAGAAAACCCAAGACCCACACTTAACACAGTTTACATAAACATCCATCACAGTGAGTCTCCAACACCTCCTCACTGTGATGGAAGGCAAAGTCTTATCTCTTCCCTTTATTCTTCACCCGTGGTCCAGCAGTCCAACTGCAGCGTCGAGGTGAACTGGGGCTCCGGTGTTAAAGCCCCCGGCGGACGATGGTAAGTCCTGTGGCCATTCAGCCACGCCGGGCGATGTTAGGCCTCGCTCCGTGTCCTCCAAACCTTGCGATTCCAGCGGGAGAAGTTGCCGTTGCGGGAGCTCCGAAAAGCCGTCTCCCACCAGGGACCTGGAGCTCCCGATGTTCCTGTCCACCGGGCCCGCAGCCGGAGCTTCCGAAACTCCAAAGTCGGGTCGCAGCCGAGCGCCACCACAGCTCTCCCCGCTCCGAAGCCGGCCAGCTCCGTGATGTCAGGTCCGCAGGCTCCGCGACTGGACCCCTCAGGTTGGTCCTGGCCGGAGGCCGCCGCCATCTCCGCAACGACATCGGAGACCCGACAGGGAAAAAGTCGGGTCCCCGAACGGGGAAGAGACTAACGGTTTCCCCCACATCCCCCCCTCCACCCCCCACATATACACAGCTAAAAAAGAATAAAAACTAAGCTCAAAACATACATTTAACAAGACAAAAATTTAAAAAAAGACGGACGACTGTAGTCGAGCCGCTGCCGTTAGGCGTCGCCACTCCCACTCAGGGAGTGGGTGTGGTGGCGCCTTGCCCGATGGGAGAGGGGAGAAGAGGGAGTGTCTGGGGTGAGACGGATCCTTATTTATCCTGGTGGACTTGCCGAGGCAGCGTGAGGTGTAGATGGAGTCAATGGGAGGGAGGTTGGTTTGCCCGATGATCAGGGCTGCGTCCACAATTCTCTGCAATTTCCTGTGGTCTTGTATGGAGCTGTTTCCAAGCCATGCGGTAACACATTCCGATAAAATCACTTCTTACCTCAAAGCTGTATCCTCCAGTCTTTGACATTTCCACGCAGGGAAAAGGTTCTGACAACCACCCTGTCTATACCCCTCATCATTTTATAAACCTTTATCGGCACTCTCCTCAACCTCTGAAGCTGCAGAGAAAACAATCCAAGGGAAAACAAGGCTTCCCTTGTATCTAATTCCCTTGAATCCAGGCACCATGCTGGTAACCCTGAGCCGTGCCCTCTCCAAAGCCTCCACATCCTTCCTGGGGAGACCAG
This sequence comes from Malacoraja senta, assembly GCA_038087875.1. Taxonomy (NCBI): domain Eukaryota; kingdom Metazoa; phylum Chordata; class Chondrichthyes; order Rajiformes; family Rajidae; genus Malacoraja; species Malacoraja senta. Next base: position 10,100,157 of record CM075986.1, read on the forward strand.
AACTGCGGGCAACGAAGGACTGCTGAGGCGGTTTCAAATCGGGATGGTACCTAACTTCTTCTTATCGAGTCCACACACAAGATTAGAAGTTGTTCAGTCAGAGTTCAGCCAGAACGGATAAATATTCAAATATTGTATATGTGCCGCGGTTACAGTAACTGATTCAACTGGTGGAAAGATTGGTGGAAACAGAGCCGCGACGTGAATGCTCTTTCCTTGACCCTGGTACCTAACTGAGAGGGAGCAGTGTCCCCATGTGTCTGCTCCCCTAACCCTTGGTGGAGCCTGTGACCTGTTTGAAAATAACCACTATGTCTTGTGGTGATGACTGGGCAATGCGGTCACGGAATGGTAGACTGGAGGCCATAGAGTGATACAGTGTGCAAACTGGCCCTTCGGCCCAACTTGTCCCAGCTACACACCGGCCAACGTCCCAGCTACACTACTTCCACCCATAAGCATTTGGTCCATATCCCTCCAAACCTGTCCTATCCATGTACCTGTCTAACTGCTTCTTAAATGTTGGGATAATCCCAGACTCAACTGCCTCCTCTGGCAGCTTGTTCCATACACCCACCACCCTTTCTGTGAAAAAGTTATCCCTCGGATTCCTATTAAATCTTTTCCCCTTCACCTTAAACCCATGTCGTTTGGTCCTCGATGCACCTACTCTGGGCAAGAGACTGTGCGTCTACCTGATCTATTCCTCTCATGATCTTATGCACGTCTATAAGATCGCCCCTCATCCTCCTGCGCTCCAAGGAATAGAGATCCAGCCTACTCAACCTCTGCCTATAGCTCAGACCCTCTAGACCTGGCAACATCCTCGTGTTGAGATTGTTTCTCTCCTCTTGCTGGGAGACTGGTGGGTGTGAGAGAGTCTGGCATGAAATGTGTGACTGGGTCAGATGAGTGAGCACTGCACTCGAACGGGCCTGAGATCATCATCAGTCCGTCTATTCATACACTTCTTCCTCTTGAGGTCAAAGTTGGTTGAAAGGGGTTTTAAGACCACAGATGAAAACTCTGTGGCTGTTTTCAGGGTTAGTGATTGTTCCCTCAGTAAACTTGACAAAGACTTGGGCCATCAAGGCGTACTTAGTGCACATGACAATAAAACCCCCCCTGGCTTGACGAGAAAAAAGCAAGAATAGCCTGCGTTAATGCTGTTTAGAATCTGAAGGGGCAGGAGGAGAGATCTTTATCAAACTAAAAGAAGAAACAAACCTTTCTCAATAGTGTGAGGGAGAAGGGAGGAGCTGTGATTGTAGCAGTTCCGTAAGAACCTGGGCCTAAACCCTCTCTCCTTTCCGTCGGTATTGATCCAAGCCAGCAGCTGCCGGTGCAGGTAGGGCAATGTGAATTTTAATGCTGTAACGGTGGACAGTGTAAGGAGGCAGAGAACTGCCCGCTGACATTGGCCAGGGTACATTAAGTGGGGAAAACCACACGAACAATTGTCAGTTTATCAACACGTGGTTAACTAGAGCAGTTTGTGCAGTGGCTGAACAGCGTTGCAGTTTATGGTTTAGTCTTGAGAGGTACGGCACAGAAACAGGCCCTTCGGCCCACCCAGTCCGTGCCGACCAGCGATCCCCGCACACCAACACTATCCTGCACACACTAGGACAGTTTTACATTTATACCAAGCCAATTAGCCCACAAACCTGTACGTCTTTGGAACGTGGGAGGCACCCGGAAATCCCAGTGAAAACCCACGCAGGTCACGGGGAGAACGTACAAACTCCATACAGACAGCACCCGTAGTCGGGTTCGAACCCAGGTCCCTGGCGCTGTGAGGCAGCAACTCTACCGCTGCGCCACCGTTAGCTAAAGAAATATAGCCCTGGCCATCTGATAAGAGTTCATTTTAGTTTATTGTCACGTGTGCTGAGGTACAGTGAAAAGCATTGTGCTGTGCGCTAACCAGTCAGTGGGAAGACAACACACGATTACATCCATAATGTGCAGATACAGGATAAAGGGAATAACGTTTAGTGCAGGATGAAGTCATACTGTCCGATTAAAGATAGTCAGAGGGTCTCTTATGAGGTAGATAGTAGCTCAGGACTGCTCTTTAGTTGGTGATAGGATGGTTGAGTTGTTCAGGTTAAGGAGTTCAGGATTGGGTGTGTTTATTGTGTGTTTATCCGGTCACCCCTTTACAGGAAAGATGCGGAGGCTTTGGAGAGAATGTGGAAGAGGTTTTACCAGAATGCTGCCGGCGCTGAGGGCATTAGCTATATGGACAAACTTGGATGGTTTAAGTGTCGGAAGTAGAGGGGAGACCTGATAGCAGGGCATAAAATTGTGAGACAATAGGTGCAGGAGTAGGCCATTCGGCCCTTCAAGCCAGCACCGCCATTCAATGTGATCATGACTGGTCATCTTAGCTAGGAGAGATGGTCAGAACCCTTTCCCCCCAAAGAGTAAAATGTCAGAGACTAGAGGGTAGAGCTTTAATGTCAAAGGGAGAAAGGTTAAAGGAGATGCGTGGTACAGCCACACAGAGTGGTGCGTGCCTGGACTGGGCTGCCAGGAGTAGCAGTGAAAGCAGATAGGCAGCACAGTGGCACATCGGTAGAGTTGCTGCCTTGCAGCGCCAGAGACGGGGTTTCGATCCCGACTACGGGTGCCGCCTGTAGGGAGTTTGTACGTTCTCCCCGTGACCATTAGACAGGTACATGGATAGGACAGGTTTAGAGGGATATGGGCCAAACGCAGGCAGGCAGGGCTAGTGTAGATGGGACATGTTGATCAGTGTGAGCAATGTGGGCCGAAGGGCCTGTTTCCATGCTGTATTAGTCTGTGACTCTTCAATCCTTTTGTCTCGCACGTTGTCTTGACGCGTTGACTATGTTAATTACAGTTATTGAAGTTTTGTCCCTCGGGGAGCAGGAGACTGGGATGTGAATGGATGCAAGAGGGAAAATGGGATTGGGGATGGATCGGGGGCTTTTGGTCGGCCTGGGTGCATCAGAAGTAGGTAGAAGAGCAAGGAAGGCGTACTGAATTCTCCAAGACAGTAAAATGAGCAAAAAAGACTGCAAAACAAAATCCCGTTAGGGCAAAAACACATTGCGAAATTACAAGCCCATGGTCGTGTAAGAAGAGGTGTAAGAATGAACTGCAGGTGCTGGTAAAATCGAAGGTAGAAACAAAATGCTGGAGCAACTTAGCGGGTGAGGCAGCATCTATGGAGAGAAGGAATGGGCGAGGTTTCGGGTCGAGACGTCTTAAGAAGGGTCTCGACCCGAAACGTCGTCCATTCCTTCTCTCCAGTCGTGTAAGAGGTGGTCCGTGGTGTTCTGTTGTTGAGGTACCACCAGTTGAGAATCAGCACAGAACGATTCTAGGTTTCAGAGTTTTGTTCAGACTGGGGTTTCTTGTCCTCTATTTCCAGAGGCGGTGAGGTGTATACTTTCAAGCAGTTTCTTCACTTATTGCAATTGCATCCTAGTTCCACTTGGAGGAGCTGGTGAGCTTGAACTACCTACAGCATCCTGCACCAGCTGATCATGTCCAAGTGGGTGAAGATAGAGCTGCCATCTTTCTGGCTAGAAGGATTAGGGCGGCACGGTGGCGCAGCGGTAGAGTTGCTGCCTTACAGCGCTTGCGGCGCCGGAGTCCAGGGTTCGATCCCGACTACGGGTGCTGTGTGTGCGGAGTTTGTACGCTCTCCCCGTGACCTGCGTGGGTTTTCTCCGGGATCTTCGGTTTCCTCCCACGCTCCAAAGACATACGGGTTTGTAGGTTAATTGGCTTGGTAAATGTAAAAATGGACCCTAGTGTGTGTAGGATAGTGTTTAGGTGTGGGGATCACTGGTCGCATGGACTCGGCGGGCCGAAGGGCCTGTTTCCGAGCTGTATCTCCAAAACTAAAAAAACTAAAGGATGAGGGGGAACCTCATTGAAACTTACCGAATAGTGAAAGGCCTGGATAGAGTGAATGTTGAGTGGATGGTTCCACTAGGACCAGAGGCCATAGCCTCAGAATAAAAGGCCGTACCTTTTAGAAAGGAGATGAGCCCTCCAGCACAACTTATCTTTGATGCCCAAGGTGCCACATCTTAGCTGGTCACATTTGCCTGCTTTTGGCCCACATGCCTCCAAACCTATCCTGTCCATGTAACTATCTTGAGTGTCTTTTAAATGTAAACTTATTGCAAAGTCGTCACTGAACAATCCAACACAGAATTCAGAAGAAACTTCTCCAGCCAAGGAAGAGTTTGAAGTCATGCGTATGGATGCACATTAGGGGATTGTGGACAAGAATATAAGGAGAAAGGAATAAAGGGACACTTGGATGATGAAAGTTGGGAGGTTCAAATGTAGCATAAAGGCTGGCATGGAGAGGCTGGGCCAAAATGGCCTGTTCTGTGCCCTTATCCTAACCCTAATCAAGGGATATGGGGAGAAAGCTGGAACGGGGTACTGATTTTGGATGATCAACCATGATCATATTGAATGGCGGTGCTGGCTGGAAGGGCTGAATGGCCTACTCCTGCACTTATTTTCTATGTTTCTATTTCCACGTCATCCTATATGTCCTGACTCTTTAAGGATTGTTATTATTAATTTCAGGATCATAAGTTATAGGAGTAGAATTAGGCAATTCGGCCACACGGACCAACGTCCCATTTACTTTAGTCCCACCTGCCTAGGATTGGCCCATATCCCTCTAAACCTGCACTATCCATGTACCTGTACAAATGTTTCTTAAAGGTTGCGATACTATCTGCCTCAACAACCTCCTCTGGCAACTCATTCCACACTATCCAGTCTGTGGGAAGACTTTAAATGATTGCAATCGTGCCGTCCACAGTGTACAGATACATGATAAAGGGAATAATGTTTAGTGTAAGATAAAGTCCAGTAAAGTCTATTCCAGCTTTCTCCCTCCTACCATGGGTTGGCATGGTACCGACCCAACCCGACCCTTATGGGGCTGTCCCACTGTACGAGCTAATTCAAGAGTTCTCCCGAGTTTCCCCTGATTTGAACTCGGAGAATTACGGTAATAGCCGCTCGTAGGTACTCGGGGCTCTCGTGGACACTTTTCAACATGTTGAAAAATCTTCAGGAGTCTTCACGAGCTTACCGTGTTTCCCGAGTACCTGCTGTTAGCGTTACGAGCCGCTAAGAGACGTCCCGAGCTCCGACATACCCGCTCCGTACATTCTACGTGTTTACCACGAGTTTTGATTTTTTTTTTAAACTCGAGAGAGCTCTTGAATTACCTCGTACAGTGGGACATCCCCTTAATGCTGCCGAACCCGCTGAGTTCCTCCAGCACTTTGTGTCTACATCTGCTCTAATTGTGTTTATCCTTCTGCATTGTTGTTTTGAATGAGAAGCTAAACAGAAGCCTGAGATAGACACAAAGTTGAGTAACTTAGCGGGTCAGGCAGCATCTCTGGAGAAAACGAATGGGTGACGTTCTGGGTTGGGACCCAGTTCTTCAGATTAAAGATTGATTAAAGTCTGTGGAATTCTCTGCCTCTGAGGGCGGTGGAAGAAGGTTCTCTGGATGCTAGATAGCTAGAGAGAGCTAGATAGGGCTCTTAAAAATAGCGGTCAGGGGATATGGGGAGAAGGCAGGAACGGGGTACTGATTGGGGATGATCAGTCATGATCACATTGAATGGCGGTGCTGGCTCGAAGGGCCAAATGGCCTACTCCTGCACCTATTGTCTATTGTCTATTGTCTAAAGATTGCAGATAGCCTGAGGGTCTTCAATGAGGTGGATAGTAGCTCAGAAACGCTCCCCAGTTGTTGGCACTAGAATCGAAATAGAACTCGAGTGAATGAAAGTCAGAATGCCGAGGAGAACATCTCTCCTAAGTTCCTGTAATACCTTTTCATGTCATTACAAAGAGCAGGGAGGGACTTGGTTTAATGTCTCAGCTGAAAGCTGGCACCTCTGTTAGTCCATCACTCCCTCATTTCTCCAGTGGTATGGTGGCTTCAAGGATAAATTACTGCAACGCCATCGCCCCAGACCTTTCCTGCTTCAAAGTTGCACCTCGCCTCCAACAAGTTTCCCGCTGGAGTAGAGCTGATCCATAGAACAAAAGGGGAAAATGGTAAACCTGCTTCATCTCCTTTCCAGACCACATTAGCTTTCCGCATTGTGCTTCAGTGTGCACGCACCTCTTGTGTTCGTGTCTATTCAGGGGCTGACATCCAAGTCATGGCTGAGCCATTCATGAAATGGTGTGGTCTTGACACTTTTCATCCATATATCTGAGATCCTCTTCAACATCCTCCAGTTGCACAACACTGGCCCTCTATGAGACCCTGGGAACTGTGAGCCACCTCTGTCAGAACTTCTTCTCGCGGAAGCCAGATATCCACCAATGAATATGTAGCTAGAACTATATCTCGGATGTAGCTGACGTATACAGTTATCTCAGCTATGGATGAGAAAGACCTCATCCATCTCAGAGCTAGATGGTGTGAGGACCATCAGTTCTGCTCCTGAGGTTAAAAAAAACAGCCCTGTGTGGCGGTCCCTGGGGGGTAAGCCACTCCTTGGATCATCCCCCTCGCCGAGTGAAGGACAGGGGACTGGTCTGCCACGGGGTTTCTAGTCGACCCTGGATTTAGTGCTCTCGAGGTGTGTGTGTGGTGTGCTCTCGCTGTAAGTATTAAAGTCTACTAATTGAACCCGCCTGGCGTCTGGCCTTTTACTGACCTCGTTCAGGCCGCTACACTGGTGACCCCGACGTGATGGACGGCGCGGGTCACCAGTGTTGAATGAAGAAGTGTGCACAGAAAACTAATGGGCCTGTCCCACTTACGCGATTTTTTTCGCGACTTGCCGGCACCCGTCATAGTCGCAGCAGGTCGCCGAAAATGTTCAACATGTTGAAAATGCAGTGTCGACCAGAACAAGGTACGACTCTTTGGGCGACTACTCACGACCACACAGGTGTCACCCCGCGACATGTCGCCAGGGTGTCCCTGTACGGTCGTGACTAGTCTCTTCAGTCGCCCAAAGAATCGTAGCGTCTTTCTGGTCGCCGCTGAATTTTCAACATGTTGAAAATGTTTGGCGACCTGCGACGACCTATGACGGGTGCCGGCAGTCGACGAAAAAGTTGCGAAAGTGGGACAGGCCCATTAGAAGCCTACTCCAACTTGTTTTATTTGGTGCTTTAAACCAAGGTGCTGTCTGCCCTCTTGGGTGGCTGTAAATATAACAAAACTAGTTACCAATCCAGTAACCACTTCTTCAGTCTCAACCCCTTTCTTCTTGCGTATGACGTGCAGAACCTAAAGTTGTAGGACAACTTGTTCTATTTGATCTATTTGTTTATGCACATCGGGTTGATTGCATCCAATAGGTCACCTATTCCTTTTCTCTGGAGATGCTGCCTGACCCGCTGAGTTACTCCAGCTTTTTGTGTCTGTTTTCTGTTTAAACCAGCATCTGCAGTTCCTTCCTGCTCGCTGAGAATACAATCCATTGCAGGCGTCCAGTGCCATTCTAATGTCACACCCATCAGTAATCCCTTCAGTTCATGGCTATGCCCTCTGTAAGTGATATCAGACTCGCATACACATTGAGCATGGGACATGGTTCAAAGGTCAGTCAGGGGTGCACGCTAAATATCAGAGGTGCTTCCTCCTTGGAACAAACACCTTTGTGCTCAATGTTCTGCCACTGCTTGGAGGCGGAGGCTGCATCTGCTGCGGCAGGTGTGATAGAGACTGCTGGCTGTTGTGAGCTGGGTTGCGTAATGCGTTGTTTGCTGGCCAGTTTCCATGGCTGGCAGCGTGTGGACGGGTACTTCATGTGGTCATCCAGCCGCCGGCCACGTCCCTTCTGCGCTCTCCGCACCCGAGTCAAACTGCGAGCGACCGGTGGCAGCTCAGGCCTGTGGTCAGGTGCGCGTGCGGTGCCACAGCAAAGGACTAAAGGTCCCGTCAGCTCGCAGCTGTGGCTCAGCCTCGTGCTCAGCAAGTATCCGGGGGCAATGAAAATACCAGCTTCAGGTTGACCACAAATGCAACGAAAGGCTCTGGGGAGAGGCACACCGTGAGGTGGCCTGACGGCCAATGCAAAGGGCTGCTTGCTGCAGGATGTCTCAAACTGATTTACTTCACACCATAAATTCTAAGCAACATTTTAAACGAGGCAGCAAGTTATCAATAGACACAAAAAGCTGGGGTGACTCAGTGGGACAGGCAGCATCTCTGGAGAGGAGCAATGGGTGACGTTTCAGGACGAGATTGGGCCTGAAGAAGGGTCTCGACCGAAACGTCACCCATTCCTTCTCTCCAGAGATGCTGCCTGCCCCACTGAGTTACTCCAGCATTTTTGTTCTATCTTTGGTTTAACCAGCATCTGCAGTTCCTTCCTATACCGCAAGTAATCAATAATGGTGCCAGAATTCAATGGGTAGTATGTCTCCCTTGTGAGTCAGTCGAGATTAGTGTCACTCATAGTATGCATGCTGAGATGAAAGCTCTTTGAGTTACCTCTGCAGAGTTGCTAATAAAAGACTATGGACTCTAATCACTTTGTGTGAGTCTGATCTTTATCCAACAGTCAGAGAGTGGGGGGTTTAAGTCCCAGTATAAGATCCAGGCTAACTTTCCCAGAGTGGAACCATTGGAGTGCTACACTGAAAGAGGTGCTCTCATTCCGATCGAATGCACATTGAGTTATAGAATTATACCGTGTGGAAACCGGTCCTTTCTGCCATCTTGTCCATGCTGACCAACATGCCCCATCTACACTAGTCCCACCTGCCTGCGTTTGGCCCGTATCCCTCTAAATCTCTCCTCGACATGTACCTTTAGATTAGTTTGGAGATACAGGGGACCTTCAGTCCACTGAGTCCACGTTGACCAGCGATCCCCGCACACCAATACTACCCTACACACACTAGGGACGATTTACATTTGTATCAAGCCAATTAGCCTGCAAACTGGACGTCTTTGGAGTGTGGGAGAAACCGGAGCACCCGGAGAAAACCCACGCAGGTCACGGGGAGAACGCACAAACTCCGTACAGACAGCATCCGGGTCTCTGGCCAGGAATCCCTGTCCAAATATCTTTGAAACATTGTGATAGTGCCGGTCCCAACTACCTATTGAGGTGTGAGATCGTTAGATGTTTAGATGTCAAGGGATATGAAGCTGGAACTAATGGTCCTGAGGTAAAGGATCAACCATGGTTGAATGTGTACGAAGGAACTGCAGGTGCTGGTTTGTACCAAAGGTAGACACTAAATACTGGAGTAACACAATGGGACAGGCAGCATCTCGACCTAAAACGTCACCCGTTCCTTCTCTCCAGAGATGCTGCCTGTCCTGCTGAGTTACTCCAACATTTTGTGTCCAACCATGTTTGAATGGCGGAGTGGGCACAGACAGAGAAGATGTCTTCTACGTGTTTTTTTCTTGTGTTTTAAACCAAGGTTGTGTCTGCCCCTCTTTGGGGTTTAGTTTAGTATTAGTTTAGTTTAGAGATGCATCACGGAAACAGGCCCTTCGGCCCATGGGTCTGCGCCGACCAGCATTCCCCGCACATTAACACTATCCTACACCCATTAGGGACAATTCTTACATTTACCAAGCCAATTAACCTACAAAGCTGTACGTCTTTGGAGTGTGGGAGGAAACTGAAGATCTCGGAGAAAACCCACACAGGTCGCGGGGAGAACGTACAAACTCCATGCAGACAGCACCCGTAGTCGGGATTGAACCCGGGTCTCCGGCGCTGCATTCACTGCAAGGCAGCAACTCTACCGCTGCGCCACAGTGACCGCCTATATTAAAAAAAAACTAGAACTCTCAAGTGATATACAGTGCTGTACATCTTTGGTTTAAACCAGCATCTGCAGTTCCTTCCTACACAAGTGTTTGTACGCTCCATTTTACCGAGGTGGGATATTCGGGTCCATATTGTGCTTTAGCATCAATGGAGCATTACATTCCAGCATACTTACAGAACAAACAGCTACAATAGCATTGTGCATGCAGTGGTTTGGAGCACTACTGAGACACATGAATAAATGCCTGACTTTATTTCTAAGTTACACTGTGGTATTTGAATTGGAAAAAAGAACGTTGCAATTTCCGTAACCATGGTGATCCAGCGGTAGAGTTGTTGCCTCACAGCCCCAGTGACCCAGGTTCGATCCTGCCTCCGGGTGCTGTCTGTACGGAGTTTGCACGTCCTCCCTGTGAGCGCGTGGGTTTCCCCCCGGTGCTCCTCTTTTCCTCCCACCCGCCAAAGGCGTACAGGCTTGTGTAAAATTGGCTTTGGTAAAATTGTAAACTGCCCCCAGTGTGTGTAGGATGGTGCATGCAAATAGTCAAATGTGACTGCTACTGAAGTGGTGATAAGTATGCAAATAGTGGGTGCAGGCGTCCAGCGCTTAGCATACTTGATGGATATTAGGTGTGGGTGTGGGGAAGACCCTGTGATAGCCAGCTCTCCATTATGAACACATCTGCCATCTGCAGAGAGTGCTTTGTAGCAGTGTTGCTCTTCAAAAACGTGGTTGCACTTGCAGCGCAGAAAACGCAGCAGTTGAAGCTGCCAGAAGCTTCCCATTTCTTACCCACACTGACCTTTCTGTCCTGGGTCTCCCCCACTGTCAGACTGATACCACACGCAAGTTGGAGCAACAGCATCTTATATTTCTCTTGGGCAGCTTACAACCCAATGGTATGAATATTGAAGATGGACACACAAAATGCTGGAGTAACTCTGCAGGACAGGCAGCATCTCTGGAAAGAAGGAATGGGTGACGTTTCGGGTCGAGACCCTTCGTCAGACTCTTTAAGTAACCCTTGCATCCCCTCTCTCTCCGTCCCTCCCCCTCCCTGGTTCTCTGACTAGTTTCTCTGTCCTGATTAATTTTACTGATTGTACGCCTCCTTGTCACCTTCCCCTCAGCTAACAACGAACCGTTCTACGTTTCCTTATCATTGTCCTTGCTTTCCCTTTCTCTCCGTCCCTTCCCCACCCAAGTCGTCATACTAGTTCCACAGCCGA
>CM075986.1:10111374-10192607 GCA_038087875.1 Malacoraja senta
AGTCCACGCCACAATTGATCTCCTTTTCACAAGAGTTGTATCTTTTAGGCCAGTCAACTTCCAAGCCCGCTCTACTTTGGGATGTGGGAGGAAACCTGAGCATCCGGAGAAAACCCAGGTGGTCACAGGGAGAAACGTGCTAACTCCCCTCAGACGGCACCCGAGATCAGGATTGATCCCGGGTCTCTGGCGCTGTGAGGCAGCAGCTCTACCAGCTGCAATAGGGTCCCATCTCAAACCACACAGAGTTGTTAGATGTATAAAACTTGCATTCCTTTAGTTTGGGGAAGATTCACATCCAATTCACTTTCAGTTACCCCCTGCTGGACTCTGAGACAGGTATTGTGATTTAAATGTGTAGGAAGGAACTGCAGATGCTGGTTTAAACTGAAGATAGACACAAAAAGTTGGAGTAACTCAGCGGGTCAGACTGCATCTCTGGAGAAAAGGAATAGGTAACATTTCGGGTCTCTTTGCACCAGAGATGCTGTCTGACCCATTGAGTTACTCCAGCTTTTTGTGTCTATCTATTGCGATTTAAATCTTTTATTAGTAATGTCATTACTTACTTTCCCTGCTGATAATTCATGTTCTGGTCAATTTTCTAATAAAAGACAATGATCAATGACAAAGACAGCTAGACAAAAATGCTGAAGAAATTCAACGGGTGAGGCAGCAACTATGGAGCGAAGGAATAGGTGACATTTCGGGTCGAAAAAGGGTCCTTCGGTCTTGAAGAAAGGTCTCGACCCAAAACGTCACCCACTCCTTCTATCCAGAGATGTTGCCTGCTGAGTTACTCCAGCATTTTGTGTCTAAATTCTAGACGAGCAAGGTCTAGACCCTTCTTCAGACTGATGTGAGGGGGGGGGGGGGGGGGGGGGGGGGGGAAGAGACAAGTTTCTTTAGGTTGCCAAAGTAACTTTTATACTAATATTTATTTTCACAGCAGAGTTAACATGTATATGTCGTAAAGGCTTGGGCTAACACCTTTTAAATGTCACACATTAAGAGTAAAGACCAATGATAGATATTCGGTAACCACAAATTTAAAAAAATCTTTTCATGTGTACAATTACTACCACGCGGTATTATTGTTATTCTCTCTTAGTCTCTGCTCCTCTGATAACCCATTGTTGTCTTACTGGGATGTGGTGGTCATTCTGTGTGACCTGCTAATCTTTTTATTCATCTGGGCTGTTTGAGTGTGGATAGCCTCACAGATAGAAACTTAGTAACATAGAAAATGGGTGCAGGAATAGGCCATTCGACCCTTCGAGCCAGCACCGCCATTCAATATGATCCGACAGCTTCGGTTTCCTCCCGCACTCCAAAGGTGTAGGTTAGTGTTTAAGAAGGAACTGCAGATGCTGGAAAATCGAAGGTAGACAAAAGAACTCAGCGGGTGCAGCAGCATCTATGGAGCGAAGGAAATAGGCAACGTTTCGGGCCAAAACCCTTCTTCAGTTGGTAAATGTAAAATTGTCCCTGGTGTGTGTAGGGTAGTGTTAATGTGCGGGGATCGTGGGTTGGTGCAGACTCGGTGGGCTGAAAGGCCTGGTTCCGTGCTGTATCTCTAAACTAAACTAAACTAAACTAAAACTAAATAGAATGAGATGTTGCTTCTGACTTTATTTGGAATTGTATCTCATGGTTATTAAAGTGGCGCAGCTCGTAGAACTGCTGCCTCACAGCGCCAGAGACCACGGATCGATCCTGACCTCGGGTGCTGTCTGCGTGGAGTTTGCGTGGTCACGTGGGTTTCCGCTGGGTGCTCTGGTTGCCTGAGATGGCATGACCTGTTTTGAATTCTACTGCCGTACAATCTACAGGCCCCTGGAGGGAGAATGCTAACAAGTGATTTGAATGTTGTGGCTGGTAACTACCTTGGAGGGAGTGAGGGAAGAAGGGTGTTGGCGTAGGTTGACAAGCCCTCATGTAGAATTCCTCAAACTCCTGCTTGAGGCAGGAGCCCACCCTCACCATCTCTAGACGACCAGAATGGAACCGCATTCCGCAGGACCCATGGAATTAAAAATAAAGCAAATTCTTGCTTAAAAGCAAAATTACTTCCTAATTAATAGAAATGTAATTAACAAGTTTTACATAAATAGAATATGTAATGGGGACGTGTGAAATACAAGTCCCGCTTGACTAATGAGCACATCTTCACCTGTGCAATATAAATAGATTGTGCCGTGATTACTTTGCCTCCTATTTTTGTGTCGAATTTCAGTTTAGTTTAGTTTAGTTTAGAGATAGAGCACAGAATCAGGCCCTTCGGCCCACCGAGTCCACGTCGACCAGCGATCCCCGCACATTAATACTATCTCTTACACAATCCAGGGACAGTTTACAATTTTTCCAAGCCAATTAGCCTGCAAACCTGTACGTCTTCGGAGTGTGGGAGGAAGCCGGAGCACCTGGAGAATACCCACATGGTCACTGGGAGAACATACAAACTCCGTACAGAGAACACCCTTAGTCAGGATCGAACCTGAGACTCCGGCACTGTAAGGCAGCAACTCTACCACTGTGTCACCATGCTGCCCAAACCTGCACATCTCGATCCAAAAATTCACCTATCCATGTTCTCCAGAGATGTGCAGGAAGGAACTGCAGATGAAATGTCTAGGAAAGAACTGCAGATGCTGGTTTACACTGAAGATAGACCCAAAAAGCTGGAGTAACTCAGCAGGGCAGGCAACATCTACTGGATCCAAGGAATAGGTGACGTTTTGGGTCGAGACTTGCTGAGCTACTCCTGCACTTGGTGTCCTTTAGTGTATTAACCAGCATCTGCCGTTCTTGTGCGGGAAGGAACTGCAGACGTTGGTTTACTCCGAAGATAGACGCAAAATGCAGGAGTTACTCAGCAGGACAGACGGCATCTCTGGATAGAAGGAATGGGTGACGTTTCGGGTCGAGATCCTTCTTCAGACTCAGACCCATTCCTTCTATCCGGAGATGCTGCCTGTCCCGTTGAGTTACTCCAGCATTTTGTGTCTATCTGCAGGTCTTTGTTTCTACCATGAGAATAGAGACCTTGACTTTTGTTTCCTCTCTGTAGCCTGGGGGATATTCAAGTCAATTGCCATTCCCCTATTTACCTTCCTGGCTGAGATCATTAACTCAGCACCGACCAGGGGCCCAGCATCCAACATATGGCGCAGTGTCGCATCAACACAGCGTGATTTATCCACCAAGCCATGACTTACTTAACCTTTCCGAGAAGCTGCAATGTATTTATTCTCTTTCTCCCAAGGCTTCCGCAGTCGTTCGAATCACCAGCTTCTCATGCTGGGCTTGCAATGGTTTGTTAAATGCTACCTGATTCACACCTGATATCGAGGTGTGAATTTCTGAATTATTCACACAGAGAATGATACGCACAGTTCTTGCAGGCATTGAGTTATTCTCGCACGGAGGAGTTGCATTGGTTTGCACTTCCTCCTGAAAAATGTTCTTCTTTATCTTGATAGAGGTACACACTTAACACACCTAACTATAAAGATGGACACAAAATGCTGGAGTAAGTAAGTAAGTAAGTCTGAAGAAGGGTTTCGGCCCGAAACGTTGCCCATTTCCTTCGCTCCATAGATGCTGCTGCACCTGCTAAGTTTCTCCAGCACTTTTGTGTACCTTCGATTTTCCAGCATCTGCAGTTCCTTCTTAAACACAAGTAAGTTTATTGACCAAGTATTCACATACAGGAAATTTGCCATGGTGCTCCGCCCACAAGTAACAACATGACATACAGTGACAGTTACGAATGACTCAGAAAACACTAAACATTAATAATAATAAAACATTAATGATAAAACACCATTGATCAAGCATGTGAACCAACAAAATACCAGATCAAAGGGAGGCTACAGATTTTTGGCTGTTGAGTGGAGCAACTACTCGTGGATAAAAACTGTTTTTATGCCTGGCTGTGGCAGCTTTAACAATCCGGAGTCGTCTTCCAGACGGAAGTGATTCAAAGAGTTTGTGGCCAGGGTGAGAGGGGTCAGAGATGATCTTGCCCGCTCGCTTCCTGGCCCTTGCAGTGTACAGTTCATCAATGGAGGGAAGGTTGCAGCCAATAACCTTCTCTGCTGATCGGACGATTCGCTGCAGCCTCCAGGTGTCGTGCTTGGTGGCTGAGCCAAACCAGACCATGATGGAGAAGGTGAGAACAGACTCTACGATGGCCGTGTAGAATTGGACCATCATTGCCTGTGGCAGATTGTGCTTCCTCAGCTGCCGTAGGAAGTACATCCTCTGTTGTGCCTTTTTGACTATGGAGTCGATGGTAGCCCCCCACTTAAGGTCCTTGGAGATGATGGTCCTCAGGAACTTAAAAGACTCCACAGTCACAGTAATTGGAGGAATCGGTGGCGTTTCGGGTCGAGACCCTTCTTCAGACTCACTGTTCTCTCCAGAGATGCTGCCCGTCCCGCTGAGCTACTCCAGCATTTTGTGTCTATCTTCGGTGTAAACCAGCATCTGCAGTTCCTTCCTACACACGTACCTAATAGTAAAATGTCTGTAGTAAGGAACTGCAGATGCTGGTTCACACCGAAGATAGACACAAAATGCTGGAGAAACTCAGTGGATCGGGCAGCATCTGCGGAGAGAAAATGCTTTTCTCCAGTAAAATGTCTGTGGTGTGAATGTGCGAATATGTTTTTGATACCAACAAACTGGTCAGCGATCACTAATAATAAAGTGGCAGCTGATCAGGAATGTTGATTATGCTGCACTCAAACTAAAGACTCTTTAGTAACCTGTACAACCACAAACATTACAGCAAGCTGAGGAGCAGATTTGTGCTCAGCAGACTCCTACAGACAGAACAGCAAAACACAAAAGATCGTATCATTTGTTTTAAGTTTGGTTTGGTTTAAAGGAAAGGAGAATTTTCATGCTCTTGTTCACACCTTGATGAGAGACATAATTTATCCAGTGAAGATCTCGTTCAAGGCAAAGCAACTGCAAGAGCATATTAGCACTTGAGTAAGTCAGCCTAGAGGGTACAAGTTCTATGACTGGACATTAACTCTTGTATCATATAGGAAGAAGGGTCCCGATCCGAAACCAGGTCAGAGCCTCACCTGTCATACTCCCAATGAAAATAGCTGTTAAGAAAAGTCAAGAAAAATAATAATAAAATAAAATAAATATAAAGATTTTTCCACTGATCTGTGTTATAAATGTCATTTCTATATGAACCCAATCATTTTTTATAGTCAAAATCGCCAAATTTGCGCAGCTCCGCTGCAAATACAGGGAGAGATGAGAGGTGAGGCAGCGACAAGCTGAGCCTCCCCTCTGATTGCACAACCCCTCAGAAACTGTATGGAGCGCGGGCAATAAGCATGTGCCTGTTACTATCTCTATGTATGTCACCAATGTAATGTTTGTAAACCCCTTCATTACATGTCCTCACGTTCCATAGTCCAAGTAACTTATTTCACGTATAAATATATTAAATTTAGGCTCGCTGGTCTCACATAAAACTGCAATGAAAAAGCAGCAGGGGAGGCAGCGATCACGTCTGCCTCACTGAGGGGGCGTGTCTTGAGCCCAGTGGAGGGAGAGCGAGCGTCAATTACGTAGGCCCAGGTAATTGACGCTGCCTCGCTCTCCCTCCACGTTAGCTAGCTTCAGCAGCGGCGGCGCAGCACTGGGTTCCACCGCGGGCAGCGCTGACTGGTAGGTTGATTCGTTGATTTGTAGTGGCCGATTCGGAGGCTCTGGGCCGCTGAGAGCTCCCAATTGGGCCCCGTGTTGGAGTAATCTACTCTCGGCTCGGGACCCCGGCATCCACTCCCGCCGCCGGCCCACACCCTCCTTCTCTCCTTCCCTTCCCTCCCTCCCTTCCCTTCTTCCCTCCCTCCCTTCTCTCCTTCCCTCCCTCCTTCCTCTCTCTCTTTTCCCTTATCTCCTTCCCTCCCTTCTTTCTCTCCTTCCCTCCCTCCTTTCTCTACTTCCCTCCCTCCCTTCTCTCCTTCCTCCCTTCTCTCCCTCCCTCCCTCCCTCCCTTCTCTCCTTTCCTCCCAGACACATCACGCACAGACAACTAACACACACACAACTAACACACACACACAACTAAGTTAGGATGGGGTAGAAGCTAGTGCCTCCCCAGCCATTGACCTCACCGCATGTCACTGTCCGAAACGTCGCTTTATCCATGTTCTCCAGACATGCTGCCTGACCCACTGAGTTCCTCCAGCACTTTGTATCATTGTGATAGTCATAGAGTGATACTGTGTGGAAACAGGTCCTTTGGCCCAACTTGCCCGCGTCGGCCAACATATCCCAGCTACACGAGTCCTTTTGTATAAACCGGCATTTGCAGTTCCTTGTTTCTACATCACTCTTGTCCCATCTGATTCAGAGGGACTGAAGAAGGGTCTTGACCCGAAACGTCACCCATTCCTTCTATCCAGAGATGCTGCCTGTCCCGCTGAGTTACTCCAGTATTTCGTGTCTGATTTAGAGCCAAATGTCGTAACCATAATCACTGCTGTCACGATTACAATAAGAGGACAAACCGGCAAATATTTACACATGGGGGACACAAGGAACTGCAGATGCTGGTTTACAAAGATAAAATGCTGCAGTAACTCAGCAGGATCAGGTAGCATCTCTGGAAATCATGGATAGGCAATGTTTTTGGTCAAAAGCTTTCATCAGACACTGTTTTGGGTTGCGACCCTTCTTCAGACAATATATATACATTGAAGGAATTAACATTTTTTGTGGGAGATCTTACAATTCCGATTAAAAATGAAAAAATAAATCAAATTAACACCTTAATTGGAATAACAGTTTATTGGTGAATTTATTTCTATTTTATTAAAGAGTGTTTTCAAAAGTAAGATTCTTTGTGCTGCATTTCCTCCGTTTGACAATACACAGATCCTCATGGGTATAAAAGATATCACCACACTTCTATGTGTTCATCAGTACCAAAGGAAATATTTACACATGGGGACACAAGGTCCTGCAGATGCTGGTTTACAAGGAATAAGTACTGGAGTAACTCAGGCATCTCTGGAGAACATGTACAAGTCTGAAGAAGGGTCTCGACCCGAAATGTCCTGAGATGCTGCCTTTTGTGTCTATCCGGATTAAACCAGCATCTGAAGTTCCTTCCTACACAAAGGAAATAAACACACTGGCTCGCTGCATTGTCACCTCAATCTTTAATCTTATCACGTCAATAAAACATTGCATGACCAAACAATTAATTCTGTGGTACCCATCTATGTACTCAACTAAAATAAATAAATAAATGGCCATGGGATACTGTCGTGTGAAGGTACCATTTGAATACATCAAAACTGGTCTGGTACACTTGCTAAGCTAAAGGAGGTATCTCTGAAGAGAAGGAATGGGTGACGTTTCGGGTCGAGACCCTTCTTCAGACTAGAGTCAGGGGAAACGGAAACGAGAGATAAGGATGGTGATGTAGATCGAATAGAATAAATGAATAAAAGATATGCAAAGAAGTAATGACGATAACGGAAACAGGCCATTGTTAGCTGTTCCTTACTTTTTTGCATATCTTTTGTTCATTTGTTCTACATCTCTCTACATCAGCGTCTTTACCTCTCGTTTCCCTTTCCCCTGACTCTAGTCTGAAGAAGGGTCTCGACCCGAAACGTCACCCATTCCTTCTTTCCAGAGATGCTGCCTGTCCCGCTGAGTTACTCCAGCATTTTGGGTCTATCTTCGGTTTAAAGCTGCATCTGCAGTCCCTTCCTACACGTGCTAGAGGAGGTGTTACCCTGTTAAAATGAGGTGATACATCTGTTGGAGGAACAAAGGAATGTCAGCACAAAATATTCCAGCGATGTGTTCACCAATATCGGCAGCATTCCTTTCTAAACTTCAGGAATAATGGATACAGGGAACAAGGAATAATCGCATCCCTCCAGATTCAGGGACAATATCTTCCATGCTGTTATTACGCAATTGATCGTCCTCTCAACAACTAGAGAGCGGTCCTGACCTCCCATCTACCTCATTGGAGACCTTCCAAAATATCTTTAATTAGGATGACTGGACTTTATCTGCATTAAACATGATAGCCTTTATCCTGTATCTGTACACTGTGGATGGATTGATTGTAATCATGTATAGTCTTTTCACAACAACAAGCTTTTCACTGTACCTCGGTACAAGTGAAAATAATAAACTAAACTAAATAAAGATAGGTGTTTAAGAAGGAACTGCAGATGCTGGAAAATCGAAGGTAGACAGAAATGCTGGAAAAACTCAGCGGGTGAGGCAGCATCTATGGAGCGAAGGAAATAGGCGACGTTTCAGGTCGAGACCCATCTTCAGACTATTTCCTTCGCTCCATAGATGCTGCCTCACCCGCTGAGTTTCTCCAGCATTTTTGTCTACCTTAAATAAAGATTGGTGTAGGCAAGCATGATATTCGGTATGGACGCAGTTGGCCAAAGGGTCTGTTTCCTAGTTGTAGAAATCTATAATCCTATAACACCTATTACTAGTCCGAAGGGCCGAATGGCCTACTCCTGCACCTAATTTCTATGTATCTTCTAGTGCACAGTGTTTCAAAGCTGCTGGTAAAGGGAACCAAATGTTAACTAGAGATCAATGATTCTTGATTAGTACACGTGTCAGGGGTTATGGGGCGAAGGCAGGAGAATGGGGTTGAGAGGGAAAGATAGATTAGCCATGATTGAAGGGGAGAGTAAGTAGAGGATGGGCTGAATGGCCTAATTCTGCTCCTAGAACTTATGAACCAATGTGTTTCAGCCATATTCATGGTGTATGATAAGGCGTGATCACAGTGAATGGCGGTGCTGGCTCGAAGGGCCGGTTGGCCTACTCGTGCATCTATTGTCTATTGTCTATTGTAACAGCCTTTCTCCCTCATCACCATTTCTCTTTGAAGGAAGAAAATGAAAAGTTGTAATCAATGGTTTTCATCCCTCATGATATTTCCCTTACATTTCTCACTGCATTCTTTGGAGATTAATATTTTACTCCTCAAACAGTTGAAATGTAGGTCAGCCCTCACTATTGCTAAGGAAGCCAAAACGAAGGACTAAAAAAATTATCAAGTATTGAAAGCTGGATTAAATGTGAAATGAATGATAACGTAGAAGCTAAGATATACTGAGCCAAGGGGTGACTCACGTAACAAATTGAATGTTTGTCTCCTATTTACTTCCTTAAGGTGTCAGGAGTCAAGAGTATTTATTTGTCATATGCATCAGATATGAACCAAAACAATGAAATGCTTACTGGCAGCAGCTGAACAGGCATATTAACTGCAGCAACTACAGAATACAAAAATATAATAACTTATTTGTTATTCGAAGTAAACTCGACTGGGAGAGTGTAAAAAAACAAATACGTTGAGCAATTCTAGTGGTGCAAAGTCCGAAGTGGTTCGGTGTTGAGGTAAGGTTGTGGTTTGGGTTGTGCACGGTGGTTGAGGACGATGAAGGTTGATGGGAGGAAGTTGCTCTTGAACCTGGATGCAGGTTCTCATGCATCTGTACCTCCTTCCCCTTGGCTTTAATGATGATATTAGCTGCCATCTTGAGGCAGTGACATTCCCCACTGATTGGTTTTAGGCCCTTTGCTCCATCTTAGTTTCGAGATACAGGGTGGGAACAGATCCTTTGACCCCACCAAGTCCTTGCTGACTAGTGATCACCCATTCACCAGTTCCATCCCACACACAAAGAACAATTTCCAGAAGCTAATTAAACTACAGACCTTTGGAATTTGGGAGGAAACCAGAGCACCCGGAATAAATGCACGGGATCACAGGGAGAACGTATAAACTCTGTACAGACAATACCCATAGTCAGGATCAAACCCAGGTTAGTGGTGCTGTAAAGCAGTAACTCTACTGCTAATCCACCATGCATATTAAAGTTGGAGATGCACACACCACCATGTTATAAATATGCAGATGTTAGAAAGTTTGGCTGTCTGTTTTAGAACTGTGCATTTCTGATGAAAGACCTTAACTCGGGAGTTCTCTCTTCATTGATGCTGCCTGAATTGCTGCATATTTTCAGCATTTTTAAAAACATTTCCAGCATTACTTTAATTTCTTTTCACTCTCTTTCTATTTCTACTTCCACAGTTGCTGCCTGACTTGCTAAGCATCTCCAGTACTCTCTGCCCTAATTTCAGACTTTCAGCATCTGCAGCTTTTTATTGCAATCCCCTCCAATGAATTTGCAATGGGAATCGTTTACCAATCAACAAGCTGGTACCAATCTAGCCCCCCTCTCACCAATTCTGATCCCCATCTGATTACCCATCAGTAATGTTATTATAGTAATTAAAGCATGAAGGAAACAGCAATGTGGCATCATGCCAGCCATCATTTATGATCCTGGCACCATTTCAATAACCATTCGCCAATCCACAGTACATAAAAACCAGAAATCAAAACATTACTCTCTTCTCAATTGCGTTGTTTCAGGAAACGATACTGTTAACCACACAAATCATGTGGAAAACCTTTTAAACTAATTGGGTAGGAATGGGATTGAAGCCAGCATCTTCACAATCTTCCAGTATTAATGCATAATGCATATTAATGCATGTATTAATGCGATCAAGATCTCCCCCCGATGCAGGAGCTTGATCGCCCCGATGCAGAGGGCCCGACCACCGGCTACGGGAGCCAAGATCGCCTCGTCAACGGAAGGCTCGAGGCCCCCGACCGCGGGAGAACAAAGAAGGGAAGAGATTTAACTTTTTTTTCGCCTTCCACAGTGAGGAATGTGGAGGAGTCACTGTGGTGGATGTTTATGTTAAAATGTATTTTGTGTGTCTTGTTGCTTTTTATTGATATGACTGTATGGCAAATCAAATTCCTCATATGTTGCAAAACATACTTGGCTAATAAAGTATGATTATGATTATGATGATTATGATGATGTCATTTATCAATGCTCTTTAGTTTAGTTTGGTTTAGTTTAAAGTTACAGCGCGGAAACAGGCCCTTCGGCCCACCGAGTCCGCACTGACCAGCGATCCCCGCATATTAACACTGCCTACGCACACTAGGGACAATTTTTTACATTTGCACCAAGCCAATTAACCTACAAACCTGTACGTCTTTGGAGTGTGGGAGGAAACCGAAGATCTCGGAGAAAACCCACGCAAGTCACAGGGAGAACGTACAAACTCCGTACAGACAAGCACCCGTAGTCAGGATCGAACCCAGGTCTCTGGCACTGTACGGCAGTAGCTCTAACGCTAATTCACCTTGCCACCCTATTATTTTATTCCAAGTGGGGTTTTATTTGACATGAATGTGAATTGTGTGTTTTATTTTCCAAAGATAATTTAATTTTCTATTTCAGTTTGATAAATAGAATGAGATTTTGCTTCTGACTTTAATGAGAATCGTGTATCATGGTCATTGAAGTCTTTGATAGGTCAGTTGTATCCATTTTGAGATAATGTCCGGCCTGAAATGTTGAATGGGAATGCTGTAAGAATACTGAACCAGAAAACTAAAGCAAAACAATACCTCGCCACCTTCTGACAGAAGATTCCCTTGAAAGAGTCAAAGACATTTAACCAGACCATGTGTGCTCAATTGTAGAGCAGCACAATCAACACATTTCTGCAGAAACCAAGCCAAATTTCAGAAATGTTGAGAAAACACTCCATTTCAATTGTCAATTTTCAATTACGCTATTTGCAGGCACATTTATTTTTTTGTGTGCTGTCTGTTTTGAAGGTACTCTGAATGCGCACTGCCTTGCATGCATTTCCCTTCTTGCATCCTCCTCGGTTCCTCTGATGACTCAGTGTGTGGACAAACATGGCTTTGTGCTCGACGTGCAACGGGCTGCTGATTTAATCTCTGCATGGACTGTGCTGATTTATGGCTGCGACTGCCGTTTTGCCTCAGTTTCGCTTCGTTTAGATCAGAGGTACTAGCACGGAAACAAGCCCTTCGGCCCACCGAGTCTGTACCGACCAGCGGTCCCCGCACGTTAACACGACCCAGTGTTTAGCATCAAGAAGGAGCTGGCCATTGAGCAAGGTTTCTCAAGGTGTAAAATGGGGTCAAGGAAAGAGCGTTCAGCCTTGTTTCCACCAATCTTTCCACAATACAGACAATACAGACACCATTGTATGCAGATGCCGAGAAGTGTGTTTAGCTCTGGCTGAACAACTTCTAATCTTGTGAGTGGACTCGATAAGAAGAAGAAGAAAGTGTAAAATGGGTAGTGGGCCCGTGAGAATAGAGATGATTGTCACAAGGTCCCTCGTGAAGGAGCATTCTAACCACACCCTTGGTCTGAGTGTGCCCTTTAATATGGAAAGAATTCCAAAGACTCATAAGTTCATAAATTCATGTAATAGGAGCAGAATTAGGCCATTTGTCCCGTTGAATCTACTCCAACATTCAATCATGGCTAATCTATGCTTCCCTCATTCCCCTGCCTTCTCCCCACCACCCTTGACTCAACTTATTAATTAAGAAACTGTCACTCCACGCGTTAAAAATACCCATTGACTTGGCCTCCACAGCCATCTGTGGCAATGAATTCCACAGAATCCGACTAAAGATATTCCTCCTCATCTCTTTTCTAAAGGTACGTCCTTTTATTCTGAGGGCAGGTGAAACCAGGTGGGATAGGAAAGCCTCTATCTAACCCCTTCCTCACACTTCTATACACTGGCTATCTTCCTTCTACGTTGTCAGTCCAGATGCAGGGGTCTCAGTCCGAAATATTGTTCATCCCTTTGCCTCAACAGATGCTGCCTGACATGTTTTCTTCTTGCAACTGGTCATTTGCTCGAGATTCCAGCGAATGCAGTCTCTTGCATCTGAAGTCAAATAGTACCCTGTTGTCAAGGACAGTCGTTCACACTTCACCTCCAGAATTGACCTCTTTGCTCCCTCTATGGACTAAAGCTGTGTTGAAGCCGGCAGCCAATTAGTCTAGTCAAGAGAGTTTTATTGTCATGTATCCCAGATAGGACAATGAAATTCTTGCTTTCTGCAGCACAACAGAATATGTAAACATAATACGGAACAGGAGATAAAAGTTCAGTGTGTCTAAATACCATAGACCATATATATGCACAATATATAAACAGATAAAGTGCAATAGGCTGTTATTGTTCAGAGTTTGTTTGATGGCGAGTTTAACAGCCTGATGGCTGTAGGGAAGAAGTTGTTCCTGAACCAGGATGTTCCAGATTTCAAGCTCCTGTACCTTCTTCCCGATGGCAACGGAGAGATGAGTGTGCGACCAGGATGGTGCGGGTCTTTTAGTTCAGGTGGAACCAAAACTGTGTATCAGTAAGCAGGAGAAGGGTGAGTGGATGGTGCCAATTGGAACCATCAATGGCATTTTCCATCATGTTGTTGGTGATTGAGAATGCTCTGTTGGGCAGTAATCACCAAAGATCCTATAGCAAGCAAGATAGATCACTCGACGAAAAAGACGTAGTACGGTCATGGGTAGATTCATGGGTAATTTCCGGCCCCATTTCCGTAACCGGCTTCCTTCTCCGCACCAAAGATCCCATAGCGGAGCAAAGATACTAGTGCGGAGACGGAAGCCGGTTATGGAAACATCCTCGTAAAAATATAAGTTCTTTGGTAAAAATCTTCTCCTCATTTTCAGAATTATAATTTATTAACACAAACTGTTCCCCTGCAACGTTGATTACACTGCGAGTCGGGTCGGGTCGGATCGGGTCGGGTTACTGAAATGGATGAAAAAAAGGCCCACGTTCCGCTCCGTTGCATACTACACGTCAGCCCATTGCATTTAGCAGGAGTGGTCTATCTTGCTCCGCTATAGGATCTTTAGTAATTAGCCTGGAGAAACTCAGCAGGTCACGTAGCCTCAGTGGAGGGAAGTGGACAATTGATGCTTCAAAGTGTGAAGAATGGTCCCGATCCATAACATTGTCTATCCATCTCCCTCCACAGATGCTGCCTGACCTGCTGAGTTTCTCCAGCAGCTGAAGATTCCAGCATCAACAGTTCCTTGTGTCTCAGTAATGAACATGATTTGATTTGTCCTGCTTTTTATGAACAGGATAATCCTGGTGAATTTTTCACATTATCGGATGGATTTAATTGTATGCATGTACTGGTACAGCATGCTTAGAGTTAGAACTAGTTCTGGAGAGTAGGTATTCTGTACTACAGCTGGGATATTTCTGGCCTTGAGGTCTTTGTTGCATCCAATGCTCTCGACCCTGTCTTGCAGTTACGTAGAATGAATTGAATTGATTCATTGATTCATTGATTGATACTGTATTGTCCTTGGTACAGTGAGATTCTTTGTTTGCAAAGAGTTGACACGTAAAGGGCACAGACAAAGTTACAAAAGTATTTACTTTCCCTTGCAACCGCAGGAAATGCTACTCTTGTCGCTTTACCTCCCCCCTCGACTCCATCCAAGGACCCAAGCAGTCTTTCCAGGTGTGGCAGAGGTTCACCTGCACCTCCTCCAACCTCGTCTACGGCATCCGCTGCTCCAGGTGTCAGCTGCTCTACATCGATGAGACCAAGCGCAGGCTTGGCGATCGCTTTGCCCAACACCAACACCAACAATAACCAACCTGATCTCCCGGTGGCTCAGCATTTGAACTCCCCCTCCCAGACCTTTCTGTCCTGTGCCAGAGTCAATCACAGAAATCAATACACAACCATTGCTTCTTCTTGCTTACAATCAAACAAATAATACCCCAATATGAATTCAGGATTGGTGAGAAGACTAAACGTGTTAAATGCAATCTGAACTTGTAAACATCCTCCCACTGCCAGCTCACACTCTGCTCGTTCGACTAGTAATGCAAATGTTGGCTGTCACTGCTAGAATGAGATGTGAGGCCCAGCGCAAATTGGAGGAACAGCACCTCATATTTCGCTTGGGCACTTTACACCCCAGCGGTATGAACATTGACTTCTCTAATTTCAGGTAGTCCTTGCTTTTTCCCGCCTTCCCCTCCCCTTCCCAGCTCTCCCACAGGCCTACTGTCTCCGCCTCTTCCTTTCTTTTTCCCTCCCCCCCCTCGACATCAGTCTGAAGAAGGGTCTCGACCCGAAACGTTGCCTATTCCTTCTCTCCATAGATGCTGCCTCACCCGCTGCATTTCTCCAGCATTTTTGTCTACTTTCGATTTTTCCAGCATCTGCAGTTCTTTCTTAAACAAAGTATTCAATATAGTCTCTCTTACTTCTCCACCCCCCCCCCCCTCCCAGTGCCTCTTTGTTCACGGCGATCCCCCCACGCCAGGTCCCTCTCTGTTCTGAAGACCAGCTTCGGTGGTGATGGGGATCTCAAGAGGAAGCTGATCCTGCAACTCAGATGAAGATGATTGCGAATACTTCAACTTTTTCCGAAGCACTCACACGATGGGCCCACCATTGTTGAGGATGGAGATGCTCTTGGAGATCCCTCCACCCATTAGGTACCTGTTTGTCCATCACCATTCATTACTAGATGTGGCTGGGCTGCAGAGGCCCGATCTGATCTAGTCGTTACGAAGTTGCTTAGCTCTATCCATCAACTATCTATCCATCTATCGAGGTAACTCTCTAGCTGTCCATCTACCTCTCCATCTATCTAGCCCTCCCCCTCCCTAGTCGTCGTGCCAGTTTCACTGGTTGTATAACTCGTTATCACCTTCCCCACAGCCAACAATGGACCATTGTGAGCTCCACACTTGATCATCTTTGCTGGCTTTGATCTGGCTTTTTTGCGTATCGCTCATTAATGTGTTCTATGTACCTTCTCATATCTCTCGGTTCCCTCTCCCCTGAATCTCATTGTGAAGAAGGGTCTCGACCCGAAACGTCACCTATTCCTTATCTCCAGAGACCCTGCCTGGCCTGCTGAGATACTCCAGCTTCTTGTGTCCACCTAGTGCATGTTCTTTTTGCTCTTGCTCAGTTCTAAAAAATCCAGTCATTTAATCAGAGTCCATGCCCCCTATGTTAGAACTTTCCAGCCTCCCAGCTTCAGCCCCTCCGTCCTCTCTGAGAACCGTTCCGGTTCCAATCATCAACTTCCATTTTCTGAAGTTCCTTTGGATATAGACCTGCCTGTCTTTCTCCCAACAAAGCTGACACCTGCCTCTGCCCATGTAGTTACAAAAGTAATCATTAGATGCTAGATAGAAGTAATTCAAGCTTTAAAAACTATTCAGTGGGTCAGTCAGCATGGGGTGGGGGGGATGGAAGGACAATGTTTTGGGTCGGGACACTTCGAGGGTACAGACTCAAAACTTTGTCTGTCCATTCCCTCCACAGATGCTGCTAGACCCGTTGAAATCCTCCAGCATTTTGGATTTTGCACAAGATTCCAGCATCTGCAGTTTCTTGTGTTTTCATTGTAATTCAGATTAACTCGGCCATTCATTCTTCTGAGGGGGGGGGGGTCATCTTTCATGTAGCGGCAATTTCGAACTCGGGCTTCGTTTTCCACCCTCCACCGTGATGCCATCTGGGTCAGCTTGAGGAAGAGTTCCAACCCGAAACGTCACCCATCCTTTTTCTCCAGAGGTGCTGCCTGACCAATACTTTGTGACTCATTTTTGCACTTATCGTATGATTGTGCTTATCCATAGCACGATTTTACTGGATTGTATGCAAAATAAAGAATTTCATTGTATCTAGGTACATTATATTGAATTTAAACTATTTGGTTCATGGGGGAAGTTAGATCTTTAATGAGGCAACTTGATTTGACACAGGTTTTCTGTGAGACTGATTCTACTGTTCTCCCTTTGGCTAATATCGTGGTGTGCATGCTGTCATGTAGCAAGCAGAAAATGGGGACTAATTTCTGAAGGCAAACAAAATCTAAGGAGGTGTTTCATGTTTTCTCCCAAGTGATGGAGTCACAAAAGCTTCTGTGAGGTTGAAAAAACAATGCCTGGTGGTTGTTTCAGCTTCCTGATTGAGAATACTCTGTTGGGCAGTAATCACCAAAGATCCTATAGCAAGCAAGATAGATCACTCGACGAAAAAGACGTAGTACGTTCCTGTCCTCTGTAACACTGGAAGGAGATCTGGAGAAACGCTGAAGACCTTTCAATGTCTATATTTGGCAATGTTTTCCAAAAACATTTGTTGACTTTATTCCTTAGAGCGCTGGAGGATGCGGGTGATCTGATAGAGGTTTATAAGACCTATGTGAGAGGAATAGATGGGGGTGAATGCACAGAGTCTTTTACCCAGAGTAGGGGAATCAAGAACCAGAGGTCATAGGTTTAAAGTGAGGGGGAAAGAATTAAGAGGAACCTGAGGGGTAACGTTTTCACACAAAGGGTGGTGGGTGTATGGAACGAGCTGCCGGAGGAAGTAGTTGAGGCTGGGACTATCACAACATTTAAAAGCCATTTGGACAGGTACATGGATAGGACAGGTTTAGAGGGATACAGGCCAAACACAGGCAGGTGGGACTATTGTACATGGGGTATGCTGGTAGGTGTGGCCAAAGGACCTGTTTCCAGGCTGTCTGAATCTATGACTCACTTTTTCACTTCTGAAATAGAAATTAAACCTTTATCTAACCTGACTTTTTTTCCTTTGTCCCGACCTGAAACGTCACCCATCCTTTTCCTTCAAAGGTGCTGCCTGACCCGCTGAGTTTGTGTTTATCTTCGGGATAGAACTAGTGTTCAGGTGATTGTTAGTCGGCGCAGACTCGGTGGGCCGAAGGGCCTGCATCCACGCTGTATCTCTAAATTAAACTAAACTAAACTATTGAAGGCAAACGTGAATTGTTTGCAACATCAACCAAGGGAAGGCTGGCTATTCTTACCTAGATTAGCCCATCGGCAGACTCTGTTGAATCCAGCTTTAACTTGGTGCGATCAACCCCTTCGCAGGACCTGTGTATTAGAAGCTAATGGCACGAACAGATTGTAAATACAGATAAGATCTCTAACCCCTCCCAGGTGCTTTGTGCTACACATAACACCCACAATTACATAACGAGGGATGGAATCTACATTGGAGGTGAGAACAAGATACAATGCAATATCAGATTAGTAAACCATGTCTCGTACAAGCACCTCTCAACGTACCCAAGGCACGACAGCCAACTTCCTGCTGGGAGGGGTAGATGATATATTATTTTAGAGAATTCTGCTTTGAACCTGGATTAGCTTCACCACCAATCTGAGTAAGTAAATTAAATACGCATCACATATTCTCCATCCTGCCATCTGGGAAGAGGTACAGGAGCATTAGGTGCAAAACCAGCAGGATGCTCCTCAGCTTCTTCCCGCAGGTTATAAGACTGATAAACGGACTTTGCCCCCTGCCAAAGTATCGTGCACCAACCACCAACCTGGACACACTGCAGCAGAGCCACTGTCGTGCCGCTGCCGATCGGAACGCCTGTTGATGTTTAGTAGAGTAGAGTGTTAATTTGTTCATGATATATGTATTTTTACTTCTATTTATTTTTTACTGCACACTGAAATGGACACTGGTTGAGGAACGTTTTTTTTGTTTCCTCTGGGTATGCGAATACTCAGGAAATGACAATAAAGATATACAATACAATACAATACAAATAGCAATTATATTTTCAGGTGCTTTGACCACATTGTTAAATATTATTCGGAAATCACAACAAAGTGAACAGTCAGCACAGCAGCTTCATGCTGATGTTTATGCGTCATGCAAGCCTCCTTCCGCCCATCTCTCTTTAGCGTTTAGTTTAGTTTAGTTTAGAGATACAGCGCGGAAACAGGCCCTTCGCCCCAGCAAGTCCGCACCGCCCCGCACATCAACACTGTCCTGCACACTGGGGCCAATTTACAATAATTCCAAGCCAATTAACCGACAACACTGTACGTCTTTGGAGCGTCGGAGAAAGCCGGAGCTCCCGGAGAAAACCCACGCAGGTCACGGGGAGAACATACAAACTCCGTACAGACAGCACCCGTAGTCAGGATCAAACCCGGGTCTCTGGCGCTGTGAGGGAGCAACTCTACTGTTGCACCTTTGTTGTCAATTATTGTCCATTCATTTGCATTTTCTGTTTTAATTCAATTCTTTGAAATTATTCACTTCAGTGACGAGATATCACTTCAATGTGATATCAAGCTCCGTACATTGTATGTAATAAAAAGTATCTCCTGAATTTCCTACAGCATTTACAACAGATTGTGTTAACGTCTGACTTCTGGGTTGACTTTTCCTGTCTGTGCTCTTTTGATTATTCTTTATTAACTGTTGCCGGTAAACCTACTAAATTAGTAATTGTCTCTCTCTGCACAAATGCATGGTTCAAACTTAGAATGTTGCCAAGAACTTGGGTCATGAGTGATTAATAAAAAGAAACTGGAATTCTGAAATAAAAACTGAAAATATATATCTATACACAGAGTCATATTCAGTTCAACACCTAAACCCATATTTTCCCTTTATTGGTGTTGGTAGACCCTTTGTGTCTTTTGAATAGTCTCTATTTTACTCAACTCATACCTTCTGCAGCATCATCAGATGCCACCGAGAAATGTGATGGGACATTGAAATGGCAGACTAACATGGTGCTGTAAAGTGCACCAACATCAGTTTCTTGTCGCATGAGTCCTATAGAGTCAAACTGATGAAAAGTTTAGTTTAGTTTAGTTTAGAGATATAGACAATAGACAATAGACAATAGGTGCAGGAGTAGGCTATTCGGCCCTTCGAGCCAGCACCGCCATTCAATGTGATCATAGCTTATCATCCCCAATCAGTACCACGTTCCTGCCTTCTCCCCATATCCCCTGACTCCGCTATCTTTAAGAGCCCTATCTAGCTCTCTCTTGAAAGTATCCAGAGAACCGGACTCCGCCGCCCTCTGAGGCAGAGAATTCCACAGACTCACAACTCTCTCGTCTCCGCTCTAAATGGCTTACCCTTTATTCTTAAACGGTGGCCCCTGGATCTGGACTCCCCCAACATTGGGAACATGTTTCCTCCGTCTAGAGTGTCCAAACCCTTAACAATCTTATATGTTTCAATAAGATATCCTCTCATCCTTCTAAACTCCAGAGTGTACAAGCCCAGCCGCTCCATTCTCTCTGCTTCTGACAGTCCCGCCATCCCGGGAATTAACCTTGTAAACCTACGCTGCACTCCCTCAATAGCAAGAATGTCCTTCCTCAAATTAGGGGACCAAAACTGCACACAATACTCCAGGTGTGGTCTCACTAGGGCCCTGTACAACTGCAGAAGGACCTCTTTGCTCCTATTCTCGACTCCTCTTGTTATAAAGGCCAACATGCCATTCACTTTCTTCACTGCCTGCTGTACCTGCATGCTTACTTTCATTGACTGATGAACAAGGACCCCCAGATACATAGATACATAGAAAATAGGTGCAGGAGTAGGCCATTCGGCCCTTCGAGCCTGCACCGCCATTCAATATGATCATGGCTGATCATCCAACTCAGTATCCCGTACCTGCCTTCTCTCCATACCCCCTGATCCCCTTAGCCTCAAGGGCCACATCTAACTCCCTCTTAAATATAGCCAATGAACTGGCCTCAACTACCCTCTGTGGCAGAGAGTTCCAGAGATTCACCACTCTCTGTTTGAGTGTACTCCCCTTTTCCCAACAACTCCATCTAAAGATAGTAATCTGCCTTCCTGTTTTTGATACCAAAGTGGATAACCTCACATTTATTCACATTAAACTTCATCCGCCATGCATCTGCCCACTCCCCCAACCCGTCTAAGTCACCCTGCATTCTCATAGCATCCTCCTCACAGTTCACACTGCCACCCAGCTTTGTGTCATCTGCAAATTTGCTAATGTTACTTTGAATCCCTTCATCCAGATCTTTGATGTATATTGTAAATAGCTGCGGTCCCAGCACCGAGCCTTGCGGCACCCCACTAGTCACTGCCTGCCATTCTGAAAGGGACCCGTTAATCCCTACTCTTTGTTTCCTGTCTGCCAACCAATTTTCTATCCATGTCAGCACTCTACCCTCAATACCATATGCCCTAATTTTTCCCACTCATCTCCTATGTGGGACCTTATCAAATGCTTTCTGAAAGTCCAGGTACACTACATCCACTGGCTCTCCCATGTCCATTTTCCTAGTTACATCCTCAAACAATTCCAGAAGATTAGTCAAGCATGATTTCCCCTTCGTAAATCGATGCTGACTCGGACCGATCCTGTTACTGCTATCCAAATGTGCGGATATTTCATCTTTTATAATTGATTCCAGCATCTTCCCCACCACCGATGTCAGGCTAACTGGTCTATAATTCCCAGTTTTCTCTCTCCCGCCTTTCTTAAAAAGTGGGATAACATTAGCTACCCTCCAATCCACAGGAACTGATCCTGAGTCTATAGAACATTGGAAAATTATCACCAATGCATCCACGATTTCTAGAGCCACGCCCTTAAGTACCCTGGGATGCAGACCAGCAGGCCCTGGGGATTTATCAGCCTTCAGTCCCATCAGTCTACTCAACACCATTTCCTGCCTAATGTGGATTTCCTTCAGTTCCTCCGTCACCCCAGATCCTCTGGCCACTACTATATCAGGATAATTGTTTGTGTCCGCCTTAGTGAAGGATCCAAAGTACCTGTTCAATTCATCTGCCATTTCCTTGTTCTCCATAATAAATTCACCTTTTTCGGTCTTCAAGGGTCCAACTTTGGTCTTAACTAATTTTTTCCTCTTCACATAGAAACATAGAAACATACCTAAAGAAGCGTGGAAAGAGGCCCTTCGGCCCACTGAGTCCACGCCAACCAGCGATCTCCACACACTAACACTATCTTACAATCACTGGGGACAATTTACAATTATTCCAAACCAATTAACCTATAAAACCTGTACATCTTTGGAACGTGGGAGGAACCTGGAGAAAACCCACACGGGTCACAGGGAGAACGTACAAACTCCGTACACACAGCGCCCATAATCAGGATCGAACCCGGGTCTCTGACGCTGTGAGGCAGCAACACTACCGCTGCGCCACTGGGCCGAAGTTGGCTTGAGTGAAATTTCACTCAAGTCCATATTGAATTCCATGCCTTACAGGAACTGACTTCTGAAGATCTGTTGCATTTTGTGCAGTCACATAAGTAGAAACTTACAGTATAAGTATAATCTCTCACAGGGAGAACCGCTGCTTCAAGTAGTGGGCCTCAAGTGTCATGTATAGACTAGGTTGGTGTGCGCACTCATATCTCCAACAAGTGGATAATAGTGTGAACATTTTTGACTGGGAAAGGATGTAAATGATTAGGATGTGCATCCTCTCAAACAGGCAGCAAAAGAAGGTTCTGCCACCCTATGGTCTCCTTTTCATAGTCATAGTGATACAGTGTAGAAACCGCCCCTTCGGCCCAACTCGCCCACACCGACCAACATGTTCCAGCTACACGTCCCACCTGCCAACATTTGGTTCATATCCCACCAAACCTGTCATATCCATGTACCTGCCTAACTGCTTCTTAAACGTTGGGAAAGTCCCAGCCTCAACAACCCCTCTGACAGCTTGTTCCATACACCCACCGCTCTTTGTGTGAAAATGTTACCCCTTCAGATTCCTATTAAATCTTTTCCCCTTCACCTTAAACCGATGTCCTCTGGTCCTCGATTCCCCAACTCTGGGCAAGAGACTCTGTGCATTCATCTCTTGCTTTTGACACTGGCTCCACCCAAGTGCCAAGTGAACCCCCTCACCTGTATCCATCCATCACTTGTGTAGGAAGGAACTGTAAATCGTTGACACCGAAGATAGACACAAAATGCTTGAGTAATCAGCGGGTCAGGCAGCATCTATCGAGAAGTAAGGATAACCATGATTGATGATTGTATTAGGAGTAAATTTTCAGCAAATCTATCGGGTGGCATGTGTGAAAACATAGGCCTTCTCTGAGAAATTTGTGCTTTCTATCTCACCCACCCCTTCCACTAATATTCCCAACAGGTGTTTAATATTTAAGCTGATGTCAAATTCCCCCCTCAACTAAACCCACTGCTAAAATGTCACTTAATGGGGCACTTTCTTGCATTTATGAAGTGCCTTCATTGACCACAGGATATCACAGCCAATGAATTATTTTTGATGTGTGAAGCACGAGACAAACGCTGTGAAAACTCAGCAGGCTAGGCAGCACGAGAAACATAGTTCATGTGTCAGATTTCTTCCTGAGAAGCCCAGATATGCAGCCATTCTACAATGCAAGAAAAAATATGTCTGTCAGACTGCAAACTCTCGCCAAACGCATTGAGATCACTCGCTGCATCATTTGTTTTTTTGAGTGATGTTGGTTGAAGGATAGCAAATAGTTCATTTGATGCCCCAACAGTATTACTAGTCAACATA
This sequence comes from Malacoraja senta, assembly GCA_038087875.1. NCBI lineage: Eukaryota > Metazoa > Chordata > Chondrichthyes > Rajiformes > Rajidae > Malacoraja > Malacoraja senta. The sequence goes on from CM075986.1 coordinate 10,134,725, forward strand.
GTCAAGACACTTTCTCATCTCTGTCCTTCCCTCTTTAGTTTAGTGTAGTGTAGTGTAGTGTAGTGTAGAGTGGTGTGGTGAGGTGTAGTGTAGTGTAGTGTAGTGTAGTGTAGTGTAGTGAGGTGGAGTGTAGTGTAGTGTAGTGTAGTGTAGTGTAGTGTAGTGTAGTGTAGTGTAGTGTAGTGTAGTGTAGAGTGGTGTAGTGAGGTGTAGTGTAGTGTAGTGTAGTGTAGCACAGTGTAGTGTAGTGTAGTGTAGCACAGTGTAGTGTAGTGTAGTGTAGTGTAGCACAGTGTAGTGTAGTGTAGTGTAGTGTAGTGTAGTGTAGTGTAGTGTAGTGTAGCACAGTGTAGTGTAGTGTAGTGTGGTGTAGTGCAGTGTAGTGTAGTGTAGTGTAGTGTAGCACAGTGTAGTGTAGTGTAGTGTAGTGTAGTGTAGTGTAGTGTAGTGTAGTGTAGTTTAGTGAGGTGTAGTGTAGTGTAGTGTAGTGTAGTGTAGTGTAGTGTAGTGTAGTTTAGTGAGGTGGAGTGTAGTGTAGTGTAGTGTAGTGTAGTGTAGTGTAGTGTAGTGTAGTGTAGTGTAGTGTAGTGTAGCACAGTGTAGTGTAGTGTAGTGTATTGTAGTGTAGTGTAATGTAGTGTAGTGTAGTGTAGTGTAGTGAGGTGTAGTGTAGTGTAGTGTAGTGTAGTGTAGTGTAGTGAGGTGTAGTGTAGTGTAGTGTAGTGTAGTGTAGTGTAGTGAGGTGTAGTGTAGTGTAGTGTAGTGTCGTGTAGTGTAGTGAGGTGTAGTGTAGTGTAGTGTAGTGTAGTGTAGTGTAGTGTAGCACAGTGTAGTGTAGTGTAGTGTAGTGTAGTGTAGTGTAGTGTAGCACAGTGTAGTGTAGTGTAGTGAGGTGGAGTGTAGTGTAGTGTAGTGTAGTGTAGTTTAGTGAGGTGTAGTGTAGTGTAGTGTAGTGAGGTGTAGTGTAGTGAGGTGTAGTGTAGTGTAGTGTAGTGTAGTTGTAGTGTAGTGTAGTGTATGAGGTGTAGTGTAGTGTAGTGTAGTGTAGTGTAGTGTAGCACAGTGTTGTGTAGTGTAGTGTAGTGAGGTGTAGTGTAGTGTAGTGTAGCACAGTGTAGTGTAGTGTAGTGAGGTGGAGTGTAGTGTAGTGTAGTGTAGTGTAGTGTAGTGTAGCACAGTGTAGTGTAGTGTAGTGTAGTGTAGTGTAGTGTAGTGTAGTGTAGCACAGTGTAGTGTAGTGTAGTGTAGTGTAGTGTAGCACAGTGTAGTGTAGTGTAGTGTAGTGTAGTGTAGTGTAGTGTAGCACAATGTAGTGTAGTGTAGTGAGGTGTAGTGTAGTGTAGTGTAGTGTTGTGTAGTGAGGTGGAGTGGAGTGCAGTGTAGTTTAGTTTAGTTTAGTTCAGAGATACAGCCCACTGCATCCATGCCGACCAGCAATCCCCATACATAGCACTATCCTACACACTAGGGACAATTTACCAAAGCCAATTAACCTACAACCCTGTACGTCAATGGAGTGTGGGAGAAAACTGGAGCACCCGGAGAAAACCCACGCAGGAACACGGGGAGAACGTGGTCACAATCGAACCCGGTCTCTGGAGCTGTAAGGCAGCAACTCTACCGCTGCATCACCGTGCCTCTTCTCCGTATTCCTATCAGGCAGAAGATACAAAAGCTTGAAAGCACGTACCACCAGACTCAGGAACAGCTTCTTCCCCTCTGTTATCAGACTACTGAATGATTTGCCAATAGAATATGGTGTAATCCTCAATCTTCCAACCTACCTGCATAGCAGACATTGCATTTTTTTTCTCTGGAACTCCAATGCTACAATGCTATATTCTACACTTTAGTATCTTTCTCCTTGGCTTTGTCTAATAGCTCGAATGCATTCCTGTGTGGTATTATCTGATCTAATTGGATAGCACACAAAAGCTTTTCACTGTATCTAGGCGCACGTGACAATAATAAGTAATAACCAATGCCAATACCAATCACTTTCTCTGCATTGTATCTTTACATCCCTGGTAACATTTTATTTTATAGTCTATCCATTAGAGGCTATTAAGGTTCAACCACATAGGTGGATTTCAAGTCATATATAGGCCAGATCAAGTTGCAACAGGTGAAACTCTGAAATCACGGTAGAAAATCCAGCATTTCTGATTTTATTTCAGATTTCCCTCATCTACAACTTTTTTATATTTAAAAAAAAATTCTTGTTGAACTAACTACCACTCCCCTTCCAGGAACGTCAACCTTGAAAAACTCCTCTAGGTTTAGTTTAGTTTATTGTCACGTGTACCGAGGTACAGTGAAAAGTTTTTGTTGCATGCTAACCAGTCGGCGGAAAGACAACACATGATTACAATCAAGCCGTCCACAGTGTACAGATACATGATAAAGGGATAATGATTAGTATGAGATAAAGTCCAATTAAAGATAGTTCGTGCCCCAATGAGGTAGATAGTAGCTTAGAACTGCTCTTTAGTTGGTGATAGAAGGTTCAGTTGCTGATAACAGCTGGGAAGAAACTGAATCTGGAGGCGTGCGTTTTCACATTTCTATACTTCTTCCCTGATGGGAGAGGGGAGAAGATGGAGTGACCGGGGTGAGACTCATCCTTGATTATGCTGCTGGTCTTGCCGAGGCAGCATGACATGTAGATGGAGTCACTGGAAGGGAAGTTGGTTGTGTGATGCAGTTGTATAGGGCTCTGGTGAGACCACATCTGGAGTATTGTGTCCAGTTTTGGTCTCCTAATTTGAGGAAGGACATCCCTGTGATTGAGGCAGTGCAGCGTAGGTTCACGAGATTGATCCCTGGGATGGCGGGACTGTCATATGAGGAAAGATTGAAAAGACTAGGCTTGTATTCATTGGAGTTTAGAAGGATGAGGGGGAATCTTATAGAACCATATAAAATTATAAAAGGACTGGATAAGCTAGATGCAGGAAATATGTTCCCAATGTTGGGCGAGTCCAGAACCAGGGGCCACAGTCTTAGAATAAAGGGGAAGCCATTTAAGACTGAGGTGAGAAAAAACCTTTTCACCCTGAGAGTTGGGAATTTGTGGAATTCCCTGCCACAGAGGGCAGTGGAGGCCAAGTCACTGGATGGATTTAAGAGAGAGTTAGATGGAGCTCTAGGGGCTAGTGGAATCAAGGGATATGGGGAGAAGGCAGGCACAGGTTATTGATTGGGGACGATCAGCCATGATCACAATGAATGGCGGTGCTGGCTCGAAGGGTTGAATGGCCTCCTCCTGCACCTATTTTCTATATAACTCTATGAAACGGGAGCACAGTGAGGAAACCCAGACGGTCACAGGGAGAACGTGCAACACCACACGGACAGCATCCGAGGTCAGGATCGAACCCGGGCCTCTGGCACTGTGAGGCAGCAGCTCTACCAGCTGTGGCACAGCATTGACCTAATCTGCTCCGTCTGCTATTTTGGTGCAATGTTTCTCTCTCCAGGAGTTTTTCTCTCCGTGGACAAATCTGACAGCCCAAGTACTAGAAAAACTTAACACAGTCCAAGAAGCAAAATCTGCCTCATGTACTCATTTGGTCTCACACCATCAGGCACGGGCTCTTTGTTCCACCCATCACTCCGCCACCTTCACTGTATCTCAAATATGATCTGGCTAGGCAGTTTATGTTCAATAGAAATGTCAGCAAAAAGTGCCAGACAGTGCCAGACAGTGTACTTATGTACTTATTAACCTTAGTCTAAAGGCAGCAGCAAAGATTCCACCCTTAAAACAAGGGCAGAAATTAGTTTAGTTTAGTTTAGAGATACAGCGCGAAACAGGCCCTTCGGCTAACCGGGTCCTCGCCGACCAGCGATCCCCGCGCACTAACACTATCCTACACATTAGGGACAATTTACAATTATACCGAACCAATTAACCTACAAACCTGTACGTCTTTGGAGTGTGGGAGGAAACCGGAGCACCCGGAGAAAACCCGGGAGAATGTACAAAGTTCGTACAGACAGCACCCGTGGTCAGGATCGAACCTAGGTCCCTGGCGCTGTAAGGCAGCAACTCTACCGCTGCGCCACCGGGCCACCCTGTCGTAAATATTGTTTAGTCATAAAGCAGTCACTCCTCACGTACTTGTTCATTTAAGAAGCTAAACTGTTGTGCATACAGGAGGACTGGTGACACAGTGTGCCAGCTGGTAGAGTTGCTGCCTCACTGCGCCAATGTCCCAGGTTTGATCCTGACCTCAGATGCTGCCTGTGTGGAGTTTGCACCTTCTCATCATGACCGTATGGATTTCTCCTGGGTGTTCATAATGTAAGTTTATGTTCATAAATTAGAGGAGCAGAATTAGGCCATCAAGTCTACTCCGTCACTCAATCACTGTTACACCTATCTATCTTTCCCTCTCAACCCTATTTCCTGCTTCTCCCCATAACCCCTGACACCCGTACTAAACAAGAATCTGTCAATCTCTGCCTTGAAAATATCCATTGACTTGGCCTCCACAACCTTCCACAGATTCACCATCTTCTGACTATAGAAAATCCTCCTCATCCCCTTCCTAATGGTACATCCTTTTATTATGAGGTTATGGCCTCTGGTCCTAGACTCTCCCACTAGTAGAAACATCCTCGCCGCATCCACTCTCTCCAGGTGCTCACATCCCAAAGAGGTGTGGGTTTGTGGGTCTGTAAATTGCCGCTTGGTGTTTAGGGAGTGGATGCAAAAGTGGGATAACATAGAACCAACGTAACATAGAAACATAGAAACATAGAAAATAGGTGCAGGAGTAGGCCATTCGGCCCTTCGAGCCTGCACCGCCATTTGATATGATCATGGCTGATCATCCAACTCAGTATCCCATCCCTGCCTTCTCTCCATACCCCCTGATCCCTTTAGCCACAAGGGCCACATCTAACTCCCTCTTAAATATAGCCAATGAACTGGCCTCAACTACCTTCTGTGGCAGAGAATTCCACAGAATCACCACTCTCTGTGTAAAAAATGATTTCCTCATCTCAGTCCTAAAAGTCTTCCCTCTTATTCTTAAACTGTGACCCCTAGTTCTGGACTTCCCCAAACATCGGGAATAATCTTCCTGCATCTAGCCTGTCCAACCCCTTAAGAATTTTGTAAGTTTCTATAAGATCCCCCCTCAGTCTTCTGAATTCCAACGTGTACAAGCCGAGTCTATCCATTCTTTCCTCATATGAAAGTCCTGCCATCCCAGGAATCAGTCTGGTGAACCTTCTCTGTACTCCCTCTATGGCAAGAATGTCTTTCCTCCGATTAGGGATGATTGATGGTCAGCATTGATGGTAAAGGGGATGATTGATGGTCAGCATGGACTCGGTGGGCCGAAAGGCCTGTCTTCACGCTGTATGTTTCAATTCGATTCAACGGCAGCATGCTAATCTCAGTACCAAGCAATGAATACTGTCGGAGCAGTGCTAACAGACCACAGAGTGTGATATTATTTCACGTTAGAACTCAGAGATGGGGTCTGCCCAACATTGAAACTGATGTACAGAAGATACAGGAGCCTGAAAACTGTAACGTCCAGGTTCAGGAACAGCTACTTCCCTGTCGCCTTTAGGCTATTAAACACTACAACCTCCAAATAAGCTCCAAACTACATAGACTATTATTGCACTATTGTTTGTTTTTTATGTGTACATATGTTTGTGCGTGTGTGTGTATGTGTGTGTGTGTGTATTAATCTATATATCTATATATCTATATCTATATACACACACACATATGGCTTCCCATTTCCCACCGGATCACCTACAAAATCCTGGTCCTCACCTACAAAGCCCTCAACAACCTGGCCCCCCCTTATCTCATTGACCTCCTCTCCCCCTACCAACCCTCACGGTCCCTCAGATCCACATCAGCTGGTCTCCTCTCCACTCCGAAATCAAACCTCTGCACTTTTGGAGGCAGAGCCTTCTCCAGGGCAGCTCCCAGGCTCTGGAATTCCCTCCCACAACCGGTCCGAAATTCTGAGTCGCTCACCATCTTCCAGTCCCACCTCAAGACCCATCTCTTCACCTCTGCATACCCTTAGTCCCATGTTCCCCTCCCCTCTGTCCTACTGCTCTATTTTGTTTTGTTTATTCCTGACAATTGTAAAGCGACTTTGAGTCCTGAAAAGCGCTATATAAATAAAATCTATTAGTATTATTATTATATATATGTGTGTGTGTGTCTGTGTGTGTATATGCGAGTATGTGTGTGTGTATATATATATATATATATACACACACTGAACTTATTTTCTCGTTTATTATATTATTTACAGTGCATTTACTAGGTATGTTACAATACTTACCTTCACCGGCGCTGTAATTCTGCCACTGGCCGTGTGCGCGATTTTGGCGCCTTTAAGGGAGGGGGCGGGCTTAAAACGCGGGTTTCTCCTACCTTGTACTGAATTATATTTCGTTGGAGTACAAGCGTTTGCTGAAAAATCGTTCCTAGGGGTGTTTTGTGAATTTTTTATTTTTATTAAATCGACAATGTCAGCCCTGGAGTCACTTTAAAATCAGCTCCTGAAGCCGCCAACACCGATAACGGGGACGGATTTCACACACGGGACAGGTAAACGAAAGTGGTTTCTTTAAATGTATAAAAGTGCTTCTTAAGAAGCCTTTAATTCACATTTTTTCTTGCGAAACGGTGATTTTATTCCCCGAACTAACGGCAGAATTTTTCTTGCCAATACGGGGTTAAATTCACCGCAAATGAACGTTCCAAATGATCGCGTTCCAGAAATCCTCACTCACAAGATGATTTAAATGCCCATTAATTTACAGGTATTAAACATTCAATTCCTTCCATTTGGCCTGTAAATTCATGACAATGAGATTTTAAAATTATGTTATATTGTGAATTCTTGTGTGAATGTTATTTGGACATAGGCTATTTAAAAATGTTAATCTATTCTTAAGAAATTGATAGATGTTTAGATCTAGTAATTGAATTTTGTAATTAGCTACAATTAGGTAACTAACTAATTATATGCTTTAATTTCATGTCTTCTAAGTAAGATTGTTTCATATTTGTTTCAGAATGCTTCAATCTATAATAACTGAAAATTTCTTTCAGTTCTCTTAATTTTTAAGAAATTTATGGGCTTTTAACTGTCCTCGATCACAGCTTTTGTGTTAAGTCAATGGAAAAGCAATAGGGAACAAGATGCCAATTTCCGAGTATGAAAATGGCCATAACTTTTTTAATACTGAAGATATTAAAGTGAATTAGGTGTCAAATTAAACTTCTTTTTATGCTTTATCTGATGGGATAAATTGCAGACTTTATTTTTAAAATCTCAAAATTTTGTAACATTGCTACATTTACATATTCTGTTTGCTGCTGCAAGTAAGAATTTCATTGTTCTATCTGGGACACATGACAATACAACACTCTTGACTCTTGGCTATTGATGCGGTCAGTGCAGATCTAGATTAGTTCACAAGTGACAATGGCAGGAAGCAACAAGGTTTGAATGTCACAAACATCATCGATGCAAGTTGTTAGCGATGCTTGCTTGTTTCACACAGCGGCTGGTTCATTCATTATGGGCAAGGAGTCAAGAGTGTTTTAGTGTCATGTGTCCCAGATAGGACAATTAAATTCTTACTTGCTGCAGCACAACAGAATATGTAAACATATTAAATTCAATTCAATTCAATTTATTTGTCTTTTGGACAAATTTGTCATTTGGACCCGTTGAGGTCCAAACGAAATGTCGTTTCTGCAGCCATACAATACAAAACGAAGAAGACCCGAGACACAACACAATTTACACATACATCCATCACAACGCTGTGATGGAAGGCAAAAAAAACCGTATCTCTCCACTGCACTCCCCCCCCCCGATGTCAGAGTCAAAGTCAAAGCCCCCGGCGGGCGATGGTGATTATACCGCGGCCATTAAAGCCACGCCGGGTTAATGCAAGGTCGCGCACCGGGTCTTGGTGTTAGAGCCCCGGCGCGCGCCCGCAAAGTTCGGCGGCTATTCCAAGCCGCGCGGGGGGATAAAGCCCCGCTCCAGGTGCTCTTCAACCCCGCAACTCGGGCGGGAGAAGTCGCCGCTGCGGAAGCCCCGAAAAGCGGTCTCCCACCAGGGACCCGCGGGCTTCCAGTGTTGCCGTCCGCCAGACCCGCGGTTGTAGCCTCTGAATCTCCGGGGGTCGGGTCGCAGCAGCGATTGTCTCCACCACAGCTCCACCCGCTCCGGACTCGGCCAGCCCCGTGACGGTGAGTAGTCCGCAGCTCCGCAACTGGAGCCCCAGGTCGTTCCTGCTGGAGGCCGCTCCACGTTGCCCAGCCCCAACGACAACGGAGACCCGACAAAGAAAAGGACGGGTCTCCCGTACAGGGGAAAGATTTCAAAGTTTCCCCACCCCCAGCCCCACCCACCCACACACATACCCCGACAAAAACAACAACAAAAAACTACATAAAAACGAGACAAAAATAATAAAAAGACAGACGGACTGCAGAGGCCGCTGCAAACGAAAGTCGCGCCGCCCACCGAAATATTATAACAAAACTCCCAAAAAAAAACAATAATAGTGCAATAATAATAATAATAATAATAATAGTGTATTGTGGTCTATTGTAGTTCATAACTTATGAAGTTTTAGTGTTTAATATCCTGATGGTTGTAGGGAAGAAGCTGTTCCTGAACCTGGACGTTACAGTTCTCAGGCTCCTGTACCTTCTTCCCGATGGCAATGGTGAGATGAGTGTGTGGCCAGAGGAAAAACAAAGAAATGCAGTCATGTTTCCTTATCATAAAACTATCAGTCTCAAGACAGACACAAAATGCTGGCATAATTCAGCAGGCCAGGCAGCATCTCTGAAGAAAAGGAATAGGTGACGTTTTGGGTCGAGACCACTTCTTCAGGTCTATTCAGGTGAAATTCTGTGGTACTGGGGCATGTACAAGGTGCAGCATTACAATGGCCAGTGACTAGTCATGAAGGGAGGTTGGTTTGCCTGATGGACGTAGCTCAGACCATCATACAAACCAACCTCCCTTCCATTGACTCCATCTACATTTCACGCTGCCTCGGCAAGTCCACCAGCATAATCAAGGAAAAGTCTCATCCTGGACACTCCCTCTTCTCCGCACTCCCATCAGGTTAGAAGTACAGAAGTGTGAAAATGCACACCTCCAGATTCAGGGACAGTTTCTTCCCAGCTATTGTCAGGCAATTGAACTATCCTACCACCAACTAGAGAGCGTATCTGACCTCCCATTTATCTCCATGGAGGCACTTGGACTATCTTTAATTGGACTTTACTGGACTTTATCTTGCACTAAACGTTATTCCCTTTATCCTGCATCTGTGTACTGTGTAGGAAAGAACTGCAGGTGCTGGTTTAAATCGAAGGTAGACACAAAAAGCTGGAGTAACTCAGCGGGACAGGCAGCATCTCTGGAGAGAAGGAATGTGTGACGTTTCGGGTCGAGACCCTTCTTCAGATACTGTGGATGGCTTGATTGTAATCATGCATAGTCTTTGGGCTGACTGGATAGCACACAACAAACAAGTTTTTCACCGTACCTCAGTACATGTGACAATAAACAAAACTAATCTAAAATTATTCAAGGGTGCAGCTGATCCCACAGAGTTTGATGTTACTCAGCAAGAATTTGCTGATAGATTTGCTGATAACCTAGAACATAGAACATATAACACAGGAATAGGCCCTTCGGCCCACAATGTCTGTGCCAAACTTAATGCCACCTCTCAATCTCAAAGGTCTTTTATTGTCACATGTACCAATTAAGGCAGAGTGATATGTGAATTAGATTCACGATTCAAGATTCAAGATTCAAGAGAGTTTATTGTCATGTGTCCCTGATAGGACAATGAAATTCTTGCTTTGCTTCAGCACAACAGAACACAGTAGGCATTGACTACAAAACAGATCAGTGTGCCCATATACCATTATATAAATATATACACACATGAATAAATAAACTGATAAAGTGCAAATAAACAGATAGTGGGCTATTAATGTTCAGACTTTTGTCCGAGCCAAGTTTAATAGCCTGATGGCTGTGGGGAAGTAGCTATTCCTGAACCTGGACGTTGCAGTCTTCAGGCTCCTGTACCTTCTACCTGAAGGTAGCGGGGAGATGAGTGTGTGGCCAGGATGGTGTGGGTCCTTGATGATACTGCCAGCCTTTTTGAGGCAGCGACTGCGATAGATCCCCTCGATGGAAGGGTGGTCAGAGCCAATGATGGACTGGGCAGTGTTTACTACTTTTTGTAGTCTTTTCCTCTCCAGGGCGCTCAAGTTGCCGAACCAAGCCACGATGCAACCGGTCACCATGCTCTCTACTGTGCACCTGTAGAAGTTAGAGAGAGAGTCCTCCTTGACAAACCGACTCCGTAATCTTCTCAGGAAGTAGAGGCGCTGATGTGCTTTCTTAATAATTGTATCAGTGTTCTCGGACCAGGAAAGATCTTCAGAGAATGACCATACAGCCATACGAAAAAATGACATTCCAGACCAAAACAATCCATCTGAAGAAGGGACTCGACCCGAAACGTCACCCATCCCATCTCTACAGAGATGCTGCCTGTCCCGCTGAGTTACTCCAGCTTTTTGTGTCTATCCAAGTATGTGAGTGATGCTTATTGTTATAGTGAATGAGCAGCGAGTCTGAAGTCACACTTGGAAATTCTTCATCCCACAAGCATAATGGAGATTTTCACGTTGCTGGCAGAAGGCACATGACATATCAAATGTCCAGCTTGGTAGATTAATTGGCTAGTTACCGTGACTGGGAGAATCTGGGAGATGATGATTGAGATGTGAAGAGACAAAAGGGTTAGGATACCAGAGTCCATTTTCAAGAGTTCAAGAGTTCAAGAGTTCAAGAGTTCAAGTTCAAGAGAGTTTATTGTCATGTGTCCCAGATAGGACAATGAAATTCTTGCTTTGTTTAGCACACCAGAACATAGTAGGCACGAATACAGAACAGATCAGTGTGTCCATATACCATTGTATAAATATATACACACATGAATAAATAAACTGATAAAGTGCAAATAGACAGATTATTAGCTATTAATGTTCAGAGTTTTGTCCGAGCCGAGTTTAATAGCCTGATGGCTGTGGGGAAGACGCTGTTCCTGAACCTGGTCGTTGTAGTCTTGTAGGAAGATGGAGCATCTAAAGATGGAAGGGGGGTGAGAGGAGGGTTAGGGGTGTGAGAGAAGGAGTTTAGTTTAGTTTATTTTAGTTTAGTTTAGGGATTCTGCGAGGAAACAGGCCCTTTGTCCCACCAAGTTCACGCTGCCCAGTGATCCCCGCACACTTGTGCTATCCTACACATGCTAGGAACAATTTACATTCATACTAAGCCAATTAATCTACAAACCTGTACGTCTTTGGAGTGTGGGAGGAAACCGGAGCACCCGGAGAAAATCCACGCATGTCATGGGGAGAACGTACAAACTCCGTACAGACAGCACCCGTAGTCAGGATCGAACCCGGGTCCAGCGCTGTAAGGTCATAAGGCAATAAGGCCATAAGTGATTGGAGTAGAATTAGGCCATTCGGCCCATCAAGTCTACTCTGCCATTCAATCATGGCTGATCTATCTCTCCCTCCTAACCCCATTCTCCTGCCTTCTTCCCAAACCTCTGACACATGTACTAATGAAGAATCTATCTCTCCTAGTCTTAGACTCTCCCACTAGTGGAAACATCCTCTCCACATCCACTCTATCCAAGCCTTTCACGATTCTGTACATTTCAATGAGGTTCCCCCTCATTCTTCTAAGCTCCAGCAAGTGCAGGCCCCGTGCCGTCAAACGCTCACCATAGGTTAAACTACTCAGAGGTAGGCAGCAACTCTACCGCTGCGCCACTGTGCCGCTCAAATTGGGGACATTGTGTCAAAGTGACAGAGTTTGGAAGAATTTGCGAAAGCAGTTTTAGTGAAGCGTCTTTATTCCACAGTAAAAATTCAGGCTTCACCATAAATTTGCACCTGAGATTTTTCTCAATTCTAAGATTAGATTTATTAACAAAAAAAAAACACTTTGCATAAAGGTGCTGAAGATATGTACACCAGTTGTTGCTGTTTCTCACCACGAGACTGATTCTACTTTTGGAGATTCGCACCTGATAGTTGCAGATTCTGAATTATTCACAGGAAGAATGAGGTGAACAGATTGCACGCTTTGCTTTGTGAAGATTCGCATTGATTGGAGATGATTTTCCTGGAAATCATTCTGCTTAATTATACATGTTGGTTGCTTTTCTACAAAATAAGATGGGTTCAGATTAGTACCTTCTTTGCAGTTTGTACGGGGAATGGAAGGGCTGTTGCTCAGCGATTAGCCATCACACCCTCCCTAAAAGCAGATACGTTAACAAAACATATTGATGGGTTTTAATGATTCAAGGACACGGTATAAAATCATATTTTTAAAAATATATATTTACTTAGTAGAGATTAGTTTAGTTTAGTTTAGTTCAGTTTAGTTTAGTTTAGAGATACTGCCTGGAAGCAAGCCCTTTGGCCCACCGAGTCAGTGTCGACCAGCGATCATCCTACACTAACACTACTCTACACACAAGGCACAATCTCCCTTCCATTGACTCCATCTGTGCGTCTATGGACTGTGGGAGGAAACCGGAACACCCAGGGAAAACCCACATGGTCACAGGGAGAAGGTAGAAACTCCGTGTAGACTGCATCCATAGTCAGGATCGCATGCGGGTCTCTGGCGCTGTAAGGTAGCAACTCTACCGCTGCGCCACCGTGCCGCCCAGCAATTTGCTTACATCAATTTTCAACCTTCCCAGCTTGTATCCAAGAATAACAATCGGAAGCTGTAAGAGGACATTGGGAGACAAGCAAAATGGGCAGACAAATGTCAAACGCAATTTAATGCAGAGATGTGTGAAGTGATATAACGTGACCAGAAAAAAAGTTTAGAGTAAATGATGCAGTTCTAAAGACTGTGCAGAAATAATGGGACCTGGAAGTATCTGTGTATGGAGTTTTGAAATTGGCCGGTCATGTTGAAGGAGAAAATGAAATCTTGGGCTTCTTAAATAAAGGGATGGGTACAAAAACTGGGAGATCACGTTGAGCTTGTGTAAAACATCATTCAGGCCATGGTTGAAATTTTGCACCGAATTCTTGTCACCAACTTTAGGAAGGAGCTTGCAGGAGATTGATTACAGTGGGGATGTGGAATTTCAGCCAAACATTAAACCAGATATGCTGGATTCTTCTCATAGAGTGAGTGATACAGTGTGGAAAAAGGCCCTTCGGCCCAACATGCCCACGCCAGCCAACATGCCCCATCTACACTAGTCCCACCTGCCTGCGTTTGGCCCATATCCCTTTAAACCTATCCATCACCTTGGCGCAAAGAAGATTAAGAGGATATTTTACAGTATAGGTCATGGCACAGGCTAACAGGAATAAAGTTGTTCTCACTGGTGGATGTTTCAAATATCATGGACAGGAATCAGACGTGATGGGCAAAAGATATGGCAGTAGACAATTTAGTTTTAGTTCAGTTTTTAGAGATACAACGTGGAAACAGGCTCTTCGGCCCACTGAGCCCGCAGTGACCAGCGACTCTGGCGCTGTAAGGCAGGGACCAACGTGCTGAATTGTGGCCTTCTATACATCAGCGGGAGGTAAAGCCAACATACATGAAGCGCAGACTCAGTGACCATTTTGCTGAACACTTACGCTCGGTCCACCAAGGCCTTCTTGCTTACCATTTTAACTCCCCGTCTGATTCCCACACTGACCTTTCTGTCCTGAGCTTCCTCATTGACAGAGTTAGGCCACACGCAAACCGGAGGAACAGTACCTCATATTCCGCTTGGGTAACTTGCAACCCAACAGGATGAATGTTGAATTCTCCAAGATTGGGTAAATACTACAACCCTCCCCTTTCTCCCCCATACTTCCCCTATCATTCCCCTCCCACCTCCTCCCCTGTGTCCAACTGGCTCTCGCACCCTTTTCTCTCCTCCCCCTCCCCCTCCACACACATTCCTTCCACTGGCTTAAGATCATAAGATCATATGTGATAGGTGCAGAATTAGGCCATTCTGCCCATCAAGTCTACTCCGCCATTCAATCACGGCTGATTTATCACTCCTTCCTCAACCCATTCCCCTGCCATCTCCCCATAACCTCTGACGCCCGTCACAATTTTCAACTCTTCGATCCTTTTGTCTCACGCCTTTGGTTTTAATCTCTGTCCTTTGTTTCAACCATCTGCCGATCAAACCCCCACCCCCCCAGCCCCCTTGCTCGTGTCCACCTATCACTTGCCACTCTTTGTCCTGCCTCTCCTCTCGCCCAGCTTTCTTTCCCCTCTCCCCACCCCTCAATCAGTCTGAAGAAGGGTCGCGACCCAAAACGTCAACTATCCATGTTCTCCAGAGATGCTGGCCTGACCCGCAGAGTTTCTCCAGCACTTGGTGTCCGTAAAAGGCTTTCTTGATCAATTATCATCCCTCAGCTGGCACCAGCACTCATGGGTTAATTAATCATTGATATCTAGAAGTGGCAAGACATATATCAGCTGCCGTATTCATCCCTGCAACGACAGGGTCTGCGTTTCAATGTAAACACGTGTGAATTTCGACAAAATATTCTGATCTCATGAGACATTAGTTAAAGTGCCTTATTTGGGTTAAGCTTAATTTTCCGTCATTAGCAGAAACACGGTAAAGAGAATAACATCTCGTGCAAGATAAAGTCTGGTCACGGGGAGAAGGTACAAACTCCGTACAGACAGCACCCATGATCAGGATCGAACCGGGGGCTCTAGTGCTGTAGCAGCTCTACCGCTGCGCCACCGTGCCGCCCTGTGTGGGCGCGGGTGGGTGGGTATCCAGATGTTCCATGATAGTCACACCTGCCCCTTCTCCCTAGCCTACACCCCCATCCCACCCCCCCCCCCAAAACCACCACCTTCCCCGACCTCCCTCCTGAGCACCGGTGGCGACAATGTCGACCACAACCCCCCCCCCCCTCAAAGTGGAAGCAAAAACACATGTTCAAGGGTTCATGAAAACAAATCAGAAATGTTACTTTCCAGCTCCCCTCCTGCGGAAACTATGATCGTGTTCAATTACAACCTAACGTGGAATTTAAAAAAGTATCTGTTAACGAGGGAAGGTGAAAGATCCAGCCCCCCTCTGTGGAAATCGTTACAGTACCACCTGCAGTGGTAAAACATTGCCACCTATCAAGACGTCTTTAATGGCGACGGACTAAATGTGAGTGACATTGAAATTAAATGGTAAATGTTCAAAGTTGGAACGGGGAATTCACAGTGCCTAACAGAAAGATTGCCGGGGCCCCTTTCATTTCCATATTTTCATTCTGAATGAACAATGCAAAGTGGCACTTGGCAAAAATCCAAAAGCATGGCCTGACCTTCTGGTGAACCCCAGACCCCACTCTAAAAAAAAATCCCTATCATTGACTCGCTGGTGTAAAACGATTTAAACTTCGATGCATGGAGGCGTTAAAAATCTGGTCGTACATCGACACAGCAGGATAAGGCCACAGGCAAGTTTTCACAGAGACTGCGGTGATTGCCTGGGTTCAATGCAGCCCTGGCTACAACACAAAATAAAGACCAGCGTCCGGGCGCAGAGAGGGTCTGGTTTCCCGTCTGTGTTTATCCAAATCTCTCACCGGGATATCAATGCCAACCTATCCATTATTGATCAGTGTCACTAGTACTACTTCATTCGTTGCAAACGTGGTCTAGGCACATATCGGCAGAAGGGTCTCGACCCGAAACATCGCCTGTTCCTTTCCTCTAGAGATGCTGCCTGACCTGCTGAGTTACTCCAGCTTTTTGTGTCAATCTTCGGTTTAAACCTGTGTCTGCAGTTCCTTCCTACGCATATTTTTTTATTGAAACTGTTTCCATGCCAACCACGGTTTCGAGAGGTAGTCTATCGCGCTTCAATCCTCGCTGATGGCATCGATACGAATTTGGGCATCGGAGGAATTTTATCATCTCGATTTGATCAATCTATCTAACCCTGGGATGTGTTCGGGGAAGGGTGAGAAACGCTGGATTTGTCTGCACCGCAAGGTTCTCTGGGGCAGAGATTTGTGCGAGATCGCTAGTTCTAACCATGCTGGGGACCATCAGCTGCATATTTCTCCCAGCACTTGACACGTTTGATTTTAATGTAGCTGAATGCGCTGAATAGAATATAATCACAGCTATGAGTCTCGCATGGATTTGGCACCAGTGATCAAAGACAACTTGTCCTTGTTTATTTATTCTCACTCATACCCTTTTATAGCTGCAGTGCTTAATTGGGAGAAGAACATAGAACATAGAAAGGTACTGGTCAGGAACAGGCCCTTCGGCCCACAATGTTTGTGCTGAACACCATGCCAAGTTTAATTCATCTCCTCTGCCCACATGTGATTCATATTCGCCCAATGCTGACATATCCATGTGCCTATCCAAAGGACTATTCCACGCCACAATCATATCTGTCTCCACCACTGGCAGCATATTTAGGGCACCCACCAGCCTCTGTGTAAAAAACTTGTCCAGTACATCTCCATTGAGCTTTTCGCCTCTCACCTTAAAGCGATGGGGCAGAACAGTGACGCAGTGGTAGAGTTGCTGCCTTACAGCTCCAGAGACCCGGGTTCGATCCTGACTACGGGTGCTGTCTGTATGGAAACTGCCTGGCTTCCTCCCACACTCCAAAGATGTACAGGTTCATAGGTTAATTGGCTTCAGTAAATTGTCCCTCGTGTTCAGGATAGTGCTAGTGTACAGGGTGATCACTGATCGTCATGGATTAGTTGGGCCGAAGGGCCTGTTTCCACTCTGTATCTCTAAAGTCTAAAGTGAAGCAAAGTCTATGCCCTCTAGTCTTTGACAATTCCACCATGGGTAAAAAACTTCTGACTGTCTACCATATCTAGTCCTCTCATAAATTGATATACTCATGTCAGGTCTCCCCTTACCTCTGACGTTCCAGAGAAGACAATCCAAGTTTATCCAACCTCTGCTAAAGCTAATGCCATCTAATCCAGGCAGTATTCTGATAAACGTCTCCTCCACAGTCTCCAGAGGCTCCACATTCTTCCTGTCATCAGGTGACTAGAACTGTTCGCAATACAAACAAACTGAACCAAAGTTTCACAAAACTTCAACATGACTTTGTGATTCTTTTACTCAATGCCTCTCTTCATCTTTTCATGTCCATCTTGTAACAATCACCCATCAATCACCCATTCACACTGGCTCTATGCTACCCACATTTCTTTAGTCAGAGGGTGGTGAATCTGTGGAACTCATTGCCACAGATTGCTGTAGAGGCCAAATCAGTGGATATTTTTAAGTGAAGAGTTAGATAGCTTCTTGATTAGTACAGGTGTCAGAGGTTATGGGGAGAAGGCAGGAGAATGGGGTTAGGAGTGAGCAATAGATCAGCCATGATTGAATGGTGGAGTAGACCTGATGGGCCGGATGGCCTGATTTTACTCCTATCACTTATGACCTTATGACCTTATGACATCCTCATCCACTCTCTACACAATAGGGACAATTTACGGAAGTCAATTAACCTGCAAACCGACATTTCTTTGGGATGGGGGAGGAAACCAGAACACCCGGAGGAAACCCTTGTGGTCACTGGGAGAAGCTGCAAACTCCACACAGACAGACTCCATATTGCAAACTCCACACAGACAGACTCCATACTGCAAACTCCACACAGACAGACTCCACACAGACAGCCTCTACACTGCAGACTCCACACAGACAGACTCCACACAGACAGACTCTACACAGACAGACTCCACACTGCAAACTCCACACAGACAGACTGCACTGCAAACTCCACACAGACAGACTCCATACTGCAAACTCCACACAGACAGACTGCACTGCAAATTGGAAGAAACCAGATTGGAAGAAACTTTGTTACCAGGTTGGCAGAAAATATTCTGAGATATTGCTCAACCAAATAGATTTTTTTCAGCAGGGGTCAACCGGTCCCTTTCGGTAGCTTAACGAATGTTTAACACACATTCATTCAATTAGCTACATTAACAGAATGATGCATGGATTATGGGGATATTAGACACACAGGGAGAGGTTGGACAGACTTGGATTGTTTTCTCTGGAATGCCAGAGGTTTCAGGGAGACCTGTATTATGTAATCATCTAAATATTCTTAGTGTTACATCAACATTTCATTGCAGTTCTGGTCGCCCCATTACAGGAAGGATGTGGAGGCTTTGGAGAAGGTGCAGAGGAGATTTACCAGAATGCTGCCCGGATTAGAGGGCTTCATCTGCAGGGAGAGGTAGGACAGACTTGGATTGTTTTCTCCGGAATGCCAGAGGTTGAAGAGAGACCTGGCAGTTGTATAAAGAATTATGAGAGGCAGAGACAGGCTGGAATGTCAGAATATCAAACATTGGTGTGCATAGCTTTAAGGTGAGAAGGGCAAAGTTCAAAGACGTTTTGCAGGGCAAGTCTTTTTTTACACAGAGGGTAATTAGTGCCGGGACAGCACTGTCATAGGCAGTAGTGGAAACAGATAAGGTGGCGACATTTAACAAACTTTTTGATAGGCATAGGGAATGGAGGGATATGGATTAGGTGCAGGCAACTATGAGTCAGTCTTGGCACCTTGTTCGACACGGACATTGTGGGCTGAAGGGCCTGTTCCTGTGCTGTACCATTCTATATTCTATGTGTCTGCATTTCCAGAGACCCTAGGGTCTGTCCTACTAGGCAATTTTTTTAGGCCACTGCCGGCAACTTTCATAGTCGTAGCAGGTCACCGAAGAAAACCGGCGACTGGACTAATGGGCTTGTCCCACTTGGGCGATTTTTTAGGCAACTGCCGGCGAATGCGTCAATGGAATTCACCGAAGTCTGCACCGGCGACAACCTACGTCCCCTGGCGACGACCTACGCCATCCGGGCGACCACCTGCGACAGCACCTACGTCAGGAGAAGACAAGCTACGACAAGCCCACGGTCGCCGACTGTCGCCAAAAAGTTTTGAACGTTTCAAAATCCAGCGGCGACCAGAAAAACGCTGCGACTACTTGGGCGACTGAGGAGACGACGCACGAGCATACAGGCGACACCCCGGCAACCGTGTGGCGACACCCTAGTCGCCGGCAGTCGCCTAAAAAATCACCTAAGTGGGACGGGCCCTTTAGTCCAAACAACACAACCATTACAGTGCCGAACAATAGAAAACAGTGCAGATACAGAGTAGATCTGAAAGAAAACAGTGGAAAAAGGATGTACAATTTTGGTTCCATTTAATATCAGAATTGTGACCTTAGCAAGGCAGAAACCTCTGGTACACCTCTCAGGGTGGGACTCGTTCCACAAATACCACAACAGGTTCCAGTAGGTTATGTGTGCAGATTATAACAGCATTGGCGTGCAAGTGCACAAACAGCATTCACTCGCAGAGAGAAGGACTAAAATAGACTTCAAACAATCAGAGTTTGTCCGCTTGCATGCTGGAGAACGGACACATTCTATCACGTAGAGCACTTTATATTAACATAAAGCTGACCAACTCTCACGTGGTATTGGACAAAATGATGCCTTTAATTTAAGAATTTTATTGTTCTGTTTTCAGTCCATATGACAATTAAACACTCTCGACTTGACTTTACTTTTAGTTTAATTTTGTTTAGAGATACAGCGTGGAAATGGCCCCTTCGGCCCACCGACCAGCGATCCTCGCACATTAACACTATCCTACACACACTAGGGACAATTTACATTCGTACCAAGCCAATTGACCAACAAACCTGTAGGTCTTTGGAGTGTGGGAGGAAACCGAAGATCTCGGAGAAAACCCACGCAGGTCACGGGGAGAAGGTACAAACTCCGTACAGACAGCACCCCTAGTCAGGATCGATCCCGGGTCTTTGGAGCTGCAAGCGCTGTAAGGCAGCAACTCTGCCGCTGCGCTTCCATGCACTCTTGAGAAGTTTGAGACGGTGGCACAGTGGCGCAGCGGTAAAGTTGCTGCCTTACAGCGCCAGCGATTCTGAGGGTCTCAGACCTCCAACAATAACTCTGTTTCTCTTTACGCAGTTGCAGCTGCTTTCTTTATGATTTTCACTTGTTGATCTTCTTCTGGAGTTGTTGCCTCCATCTCTGGCGCTCTGATCCAGCAACTCTACTGCTGTGCCACTGTCGTGAAAGGAACGAGGGGTCTATACCGAAGATAGACACAAAAGTGTTGGAGTAAAGTCAGCGGGCCACGCAGCATCTGACCCACTAAGTTACTCCAACACTTTGTGTCTTCCTGCAAACAAATCCATTTTGAAAACTACTATTCAATTCTCATCCACCACTCCTTAAGGCAGCACATCTCAGATCATAACGCGATGTCTGTCACAAGTTCTCCATAGATAGACGCAAAATACTGTGTCTATCTTCTGTGTAAACCAACATCTGCAGTTCCTTCCTACAGGTAAGTTCTCCATATCTTGTATGTTCCTCGTATGTTGCAAAACATACTTGGCTAATGAAGTATGATTATCATTATGATTATGATCTCCCCCTCTGTGTTTTTGGCAATTATCCTCAATCTGTGTTTTCTGGTTACCAACCTGCCAACCAGTGAAAGAATTCCTCTCCATCCACTCGATGGAAATGTTTCATATCCCTTCAGATCTGACAAGAGATGCTGTCTGCTCAATTTGACGGGATACCGAGCAAACGTTGTAACAAAAGCAAAAACCTGACACTTTACTTATTTGTCACCAATGTTCATTAACCCAGCCCAGCTTTAGATAGAGGCGAATAGTTCATTAGTGGTCTCCACTGACACTACCAGTGCTCATGTCTGCCTGCTTACTGAAATTAATGAGGACAGCAATGTTAGCCTCTGGTCTTTGTGGCTTGGGACCAATTCTATACAGCTGGGCTAGGATGTACAGAAAACCAACATATCTGATATGATTGAGATATCCATAGCATTGTCAAGCCTCCGGGCTTTGATATTTCCAGTCAGCTGCACAATGTTAAGCAACAACACTGACTAGTCCAATTCTTGACAAGTTTCAGCTCTTCAACCTGGACATAATGTTTTGTTTTTAAAAACAACTGACAGATTAACAAAGATAAAGTGATAGCCCTTTGGGCCTGAGATGCATTTATAAGCTATGTAAGGGTATCTTTGCTGATGGGGGAATTAAAGCTTAGCAACGCACTGGGGTGGGGGAACTTGCACAGTATAATCAGGCACAGTGTAAATAAAAATACCATTGAGAAGTCAAAGAGGTTGACAGATTTGAGAGATTTGTGGACGCAGCCAAGACCATCACACAAACCAACCTCCCTTCCATTGACTCCATTTATAGCTCAGGCTGCCTCGGCAAGGCCAGCAGCATAATCAAGGACGAGTCGCACCCTGGCCATTCCCTCTTCTCCCCTCTCGCATCAGGTAAAAGGTATAGAAGTGTGAAAATGCACACCTTCAGATTCAGGGTCAGTTTCTTCCCAGCTGTTATCAGGCAACTGAACCATCCTCCCTGAACCAGAGAGCAGTCCTGAACTACTATCTACCTCATTGGAAATCCTCAGGCTATCTTTGATTTTTACTTGCTTTATCTTGCACAAAATGTTATTCATGTTATTCCCTTTATCATATATCTGTATACTGTGAATGGCTTGATTGTAATCATGTATTATCTTTCCGCTGACTGGTTAGCACGCAACAAAAGCTTTTCACTGTATCTCGGTACACATGACAATAAACTAATTAAACTAAACTAAACTAATTAATCTTATAATTTTAAATAATGTCCAAATGGAGAACTTTCTTGCAAATGGAAAGCCTGTTGAAGCTGGGATGAAAATGTGGAATTAGAAAAAGTGTGCACTTTGGACACCACTAACCACATCTGCACAAGCTTCACTTTAGCACGCTGACGAAACTTGTGGATATTTGTCGGGTGGATGCTGTTGAATATATATATTGCTGTAAATATTCAGGTTAAAACCACAATACCATCCTGCATTAAACACAAAAAAGGCAACGACTGTGTAGCAATGAGAAACTAATGCAAAGATACGGGGCTGATTGTGCTGTTAAAATTTTTTTTAAAGCATAAACAGATACAAAGTGTTATTGTGTTTACAGAACATTTCAAAGGAACCCAAGCATTAAACCTTTGGCCAAACCAAAAAATGTGTTTATTGACCAGCTAATTCATGTTCAAGTAGTATAACTGTTGTATTCAGAACAAATTTGTAATGGATAACTTTGGGATGTGTTGCAGATTGGCACAGTGCCACAGCGGTAGAGTTGCTGCCTCACAGCGCCAGAGACCCGGGTTCGATCCTGACCTCGGGTGCTGTCTGTACTGAGTTTGTACATTCTTGCTGTAACCGCGTGGGTTTTCTCTGGGTGATACAAGGAACTGCAGATGCTAAAGGACACAAAGTGCTTGAGTAACTCAGTCGATCAGGCAGGCATCTCTGAAGAACATGGACTAGGTAACGTTTCCGGATCCAGTCTGAAGATCGGAAACGTCACCTGTCCGTGTTCTCCAGAGATGCTGCCTGATCTGCTGTAACTCCAGCACTTTATGTCCTTTTGTGTATTAACCACATCTGGAGTTCTTTCATCTAAACTCCCACACACAGCAGTGTAAGAATATCTTGTAATTTGTTTTTGGTACAATTTACAAATTTCCCTCAAGAAAAAAAAAGAAAATACTGATCATCAGCGGTAGCTTGGAGGATCGAACGCCCATTTATGGGTCCGTGTACATCATGTGAACTTAGTTTAATAAACAAACTGCTCAGTTTCAAAAATGGTTTAAAAGTTGTCATTTCTTCCGAATAAGAAACTTAAGGCCATAAATCATAGGTGCAGAATTAGGCCATTCGGCCAAATTTCTTTTTTAAATCTTGTATCTCTGGGTCTCTAAATTTGTAGCTAGTTAAGTTATTACATCGGATGGAAGCTGCATACCAAATCTCATTGTACCTCTGAGCAATGACAATAAAATATTTTATTATTATTATTATTATTATTATTATGTCTACTCCACCATTCATTCATGTAGATGGCGCTGCGGTAGAGTTGTTGCCTTACAGCGAATGCAGCGCCGGAGACCCGGGTTGATCCCGACCATGAGTGCTGTCTGTACGGAGTTTGTACGTTCTCCCCATGATCTGCGTGGGTTTTCTCCGAGATCTTCGGTTTCCTCCCACACTCCAAAGATGTACAGGTTTGCAGGCTAATTGGCTTGGTAAATGTAAAAATTGTCCCTAGTGGGTGTAGGATAATGTTAATGTGTTGGTCGGCACGGACCCGGTGGGCCGAAGGGCCTGTTTCAGCGCTGTATTCTAAACTAAACTAAAGGCTGATCTATCTTTCTCGCTCAACCTCGTTCTCCTGCCTTCTTCCCATATTTGGTTAATTTCACTGCCATTTCCTTACTTCTCAATTTAATTTCTCAATCTGTAAGGGACTTGCTTTAATGTTTGATAATTGTTTGAGTAAATTGTGTGTGGGAGGTGGATGTGAAAGTGGGACAACATCGAACTAGGGTGAATGGGTGATTGATGGTCAGTGTGGACCTGTTGGGCCGTAGGACCTGGTTTCATCGCTGCGCCTCTAAATACATTAAATATATGAAACACTGTAATGGAACAGAGGAATGGGCAAGCTGACAGGTGCGGGGAGAGGAAGAATCAACTCCTGTTCCATGTTTTCCATCCTCCTGTTTAATTTACTTTAGACTTTAGAGATACAGCGTGGAAACAGGTCCTTCAGCCCACCGAGTCCACACCAACCAGTGATCGCCCCGTATACTAACCTACACACACTAGGGTCTATTTTACAACTTACCGAAGCCAATGAACCTACTAACCTGTACATCTTTGGAGCGTGGGAGGAAACCGGAGCACCCGGGGAAAACCCACGCTGTAACAGGGAGAACGTGCAAACTCCATACAGACAGCACCTGTAGTCAGGAAGGAACCCGGGTCTCTGGCGCTGTAAGGCAGCAACTCTACCGCTGCGCCACTGTGCAGCCCTCATGTTATTTGCATGAAGTTCAAAAAAATCTCAGCTGATAGAAACCTCAACTTAAGATTTACCCAGAAATGAAATGAATGGTTTTTAACACCACTGAAGCCAAACATCAATCTGGAACCATGGAGAGAATTATCTCTGGAGGTCACGATAAAGAGATGATTTGCTGATTTCTGAACTAAAGTAAACACTGATTTACTGATATACAAATAACTCATGCCTGAGACTGATTTTATCCCTTGCAGGAAGAAGGCACCAAGTTGCACTTATTGGTCAATCTTACAACAGTGGATAATGTTTCTGAAGTCTAAAGGTTAACCCGACTAAGGCTGACAAACAACAGGAACTCTTTCTGGTGATTAATACAACGGGTTCGCTAGCTGAGTGCGAGGGTTAATCCCTATCTCGACAAAGGCAGGAACCGAACTCGGAAACACAGCGATCGTTGCTGCAAGCAGTTTAATGGTTGCGGTGATATCTTGCTTGGCAGGGTGACAAAGCTATAACACTTGACATAGGAATTATGAGGGTGACCAAGGCTTTGGTCAAGAAGGACCGCACAGTGGCACAGCGGTAGAGTCGCTGCCTTACAGCGCCAGAGAACAAGCTTGATGCTGACCATGGGTGCTGTCTGTACGGAGTGTGTACTTTCTCCATGTGACCGCGTGGGTTTTCTCAGGGAGCTCCAGTTTCCGCCCACACTCCAAAGACATACTAGTTTGTAGGTTAATTGGATCCTGTAACATTGTAAATTGTCGCTAGTGTGGAGGATAGTGCTGGTGTACGGAGTGATCGCTGGTCGGCGCCGACTCGGTGGGCTGAAGGGCCTGTTTCCGCGCTGTATCTCTAAACGTCTAAAGGAGTACTTTAAAGTGTGCCACATAGGAGGGGAGAGGCAGGGTGGTTTATGCAAGGCATTCCAGAGGTTAAATTGCACCGAAGATAGACACAAAATAGCTGGAGTAACTTAGCAGGTCAGATAGTACCTCTGGAGAAAAGGAATAGGTGACGTTTCGGGTCGAGACCCTTCTTCAGATTCAAATTCAGGTCTGAAGAAGGGTCTCGACCTGAAACGTCACCTATTCCTTTTCTCCAGAGATACTGTCTGACCTGCTAAGTTACTCCAGCTATTTCTTGTCTATCTTCGGTTTAAACCAGCATCTGCAGTTCCTTCCTACACTTAACTTGTACTTAGACAGATAAGAACAGTGCAGTTATATTGATGAGTAGAGCCAGGATTTTGCCATAAACGCCACAAGTGCCTTTTCATGCCTTTTTTGATGATTTCAGGATTGAGTGCCTAAAGCAGCCTTTTTTGCCGTTTTAACGTAACTTACAAGAAAATTTACACCACCAGGACGAAACCCGGCTGTAAGTGGGTGTTAAGTGGTGATTGGAGAGGGGTGCGTGGGAAAGGGTCCAGTCTTTTCAAACTGGAGTCAAGCTGTGAGTAGGTGTGAAGTGTTGGTTGGGGTTACCAGGGTTAAGTTTCTGTTTATCGAAACTGCAGTAGAACTCGTTCAGGTCGTTGGTCAGCTGACGATTGTCCAAGGAGCGGGGGTTTATCCTCTTGTAGCTTGTGATTTCTTGCAAGCCCTTCCACACTGAAGAAGAGTCATTTGCTGAGAACTTGCTCCTCAACTTCTCAGAGTACCTTTCCTTGGCAGCTCTGATTCCTCTTCTTAGCTTGTACTTGGCCTGCCTATAGAGGTCTGCATCCCCGCTCCTGTAAGATCTACCCCTGCAAGCGTCAAAATGCCTAAAGTCAAGTCAACGCCTTGTAAAAAACTGAACGATTTGGTGAGAGTGTAAGGGAGTGATATATTCTCTACAGACAACTGTGTGCTGTTTTGCAACGCATGTGAGAAAGCAGTGAATCATGAGAAAAACTATTTAATCTCCATGCATGTACAGACAGCTAAACACAATTTGGTGGCAGAGAAAGAGAAGGTAGGAAATACGCAAGCTTGTCTCTTCACAACATTTACTGCTGGCTCCAATCGCAAATCTGAGTTTTCGAGTGATCTGTGCAACGCATTCATTGATGCTGGAATTCCATTGTGGAAATTGGAAAACAAATCTCTCAGAGGTTTTTTAGGGAAATACACAGAGGAACATATACCAAGCGGGTCATCATTACGGAAAAATTATGTTGACAGCAACTTCAACATTGTTGTGCAGAAAATTAGAGATGAAGTTGCATGCAACAAAATATGGATCTCAATAGATGAGACAACTGATGCTGTGCCAATGTGGTCATTGGTACACTGGAGTCAGGTCAACCATCAAAGGAGTATTTCTTGACATCGGAAGTATTAGAGAAGTCAAAGAGCTGAACTATTGCTCAGTTGTTTACATCTTCACTTGCTGTACTTTGTATTTAAAGTTCCTGGCGATGCAGGTAAAATCATACAAGGAAAATGTGAGCGGGTGATTTTAGCTAACAAAGATCTTGAAGAAATACAAAACATAGCTAAAGTTCTCAAAGGTAGTTGTAATGCACAAGATATCGACATGAATGTAGAGTTTGTAGCTTGTTTCAGGTATGCACCAATGATCTCAGCTGGGATAGAAATAAGTTTTTCACAACTGTAGCAAATTCTGTCTGACAGACGGCATAGTTTAACACCAGATAATTTGAAAAAATGCTGGTAGTTATGTGCAACCAGGCAACTTTGGTCATTTAATGTGGTATACCTTTATAATTATCATTTTTAACCATATTTTGGTAGTGGAAAAATGCCTTTTTATGCCTTTTTTGTCAACAAATGCTCTTTTCGTGCCTTTTTTGTAATATTATTATGCCTTTTTACCTGCCTATTTCAGAGATTTTTAGCACCTAAACATCCTGGCTCTATTGATGAGGGTTTTGACGAGAAGTGAGCTGATGTCAAGCTGGACAGGGGCAAAAATTAAAGATGTAAAAATAGAGGTACCTGTTCAAGAAAATTTGGCATTTGTTGCTCTAAGACTTAAGCAAAAAGCTAGACATTAATTAACACACTTTTCATCAATTCCAATTTTGATAAATATTTTTGTGACCTTACAGGATGTTGAGTCTTTTATTTGTATGTAAAAAAACATCTTATTAGGCAAGCGGGCAAATTTGTAGTTTAGAGATACAGTGCGGAAACAGGCCCTTCGGCCCACCGAGTCCGCACTGACTAGCAATCCCCGCACACTAACACTATCCTACACACACTAGGGAAAATTTACAATTGTACCAAGCCAATTAACCTACAAACCTGTACATCCTTGGAGTGTGGGAGGAAACCAGAGATCCCGGAGCAAACCCACGCAGGTCACGGGGAGAACGTACAAACTCAGAGGAACCCAAACTCTCAGGATCTCAGGACCACACAAGCCTCTCCACCACGACAAGGTGACAATCCACGGAGAAGCCAAACAGAATGTTAAGATAAACCAATCTCCTCTGCCTGCACATGACCAATATCCCTCCATTTCCTCTAGAGCCTCATCAAACACCACTGTTGTATCTGCCTCCACCACCAACCCTGGCAGCACATTCCAGGCACCCGCCCAGCCTCTGTGCAATAAACCTGCCCTGCACATCTCCTTTAACCCTTGTCCCTCTCACCTTAGAACTTGCGCCCTCTGGACTCCGATATTTCCACTCTGAAAAGAAGGGTTCTTCCTGTCTACCCTAATTTTATATACTTCTATCAGGTCTCCCCTCAACCTCTGACATTCCAGAGAAAACAATCCAAGTCTATCCAACGTCTCCTTGGAGCTAGGCACAAAATACTGGAGTAACCCAGTGGGCCAGGCAGCATCTCTGGAGAAAAGGAAAAGCTGCCGTTTCGGGTCAAGAGCCTTCTTCAGACCACGTTTTGGATCGAGACCCGAAACGTCACCTCTTCCTCTTCTCCAAAGTCAGGGGAAAGGGAAACGAGAGATATCGACTCCGCACTCTCCTTGGAGCTAATGCCCTGTATTCCAGGTTTGCCGGGCATGTGAAAGCATCTGCTGAACAGTTGCAGCCCTGCTTAGCTATCAGAAAAAAACGTGAACACATCCTCCATAATTTTCACCTAGTTGAACATTTTGTGTCATTCTATTTTAAGTGCTTGATTAACAGTATCCACAATATTTAATTCACTGAAATAAAATGTCCTCAATCAAGCAACAGCTTTCAGTTGTGAATTCCATTTGCAGGTTCACTAAATGGCCAACAACAAGGAGAAGGCTTGCGAGAAACATTCTCTGGAGGTTAAGTTACGCTTCCAAAAAGAACGAAAGCAACTTGCATATTTAAGCACTTCAAATCACGCAGGGGGGTGTTTGAGAAGTGGGCGTTCCATCTCAAGTTTCCCCACGGCCAGATCTTAATCACTTCCACCAACATTGCTCTTTTAAAAGGTGATCTTATAGAGCTGCCTGTGTGGAGTATGCCTGCTCCCACTGTGACCTGATCTCCCCACATCCCACCAGCAGATGTAGGTTGGCAGGTTAAATTGTGGGCGGCCACGGTGGCGCAGCGGGAGAGTAGCTGCCTTAAAGCGCTTGCAGCGCCGGAGACCCAGGTTCGATCCCAACTACAGGTGCTGACTGTACAGTTTGTACCTTCTCCCCGTGACCGCGTGGGTTTTCTCCGAGATCTTCGGTTTCCTCCCACACCAAAAGACGTACAGGTATGTAGGCTAATTGGCTTGGGGTAAATGTAAAAATTGTCCCCAGTGTGTGTAGGATAGTGTTCATGTGTGGGGATCCCTGGTCGGTGCGGACTCAGTGGGCCAAAGGGCCTGTTTCCGCGCTGTATTTCTAAACTAAACTAAAACTAAAGGAGCACAAAATCATGAGAGGAATAGATCAGGTAGATTCACAGAGTTTCTTGCTCAGAGTAGCTGAATCGAGGACCAGAGGGCACAGATTGAAGGTGAAATTCACAGTTTAAAAATAAGGGGTAGGCTATTTGGGACTGAGATGAGGAAAACCTTTTTCACCCAGAGTTGTGAATCTGTGGAATTCTCTGCCACAGAAGGCAGTGGAGGCCGATTCACTGAATGTTTTCAAGAGAGAGTTGGATTTAGCTCTTAGGGCTAATGGAATCAAGGGAAATGGGGAGAAAGCAGGAACGGGGTACTGATTTTGGATGATCAGCCATGATCACTTTGAATGACGATGCTGGCTCGAAGGGCCGAATGGTCTACTTCTGCACCTATTGTCTACGTTTCTATGAAGGGGAAAAGATTTAATAGGAATCTGAGGGGTAACTTATCCACGCAAAGAGTGGTGGGTGTATGGAACAAGCTGCCAGAGGAGGTAGTTGAGGCTGGGACTATCCCAACGTTTAAGAAACAGTTAGACAGGTACATGTATAGGACAGGTTTGGAGGGATATGGGCCAAACGCAGGCAGGCGGGACGAGTGTAGCTGGGACATGTTGGTTCGTGTGGGCAAGTTGGGCCGCCAGGCCTGTTTCCACGCTCTATGACTATACAGTCGTCAGTTGTAGGGGAGAGCCTTTGTCTCTGAGGCAATAGGTGGTTAGTTCCATTCCCTCTCCTGAAGATTTCACAGAAAACTTACACTTATGCCAGTGTAGGTGACTTGCCCCATTGCCAAAGGTTTTTTATGATGATACATTAAACATCTGTCCTTTCAAACGAGAAGAGGAAAACCCCCTGGTCTCCCAACAAATAGTTATTCGAACACATCACATAGAGCAGTACAGCCCCATGGTGCTTGTGTCGAACATGGTGCCAAGATAAGCTGATCTCATCTGCCTGTACATGATCCATATCCCTCTATTCCCTGCACTTCCATGCGCCTGTCCGAAAGCCTCTTAAACACCACTATTGTGTCTGCCTCCACCACTACCCCTGGCAAAGTGGTCCAGGCCCCCACTACTCTCTGTGTAAAAAACTTGTGCCGCAAATCTTCATTAAACCTGAATGCTGAATGCTGAATTGGTCAGGCACCGTCTCTGGAGAAAAGGAATAGGTGACGTTTCGGATCTGTAGAAGGGTCTCGATCTGAAACGTGTTCTGAAGAAGGGTGTCGACCCGAAATGTCACCTATTCCTTTTCTCCAGAGATGCTGCCTGTCCCGCTGAGTTACTCCAGAACTTGATGGCGCAGCGGTAGAGCAGCTAACTTACAGCGCCTGAGACCTGGGTTCAATCCCGACTACGGGTGCTGTCTGCGCGGAG
Organism: Malacoraja senta; assembly: GCA_038087875.1. Lineage (NCBI taxonomy): Eukaryota > Metazoa > Chordata > Chondrichthyes > Rajiformes > Rajidae > Malacoraja > Malacoraja senta. Next base: position 10,164,992 of record CM075986.1, read on the forward strand.
TTTGCACGTTCTTCCCCGTGACCTGCGTGGGTTTTCTCCGAGATCTTCGGCTTCCTCCCACACTCCAAAGACGTACAGGTTTGTAGGTTAATTGGCTTGGTGTATGTGTAAATCGTCCCTGGTGTGTGTAGGATAGTGTTAATGTGCGGGGATCGCTGCTCGGTGCCGACTCGGTGGGACGAAGGGCCTGTGTCCATCTGTATCTCTAAACGAAACGAAACTAAAATCTGTTCAAAATCGTTTAAGAAGGAACTGCAGATGCTGGAAAATCGAAGGCCGACAAAAATGCTGGAGAAACTCAGCGAGTGAGGCAGCATCTATGGAGCGAAGGAAATAGGCAATGTTTCAGGTCTGAAGAAGGGTTTCGACCTGAAACGTTGCCTATTTCCTTCGCTCCATAGATGCTGTCTCACCCGCTGAGTTTCTCCAGCATTTTTGTCTACCTTCTGTTCAAAATAGAGCAGTTTTCATCTTTTCACTGGAAGGTGCCCACGAACCCTGGTCCCAAGGTTAAAATTACGTTTCACAAGGTGGCTGTTCAGCCGCAGGAGAGGCACATAGTTAGCATTGACTTGGTGTCTCATTCATCTATAACACTCATGCAGGTCTGGGTACTCCCAGGAAACTGCTTCTAATGAGTTACTGCCAAGTCAACCTTTCTGGCTGCACCTTCCTTCCTTTGCTTGTGAACTGTAAGGCTTCCTGTTTATACACACAAGTAACTGCAGATGCCGCCATACAAAAGAAAGCACCAAGTGCTGGAGTAACCCTGCCGGTCAGGCAGCATCTCTTGGATCGGTGACATTTCGGGTCGGGACCCTTCTTCAGACTGATTGTGTTGGGGTGGGGGGCAGCTATGCCCCGCCCCATCTCTTTTCCATATTTTTACACCACCCCACCCATTCACCATCAGTCTGATCTTCTTCTTATCGAGTCCACACACAAGATTAGAAGTTGTTCAGCCAGAGCTGAACACACTTCTTGGCATCTGCACAATGGTGTCTGTCTTGCGCATCTTGTGCTTCTTGTACGTGGTGGTGGAAAGATTAGTGGAAACAGGGCCGCGACGTGAACGCTCTTTCGTTGACCCCATCAGTCTGATGAAGGGACCCGAACCAAAACGTCACCTATCCATGTTCTCCAGAGATGCTGCCTGATCCACTGGGTTACTCCAGCACTTTATGGCTTCCTGTTTGTCTTGCTGCAGGCTTATTCTTCATCAGTTTAGTTTAGTTTAGGTTGGAGGTACAGCATGGAAACAGGCCTTTCGGCCCGCCGAGTTTGCACTGACCAGCGATTCCTGCACACTAGCACTATCCTCCGCACACTAGGGACAATTTGCGATGTTTACCAAAGTCAATTAACCTTCAAGCCGGCACGTCTGTAGAGTGTGGAAGGCAACCGGAGCATCTGGAGAAAACCCACGCGGTCACGGGGAGAACGTACAAACTCTGTACAGACAGCGCCCTTAGTCAGGATTGAACCCGGTGTAGGCAGCAACTCCACCGCTGCACCACCGTGCCAGGGGTTATGGGGAGAAGGCAGGACAATGGGTTGAGAGGGAAAGATCGTTCAGCCTCGATTGAATGGCAGAGTAGACTTGAGGGGGTCGAATGGCTTAACACTGCTCCAAAACTTATGAGCACTTCGGAGTGAAGTTTAAACTGGGGACGAAAGTATCACTGCTAAACCGTGGCCATGGGGCCATGACATTCAAACCTCAGTGCATGTTTTGGAAGCTGCAAGTACAAAGAAAAAGCTGTGCTAACTCTTTCTCGTGTCTTGAGGAAGAGTTAATTTGATTGAAACTTGAAGAAGCGGTGCAATTTCTTCTGTGAGGAAGTGCAAAGGTCTAAATGTGCAGATCTGGGACTTGGTGGTTTACCGAAACCACCAATCAACTTGGTTTATCGAGGTTCAGAGAGTGAGGGAGCGCGTGAGCTATGCAGGCATGACCTGCTCAGCGGTTTCTCTTCTTCCACCCTGCACATGGCTCCCATCACACACCTTGTTTGTACCACGCCTGGACTGACTCGGCGAGCATCCTCACTGTGCAAAGTTTTGAGGGGAAAACCCGCGGCTTCTGCTTTGTGGGTTTGGGGCCCGGTTATGGTGAAACAGTGCACTCACCTCACACTTCCCACCTCCCCGAAACATGCCTCCCCAGCCCATCGTAAAAAGTCTCTCCCCCCCCCCCCCCCCCGCCCCGGCAAGAGTCAGTGCGTTTTATGCGGAGAAGGAGTGGTAGAAAATAGTGGACAAATTACTATCATTAAAAAAAAAACATTAATCGTGAAAAAAAGGTTGTGGTGGTGATATTGAGCAAAATGAGCTTGTTATGGTGTCCTCTCCTGATGACTGAACAAACACACACAGAGCAAGAAGAATAGTCTTGAATCAGTCTGAAGGGTCTCGACCCGAGACATCGCCCATTCCTTCTCTCCAGAGATGCTGCCTCACCCGCTGAGTTACTCCAACATTTTGTGGCTACCTTCGATTGAAACCAGCATCTGCAGTTCCTTCTTACAGGTCTTGAATCCCAGTTGAGTTAACCTAATCCAGACCCCACGCGAGGAGGCATGGTGGGGAGTACTTGTATCCACTGGCCTGTGATGGAGGTGAAGAAAGGTCTCGACCCGCAACGCCACCTATTCCTTTTCTCCAGAGATGCTGCCTGACCTGCTGAGTTTACATAGAAAATAGGTGCAGGAGGAGGCCATTCGGCCCTTCGAGCCAGCACCGCTCGAAGTTTAGTTTAGTTTAGAGATACAGTGCAGAACCAGGCCCTTCGGCCCACTGAGTCCGTGCCGAGAATGAGTTAGGGACTTGCTTAAGCACAAGGATCTGCTGCTGCTAGAATAACACAACACATTGGAAATGGTCGATTTTGATTTTAACCATATAACCATATAACCATTACAGCACGGAAACAGGCCATCTCGGCCCTTCAAGTCCGTGCTGAACATTTAAAAAAAAAAAATTAAATTTTTTTTTATTAAAAAAAAAAAAAAATACTTCCCCTAGTTCCATCTACCTGCATTCAGACCATAACCCTCCATTCCTTTCCCGTCCATATACCCGTCCAATCTATTTTTAAAGGATAAAATCGATCCAGCCTCCACCACTTCCACTGGAAGCTCATTCCACACAGCTACCACTCTCTGAGTAAAGAAGTTCCCCCTAATGTTACCCCTAAACTTCTGTCCCTTAATTCTCAAGTCATGTCCCCTTGTTTGAATCTTCCCTACTCTCAATGGAAAAAGCTTATCCACGTCAACTCTGTCTAACCCGCTCATAATTTTAAAGACCTCCATCAAGTCCCCTCTTAACCTTCTGCGCTCCAAAGAATAAAGACCTAACTTGTTCAACCTTTCTCTGTAACTTAGTTGCTGAAACCCAGGCAACATTCTAGTAAATCTCCTCTGTACTCTCTCTATTTTCTTGACATCCTTCCTATAATTAGGCGACCAAAATTGTACTTCATACTCCAGAATTGGCCTCACCAATGATTGTACAATTTTAACATTACATCCCAACTTCTATATTCAATGCTCTGATTTATAAAGGCCAGCACACCAAAAGCTTTCTTTACCACCCTATCTACATGAGATTCCACCTTCAGGGAACTATGCACAGTTATTCCTAGATCCCTCTGTTCAACTGCATTCCTCAATTCTCTACTATTTACCATGTTCGTCCTATTTTGATTTGTCCTGCCGAGATGTAGTACCTCACATTTATCAGCATTAAACTCCATCTGCCATCTTTCAGCCCACTCTTCCAAATGGCCTAAATCTCTCTGTAGACTTTGAAAATTAACTTCATTATCCACCACACCACCTATCTTAGTATCATCTGCATACTTACTAATCCAATTTTCCACACCATCATCCAGATCATTGATGTACATGACAAACAACAGTGGACCCAACACAGACCCCTGAGGCACCCCACTAGTCACCGGCCTCCAACCTGACAAACAGCCATCCACCATTACTCTCTGGCATCTCCCATTCAGCCACTGTTGAATCCATCTTGCTACTCCACCATTAATATCCGACAATTTAATCTTCTTAACCAACCTTCCATGAGGAACCTTGTCAAAGGCCTTACTGAAGTCCATATAGACAACATCCACTGCTTTACCCTCATTAATTTCCCTAGTAACCTCTTCGAAAAATTCTAGAAGATTAGTCAAACATGACCTTCCAGGCACAAATCCATGTTGACTGTTCCTAATCAGACCCTGCTTATCCAGATGCTTATATATATTATCTCTAAGTATCCTTTCCATTAATTTGCCCACAACTGACGTCAAACTAACAGGTCTATAATTGCTAGGTTTACTCTTAGAACCCTTTTTAAACAACGGAACAACATGCGCAGTACGCCAATCCTCCGGCACTATTCCCGTTTCAAATGACATTTGAAATATTTCTGTCATAGCCCCTGCTATTTCTACACTAACTTCCCTCAATGTCCTCGGGAATATCCTGTCAGGACCTAGAGACTTATCCGTTTTCATATTTTTCAAAAGTGTCCGCACCTCCTCTTCTTTGAATCTCATACTTTCCATTGCTACTCTGCTTGTTTCCCTTACCTCACATAATTCCATATCCTTCTCCTTGGTGAATACAGAAGAAAAGAAATTGTTCAATATCTCCCCCATCTCTTTTGGCTCTGCAGATAGCTGTCCACTCTGACTCTCTAATGGACCAATTTTATTCCTTGTTATCCTTTTGCTATTAATATAGCTGTAGAAACCCTTTGGATTTACTTTCACCTTACTTGCCAAAGCAACCTCATATCTTCTTTTAGCTTTTCTAATTTCTTTCTTAATATTCTTTTTACATTCTTTATACTCCTCAAGCACCTCATTTACTCCATGCTGCCTATAATTATTGTAGATCTCTCTCTTTTTCCAAACCAAGTGTCCAATTTCCCTTGAAAACCATGGCTCTTTCCAATTTTTACTATTTCCTTTCAACCGAACAGGGACATAAAGATTCTGTACTCTTAAAATTTCACCTTTAAATGTCCTCCATTTCTCTTCTACATCCTTCCCATAAAACAACATGTCCCAATTCACTCCTTTTCAATCCTTTCGCATCTCCTCAAAGTTAGCCTTTCTCCAATCAAAAATCTCAACCCTAGGTCCAGTTCTGACCCTCTCCATAATTATATTGAAACTAATGGTATTGTGATCACTGGACCCGAAGTGCTCCCCAACGCTTATCTCCACCACCTGCCCTGTCTCATTTCCTAACAGGAGGTCCAGCACCACTGCCCCTTCTCTAGTACATACCTCTATGTATTGCTGCAAAAAACTATCCTGCACACATTTTACAAACTCCAAACCATCCAGCCCTTTTACAGAATGTGTTTCCCATTCTATGTGTGGAAAATTGAAATCTCCCACAATCACTACCTTGTGCTTACTACTAATATCTGCTATCTCCTTACATATTTGCTCTTCCAATTCTCGCTCCCCATTTGGTGGTCTATAATACACCCCTATAAGTGTTGCTACACCTTTCCCATTTCTCAGCTCCACCCAAATAGCCTCCCTAGACGAGCCCTCTAATCTATCCTGCCAAAGCACTGCTGTAATATCTTCCTTGACAAGCAATGCAACACCCCCACCTCTTGCCCCTCCAATTCTATCACCCCTGAAGCAACGAAATCCTGGAATATTTAGTTTCCAATCACAGCCCTCCTGCAACCATGTTTCACTGATCGCCACAACATCATACTTCCAGGTGTCAATCCAGACTCTAAGCTCATCCACCTTTCTTACAATGCTCCTAGCATTAAAATTTAGCCAATAATATATCTGAAGAGATTTTATTTCAATTTTGGTTACGTTAATAAGCATGAGTTCATCCAAAACACTGGCACTGTGTCTTAATGTCTTAATTTCTTAATCCACACTGCCCCATCATAGAGTCATAAAGACATAAGGGGCTGTCCCACTTGGGCGACCTAATTGGCGAGTTTAGAAGAGTTTAGGAGGGTTTGAAAAAGTGTCATGTTGAAGACCTCCTTCGACCTCCTTCGAATATGTTGAAGACCAGCTTCGACTAGCTACGACTAACTTCGGGAAAATTGGACACCGAATAGTGGAGAGTGAAGACGACCTCCTTCGATATCCTTCGACCACGGTTCGACCTCTGACTATGTTGAAGACTATCTTCGACTACCTTTGAATACCTTCGACTACCCTCGATTACTTACGAATTACATGCCGACCTACTTCGACGAAACCCTAGAGTAAAAAAAGTATCGATTTTTACCATGGCGACCTTTTTTTACTCCCTGGCATTTTTCAACATGTTGAAAATACGCCGCGACCTAGCTGAGGCCTCGAGTACGCGGGGACTACCCTCGAGCATGAAGGAGAGTTACAAAGACCTCCTAGGACCTTGTGTCGACCATGCTGCGAGTATGAGTCGAGGGCAAACTCGCCAGAACTTGCGATTAGGTCGCCGCTGTGGGACAGCCCCTATACAGTATGGAAACAGGCCCTTTGTCTAAGCTATCCCCATTTGCCTGCATCCGATCCAGATGCCTCTAAACCTTTCCTATCCATGATCTTGTCTCAGTGTCACTTAAATGCCATAAAGTGCTAGAGTAACTCAGCGGGCCAGGCAGCATCTCTGGAGAGAAGGAATGGGTGTGCTGGCTCTGGAGAGGGTCCAGAGGAGGTTTACAAGAATAATCCCAGGAATTATTGGGTTAGCATATGATGATAACATTTGATGGCACTGGGCCTGTACTTGCTGGAGTTTAGAAGATATGTCGCGATGAAGAGGTGGGGCCTCGTGGACAGTGCCTCCTGCGAGTGTGGGGACCCAACACAGACAGTGGAACACATAGTCACCAGTTGCCCCAAACACCGGCCACCGAATGGTGAACGAGGTCTGATTGACCTGGACGATGACACGTTGGCCTGGCTCGCCTCAACGGAGCTGCAGGTCTAAAAGACACACGACAGAAGAAGAAGAAGATATGAGGGGGGACCTAATTGAAACACTGAATAGTGAAAGGCTGTTGCTGGCATCTTGAGCAAAACACAATGCGCTGGAGTAAGTCACAGGGTCAGGCAACGTCTCTGGAGGACTAGGTGATGTTTCGGGTCGGGACCCTTCTTCAGACAGAGAGTGTTAAAGAAGGAACTGCAGATGCTGGAAAATCGAAGGTACACAAAAATGCTGGAGAAACTCAGCGGGTGCAGCAGCATCTATGGAGCGAAGGAAACAGGCAACGTTTCGGGCCGAAACGTTGCCTGTTTCCATCGCTCCATAGATGCTGCTGCACCCGCTGAGTTTCTCCAGCATTTTTGTGTACCTTCAGACAGAGAGTGTTGAGTTCTCTGTTCAATCTGGGATAATTTTCTTCTGGTATTAAGGGTAACAAGCAAAGCAGAGCAGTCGGAATTATCAAAATGCTTAGATTATAACACCAATAAGAGATGAACAGTTTTCTCAAAATACAGGCCGGTTTGTAGGTTAGTTGGCCCTAGCGCGTAAGATAATGTTAGTGTAAGGGTGATCGCTGGTCCCAGCTGACCCGGTGGGTGGAAGGGCCTGTTTCCGTGCTGTATCTCCAACGTCTAAAGTCTACAGACTAACGGGGGGTTCAGCAAATAAGTGCAGGCTGAGAATTGGATGTTGATTAATGTTTTATTTGGGAATCGGCTGTGAAAGGAGAATAATTTTCTCTTTTAGAAGAATACAGAAGGCTGAAAAAGGGCAATCATTTTCTTTAATATGATATCTGGTGCCAATAACCATACAGTATCTCTAATCAGCATGTGACCGAAAGGAGTGATTCATGTATCTACTGAAACGACTACATATTACTCATTGTGGTCCTACATTAACCGGATGCAATAGAAACTCACACATATTACCCTTCTGCTCACCCTAACCCAATGAACCAAATATAGGTACCACCACAACTTGGAAAGTAACTAAATCAGCATAGATTTGCACAGAATTCAGCAAACAGTGTTGCATTCTCTCTGTAAAAACAAGGAACTGCAGATGCTGGTTTATAGCAAAGATAGAAACAAAGTGCTGGAGTAACTCCACGGGTCTGGCAGCATCTCCGGATAAAAGTGATGGGTGATGCTTCAGGTCACTACCCTTCATCAGACTGGCTCTGGGTGGAGAGTTTCCTCCCTCCGTGTACTCCCCTTTCTCCTCAAAAGGAAAATAAATCAATGGAGCAGCACTTTTCTGCATCTTTCACAAATAACATTCTCTTTGTCTACACCCAGCTGGCAAGAGTCAGGCAATAGTTAGTTTAGAAGCAAGGAACTTCTGATGCTGGTTTACCAAAGGAAAGACTCAAAATGCTGGAGTAACTCAGCGGGTCAGGCAACATCCCTGGAGAATGTGGATAGGTGACGTTTCGAGTTGGGACTATTGTTTCGAGTCTTCAGACTACTGACCCGAAACATCACCTCTCCATCTTCACACACATACGCACACACACACACACACACACAGTCTTATACACACACACACACACACAGTCCTATACGCACGCACACACACACACAGTCTTATACACACACACACACACACACACACACACACACACACACACACACACACACACACACACACACACACACACAGTCCTATACGCACGCACACACACACACAGTCTTATACACACACACACACACAGTCCTATACGCACACACACACACACACAGTCCTATACACACACACACACAGTCTTATACACACACACACACACAGTCCTATACGCACACACACACACACACACAGTCCTATACACACACACACACAGTCTTATACACACACACACACACACACACACACACACACACACACACACACACACACACACACACACAGTCTTATACACACACACACACAGTCATATACACACACACACACAGTCTTATACACACACACACACACACACTTATACACACACACACACACAGTCTTATACACATACACGCACACACACACACAGTCTTATACACACACACACAGTCTTATACACACACACACACAGAGTCTTATACACACTTACACACACAGAATCTTATACACACACACATTCTTATACACAAACACACACAGTCTTATACACACACACGCATATACACATAGACAGACAGATACACACCCATACACATACAAACACACCCGCACATACACACACATAGTCTTATATACACACACACACACTCAGTCTTATACATACACACTCATATACACATAGACAAACAGACACGCACCCATACATGTACAAACACACACGCATATGCACACACACATGCACACACATACACATGCACACTTACACATACACACACACTCATATACACACACACTCATATACACACACGTGCAGATACAGCAGAGAACAAGCTTACTCATAGTTATCACTGGATATTAGGAACCGAGACTTTTCTTTACACTTCAGCTGGGACTTCAACCCCAAGCGCATCACCTCCCGCCACACGCCTTGTGGAAAGAACCCGGTGAAGACTGGGGCTCGCTAGTTGATTTCATTCTCTTGTTTTGAACAGCAGACTTTAGAATGCCAACTGAAGCAAGACAGCGCAATGATTGCAGGTCTGTATCAGAATGACAGCACCATAACTATTTAAATGCACTCAAAGTGTAATTTATAAACTAGCTAGAGTCATGTAGGTTAGAGGTTTAAAATGACTGTGGAACTGTTATCATTTGATGCCACACATCCCCCTTGGCTCCAGTTTTACAGCAGTGTTGCCAGTTAATCTAAAAACACCAAAGTATCGTTCAAAATTATCGGTGAAGAAATTCAATACGTGTTGAATGCTAGTCATAGAGTCATACAGCCCTTCAGCCCAACTCATCCATGCCATCCAAGATGCACCATTTACCCGCATTTGGTCCATATCCCTCCAAACATTTCCTATCCATGTACCTGTCCAAGTGTCTTTTAAATGCTGTTATAACACATGTCTCAGCCACCTCCTCTGGCAGTTCATTCCATTTACAATAGACAATAGGTGCAGGAGTAGGCCATTCGGCCCTTCGAGCCAGCACCGTCATTCAATGTGATCATGGCTGATCATCCCCAATCAGTACCCCGTTCCTGCCTTCTCCCCATATCCCCTGACTCCGCTATTTTTAAGAGCCCTATCTAGCTCTCTCTTGAAAGCATCCAGAGAACCTGCCTCCACCGCCCTCTGAGGCAGAGAATTCCACAGACTCACCACTCTCTGTGAGAAAAAGTGTTTCCTCGTCTCCGTTCTAAATGGCTTACTCCTTATTCTTAAACTGTAGCCCCTGGTTCTGGACTCCCCCAACATCGGCAACATGTTTCCTGCCTCTAGCGTGTCCAAACCCTTAATAATCTTATATGTTTATTTTTTTCATTTTTAATTTTTTTTATTTTATTAGAAGTATTGTACATTACAGTAATCTGCAATAATGTAAGTTTATACTTTTCTTGTACCACTTCTTATTTTAAACTTTAATAAGAGAAAAGGATAGAAAGAGTTAGTAAAGATAGTAAGTGAGTGAATGAAAGAGTGGTCCAGGAACTCCCATATGGACCTAAACCACAAGAAATAATTTAAAAAAAGAGAAAAACCAAAAGGAGGAAAAAGAAAAAAGAAAACATAAGATAAGGTTGGACAATATGAAAGGGATGTACCTACTTCATATCTTTACTCACCCCTCGCCAGGTCCTGAAACCATTTATTATCAACATTTTGTTGCACCCTATGTTTGTAATAAGTCGATAAATGGAGACCAAATCTTTTGGAATTGGTCTTGTTTACCTGCTAAGAGGAATCTCATATCTTCTAGGTGTAACAATTCCGACATATTAGAAATCCACATTTTTGTCATTGGCATGGGAGCATTTTTCCAAAATTTCAGAATACGATTTTTTGCCGTTATTAAGCCATAATTAAGAAAACTCCTTTGAAACGAAGTCAGCTCCAAACTTGCTTCTATTGTTCCAAAAATAATCAGTTCTGCATTCGGTTTCAGTCAATCTTATATGTTTCAATGAGATACCCTCTCATCCTTCTGAACTCCAGATTGTACAAGCCCAGCTGCTCCATTCTCTCAGCATATGACAGTCCTGCCAATCCGGGAATTAACCTTGTAAACCTACGCTGCACTCCCTCAATTTACCCACCACCCTGAGTGACAAAGTTGCCGCTCAGGTTCCTATTAAACGTTTCCCCTCTCACCTTAAACTCACCATCTCTAGTTCTTGATTCTCCCACTCTCGGTAAAAGACTCCGTGCATTCTCACTAGCCATCCCGCTTCTTCTTATCGAGTCCACACACATGATTAGAGGTTGTTCAGCCGGAGCTGGACACACTTCTCGGCATCTGCATACAATGGCGTCTGTAAAGGGCCTGTCCCACTTGGCGATTTTTTTCGGTGACTGCCGGCGTCATATCAGGGTCGCCAAAAGATTTTGAACATTTCAAAATCCAGCGGCGACAAAAAAAATGGAAAAATCACCACGCGTCAATACGTCATCACGCCGCGTCACGCCGCAAATTTTTCGGTGACCTGACACGTCAGTCAATGATGCCGGCAGTCGCCGAAAAAATCGCCGAGTGGGACAGGCCCTTAAGTTCACCCATCAACAGAAATGTCCAATTAATATCAGCGCACATTCACCCATGTATACGACCTTCACCGAGTATGTTTCAGTGCGTCTCTTACCCCAACTACCGCCGAGAGATCCCGAAGTGTCAATGCTGGAGGTGGTTGGAACTATTGTCTACTCGAGTTGAATAATCCACTAGCATTTATTTGCATAAACATGCATTTGGAAAATGTCCCCAAGCCTGAATCACAGGAGAACGCAATCCTTGACACCATGACCCACGCTGGAAAAGGGAGATCTTGGAAGAAAGATAATTGCAGAAGCGAGAGAACGCTGGAATCTTGAACAAAAGTTGGGGAATCTCAGGTAGCATCTGCCGAGGGGGAGTGGATCGATGATATTTCGGGTCGGGACCGTTCTTCAGACACTTGGAGTTGCAAGATCAGGACTTTGACACTTTTCATTCGTTCATGCTGCTGGAAGAACCCAGCAGGTCAGGCGGCATCTGTGGAGGTAACTGGACAGGCGACGTTTCAGGCTGAGATCCTTCTTCAGACTCTTCAGAGTTGCAAGATTAGGAATTTGAAATCTTTCCTACATTCACGTGTAATCTAGGGGGGTTGCAAACATGGACTTCCCAGTCACCCCAGTGCTGAGGTGAAGAATGGCCTCAAAACCTTGAATTGGCCAACAAACAAAGTCAGGGCGGCATGATGGTGCGGCTGATAGAGCTGCTGCCTCACAGCGCCACAGACCTGGGTTCGATCCTACCTCGGGCGCTGTCTATGTGGAGTTTGCACGTTCCGCGTGGGTTCCCTCCGGGTTCTCCAGTTTCTCACCACATCCCAATGACGTGCGGGTTTGTAGGCTGATTAGCCTCTGTAAATTGCCCCCAGTGTGTAGGGAGAGGATGGGAAAGTGAGATAATATAGAACTAGTGTGAACGGGTGATCGATGGTCGGCGTGGGGTAGGTGAGCAGACGGGCCTGTTTCTGCACTGTATCTTTAAAACTAACATGGTTGTCATGAAACTGAGATTGGTGATGATGTTCCCCTGCCAAATATTCTGATGACTTCTGAAGAAGAGTCCCGACCCGAAACGTCACCTGTCCATGTTCTCCAGAGATGCTGCCTGACCCGCTGAGTTACTTCAGCATTTTGTGTCTGTTTTTGTTAACCTGCATTAGCTTTGTCGGCGTCAGTGAATTGGCCTCCACTGCCTTCTGTGGCGGAGAATTCCACAGGTTCACAACTCTCTGGGTGAAGAAGTGTTTCCACATCTCAGTCCTAAATGGCCTACCCCTTATTCTTAAACTGTGACCCCTGGTTCTGGACTCCCGCAACATGGGGAAAATTGTTCCTGCATCTAGCCTGTCCAATCCTTTAAGAATGTTATATGTTTCTATAAGATCCCCTCTGACCCTTCTAAATTCCAGTGAATACAAGCCCAGTCGACCCAAGAATATTAGAATATTATGAGGAATTATGAACAGTTATTAGTCCCAGTCACCCCTGCTCTCAGCCATCTGCATCCAGTTTGCACGGCAGAACGTCCTTAACCTGGTGGAGTCGTGGTCTAGCCAATAATTAGTAGAGTCAATATTAGCGGAGAGCCACATGCAGAGCTGGCCCGACACCTCGTAATCCTCCAGAGACCTCAATCAAACAGCAAAACGTTGATTTTGACCAAGTGAATCAGTCCAAATTTTATTTAAATTGACAGGTTTATTCAGGTCCATTTCCTCTGCAGCTGAGACATTTTTTATGCACTTGCTCAGAACAAGTTCTGCAAGTCTGCTTTTCACTCCATCCTGCACATTGTGGACGGTTTGATCGTAACCATGTATGGTCTTTTTGCTGATTAGGTAGCACCCATGAAAAAGCTTTTCACTGTACCTCGGTACACGTGACAATAAACTAAACTGAACTAGTGTCTGTACGGAGTTTGTACGTTCTCCCTGTGACCGCGTGGGTTTTCTCAGAGTGCTCCAGTTTCCTCCCACACTCCAAAGACGTGGTTAATTGGCTTCTATATTTGTTCCTAGTCTGTAAGATAGAACTAGGGTGCAGGGATTTCTGGTCGGCGCAGACTCGGTGGGCTGAAGGGCCTGTTTCCATGCTGTATCTCCAAACTAAACTAAACTAAAATAAACTAAACTAAACTCTGAAGAAGGGTCCCAACCCAGAACGTCACCTATCCCTTTCCTCCAGTGATGTTTCCTGACCTTCTGAGTGACTTTCTGTACCAGTGGATGGAAATCTGGGATACAACCCCAGGTATTCCCATTCGAAATGTGTCCTCCCTGTGAAGTCCAGACTACAAGCCACAGGCAGATATATATTCAAAGGTAAAAGGTCACCGTGACTGAGCTAACTGTGCCAACTGCAGCTCTGCCGGTTGCAAACGCTCTTGAATCTGAGTCAACTCAGAAAGTTCTTGGTTCAAGTTCACTCTCCAGGAACATGTCCTCTGCTTTTCTAGTGCCATGAAGAGCGAGTGCTGTCCTGTCAGCTGACGCTTCTCTGCGTGAGGGCTAATTTGCTCTCTAGAAAGTGTAAAAGAACTCTTGGCACTCCTGCAAATAAATTCAGGCCTGCACGGTGGCGCAGCGGTAGAGTTGCTGCCTCACTGCGCCAGGGACCCAGGTTCGATCCTGACCACGTGTGCTGTCTGTACGGAGTTTGTACGTTCTCCCCGTGATCTGCGTGGGTTTTCCCTGAGATCTTCGGTTTCCTCCCACGCTCCAAAGACGTACAGGTTTGCAGGTTAATTAACTCGGCAAAATGTAAAAATCGTCCCTGGTGGATGTAGGATAGTGTTAATGTGCGGGGATCGCTGGTCAGCGCGGACCCGGTGGGCCGAAGGGGCCTGTTTCCACGCTGTATCTCTAAAACTAAACTAAACACTGGGCTATGTGTATTAGCATTGATATTGGTTCAGTAGTGTTACATGTACCAAGATGCATTGAAAACCCTAGTGTGCTCCGCAGCCAGATTGGACAACACATGAGCATAAGTACAACAGGTAGAGCAAAGAGAATAATACCAGGGTGCAGCATTGTAGTTTTACAGCAACGGAGAAAGTGCAGATAATAAACATTAAAGGAGTGCTTAAGGTGGTGCAGGTAGTAGGTTATGTGGGAAGGATGAGATGAACTGAGGTGAGAGGAAATTGTTGTGACTCTTAAACCCCATCACTGACCTGCCTCAAAGAGTACAGTGCCTTTCTGTGACATAACAGTGAGCCACACAATGTGCCAACAATAAGATTACCCACTGTAACACTGCTAGTCTAGTTGAGTTTAGTTTAGTTTGCACCAAGTTTGCACCGACCAGCGATCCCCGCACACACCTGGGACAATTTTACATTTACACAAAGCCAATTAACCTGCAAACCTGTACGTCGCTGGAGTGTGGGAGGAAAGCGAAGATCTGGGAGAAATCCCATCGCAGGTTACGGGGAGAAGGTACAAAACTCCGTACAGACAAGCGCCCGCAGTCAGGATCGAACCCGGGTCTCTGGCGCTGTAAGGCAGTAGCTCCACCCCTGCGCCACCATGCTGCCCCTATACCCAGGGAACTTTAGCCCCACCTGACCTACCTACTTCAATACAAACCCATGTGAACCATGAACTGCTCACACAGGAGACGTGTGAAATAAAGGAGTTATTAAACAAGACTGAGTTTATTTCTGGAAAGGAATCAGTCTTCCAGCCCAGGATTGTGTTGGTCGACTCCTTTGGGACAAACAGAAATACTTTCCATCGCTTAAATACAACCAGTTACTATAAAAATGATAAAAGTCACAGCAAGAATAGTCCATGATCATTTGTTCCAGTGGAAACTGAATGGGGTTGGCTCATTAAGCACATTTTTCTGTGAGCTGCTGCAGAAAGAGTCATATTTTATTAATTCAGAAAGAAAACAAGACCAAAAGTGAATGGGTAATGCAGGCAGGGAACTGTGACCCTGTCACTACTAGTTGTGCTGTCTGGTACAAGTCACCAGCCCTGGTATGCTCACATACTTGCTTAACATAAAAAGACACAAAGTGCTGGAGTAACTCAGCGGGTCAGGCAGCATCTCTGGTGAGCATGGATAGGTGATGCTTCTTCAGACTTGTAACATACTCGCATAGCACACTTAACTGTAAAACTGTAAACTGGGCGATCGTTACGCTGGACACCTTCGTTCAGTCCGTCTGAACCTACCTGATCTCCCGGTTGCCAAACACTTTAATTCCCCCTTCCCATTCCCTCCATTGTCCGAGTGAGGCAAAATGCAAATTGGAGGAACAGCATCTCATATTTCGTTTGGCCAGCTTTATAATCGTTACTTTATGCATATCTTTTGTTCATTGTTCTTCATCTCTCTACACCACCGTTTATATCTCACGTTTCCCTTTTCCCTAACTAGTCTGAAGAAGGGTCTCCACCCGTAAATGCCACCCATTCCTTCTCTCCAGAGATGCTGCCTGTCCCGCTGAGTTACTCCAGCTTTTTTGTGTTTATCTTCGATGTAAACCTACTCCGTCATTCAATCATGGCTGAAATGTCTCTCCCTCCTAACCACATGCTCCTGCCTTCTCCCCATAACCTCTGCCACCCGCACTAATCATCTATGATGTTAAGTTTCCGGATGAAGCCACATTATTGCTTTTGTTTTAGTAAATGTTCTAAAGGTTAAAATGACTGGAGCTGGTTCAGGGTGCTGGCTGCCTGAACCTATTGCCAGTGGAATCTACCCCTTTTCATGGAACTGAGTGATTGCTGCCAAAGGCGTAGCCCAAACCACAGTGCTATTTGTGATACTCTGAACAAAGACTTACAAACCGCACACAGTGGCAAACTCACAGCACCGTCACTGCTCAACACCAAAATAATATCATAGGAAAAGAACTGTGAATACCTCTAAAAAATAGTTTGTTCATTGTGTGGTAGAAAGGCCAAATCAAGTGCATCTGCGTGAAATGGATATTAAACATCTTGTTTGTCCGATGAGATTTTGTATGTTGAAGCCAGTTCTCTCTCTCTCTCTTCATGAGAAGACAAAGAAGGGAACATATTTTACTGATTGGCCGTAATGTCATGGAACAAATAGTCTGCCTGTGATTATATTTCCCTGGTTGATACATAAGGAACAAGGGAATAGATTTATAGAGTCATAAAGTCTCACAGGGCCTTCAGCCCAACATGCCCACACCAGCCAACATGTCCCATCTACACTCATCCCACCAGCCTGCGTTTGGTCCATATCCCTCTAAACCTGCCCAATCCATGCACCTGTCTGAATGTTTCTTAAATGTTGTGATGGTCCCAGCCTCAACTACCTCCTCTGGCAGCTTGTTCCATACACCCACCACCCTTTGTGTGAAAAAGTTGCCCCTCGGATTCCTATTAAATCTTTCCACCTTAAATGTGGAAGCCAATTCTCTCTCTCTTATAGAAGGGAAGACATTTTACTGTCTGGCCAGAATGCTGTGGAGCAGATTGTCTACCTGTGATTATATATCTTTTGGTTAGTACATAAGGAACAAGGAAATGTAGGCTGCAGTGTTGGATCTAGATGAGGAAATTCCAGGAGAAATCTCAAGTGGAGCATAAACACCATCATGGACAAGTTGGGCCGAATGGCCTGCATTTGCACCAGATGTCTCCTATGTTGTTCAGCTTGACTGAAGTCTTTGACAAATTTTGTTTCGTCCACCACCCAATCAAACACCTCTTATGCTTCCTGTGTAGAGTCTTTAGTCCATATTGGCTTCATTGGATATCTGGCCCCATAGCAGAAGCGTCCACGTCGCAGGGCTGGAAACTGGAAGTATCCTGAGCTAATTCTGCTACCACCATCATCTATTGCAACAAGTGATGGCTCCCACTGATTGTCGCCGGAAGCTTGCGTCCCTTTCAGGACGGACGATGACAGCGAGGTCAACATTTGAAACATGGAAGATGGACATGAAAAAAAGAAGATTGGCTATCTGAGAACCCACAGAGGTGGAGTGGGACGCAACAAAAGCTTTTCACTGTACCTCGTTACACGTGACAATAAACTAAACTCAAACTATGATGCATCCAGATAGGATACTTTCTACAGTGCATCTATAGAAAAGCGTTTGTTACACGCTAACCCGTCAGCGGAAAGACAATGCATGATTACAATCGAACCATCCACTGTGTACAGGTACATTATAAAGAGAATAACATGAATAACGTTTAGGGCAAGATTAAGTCCAGTAAAATCCGATGAAAGATAATCAGGTTGGCAGTAGATCTGGCTTCCTGAGATGAATTGTGCATGTACAGACATCAATGTTGCTGTCAGTTTTACAAGGAGATTATGAAAAATACCACGATAATAGCTCAGTGTCAGTGACAGTCTAACTCAAGAGAGAGTTAGATTTAGCTCTTGGGGCTAAGGGAATCAAGGGATATGGGGAAAAAGCCGGAACAGGGTACTGAATTTAGATGATCAGCCATGATCATATTGAATGGCGGTGCTGGCTCGAAGGGCCGAATGGCCTACTCCTGCACCTATTGTCTATGTTTCTATATTTTTATGACCTGGGTTTCATCCTGACCTCGCTGCTGTCGGTGTGGAGTCTGCCTGTTCCTTTCCGTGACAGTGTGGGTTTCTGCCAGGTTGCTCTGGTTTCCTCCCACATCCCAAAGCCGTGTGGGTTGATAGGTCAATTGGCCCACCAAAAATTGCCCCAAGATGAGTGACAATAGACAATAGGTGCAGGAGTAGGCCATTCAGCCCTTTGAGCCTGCACGAGGGATCTTATAGAAACATATACAATTCTTAAAGGATTGGACAGGCCCAGATGCAGGAAAAATGTTCCCCATGTTGAGGGAGTCCAGAACCAGGGGTCACCATTTCAGAATACGGGGTAGACCATTTGGGACTGAGATTGGGGAAACCCTTTTCATGCAAAGAGTTCTGAATCTGTGGAATTCTCTGCCACAGTGGAGGCTAATTCACTGGATGTTTTCAAGAGAGAGTTAGATTTTGCTCTTAGGGCTAAAGGAATCACTGGATATGGGGAAAAAGCAGGAACGGGGTACTGATTTTGGATGATCAGCCATGATCTGTGCTGTATTCCTCTGTGACTCAATGTAACCAAAGTTCTGTTGAATGCAGTGATAATTGGCGAATTACGCTTCTGATAATTTACTGAACACTTCCACCTCCGAAACAAAAAAATTCATAACGGTTGAGGTCACTTGTAGATTGTACTGACAACACCAATCAGATTTGCATGGATGTTGGAAGGAACGGAAACATTTACTTGAGAGGAAAGATTTGAAATGGTGGGGTTTTCCTTTGAAAAGAAGCAGCGGGGTGGGGGGAGACTAAATAAAGATGTTTAAATAATGAAGGGCCCAGATAGAATAAACAGGAAGGACCTGTTCTTGATTAATACTGGTGTCAGGCATTGTGGGCAAAAGGCAGGAGAATGGGGTTGAGAGGGGAAGATAGATCAGCCATGATTGAATGGCGGAGTAGACGATGGGCTAAATGGCCTAATTCTGCTCCTATCACTTATGAACTGATGAACCTGTTGCTCAGCATAGGGAGAGGGAACGATGAACCTGGGACCATAGATTTAAAGTCATTGATAGTTGATTACAGGGGAGATCTGAAATTATGTTTTCACTGTTGAGCAGTAGGGATCTGGAACTCACGGCCTTTAATGGGTAGTACTGGCAAATACCCCATTACATCTAAAGAGAGAAAGAGAGAGAGAGAAAGAGAGAGAGAGAAAAGAGAGAGAGAGAAAGAGAGAGAGAGAGAAAGAGAGAGAGAGAGAAAGAGAGAGAGAGAGAAAGAGAGAGAGAGGCAGTGATGGATAGATTCTTGATTAGTACAAGTGTCAAGGTTTATGGGGAAGGCAGGAGAATGGGGTTGGGAGGAAGAGATAGATCAACCATGATTGAACGGCAGTGTAGACATGATGGGCCGAATGGCCTAATTCTCCTCCTGTCACTTCTGAACTTTTGAAATTATCGACTGTGCTGAATGAGCCCGAGCCATAGGTTGGGGTCCCTGCGTGGGCTAAAGCCCCACTCCCCATGGGAGGGAGGTGAGAACCTGACTGGCTCAGCCAGCAGGCAGGAGGGAATGACATGAGAGCCCCTCGCGACCAGAGCTCGAGAATGAGCCCATGTCTGTAGACCCAGATCTCCCCTTAACCGAGTCCAAACTGTGGCTGGCAATCTCCACCGTGGGGAGCAGAAGAAAGAGCACCCTCTATGTCAACAGCCAGCCGAGGTCTGGTTTATTAGACTCGGGCAGCTGCATTACTCTGGTCCGGCCAGAACTGGTATCTGAGACTCTACGTGTATGAAGGAACTGCAGATGCTGGTTTAAACCAAGATAGAAACCAAATGCTGGAGTAACTCAGCGGGACAGGCAGCATCCCTGGAGAGAAGGTCTCAAGACCTCAAAAGGTCACCCATTCTTTCTCTCATAGAAACATAGAAACATAGAAAATAGGTGCAGGAGGAGGCCATTCGGCCCTTCGAGCCAGCACCGCCATTCATTGTGATCATGGCTGATCGTCCCCTATCAATAACCCGTGCCTGCCTTCTCCCCATATCCCTTGACTCCACTAGCCCCTAGAGCTCTATCTAACTCTCTCTTAAATCCATCCAGTGATTTGGCCTCCACTGCCCTCTGTGGCAGGGAATTCCATAAATTCACAACTCTCTGGGTGAAACGTTTTTTCTCACCTCAGTCTTAAATGACCTCCCCTTTATTCTAAGACTGTGGCCCCTGGTTCTGGACTCGCCCAACATTGGGAACATTTTTCCTGCATCTAGCTTGTCCAGTCCTTTTATAATTTTATCTGTTTCTATAAGATCCCTCTCATCCTTCTAAACTCCAGTGCATACAAGACTAGTCTTTTCAATCTTTCCTCATATGACAGTCCCGCCATCCCAGGGATCAATCTTGTGAACCTACACTACACTGCCTCAATCACAAGGATGACCTTCCTCAAATTAGGAGACCAAACCTGGACACAATACTCCATATGTGGTCTCACCAGAGCCCTATACAACTGCAGAAGAACCTCTTTACTCCTATACAGAAATCCTCTTGTTATGAAGGCCAAAATTCCATTAGCTTTCTTCACTGCCTGCTGTACCTGCACGCCAACTTTCAGTGACCGGTGTACAAGGACACCCAGGTCTCGCTGTACCTCCCCCTTACCTAACCTAACCCATTGAGATAATAATCTGCCCCCTTGTTTTTGCCACCAAAGTGGATAACCTCACATTTATCTATATTATACTGCATCTGTCACACATCTGCCCACTCACTCAACCTGTCCAGGTCACCCTGCAACCTCCTAACATCCTCTTCACAGTTCACTCTGCCACCCAGCTTTGTGTCATCCGCAAACTTGCTAGTGTTGCTCCTAATTCCCTCTTCCAAATCATTAATATATTTGGTAAACAGTTGCGGCCCCAACACCGAGCCTTGCGGCACTCCACTCGCCACTGCCTGCCATTCTGAAAAGGACCCGTTCACTCCCACTCTTTGCTTCCGGTCTGCCAACCAATTTTCTATCCATGTCAACACCCTACCCCCATTACCATGTGCTCTAATTTTAGTCACCAGTCTCCTGTGCGAGACCTTATCAAAGGCTTTCTGAAAGTCTAGATACACTACATCCACTCGCACCCCTTCATCCATTTTACTTGGATCCTCAAAAAATTCCAGAAGATTAGTCAAGCATAATTTCCCTTTCATAAATCTATGTTGACTTGGACTAATCCTTTTACTGCTATCCAAATGCCCCATTATTACCTCTTTAATAATTGACTCCAGCATCTTTCCCACCACCGAAGTCAGGCTAACTGGTCTGTAATTCCCCGTTTTCTCTCTCGCTCCTTTCTTGAAAAGTGGGATAACATTAGCTATCCTCCAATCCACAGGAACTGATCCTGAATCTATTGAACATTGGAAAATGATCACCAATGCGTCCACTATTTCTAGAGCCACCTCCCTGAGGACCCTGGGATGCAGACCATCAGGCCCAGGGGATTTATAGTAAGATTAAACGAGAACTTACCAGTTTGAAGTTTGATCTTTATTTTATGAGGAGTTACGTTGGTGATTACGTGAAGAACCCCGCCAGTGCGCCTGCGCGTCAATCTTCGAAGCATCGGTGTGAAATCACAAAAAACAACAAACGAAGTAATATAGTAACATAATAAAACGAGTAATACAAGAACTTCCATCTGACCTTTATGATAGAGGGTTGGGCGTGGTGGGCACGTAATCACCAACGTAACCTCATAAAATAAAGATCAAACTTCAAACTGGTAAGTTCTCGTTTAATCTTACTATTTTACTTCGGAGTCACGTGAGTGACTACGTGAAGATTTTAAAGCTTTGTGATTTCATGCCGCAGACAAATCCCGGCTTCTCACTGCATTGATTGACTCGGAACGAGAAATAATCAATAATGCATTAATAATAACATTTATCTGACAAATGCAGTAATTCATTTATTTGAATAAAAGAATTAACAGTATCCCCTTTAACCCAGGGAAATTTAAGCAGAACTTAATATAGTATCTGCAAACATCCCCGGATTGGCAATAGGCCGATGGTAAACGTGTTGAAACACCAACTTATTAGATCACCCGGCGGCTGTGAAAATATGGTCAACGGGCCGTCCTTCGCCCTGGTCGTCAATGTTGCTGCTAAAATGAATGGAATGTAAAACCATCAATGTTCACACCTGCAGCAACCAAAACTTGTTTTTAACCATCTTAAAATAGTCTGAACTGACACTATCTTGTATGGTTTTTCGTGAATGATAAACAATCTTGTTTTCATATTTCATAAGACCTTTGTAGCCTCAATGTATTGCCACAAATATGTCTTAACATATAGACATGGATCCATAGAATATGCTAATAAAACACTCTTGAATCCTATCACACCTGATCCTACTTCATTTGAGTAGGTCATAAAATGTAAAACATAACATAATCCTGAGGTACTTCCATCCTGTGTATCTGTAACTTTTGTAATGTTACAAGTGCCATAAGCATGACTACCTTCATGCTGAACTTGGAAAAATCAGAATCGTACCAAGACTCTATTGATGAAGTAGCTTAAAACAACTCTATATTCCAGATTCCCTCCTAGGTTTAGGAGGTCTGGAATTAAAATTCCTTTCATTAATCTGGAAATAAAAGAACGAAACTCAACAGGATGTCTTTCCAACCTCAACAATAAAAACAAGGAATAATATACTTCTGTCTGAATAAATCGCACTAACTCAACCCATTAAATAGAGGTAAATCCAAGACATTTGAGATGTGCCATACAACATTCCATATTCTTTTATACACAGAAATGTTTTCCCTCATTCTTTACATAATGGGAAAGCAGCATTTACAGAGTCACAACTCAGATTCACAAATGTACTGCTTTTGAGTACTCTTCTGCCAGACTGCTGTAAGCATGTCCACAGCATGCCCAGACAATCCTATTTTTTAAAACCTGCATCCATACAGGCATATGACGGATGTTACTCTCCAATTATCGAATACACCAGTACCTTCCTTCTTTTGGGAACATTTATCAGAAACTGTGTCATAAATTCCAATATCAAAGGGAACCATGGCTGCGTAGACCTGTCTGGTACCACGAATACCCCAGAGGCAGCATACTGCTTCGTTTTAAGCAGACACCGATTTATGAGACAGGATTGAAGTAAAATGCATATAATAACATACCATCCTAATATAGCGAGAAACATCCATCGCTACTGTCTCCCGATGTAGTCCCATAACACATATCTCTGTAACTGGTGATTGAGTCTGGATGGAAACAAGTCATATCTGGCTTCCCAAATCTGACTATTATATCAATAGAAAATCTTAAGGTTAAACATCCATTCTTTATTATCATGGAAATTCCACCCATACAATTAATACATGCCATTGCTGTAGTGTTGTTAATTTGAAACTGAACATGCAGATTAGTTGTATTTAACAACAAGCTTGTAGCTCATAAGCCTTCCAATAGACTTTAAAACGTTGATTCTCCATGTCTGTAAAATAATACTTCTTCCATATTCCATCTGTCCACAGATGGATACCTTTTCAGTGGCACCAATCCTAGTACACTGATATCAGTCTGTTAAGACCATGGAAGGCTGTTCAATCCGTATCTTGCTTGAACTACTGAAGACATGTTAAATCCACTACTGCAATCAGAAGCAGCATTTGTTGTTTAATTGCATGGCCTATCAAAAAATGGCCATCATGCATCTTAGTGTTTTTTCTTTTGCAGTCTGCAGCTGCTGGTAGTACAATGGGCCCATATTGTATTGCTGGAAGTAACACTAATTCTCCTAACAAGCTGGCCAGCTGTCTTAATTGAAGATTGTTGCTTTTCCAACTGTTTAATACAACCATCAATTAGCTTTACCCTTTACCCTGGGTAAATTACTACCCTTTCAATTGAATCAAATAATCAATTGTTGTAAGTATCATTAAACTTAATTTCTCTCTGGATGAATTAAACCCAACTTTCAAAAGTGGTTGAATGATTTGAGAGGAGATAACTCACTAATTCTCTTGTTCGTCCTAATTAGGACCTCATCCAGTTAAGCCATCCACATCTGTCCTTGGACTCTAATTAGCCCCAAAATTGGTTTTACCAATTTAGTGAATTTCTAGGGACTGAAGTTAACCCATTAGACAGAACTTAGAATTGCCATAATTGTTCCTTCAGATAATTTTATCTATAAATGAACAAACACTAAGTAATATACATCTTTCAGATCTATGTGCCATAAAACATCTTTTTTGAAATAAATTGTTTGGCAGTCTCAAAGTCTCCATTTTGAAGTGTCCATACTTCACAAAATTTTAAAGACTTGTCAGATCTAAAATACTCCTCACCTTTTTAGGTTGAGAAATTTTAAACACAATTTGGTGGTTTTGATAAACCGACCTTTCAATTACTTTGTTTATAAACAAGTTTTCAATTCAGCTTGAACCTCCATCAATTTTTTTAATGTGAAATTGGAGTGTTCTGCTTGGAACATGCTGGATGGCAAACCAGTATTTGAATCGAATCAATTCAAAACCTTTCTATAATACTTCGAATAATAATTGAAGTAATTTGCTTCCAATATTTGGCTGTTTTTGCCTTAATATGTTCCCATAAGAACCAGGTCCACCTACCTCCTTTGTCATCTGAGTGACCTGTGGTCTCTGGCTCCTGGCAGGCAAAACCACGCTTTTTCGTTTTCCTGCTGCAGGACATCAACTGCGCACCTGCTTCAATGGTCGATTTGATCCTGATGTCGGTCCAGGGATTTTGTATGATGTTGAAAGGATACGTCCTCTTTGCAGACTTGACGACATTGATGTTGTGATCAACTTTGCTGTTTTTTGCCTCATTATCCAACTCTTTCCCATGATTCATGAGTTTTTTTTTTTCTCTGAAGAATAAGTTGAATGACTGCACATTGCTGGGCTTTACAGAGTTGCTGCAACTTTGGGTTGATGGTGGACCGAATGGCATACTTCCTGAAACAATTCATCTTGAAGTGGGCGCTACATAGCAACCTTAGTGCCACGATGCATCTCCATCCATGGCCTCCATCCATTGTTTTGCAAATTGCAGTTGTTCATCAACCCAGCAGCTTCAATATTCTCTGCAGTTTACTTTCCTTAGGCTTACATGCCTTCGCCCATCTGACCCCTATATCTTGGTTCACTGCTAGTACTTTCAGCAATACGCAGTTCCTTGGGATCTCGTGCTTTTTTGGCATTTTCATCCATCGTAAGCTACTAGAGCTGATGGCAGACACAATAGTTGATCACAGAGGCCACGTCCTTTCCAAGTGGCTCCCTGTCTCTGACGGGGCAGTGAATCGTACTGCCAGGAGTAAAACATCTGGCAGCTGCCGTCTTCGCTTGTATCGGCCTCACCGTCAGACTCAGGGTCAGAACTCTCACAGAGCAGCAAATCGGACTGCCAGAAATAGAACATCTGGCAGCTGCCGTCTTCGCTTGTTTTGGAAACTCTGCTGACCCTGTGCACGCGCC
This sequence comes from Malacoraja senta, assembly GCA_038087875.1. Lineage (NCBI taxonomy): Eukaryota > Metazoa > Chordata > Chondrichthyes > Rajiformes > Rajidae > Malacoraja > Malacoraja senta. The sequence continues at coordinate 10,190,696 of CM075986.1, forward strand.
TCATCAATGAGGGTGCTATTAAGCAGCCCTTTACTAGGTGCTGCTGACCTGGCTTCTGGAGCCTGGTTCTGACATCACTCCTCCTGGAGTATGTTTTGTTGGAGCAACCTGTGTACAGGTTCTCCATTTGGAATATCCACTCAGAAAGTGGTATCCAGCCTTGGAGGTGAATCCCAAACTGACTCTTGCTCCATGGCCCTGACTTGTATGTTGCCTAGCACCCAACTGACGCTGGCTCCGTTCTTTTCTTTAATGCACAAGTCCACAGTTCGCCCCGCTCCCAGCCGGCGACTGTTGTAGGGTATGAGGCAGTCCTTTTACCGACCGCATTCCCGCAGCTTTTTATCGGCTTTGCCTTGCCCCACTGGTGCTGACTAAATTCACTTCAGCCCCAATATCCACAGTCGCTATGCTGTCTGCGGCGACTGTACCGTGGTCAGAGGCGGCTGGTCGCCGACCGCAATCTCGCGACTCTCTATCGGCTGTGCCGCTCGCCTCCTCCCTTGCCCGTTTTTTCCATGATGCCTGTTGGAAAAAATCCCCCCCCACAGACCCACAGTAAAACGGACACGGAAATACTTCAAAAAAGTTTTATACTTATCTTGCAGTTGAAAACTACAATTCCACGAGAGGAGCTCTGCTCCTCGCGTCCGTTTGTGCCAATGCGTCTGACGTAATGACGCGCAGGCGCACTGGTGGGGTTCTTCACGTAGTCACTCACGTGACTCCGAAGTAAAAATCATCCTTCAGTCCCATTAGCCTACCCAATACTATTTCTTGCCTAATGAAAATGTATTTCAGTTCCTCTACCCACTTAGATCCTCTGTCCTCCAGTACATCTGGGAGATTGTTTGTGTCTTCCTTAGTGAAGACAGATCCAAAGTACCTATTCAGCTCTTCTGCCATTTCCTTGTTGCCCATAATAATTTCACCCGTGTCTGCCTTCAAGGGACCCACATTTGACTTTGCTGCTCTTTTTCCTTAACATATCTAAAGAAGCTTTTACTGTCCTTTTTTATATTCCTGGTCAGCTTCCCCTCGTACTTCATCTTTTCAGCCCGTATTGCCCGTTTTGTTTCCTTCTGTTGTCCTATGAAAGTTTCCCAATCCTCTGGCTTCCGGCTACTCTTTGCTGTGTTATACATCTTTTCTTTTAGTTTTATTCTATCCCTAACTTCTCTTGTCAGCCACGGTTGCCTTCTACTCCCCTTAGAATCTTTCTTCCTTTTTGGAATGATATGATCCTGCGTCTTCCGGATTATGCCCAGAAATTCCTGCCATTGCTGTTCCACCATCATTCCTGCTAGGATCCCTTTCCAGTCTACTTTGGCCAGCTCCCCTCTCATGCCTTCATAGTCCCCTTTGTTCAACTGCATCACTGCCACTTCCGATTTAACGTTCTCCTTCTCAAATTGCAGATTAAAACTAATCATATTATGATCACCACCTCCAAGCGGTTCCTTTACCTCGAGTTCTCTTATCATAGCTGGTTCATTGGACAACACTAAATCCAGAATTGCCTTTTCTTCTGGTCGGCTCCATTACAAGCTGCTCTGTGAATCCATCTCGGAGGCATTCTACAAACTCTCTTTCTTGGGGTCCTGAACCAACCTGATTTTCCCAGTCTACCTGCATATTGAAATCTCCCATCACCACAGTGGCATTACCTTTGTTACATGCCAGTTTAACTCCTGCTGCAACTTACACCCTACATCCGGGCTACTATTTGGGGGTCTGTAAATAACACCAATTAGTGTCTTCTTTGCCTTTACAATTCCTCAGACTCAATCCACAGTGACTCTACCCTATTACACTTGGCCATACTCTCCTATCCCTTTGTGAGTTTCCTTTCCCATTAATTCTGGGGTCATTAACCATCCCTTTACTCTCTTTCCCTTTAACTCCATCCTCG
>CM075986.1:10192807-10226260 GCA_038087875.1 Malacoraja senta
CATCCTTGTGATTGAAGCAGTGCAGCGTAGGTTCACGAGATTGATCCCTGGGATGGCGGGACTGTCATAACAGGAATGATTGAAAAGACTAGACTTGTATTCACTGGAGTTTAGAAGGATGAGGGGGAACCTTATAGAAACATATAAAATTATAAAAGGACTGGACAAACTAGATGCAGGAAAAATGTTCCCAATGTTGGGCGAGTCCAGAACCAGGGGCCACAGTCTGAGAATAAAGGGGAGGCCATTTAAGACTGAGGTGAGAAAAAACGTTTTCACCCAGAGAGTTGTGAATTTGTGGAATTGCCTGCCACTGAGGGAAGTGGAGGCCAAATCACTGGATGGATTTAAAAGAGAGTTAGCTAGAGCTCTAGGGGCTAGTGGAATCAAGGAATATGGGGAGAAGGCAGGCACGGGTTATTGATTGGGGACGATCAGCCATGATCACAATGAATGGCGGTGCTGGCTCGAAGGGCCGAATGGCCTCCTCCTGCACCTATTTTCTATATTTCTAAGTTCTGAAACAGAACAATAAAAATTCATACTTGCAGCAGCACAACAGATATGTAAACAAATATATAAATGCTAGTTTTGGTGATGGCTACCACAAACCGACTGTATCGTCATGAAATTCTTCCCCTCTGTTATCATGCTTCTGAACGGTCCATCCACAAACTAGGGTACTGTCCGATTCCCCCTCTACCTCATGGTGGACATTGGACTTTGTCTCTGGAACTGTTGAGCTAAGATGCTGAGAACGACAGTATATACTACGCTCTGTATCTTTCCTGCTTGCTACTTCCTCGTCTGAAGAGGGGTTCCGGCCCGAAACATCACCAATTCTTTTCTCCAGAGATACTACCTGACCCGCGGAGTTACTCCAGCATTTTGTGTCGATCTTCCAAATAGAATGTTCTCACTTAACCCAGATCTCCCCCGTTTTGTTTTAATTGAAGTGAGTATTTGACCTGACCTTGGCAGGATCTGAAATAAAAGCAACATCAAATCTCCATTTCAAACCAACCCTGCACCTGTAATCATGCCATTCTATGTGAAATGAAAAATATGTCCATACCCCCAAAATTTTTTTGAGAATCCCCTGACCTTTCCAACCCCTGACATTACTTCCCATTGTGGAAGGTCTGACTAATCATGATATAGGCATTGATCACCATATAAATGGAGCATTCTTCACTACTCCTCCACATTCACTCCATCATCTGCCCATTACAGAGCAGACAGGTTCCAAAGAAACCCAAGACTTCTCACCATGAATGGTATCAGTGGTAAGTGCGTGCTTTTGTTAACTAACAACGCCAAATTATTAACAATCCGCTTTTTCGAGTAATTTCTTTTAGCGTGGATGTAACAATTCATTTGAGATGGTTGAACTACAACAAGTAGAAGGAGATGAAGTTAGTTCAACGAAGTTAGGAGCAGGGTCGTTGGGAGGAGAGATGTTAAAGAAAATATTTGGTGCTTGAACCTCGATTACAACAGTTAGTTAACTGCAGATGGACACAAAAATGCTGGAGTAACTCGGTGGGTCAGGCAGCATCTCTGGAGAGAAGGAATAGGCGACCTTTCGGGTGGAGACCCTTCTTCAGTCTGTCCATTCCTTCTCTCCAGAGATGCTGCCACCAATCCCGCTGAGTTACTCCAGAATTTCGTGTCTATCTTCGGTTTAAACCAGCATCTGCAGTTCCATACACACACACACACACACACACACAGTTAGTTTAACTGCCTCGTTCCTCTTTCCAGCTAGATTGATGGTGTTGTGGATATTGACGGGGACTGCTTGGGGCGCTCCAACATTGCCCTTGGAGATATCTGGTGATCAGTTGACGCCGGAATTCCGGGAAGAAGCGCTCAGGAACAAGAACTTTGTTCTCTATATCCGTCAAGGCATCATGGAACTAATGGAGCTCTATGTGAGTATAGGACTGACCCAACTGCAACACTTTCAACGCGCGGTTCGTTCCGGATGATAAATGCGTATAAATAACGGGGAATCAAATGCAATGCAGCAAAATTACATTAGATTTTGTACAGAGGATAAAATTGAACCGCCTGTCGGGCAATTTGCTAGAAACGCCGTAAATATGAGTTAGCAATCGACTTGAAACGCGCTCTCCACAAGTTGTGCATAATAAAGGAACTGCAAATTTCATTTCTCCAGAGATGCTGGTTGCCCAGCTGAGTTACTCCAGCATTTTGTGCCTGTCTGAAGAACTGTAAATGCTATTTTAAACCGAAGATAGACACAAAATTCTGGAGTAACTCAGCGGGACAGGCAGCGTCTCTGGAGAGTGACGATTCGGTCGAAATTTCTCTAACTTCAAGTAACCCTTGCTTTCCGTCTCTCTCCACCCCCCCCCCCCCCTTCCCAGTTCTCCGACCAGTCGGACTGTCTCTGAGTACATTTTATCTCTGTTTGCTTTTTTGTTATCTTCTCCCAGCTAACAACGACTTATTCTACAATTTCCTTGATCTCAATTCCCTTTGTGCCTTTTTCACACCTCATACTTCCTTATCTATGTATCTCCCTCGCCCCCTGGCATATGTCTGAAGAAGGGTCGCGATCCGAAACGTCACCCATTCCTTCTCTCCAGAGATGCTGCCTGTCCCGCTGAGTTACTCCAGTATTTTGTGTCTATATCCATTTCAATATTTAACATTTTATTTTTATATCTTATTTTAAAACAACTTGTTTTTAACACTGCCGTTTCCTATGGGCTGTCTAGCTGGAGAGATAGAAAGGGAGGGTATGAGAATTAGTTAGCGGATCTAGAAGAGCGAATGACTATGTTTTAGTGTTACTGTTTGCTGGTAGTGGTGACGTTACCTGATCCTGGCTGCCAATGTTTCATGCAGCGCCAGTGCCGTTCGGTTACAATCCCTTCATGTTACCCATTCCTTCTCTCCAGGGAAGTTGCCTGAGCCGCTTGAGTTACTCCAGCGTTAAAGTTTTGCGGGTCTGGGGCAGATTGCAGCGATTGGGAAGGGGTGGGACTTTCAAGAAGGGTAGCGTCAAGCGGTTGCTTATTAGTTAGCAGGCAGCGAGTGGAGAGAGAGAACTGGTCGGCGGCAGAACGCTGTCGGATACCCGCCACTGCAGTCTCTGCCCTGCTAAAGTCCAGCTCATCCGACACACTTCGGATCAATGTTCCCTCTCTCTTGTTGATACTGGTAACTGAGCGTAGCTGATAACATGTGTAGGAAGGGACTGCAGATGCAGGTTTAACCCGAAGATAGACACGAAAAGCTCCAGACCCGCGTATCCACAGCACTTCTCCTTGCAAATGGTTGAAGTCGCAGGTTTGGGACCTCACCTACTTACTTAAGATACTTATCCCTTCTTTCCATCCCAGGTATCAGAAAATCCATTCATGTATGTAGATGAGATGTCTCTAGTGGAAGAATCCCTGAACTTTTCACCGTTTTTTGTCAGAAGTTGTACCCAGACAAACTTCCAGATGGTGAGTGATATTTCGTCTTCTATTTGTCCAAGCTGTAGTTGCAGTTCACTTTCAGTTTAGTTTACTATTGTCACGTGTACCGAGGTAGAGTGAAAAGCTTTTGTTTCGTGTGGACCAGTCAGCGGAAAGACAACACGTGATTACAACGAGCCATTTACAGTGTATAGATACACGATAAGAGAATAACGTTTAGTGCAAGGTAAAGCCAGTAAAGTCCGATCAAAGATAGACCAAGAGTCACCGATGAACATGTCTAGATTCAATGATTCCTTTATTACCACTTGTACCAATGTGCAGTGAAATTCGTTTTTTACATACAGATCAGTAAGATCATTGCCATATGCGCAAAAAGTACATAATGCTTAGAAACAGCCCATTCAGTCTATGTGCAAGGTCGCCAGGTTTTGATGCCATTTTCACATACCCAACTGCAGTAAAGTCCGATCAAAGATAATCCGAATGTCACCAGTTAAACCTCCAGTTTAAATTCCATTTGGAATATTTTGGAGGACCAAGAAACCAAGTGAGGTAGATAGTAGTTCAGGACTGCTCTCTAGTTGTGGTAGGACGATTCAGATGCCTGTAGGATTGAGTTGTCATTAATACTGATGCTCTGTAATATTAATATTGATGCTCTGTGATATTTGGACGCGGTGATGTTTACATTCCTCTTGCAACAAGATCCGGTCCAATTTAACGAGGCCAATGTTATAGAGGGGCACATGGATGTGCAGGAAATGGAGGGATATGGATCACAACCCAGGCAGAGAAGATTGTTTCATTTGGGATCATCCTCTGCACAGACATCGTGGGACGAATGGCTCATTTCGATGCTGTTTTGTTCTGTGTATGTTCTTTATCCAGCAGCATTAGAAAATGTAATAGAAGGAACTGCAGATGCTTGTTTATACCAAAGATAGGCACAAGTGGTGTAATCTACAGGTGCACTGACCAGGACCCTAACAATGGGAAGAGTTGCAATAGCTTTTCTTTGCTGGGAAAGCCATGTGGGCATAAAAGATATTCACCATGACATACATTTCAATAATCAACACCAATATTCTGTGCATTTGCTTCTCGTAAACAGATGGCTGGAGTAAGTAGGTGGCAGAGACAAAATGGGCTGAATGTTTTTTTTTCTATGCTCAAAATATCTGGGGCTCTAAATACTTTCTACTATAAATATATATATTCCTATATATATATAGCTTCAGTTTAGTTTATTGTCACATGTACCGAAGTACAGTGAAAAACTTTTGTTGCATGGTATATGGTCACACACTCACCTGGAGAGAAGGTGATACTTAGGACGGACTTCCTGACTAGTATGGGTGTCGGGGATTATGGGGAAAAGGCAGGAGAATGAATGAAAGAATACGTTTATTGGCCAAGTATTCACATACAAGGAATTTGCCTTGGTGCTCCACCCACGTGACAACAGGACACACGGTGATTGGGAGGGAAAGATAGATCAGCCATGGTGCAGTAGATGAGCTAAATGGCCTAATTCTGCTCCTAGAACATATGAAGGTAAAACAGAGAGAAGCCACAGAGGAGCAGTGATAAGTAGAAGTCTAGATCTAGGATGCTGTATTACAAAGGGTGAAATAAAAGCAGAAAAATAGTTTCTTACCCTTTTTGGCATTAATGCTGATTTTTCTTTCAGGAAACCTGCCTGATTAATTCGAGAATTGTGCTACAAAAGTATCACATGTACCTAACAACAGATGTTGTGGAGAGACATTTGCAGAACCATCCTCTGATTATAAAAGGCGCACAGATGAATGTGAATCAACTGATATCAAACATTGAGAACCTTGTGAGTACTCCCTTATACTTGGACCTAGAGCTTCCATCGCAGAGTGTCGTGTGTGCAAACCACTAGAATTTCTCCATAAAACCTATCTCAGAATGGGATCCAGGCTTTGTGCCATGATCTTGAACATCACCATTTAAAGTAAAAGAGACATAGAGTCATAGAGTGTGGAAACAGGCCCTTCGCCCCAACTTGCCCACCTGGCTGCCTTTGGCCCAGATCCCTCTAAACCTGTCCTATCCATGTATTTGCCTCAATCTTTCTTCAACAATGCAACAGTACCTGCATCAACTACCTCCTCCGGCAGCTCGTTCCATACACCCACCCCATGTGTGAAAATGTTACCCCTCGGATTCATTTCCCTTCACCTTTCTGAGTGTACAGAATGCTGATGCACGGAGCTGGGTCCTCTGGAGGACGCACAACAAAAGGTCTGGTGATGCACAATTAGCCCTTCACCGGATATGTGAAGCCTGTCCTAAAATCTTTAAAGGAACCTGCCTGACCATATCCTGGCCTGTGCCGATAGACTTCCTCACCGCTTCATGCTATTCTCCGTCAGGTCACTCACACAATCCACACCCCAACTCTCATCCCAATGTAAGTCAAACTCACTCACCCATCCACCCGCTCGCAAATCTAACCCCCGACAAGTTCCTACTATCCCGACCAGTTCCACTGTTCACATCCTGGTATCCCACTGGTTAGCTCACCTTCCCCAGCCAACAATGGGCCATTATGGACTCCATCCTTCCTGAGGTCATCTGTTGCTGGCCCTGATTTGTTCTGGCATTTTCTCGCCACCTGTTTACCCCCCCCCCCCCTTCACCTCTACTTTCTGAAGAAGGGCCCCGACCCGAAACCGGATGCTCTGCGCAGCGTAAATCATGTCCGGTAAATTGCATTTAGAGGCAAGAGGTAATAGTTGGAAGCATTGACTCAGTCTAATACACTGAACTCACTATAATACACTAGTTCATGTTGTTGATCAGTATTATTGAGTCAAGGATGCAGTGCCTGCAAAGACACAGTCTATAAAAATACATTAGGATGTTGCAAAATATAAGAGGAAATTGAGCAATGTTATCCAAGACTTCATTAGGTGATCAAACTTGTGACACTGAGTATATCAGATGATTTATCTTGGCTACATAATACCTTGTGGTTATTATATTTCATTGGATATTATAAGAGAAAGAACATAAATAAAAGATGCTGGAGTGGCGCATATTCAAGTCCCAGTCGTTGTAAGTGCTGGGATCTTGATCTGACCACGAAGGCCCGTTGTCCTGGCGACGTTGCAGGGTCGGCCTGGCCAAGTGTAGCCGTGGTGTCCTCCGCCGCTGCTCCACCGCTGTAGGCCGAGTGCGGTCCACGTGCTCGGCCTCTTGGAGCGGCGCCCGGTCCAGCCGAGCCCCAGGCTGCTGCAGGGCCTCCAGCGGCCCACTCCCCCGTCGAGGCCGTGCGCTCCCGCCCGCAGCCGGTCCGCTCACCAGCGCTCCGTTGAAAATGGCTATTGTGTGTCATGTGGTTCTATAACAAATTGTAAACCATTGACGTCAATTCTTTTTTTTTTAATAGTTACTTCTTTTAGACGTCAACCCAGTGGCCACAAGAATTGAACCACCAAGACTGAACTTTGAGACTGACTTTATGGAAAATGTATTTGTGTACTCTTTACTGAGAAGAGTGAAACTATTGATGGAAAACACATCTCGTGTTTTCAATTATATTTCGAGCTAAATGTAAAAGTGCAGTTGATAGGTGAGGCTATTATATAGCGCACAGTTTTAAAACTCAGGGATAATATTTAAGGAAAAAAACAAACATGCATACTTATTTTGAAATTGTTTAGTGTTTTCTGGAAATACCAATTGCGGTCTTGATTAATCCTCCTGATTAAATTTTTTACATTGAATACATTGTTGTCACCTTCCCCCAGTGATCTGTTCTACATCTACATTTTCCTTGAGCATCGTCCCCTTTGATGTCTCGTTTTCACACCTTAACCTGCCATATCTCTGTGCCACGCTCTACCCTGATTCTCAGTCTGAAGGAGGGTCTCGACCCCAAAACATCACCCATTCCTTCGAATTTGTTCCTATTTAGCTGCACCTGAATCTGGCACTCAACGCTTATTTGTAATATTCATTTTCAAGTCCAAATATTTATCAAAATAGTCACTGGCATTCTTCTGTTCAAAAATAAAGAGATCTTTAGCTTTTTGCTAATGTGGAAGCAGGCACTTTGATCCAGTTTGTGAGCCTCATCATTGATGGTGAAGCTACCAAGTAGGAACAATGTCTTTAGTGAGACCCCTACTGTATAAAGCTTGTGGAGTTATGGAGTCTTACAATACGGAAAGGGGTCATTCGGACCACCACGTACATCCGACCAGTTGGCACCCATCCATATAAACCCCATCTTCCAGCACTTATCTTACATTCTTTGACAGGGCCAATTGTGCTCATCTGGACCCTTCTTCAATACTGTCAGTGACTTTGCTTCCACCGCTCACATGCTTTGCATTCCAAGTGCTCCACCCTCTGGGAGAAAAAAATTCCTCCTCCCCCCCCTAAATCTATTACCCCTTACCCCAATCTAAATTCTCCCGTCTTATTCACCTCTTGAGATGGGGAAAAGATTCTATCTGTAACCCCCCAGTAATTTTACATACCTCAGTCCTTGCTGAGCCTCCTCCTTTCCAGGGGAAACAGACCTAGCCTCTCCACCTCCCTTCATTACTGTAACGGTCCCATCCCAGGCACCTCCGCTGCACCCTCACCAGTGCTCATATTCTTCCCTGCAGGGCGGTGACAGAACTGCACGCACTATTCCAGCTGGCATCTGGTTTACAAAGTTAGAGATTCGCCTCCCTGCTCTTTTATTCCCAACAAGTGAAGTTACCCCATGTGCCATTGTAATTATGATGTCTACCTGCACTTCCGCCTTCAAGGGTCCTTGGACTTGCACACCAATTCCTTAAAATTCCCCAGGACCTTGACATTCATGGAGTATGTCCCGGCCTCATTAGTACACACAAAATAACATTGAGCACAACTCACCTCCTTGCCATTCCTCAGCTAATTCACCCTCACAGTATTATTTAACAATGTGACTGCACAGTGAACTGGAAATCTAGAAATATTAGGATATTTAAAGAACATATTTGAATGGTATTTATTTTTAAGTAATTATACATCATTTAAATTATTGATATTTATATATAGTGTTACACTGACAGAATTGATGTTTAAATTTTGAAATATTCCAAATAAAGTCCTTTTGCGTAAAGAGTTGTAATGTGCCTGCAATGTACTGTCTGGTGAAATGGCGAAAACCAATACGATAGCAACATTTAAGAGGCATTACACAGACACATGAACACACAGGGAATGGAGGGATATAGATCATACACTGGCATTGAGCAGCAGGTCAGTAAGAGAACCGCACGATGGCGTAGTAAATGGGTGGCGCAGCGGTAGAGCTACTGCCTTACAGCGCCAGAGACCCGGGTTCGATCCCAACTACAGGTGCTGTCTGTACGGAGTTTGTACGTTCTCCCCATGGCCTGCGTGGGTTTTCTCCGAGACATTCAGTTTCCTCCCGCACTCCAAAGACGTAAGATATAAATGTATAAATGTAAAATTGTCCCTTGTGTGTGTAGAGGTAGTGTTAATGTGCGGGGATCGCTGGTCGGTGCGGACTCGGTGGGCTGAAGATCCTGTGTCTGTGCTGTATTTCCAAATCTAAACTAGAGGAGGGATTGAGGGCAAAGCAGGGGTTAGGCCAAATAATTGTCATAGGAAAGACAGGCAAGGCCAAGCAAAATGGTCTGGCTGATGGCTGGTATGTTTATTTCAATGCATGGAGTACGATTGTTAAAGCAGCTGGAGCTGGTGTCTGGATTAGTGCAACCAGCATAGATGAAGCTATGAAGATGTTTGCATTTAATAGACCTGGTTGGGAGAGGCAAGACCGGCAGCTCAGGGAGGTAAAAGTGGTGGAGGAGTTGCATGATCAGGGAGACTATCATAGCTGTAGGGGCTGCGCGATGGCGCATCGGGAGAGTTGCTGCCTTACAGGGTCAGAGACCCGGGTTCGATCCCGACCATGGGTGCTGTCTGTACCGAGTTTGTACGTTCTCCCCGTGACCTGCGTGGGGTTTCTCCAGGTGCACCGGTTTCTTCCCACAGTCCAAAGATGTACAGGTTTGCATGTGAATTGGCTTCGGTAAAATTGTAAATTGTCCCTAGTGTGCGTAGGATAGTGTTCATGTGTGGGGATCGTTGGTTGGCGCAGACTCGGTAGGCCGAAGGGCCTCTTTCCACGCTGTATCTCTAAACTAGACGCAGACACAAAATGCGCAACTCTGTTGACAAGACTGCATTGGGAAGAGGAGGCTCCCTTGGTACACAAGGAGATGTGGGCTGACATCGGTTTACAGAGGTTAACAGCTTGTGGTGAATGAATAACAGCTACTGGCAAATTGACACAAAATGCTGGAGCAACTCAGCGGGACAGGCAGCGTCTCTGGAGAGACGGCTGTATTTATTTTGGATAAATTGGACCGCGTTAATAGTGAAACTCAGATAAGCTGTGACATTGTACAAGGATGTTGCAGGAACATTAGAAGGACAGATGGACTGGGCTTCAGTTGGTTTGTTGCAAAATAGATTTCATTAAGTTGTGTTAAAATTAAGGGAAGTAACATATAAAAAGTGTCTAAAAAGTGCTTGTTAAGAGGCATTACTGGCAGAATATACCTATTTGTTTTCCACAGAAATGTTGCCTGACCTGCTGTGTTACTCCTGGCATTTAATTTAGACTAGTTTAGAGATACAGCACGGAAACAGGCCCTTCGGCCCACTGAGTCCACGTCGACATGTTATCCCGTACATGTTATCCCCAATCTTACACACTAGGGACAATTTACAATTTTACCGAAGCCAATTAGCCAACAAACCTGTACGTCTTTGGAATGTGGGAGTAAACTGGAACGCCCGGTGAAAACTCACGCAGGTCACGCGGAGAATGTACAAACTCCGTACAGACAGCACCCGTGGTCAGGATCCAAACGTGTCTCTGGCATTGTAAGGCAACAACTCTACCATTGCTCCCTAATTCTGTGTCTATCTTCGGCAAAAAACAGCATCTGCAGTTCTGTCCTACACCTAAATGGCAGGAAATTGGTCCTGGAAGGCGGGAACAATCTAAATAATCAAGTGGCTCACACTAACCAAATATGGGCACAAGCTAGACATGTTTGCGATTGGATACAAATTGGGTTCAAGGCAACAGGAGGAGGACCAAGACATGAGTCAAAATGTGTAGGAAGGAACTGCAGATGTTGGTTTACACCGAAGATAGACACAAATGCTGGAGTAACTTTAGTGGGAAAGACAGCATCTCTGGATAGAAGGAATGGTTGACGTGTCAGATCGAGACCCTTCTTCAGACTGTCAGAGGAGGGTCACAGAGATAAGAACGAGTAAGGTGTGAAAATGAGACATCAAAGTGGATGTGTTCAAGGCAAAATCCCAATTTAGTTTTAGTTTTATAGTGCACTCCTTAAGACATCCGCATCAATATAATGTGCATAATTTAAAGATTGTGAACACAGTTCAGAACTTAATTTTGTAAGAACAGTTGACATCCTTTTATATTTCATTGTATTAAACGATGAGCATGGGACCAGGATCAAACTCAGTATGACAGACTTTCACTTTTATAAAAGGAATCATCTGAATAACAGCCAGCGATGAGAATGAATCATATTCTCCCTCGCGCCAGCCTGAACTACTTACTCTGGTATTAACCATGTGGTAAAATGTGATTTAAAGTGTAATGTGAGTGTGGGAAAGTTTTTACCAACACGATTTTCTTCTTGGGAGTTTCTACCCTGAGTCATTGTAAGCCGCGAGGTGCTTGGGATTTGTTTAAATTCTTTACAATGGCATCACATGTACATGTGTCAGGAAGTGAATTTGTTACTCCATCCCATCATGTGTTCAAAACAAGCAAACACTATCTCATGAAGAGATGACGTCACAAATTGGAAAGTGGAATGACCAAAAATTTTGGGTGGAAGATCTCAATTTCCTCCTTTTACTATGACCTTGATTGATGCAATGTGATGCAGATTGGCTCGTCTTAACTCGTGATCTCGCGATTTTGATCAACAACAACAGTGCCATCATCCCCTTCAGTCACTGGGGATCCATCGCCTTGGCACAACCCCAGCCTCATTGTCTATGAGTGGGAAGGAACTGTGGACGCTTGTGGAGAGGGACTGTTTGGAATGAGATCCTGGTCAATTGGTACAGTGAAATTTGGGGGTCACCATACAGCCATACGAATAATAAAGATCACAACACACGTTCTTTCATTTGCAGGATCAATGACTCTAAAAATGTAATTATTGTGGCCTTGTCAAACATAAGGTTTAGCACTACACGCTACGAATCCCAGTTGTGGAGACACTGGTCTCGTGGTAGGAAATTGATCATTCTTTTATTCTGGATTTTAATTCATGTATTGTGGTTTTTTTTTAAATATATAATTTATGATGCTTTTATAAGTGATATACTAAGATTTTATATGTACTTTATGATATTTTTTTTAATATGCAATGCATTTTTTATGTAATGTCCCTTGTCTGGACCTTGAGTCTGAAATAAATAAATAAATAAATAAAAATAAAGATGGCCTTTAACACAAACATCCTCACACAGCAGAATCAAAGTTTCCCACTGCGGAGGGAAGGCACCAAAGTTCAGTCGTCCTTCAGTCGTCCTCCCCCCTTGTTGTTCACCCGTGGTCGGGGCCTCCCGAGCCCCCCCGCGGTCCCCCTATGAGAACCGGGACTCTAGTGAGTCGGAAGGGAGACTGGGAACTCGGAATAGGAATTAGACACAAAAAGCTGGAGTAACTCAGCGGGTCAGACAGCGTCTCTGGAGAAAAGGAGTAGGTGACATTTCGGGTCGAGACCCTTCTTCAGACTCTGGGGAAAGTCAGCACCTTGTTACTTCCTCAAGTTACTCCAGCTTTATGTGTCTTTCTTCATTATTTATGAGTTTCACTTCGTTATTTCGAAGGGACTATATCTGTGTCAAAAGAAATTGGAGAAATCCTGAACCGTGGCTAATAGTTGATACCACTCTTCTTCTTCAGCTTTAACTGAATGTTGGCATTGTGTTGATTTCTGTTGGGTGACAGATTCTTTCACCACTTCCTGCTGACCTCAGCTACGTTTGGCTGGTTTCCCCTGCACCCTTCCTTCAGTGAATTGACTAAGCTCTTTGGAGCTTCACATCGGCTACATTTTAGTTTAGTTTAGTGATACAGAGCGGAAACAGGCCCTTCGGCCCACCGAATCCGCACCGACCAGCGATCCCCGCACATTAACAGTTTCCTACACACACTAGGAACAATTCACACTTATACCAAGCCAATTAACCCTACAAACCTGTACATCTTTGGAGTGTGGGGGGAAACCGATGATCTCGGAGAAAACCGTACAGACAGCACTCATAGTCGGGATCGAACCCGGGTCTCCGACGCTGCAAACGCTGTAAGGCACAACGCTACCGCTGCGCCACCGTGCCACCCTAAACCTTAATAAATTCATGCTGTGGATAAACATGTTATTATCTCTCGTTTATTGTGCATTTAAAAACTATGAATTGACCAATAGGTGATTGAGTAGAATCGCTCTGAGCATGTGGAAAATATGAAAAATTAAAAGATAAACACTTTACTAAGATGGCAGCATGGTGGCTTAGTGGTAGAGTTGCTGCCTTATAGCGCGAGAGACCCGGGTTCGGTCCAGGCTTTGGGCGCTTGTCTGTACGGATTTTGTACGTTCTTCCCGTGACCTGCGTGGGCTTTCTCCAAGAAATTTGGTTCCTTCCCTCACTCCAGAGATGTACAGGTTTGTAGTTAATTGGCTTGGTATAAATGTTTTTTAAAAAATCCCTAGTGTAGGATAGTGTTAATGTGCGGGTATCGCTGGTCGGTGCAGACTCGATGGGCAGAAAGGCCTGTTTCCGCACTGTATCTCTAAACTAAACTGAAGTGCAAATGGATCTGGGAAAATTAGTGCATGATTTGCTAATTAAATGTAGCAAATGATAGAACACCATGACTTTGCCTAATGATAGTTAATAATTGATAATTATGTCAAACAACTCAAATATTCACTAGATCAAAACAATAATTATGAATTCTTTAGTCACACAATAGTTTTGTTTTACAACTTACAAAACTTATTACGTGTATTAAGATATTATACTTTTGACTTCAGATTTAGACTTTATAGATACAGCGCGGAAATAGGCCCTTGGGCATGCCGACCAGCATACACTAACACTATCCTACACATTGGGTACAATTTACACTTTTTGATCAAAGGCAATTAACCTGCAAACCTATGTGTCTTTAAAGTGAGGGAGGAAACTGGAGCATCCGGACAAAGCCCAGGCAGTCACGGGGAGAACGCGCAAACTCCGTACGGACAGCACCCGTAGTCAGGATCGAACTCGGACACGACGCCGAACGGACAAGACGCCAAACGGACATGACATCAAAAAGCTGGAAAAAAATCTTAATCTTTTTTTTACTCACTTATTTTTTGGCTTAAAATCTGAAGAGGAACGAACATGACATGGAAAAGCCTCTGTGGCAATCCCAGCAGCTTGGAGTCACTGCCACCATTTTACAAATGCAAGCTGAAGCTCCCCTCCCGTCCCCCTTCCCCCCCCCCCCCCCCCCCCCGGGCTGTGATGTGATGGATCCAATCGCTGGACCAATCGGTAATCTTTGTCGATGACTGACAAGGTGTCAGACCAATCCCGTCCCTAGAGACGTCATGTCCGTTCGGCGGCTTTTCGGCGTCGTGTCCATTTGACTTTGTTTCTTTTCGGTGTCGTGTCCGTTAAGTATTTTTGGCTTATCGGCGTGATGTAGGTTCGGCATTATGGCTTCGGCTTCTCGTCCTTCGACGTCCTGTCCGCACACGATATTGGTCTTTATTTAAAGAAGATTAAAGCATTAGAAACAATTCAAAGATGTTTTATTATCACTGATACTTGGCTTGGACATGTTGTTTTATGAGGAAAGGGTGATGTGTTGATAAGTTTTAAAGGGTGATAGCCCAGCTTGTCCATCCTTTCCCCATTAGCACAACTTGCCCATTAGAAACGTTTAGAAACGAGAGAGATTTTGATGGAAACATCTTGAGATCCTGATGGATTTTGACAAACTGGATGTTTTCCTCTGTGATAGAGTCCAGAACTAGGGATTAATTTGTGTAAAGATAGACACTTTGTGCTGGAGTAACTCAGCGGGTCAGGCAGCATCTCTGGAGGACATGGATAGGTGATGTTTCGCGTCGCGACTCCTCTTCAGACCAGACTTCAACAGCAGTCTGAAGAAGGGTCCTGACCCGAAACATCACCCATTCTTTTTCTCCAGACATGCTGCCTGACCCCCTGAGTTACTATAGCACTTGGTGTCTATCTTTGGTATAAACCAGCATCTGCAGTTCTTTGTTTCTACATTTAGTCATTCATTTAAGACAGAGGTCAGGGAATTATTAGATGTCAGTTCTCTGGTATTCATATCTCAAAGGCACTGGAAACTAAATGATTTAAAAGCAGAAGTGGGCAGATGAGCAAGGCGGTCAAATGTCAGTGGGATAGACGGATTTTGAGATTACAGTGAGATCATCTCTCATTAAATGATAGATTACTCCAGCATTTTGTGTCCACAAATGACAGAGCGTGCTTGAGGAGCCAAATGGTCTACTGCTTTTAATTTTTTATATTTGTATGTCTTTATTAGCCATCGATAGTCACATTTTAACCTTTGGGTAGTCTTCAATCAAATGATGTTCAGTTTAGTTTAGAGATGCAGCACGGAAACAGGCCCCTTCTGCCCACCAAGTCCAGCTGACCAGCGATCCCCGCACACTAGCGCTATCCTACACACACTGGGGCCAATTTACAATGATACCAGGCGAATTTAACCTACAAACATATACGTCTTTGGAGTGTGGGAGAAAACCAGAGATCCCGGAGAAAACAAACGCAGGTCATGGAGAGAACGTACAAACTCCGTATAGACAGCGCCCGTAGTCAGGATCGAACCCGGGTCTCTGGCGCTGTAAGACAGCAACATTACCTCTGTTCCTCCGTGCCGTCCCAACTTTTTTAGTTAGTTAAACATAAGCTCTTTAGTAGGAATTGAACTCATATCGTCATGTTAGTAGACCAGGACTCTGTATACTGATGCAGTAGCTTAACTACTATGCCACTGTACCCTCTGTGTTGAATATCTCTATCCTAAATCTAAGTTAAATTATGTTCTGTGTTCTAAATTGTATGTATCTTACTTTCACACACTGGGCAAGTTTTAGGCACTTACATCATCATCATTACAGCTGAGGATCACGGTAGAGTCATAGAATAGAGACCCAGCCTAATCAACTCCATATAGCTCACACCCTCTAGGCCTGGCAACATCCTCGTAAAACCACTGGGAACTCAAATCCTATGATGCTTTGGCTCATTCGACTGATGAGTAATTGGCAATGGTGTAATTTTCAACCAAGACATGCAGAGGAAATGATCTCCCTCTTGCGAGAATCTAGAGCAAAGGGCATAGTCTCATTGAATGTCGAGATGATGAGGAATCTTTGCTCTCAGATGGTCTGGAATCCCTGAAGTTCTCTTATCTCAGCAGAGCCCAGCGGAGGCTGAATGTTAACGAGACTGAGACAATCAAATAGTTCAACCATAGAGGAATCAAAATTACTGGGAATCAGATGGGAAAGTCCCGAGATGAGAACGAGATGACCACATCCATGTTCTTGCTGAACAATGTATCAGACTCAAGGGGCTATCTAACTCATGACTGGTGCTTTTTCCTATTTTTAAATTGAAGTGGAAAGGAAGATAGGGCGGGATTGGATTTCCACTTTTGACTCACAATATTCCACAGGGTTCAGATAGACAAAACTGAAAATGAAACAGTCTTCTTCATGAAACAGATTGAGCATTTTCAGTTGTTTTCTACGCTTCCTAATAATTTCATAGCTTCCACTAGAACTTAATGCATTTCAGGCCTGAGAATGTTAAATATGTTGAACAACTCTCATGAGTCAAGAGTCAAGAGAGTTTATTATCATGTGTCCCAGATTGGACAATAAAATTCTATTGGAGAAAGATCCAGCTGGAAATGAACCTGTTGGAAAACCCGAGTATTTTCCAGACAAGTGAAAAAGATTAGAAATGGAAAAGACTTCAACCAGTTACGGTTTCTTGTGACGCGATTGATCGACAACAAGGTTATATTTAATTGTGAAGTTAGACACAGAGTGCTGCAGTAAGTCGGCGGGTCAGGCAGCATCTGAGAATAACCCGCTGAGTTACTCTAGCACTTTGTGGCAATCTTTGGTATAAACCAGCATCTGCAGTTCTTTGTTTCTACATTTAATTATGGATCTTTAGTTGAGTAACAGCCTGGTTGAAAAGGGAAGGAACGCAACTCCTGAATTGAAGAAAGTCTGAAGAAGAGTCTCGACTCGAAACGTTACTTCCTCCTTTTCTCCAGAGAAGCTGACCCATTACTCCAGCTTTTTGTGTCTGTCTTCGGTTTAAACCAGCATCTGCAGTTCCTCCCCACACATCTTGAATGTGCAGGACTGCTTTAAAAAGCTTCTAGATATTTCATAGAAGTACTGTAGATATTTAAGAGATGGAACAATAACACGGTCGACCTGCAATCATGTCTCTTGAGAGGCTACAACAGCGAACTGGAGAATAAATTGGTTCCCCAGTTACTAACAACACCAACGTTTCAAACTGACTTGATTTTCTTGATGTCAGATTGTTGACATCATCCTTACCTTGTAGAAGGATGGATATCTTTTTCAATTATGAACTGGCTATGACAGAGGCTTTACATTCGAGATGGGTGCAAAGAGGAATATTCTGTTACTCCGATATTGTGGGGCAGTCAAATATAACCTTTACTAATTATTACAAATTAAAATTAATTTTAATTTAGTTTAGTTTAGTTTAATTCTGTAGTAGTATTAACTACTATAACATTGTACGTGCTTGACTGGCAAGGCAAATTCTATATTGAATCATCTTGTACACTCAATGGTCTCACGGTAATTTCCACTGTTTAATGAACAGAGAAAAGAAATTAAAATATTTCATTTGATATTGACTGTACTTTCCAATTCCTTCCTTCCACTGCACCATTAGAGGAGAAATCGAGACCTCGTGTGATGTGGCCATTGATGGCAAGACAAGAATTGAACAGTGATCCCCAATTGCTCTTTCAAAGTACCTGGTGAACTATCCTCTTGAAGCAATGCAGTCAACTGGTGAAAAGTTCCTAAGTTCAATGTAACTAAGTGGATATCAGTTAAGTGCCAGGACCATTATAAACAATACAATACAGTGGGCGGCATGGTGGTGCAGCACTAGAGTTGCTGCCTTACAGCGCCAGAGACCTGGGTTCTGCTTGGGTTTTCTCTGGGAAGCTCCGGTTTCCTCCCACACTCCAAAGACGTACAGGTCAGTAGGCTAATTGGCGTGGCTTAAATGTAAATTGTCCCCAGTGTGAGTAGGGATAGTGTGCGGGGATCGCTGGTCACCATCGGTGGTCACCAATTAGTGTGCGTGCGCGGGGTTCGCTGGTCACCATCGGTGGTCACCAATTAGTGTGCGTGTGCGGGGATCGCTGGTCACCATCGGTGGTCACCAATTAGTGTGCGTGTGCGGGGATCGCTGGTCACCATCGGTGGTCACCAATTAACCTACAAACCTGCACGTCTTTGGAATGTGGGAGGAAACCGGAACACCTGCAGAAAACCCACGCAGCCACAGGGAGAACGTGCAAACTCCACATAAACAGCACCTGAAGTCAGGATTGAACCTGGGTCTCTGGCACAATGAGGCAATAGACAACAGACAATAGACAATAGGTGCAGGAGTAGGCCATTCGGTTCTTCAAGCCAGCACAGCCATTCACTGTGATCATGGCTGATCATCCACATTCAGTACCCCGTTCCTGCCTTCTCACCATATCCCCTGACTCTGCTATCTTTAAGAGCTCTATCTAACTTTCTTTTGAAAGCATCCAGAGAATTGGCCTCCACTGTCTTCTGAGGCAGAGATTTCCACAGATTCACAACTCTCTGGTTGAAAAAGCTTTTCCTCATCTCCGTTCTAAATGGCCTACCCCTTATTCTTAAACTGTGGCCCCTGGTTCTGGACTCCCCCAACACGGGAACAAGTTTCCTGCCACTAGCGTGTCCAATCCCTTAATAATCTTATATGTTTCAATGAGATACCCTCTCATCCTTCTAAATTCCAAAGTATACAAGCCCAGCCGCTCCATTCTATCAACATATGACAGTCCCGCGGGGTGGGAGATTGCAACCTTCACGTCTTTCGACGAATGCAACCTGTTTCGACGAATGCAATCAACCTGGCGTGCACAATCAAATAAGATCAAATAGAACGTTGTCCTCCAACTTTAGGCTGTGCACGCCATACGCAAGAAGAAGAAGATGACAGTCCCGCCATCCCGGGAATTAACCTTGTGAACCTACGTTGCACTCCCTCAATAGCAAGAACGTCCTTCCTCAAATTTGGAGACCAAAACCGCACACATTTCTCCAGGTGTGGTTTCACTAGGCAGCAGCTCTACCACTGCACCACTGTGCCGCCTGTCTACAATACTAAAGTATGTAGACAAAAATGCTGGAGAAACTCAGTGGGTGAGGCAGCATCTACGGAGCGAAGGAAATAGGCGACGTTTCGGGTCGAGACCCTTTTTCAGACTCAAGTATGTATATCCTTTAGATGTATTTTATTTTTGCCTCTGTCTCATAGAATGAATCCCATACTTAATCAACTCCTTTGCACGCCCACAATAGAAACTGGCTCCATTACTTACTGCCCCTCGCAGTTCATTCCAGACCAATCCACTCACCGTCAACTTTAGTATTTTTTGCCAATCGCCAGGTCAGAATCTGTCGGTTAGAAATAAACTAAACAATGAACAGTTTGTTCGGGTTTTGTTATTTTATTCTTTTTGCCGAATTTCGCAATTCATAAATTAGGCACCGTGCTAAATTTAGCATTTGCTACATTCTTTACAACTCTCCGAAGGGTATTTATAGTTTTACTTAATCAGAGTAGAAATATTCACTTGAGCTAAGAAAACGTGACCCTGACTGAACTTTGCAGCACAGCACAAGACAGGAATTCAAAAGTAAGCAGTGTGCAGGATGGCTGTGCACCTGAAACTAAATGAAACACATGATATGCACATTCGATCAAACTGAATCTAGTTTAGTCTGAAGAAGGGTCTCGACCCGTAATGTCATCCATTCCTTCTCCCCAGAGATGCTGCCTGTCCCGCTGAGTTACTCCAGCTTATTGAGTCTAGTTTAGTTTCGTTTGCTTTAGTTTATTATCACATGTCCCCCTTGCTCCGTGAAACATCTGCTCAGTGGGGAATGTGAATCTCCTTTCCTCTATTTAAACCAGCCATGACTCTGTTCACCAGAATTAAATTTCCTTCCAAAATTCTTCGCTCCAAGGCTGCTACGTTCAATAAAGTGATTGTGAATTAGATTCGTGTCAGATTAAAATTAGAACATAAATTCACTTTGTTTCCCAATGGCTCCATTTGTAAAGGCATGGGATAGTAAAGTGCATAAATTCATGTCATAGGGGCAGAAGTGGGCCATTCGGCCCATTGTCTACTCCGCCATTCAATCATGCCTGGTCTATCTTTCCCTCTCAACCCCATTCTCCTGCCTTCTCCCCACAACACCCAAATTCAATGTAATCTCATGTTAGATAATGTGCTGCAGACCTAGGTTATTAGACAATGCTAACCAGCCCATGCCTAGAGGTGGAATATTCAGCCTGAAATGCAGCCCTAGATCATATCCTATGGTCCATCTGGACAATGGAATATGTAACCAGGAATGGCTGAACTTCTGTGGCATCTGCTTGATGAAATAAGTTCGTAAGATCTTCGAGCAGAATTAGGCCATTTGGCCCATCAACCCTACTACGCCATTTAATCGTGGCTAATCTATCTTTCCCTCTCAACCCAATTCTCCTGCCTTCTCTGCATAACCCCAGACACCTGTACTAATCAAGAATCTATCCATCTCTGCCTTAAAAATATCCATTGACAGCCATCTGTGGCAATTAATTCTACAGATTCACCACCCTCTGACTAAAGAAATCCCTCCTCATCTCCTTCCTAAAGGAGCATCCCTTAATTCTGAGGCTATGACCTCTGGTCCTAGACTCTCCCATTACATCCTCTCTGCATCCAACCTATCCAGGCCTTTCACTGTTCAGTAAGTTTCAATGTGGCTTCCCCTCATCCTAGTTCAGGATGATGTTCACAAGTTACAGGAGCAGAATTAGACCATTCAGCCCATCGAGTCTACTCCACCATTCAATCATGGCTGATCTATCTTTCCCTCTCAACCCCATTCTCCTGCCTTCTCCTCTTAATCCCTGACACCTGTACTAATCAATGCTTCAGTTGGAACCAAAACGGAATGGTTCTCCATTTACGGGCACCAGGACAAGATGAAGAAGGGAAAGGAAAGTAGATCCAGAACAACTAAAAATACACAACCTTCAAAAAAGTCTGCTGCGGTTTTTTAACCTTTAAAAAGATAACACGCAAGATTCAAAAGAGATTATGGTTGTCACCAGAGCTTAGTTACGTTAAGACTAAGTGTAGTCGCAAGATTCCACCCACATTATCACAAACACTGGCCACAGAATCTCACAGATATAGACACTGTGCTAGTTATGAATTAATCTGCAATAATCTGCATTGTTGAAATGCTAGCGGAAATTAGCTTGCATTTCACTGGTGCAGACTGGTACCAGCAGCATCAATGCAGAGTACAACTTTATTTTGAGCTGCAGAGCGATAAAAAAATAATAATTGCAAGGTAAATGCAATTTTCATTGCGGTGTCAAACACAGCTGAATTCCAATTTTTTTGATTGCTCAAAAGGAAAAGTCTTTGTCTTGACACATTTTTTAATGGTGTGAGGGGGGCAAAGTTTAAAAGAGATGTGCAGGTTTGGTGGGTTCCTGGAATACGCTGCCAGGGCAGGTGGTGGAAGCAGATGCTATCGTGGCATGTAAGAGGCTTTCAGAAACATGGAATTGCTGGGAATGGAGTGATTCGCGTCAGGCAGATGAGATGAGTTTATCTTAGCATCGGGTTCGTCACAGACATTGGAGATGAAGGGCATGTTCCCGTGCTGTGTTTTCCTTTCTTATTCACACTTTGCTGATGTAATTTAAATTTCCCAATGCATTCAAATCAGTGCTTCCATTCCCTGCTTGGACAACCCTTTCCAATCCTGCAAGCTTGCGTCTCAAAATGCCTCCAAATCTGCACTTGGGAAAAAGAACTAAATCAAATAATAACGAAAGATACTTGGGAAGAAAGTTTACAACACATACATCAATGTTCATTAAATGCCAGACATTCTCTAATACAATTCAAAGTAATACATAGGTTACATTATTCTAAAACAAAATTAAATAAAATCTTCCCACATATCTCACCAATATGTGATAAATGTCAACATTTAGAAGCTAACTTATCTCATATGTTTGCAAATTGCATAAAAATTAAAAATTTCTGGGTAAATATTTTCACAATAATATCTAAAGTGACTAGCATTCAATTGGACCCGGATCCAAAATTGATAATACTTGGAACATTAGAACTAAATCAAACATTTACAACAACTCAAAGAAACTTTATTGATTATAGTATAATAACTGGGAAAAAATTAATTCTAAAATTTTGGAAAGGCCCTATAACCCCCACAATTAAAATGTGGATTATAGAAATGACGGAGACCTTACACTTGGAAAGAATTAGACTTGTTCTGTTGGACAAACAGGAACTATTCGTCGGAACATGATCTCCCTTTATTGACTATTTAAAGGGTCAGAATGGTTCAGCACAAGAACCTGACTAACACCCGTGCCAAGGAATAGATGAAATGTTATACTCTAAAATGTACGAATATATCTCGAATGAAGTTTTTTATCGTAGTAAATTATTCCATTCTTCTTTATTATCTTTTTTTTGTTGTTTTTTTGTTGTTTTTTTTTTGTTTTTGTTTTTTGTTTTTTTTGGGGTTTTTTTTGTTTTTTTTCTTGTTTCTTCTCTTTTTTCTCTTTCTTTCTTTATTTCATCTATATCTTTTTAGTTCTATTTAGTTTTAAAAAAAAGAAAAAGAAAAAAGTATTGGAGACATTGTAATAATAATGGACGATATTAGTAATTTAAAAATGTAAGACTGGTATTGATTTTAATATGATATGTATCTACCTCCAATAAAAAATAATTTCACAAACAAATCTGCACTCGGTTTGCATGCTCTTGATTTTCTTTCTTCCCACTCTGTGACCCTTTGCCGAATAGCCTAGTGTTAAAATTACACATAAAGAATAGTTTTTTTCTTGGATAAGATTCTGGAAAGTGTGAAGCTCCTGAAGAAGAGCTTCTGTGGTAATGCAAGACGATCCCAAAGCCCGAGAAACATTAGTCTAAGGGAGGTAAGGGAGATCAGCAAGGAGCCTTGCAGGCAGCTTTAGTTTGTCTCCTTGTTGCTCAAGATTAAATCAAGTCTGATTAATATCACAAATTGGTTTCCTCCCATAGATAAAATAATCAACAACCTGAGTAATATCATGACCCAGGTATCGCTAATCTCCACCCAGAGTACCACACCGTTGATGCACATATCTGACATCCAATTTCTAATGAAGAGGACAGAAGACATTGTACACAGTTGGGAGATCCCAGCTCTCAACCTCGGATCCTGCTTGAATAAAACAATCTCAGAACACAAAGATAGACACAAAATGCTGGAGTAACTCAGCAGGACAGGCAGCATCTCTGGAGAGAAGGAATGGGTGCAATTTCTGGTCGAGACCCTTCTTCAGACTCACGCTTCTTCAGACTGAAGGAGGGTCTCGACCCAAAAAGTCACCCATTCCTTCTCTGCAGAGATGCTGCCTGTCCCGTTTCGGGTTGAGACCCATCCTCAGACTGATGTCGAGACCTTTCCTCAGACTGACTAGCTTCAAGTAACCCTTGCTTTCCCTCTCTCTCCATCTCCTCCCCCTTCCCAGTTCTCCGACCAGTCTTCCTGTCTCCGACTACATCTCTGCTGTGTTGTTACTTTCTCCCAACTAACAATGATCTATTCTACATTTTTCTTGAACTGCATTCCTTGTTTTCACACCTCATACTTCCTTATCTACACATTTCCTTATCTACACCGCCTACTCCCCTGACATCACTCTGAGGAAGGGTCTCGACCCAAAACGTCACCCATTCTTTCTCTCCAGAAATGCTGCCTGCCCCGCTGAGTTACTCCAGCATTTTGTGTCTATCTTTGGTATAAACCAGCATCTGCAGTTCCTTGTTTCTACAAGGCATAGGAGCGAATGGCTTTAATGCAGGCGTGTGGGATTAGTTTCAATGGGAAAAATGGGTGGCATGGCATTGATGGGTCAAAGAGCCCGCATCTGTGCTGTACAACTGTACCCTATGACTTTACAACTGTGGCACAGCGGTGGAGTTACTACCTTACAGTGCTAGAGACCCGGGTTCGATACTGACCACAGGTGCTGTCTGTACGGAGTTCGTACGTTCTCCCCGTGACCACATGCATTTTCTCCGGATGCTCCTGTTTCCTCACACACTCCAAAGATATGCAGGTTTGTTGGGTAATTGGCTTCAGTAAATTGTCCCTAGTGTGTAGGACAGACCTAGTGTATGGGTGAACGCTGGTCAGCGCAGACTCGGTGGGCTGAAGGGCCTCTCTCCGCACTAAACTAAACTCCATGACTCTGAACTCTTACTGCTCATCCACTAACCCAACCGTTACATACCATACCCACCATACAAGTTCACAATGTTGAATTTGACCTAGTGACCCAGGGATTACAAATCCAGTCTCAAGTCTTACTAACCCAGTAGCAATCCGGTTACAAGAAATATTACTGAAGTATCCACAGAAATAGAAGGCTGACTTGGCCAGTTTAATTATTCCTCTTCCTGGAAGTAGGGTTCCTATTATTATGACATATCTTACTGAATTAGTAACAGATGTAGAATATTCCCTCCAAAAAAGCTGTGTGCGGGATCCCACAGGAAGACACTGAACACCAAACTGCTGTCTTTTCATCAGACTGAATGACTTCATCAGACTTTTCATCAGACTGGGCTGGGGCACCGATCATGAATAGACATGACAAGAAGATGTTTCCCTAAAGGACCAAGAACGGGGAGGTACACACAAAGTGCTGGAGTAATTCAGCGGGACAAAAAGCTGGAGTAACTCAGCGGTATAGGCAGCATCTCTGGAGAGAAGGAAAGGGTGACGTTTCGGGCCGTGACACTTCTTCAGACCGAGAGCCAGGGGAGAGGGAAACCAGAGATCTGGAAGGATAAGGTGTGAAAAGGACAGATCAAAGCAGACGATGGCTGAGGAAATGTACAATGGTTCATTGTTGGCTGAGGGGAAGATGACAACGAACCATACAAACAATAAAATTAATCAGGTGGACAGTGAAACTAGCCGGAGAACTAGGGTGTGGGAGGGGGAGAGAGAGAGGGAAAGCAACGGTTTCTTGAAGTTAGAGAAATCAATATTCATACCTGTTGGGTTATGAGTTGCCCAAGTGAAATATCAGGTGCTCATAAGGTCATAAGTGATAGTAGAATTAGGCCATTCGGCCCATCAAGTCCACTCCACCATTCAATCATGGCTGATCTATCTCTCCCTCCCCATAACTGCTCCTCCAATTTGCGATGGGCCTCACTCTGACAGTGGAGGAGGCCCAGGACAGAAAGATCATTATGGGAATGGGAGGGAGAGTTAAAGTGTTTGGCAAACGGGAGATCACGTAGTCCCAGGTGGACTGAGCGAAGGTGTTCAGCGAAACGATTACCTGTTCTGAGGACAGGATAACATCAATGAACTGAGATAAAGGCAAGAAGAATGCCTCAGTGAACAGAGTTGTGAAATTGTCTCCATGAACTGTTGGATTATTTGCTTCTGGAATTGATTCTCATGTTCTTATGGAGAAATACAGCAGGGAAACAGGCTCTTCGGCCCATCGAGTCAGCGCTGACCATCAAGCACCCATTTACACTCATCCCATTTTATTCTACCCCCCATTCCCATCGACATCCGTCGACTTGACCACTCACCTACACACTAGGGGGCAATTTTACAGAGGGCTTTTAACCTGCTGACCCGCACGTCTTTGAATAACCCCACACGGTCACAGTTAGAATGTGCAAACTTCACATTGACAGCACCAGAGGTTGGGCTTGAACCAGGTCTCCGGAGCTGTGAGGCAGTGACCCTATCATTTGCACCACTGCACCATATCTATTAATTGTCATTGTTCTGTATTTCCTGTTAGTTTAGCTCAAGGAGTGTAACAATGTGTTTTCCTTTATATATAAACAAATTTTACAGTTCATGTAATAAAAGCTTCTCCACTCTGCCAAAAAGAAATATTGATATATTGATGGACGAAGACAGAGTGAATCAATTGGCTTTCTTAAATATTTGTGGTCATTTTTTTTTGAATGACTGTTCCAGGTATAATTTAGCCATTTGCCATTTAAAATATTGATCTTCCCATGTTAGCAGATCAATTTGCAATAGTTAAACAAAAACAGCTTCCAAGTTTTGCTCTGGATTCTAGCCTGCAGAGCGCAGTGGGCAAGTCTTACAACCCTCACCTTTTGCCGAAGGCATTTACCCTACGACTTTGGAGTGTGGAAGGAAACTGGAGCGCCCGGAGAAAACCCACACGGTCATAGGGAGAATGTACAAACTCCGTACAGACAGCACCCCTAGTGAGCATCGCACCAGGGGCTCTGGCACTGTAAGACAGCATCTCTACCGCTGCCAGTAACTTTTCCTAATTTCTTTTTAAGATGACCATGCTTCAGTTAATAATCCTGATGATGTGTCCTGTGCCCAACTGTCCTGAAGGTTACCCCCCCCCCCCGATGTTGAGCGTCTACCACTCTCAACAATCAACGAATGTCGTGAAATGCTCCCCACCTATTGGCACAAGGGACTTCTTAACATCTTGTCCTGTGTATTTGATTCTGTAATTCTTTGCCAAAATATTCACTTCAGGAAAATAGTTAAATGTCCCAAGCAATTTTAACCCAGAATAACTGCCTTCATTATAATTACCGTTTAATATTAATACACTGACAACTGAAAAGCAATAATTTCTCTCTTGCTTTTCAGATTTTTTAAGCAATGTTTCCGAAGGAATATCTATCTTTAGGAGCATTTTCCCACCTGTCAAATCCAACAAGTTTTCCAGATGATTAAATAATGGTGAACAGCTGAAGAGACACATTGAGAACTTCACAGAGGCTTTGGTGCCATTTTGACTGTGATAAGAAGTTATCAGGGTATAAATCTTTGCAACAGAGCTCAGCTAATGGGACTTGGCAAATCAGCTAAGATTTAATATTGGTAGTCTGTGGGGTCTTTAACCTGAGGGTGGTAAATCTGTGGAATGCGTTGCCACAGACGGCTTTGGAGGTCAATTAATTCCATATTTTTAATGCGGAGATTGATATGTCCTTGATTAGTAAGGGCGTCGAAGGTTGCAGGGAGAAGGCAGGAGAATGGGATTAAGAGGAAAAATAGATCAGTCACGATCGAATGGCGGGGCAGACTGAATGACTTAATTCTGCGTCTATATCTTATTGTCTTATGGGTCACACGATAACATAAAGATTGATATAGTTATATTAATAGTGAGTATAGATACTCAATGGGTGCCTTTTTGAGTCTGAATCATGGTACATCAATAAAACGTTCATATCTACCTTTGTGATACAATATTTGTTCCCTCTTTCTTTGGGCTCACAAATTGGAAAATAAAAGATCTAAATTAATGATTTCCAGTTACGGCAACTCAAGTCAAAATTCTTGATCGCTTTTTTTCACAGGATATTGACAATGAGCGAAAGGAAAATATTTTTTTCTCACAGACCAAGATTTCACATCGCAATGGGATTATGAGAGGGGATTTTAATAATTTCCTACCTCAGAGGAATTGTGCCTCAGCCTTTACAAAGTGAGTCATCAAGTGATAGACAAGGTCGTCTCAATGACTTGCGTTTCGCGTTGTTGGCAAGAAATCACCCGTGATATAAATTCTTGTCAAAAACCTCGTTTCCCAGCAGCTTGGGGGTGATTTTTTTAATCGTAATTGGATCCAACCTTCATTGATCCTCCGACATTGTACAGCATTGTACCGCAAAGATAGACACAAAATGCTGGAGTAACTCAGCAGGACAGGCAGCATCTCTGGAGAGAAGGAATGGGTGACGTTTCGGGTCAAGACCCTTCTCCAGAGTTTCTCCAGCATTTTGTGTCTGTCTTCAATTTAAACAAGCATCTGCAGTTCTTTCCTACACACAGAGTCAAGCCTGTGTGTAACTTATCAAAGTAAAGTCGTTACAAGATCATGCCACATTGTATATCGTAAAAAATGTTCCATTGAGTGTCTGCACAGAAAGTGCTGTGGGACAGTGATATTTGGCAATATTATCGCCCTTTGTAGCACATAGATATTCACACATCTTCTCTGACGCCCTGTTGTCTTTTCATCTTCATCCTTTGTCCGTCCATTTGCCAATAAACTCCCCCCTCCCCTCATCTGTATCTCACCATGCCAGGCTTTGTCCCCCCCCCCCCCACCTATTACAATCAGTCTGAAGTAGGATCCCGACCCAAAACATCACCTGACTATTCCCTGCACACATGCTGCCTGACCCGCTGGGTTACTCCAGTACTTTGCGTTTCACACAAGGTTCCAGCGCCTGCAGTTCCTCGTGTCTCCCATTACCTTGTTCTACATGGTTCTGAAACCACCGTCTTCCCCTGGGCACTCAAGGCATGATGCCAGGACTGGCAGGGTGCCAGCACTATATAACTCAAGGATCAAAATGAAAGTGAAGACTGGCAAGCGGCAGGAAGGGGGTGAGATCGGCCAAGAAAAACTAAAACTGCGAAAGAGAAGTGGTTTATGTGCAAAAGTTCCGACTTGGGAGGAAGGAGATTAAGTAACTAAGCTGCTCTTGACTTAAATGATAAACGAGGGACGGTACCATTGAAAAGATGGGGGCGGTGGGATGAAGTGATGTGATCTTCATTCCCTTACACAAAATGGGGGTGACAGTTCATGCAAACATTTACTGGGCATTCCTGATATCTTCTTCAAAAATGTGTTCATAAAGATAATCAAACATAGAACCAAGAAAAGTACAGCGCAGGAACATGTGGTTTGGCACTCAGTGTTGGTAGCAAACATTGTGTCAGGATAAACACACACCACAATAGAGTCATAGTCATGCATCACGGATACAGGCCCTTCGGCTCAACTCATCCATGCTCACCCGGAGAATTGTGAATCTGTGGAATTCTCTGCCTCACAAGGCAGTGGAGGCTGATTCTCTGGATGTTTTCAAGAGAGAGTTACATAGAGCTCTTAAAGATAGCGGAATCAAGGGATATGGGAAGAAGACAGGAACAGGGTACTGATTATGGATGATCACCCATGATCACAGAGCATGGCGGTGCTGGCTCGAAGGGCCGAAAGGCCTACTCCTGTACCTATTGTCTATTGTCTATTGACTCTTGTCTAACCAAGGTACTCCATCCAAGCTGGTCCCATTTGCCCACATTTGACCAACATCTCTCTAAACTTACCTTATCCATGCTCTTGTCCAAGAGTCTTTTAAATGCTGTTCTAATACCAGCCTCAATGACCTCCTCTGGCTGCTCGTTCCAACACCCAACACCCTGAGTGAACAACCCGCATGTTTGAGGGTAGTGGGTATGTAGTATGGGCTGCCAGATGTGGTCCTTTTTGTTGCCCCTCGGGTTCTATTAAATCTTTCGTATGTGTAGGAATGAATAGCTATAGCTAATTTCCCTATAGCTCTGTCTATATTATGGCATTTACAGAGTACCACGTTTAAATCTCTGCTGTGTTGCTGCAAGTAAGAATTTCATTATTTTTTTCTGGACATCTATCTATATAACTCTAAAACTCATCTTGTACGTGTGTATCTGTGTGTGTCTTTCTATTTTCGCAAAATCACTACGTGGTAACAATAAGATTTTCACATATTCTGATTCAGATTTTTCCACTCCAGGCAGTGATCAGGTTCACTTAAGATTTGATCCTAAATTTCACATTATTTGCGATTAAAGCTTTAAAAATGCCAACTTTCACAAATGTTTTACTGTTAAAATCATTCCTCACAGATTTCAACACACTTCGATACAAAGTTGCAAGACAGGAACACTCTGAACTTATCACCTCAATGGGATATCACAGCAAGTGCACCCGACATTTGCAACAATGTTGCCATCATAGCTCCTGGCAGGACAGGAGGGGGAGGGTCATTTGGTATAGCAATTGGGAAGTGCAATTGGATTTTTTTTTCAAGTCCAGTGCTGGGGAAGGCAGAGGAGTGCTGCAATCTTATGGTCGGCAATGGGTTGAGTTGGGGGGACCATGCCTCCCGTGGGGGCTACGGGTTAGTGGTGCAATATTGCATTGGGGAACGATTTTCATTGGGGTACCAGGCCTCCTGTGTGACAGGGACCCAACGAGGAAACGGGTGAGTGTTGGAATATTGCGTTGGGTGAGCAGACCCAACGGGTCTGCACTTGGTCTAGTATACCTATAAGAGTCTCATCTCGTATGCGTTTATGCGGGTGTGTGTGAGTAACTTTTGTATCTTCCTTAAAATGCTACGCGCTAGCGCTTAAATGTTTACGTATTCTTACTCACGTATTTTCCGATCATGCCCTGATCAGGTTCACTTAAGATTTCATCCTATATTTCACAAGTTATGGATGATTCATGTTTTACAAAAAAGCCAAAAACCACCAACCACAGAGAGCCTATTTTCAGCAGCTTCCAGTGATGATGTCACTCACAGTGTACCAATTGTAATTGGTCTCAAGCTGCAGAGCGCCACAATGGCATCACAATGGGACGTTGCCAACGGTAACCGCAGCAGAAGGAGAGGTTGCCAAGGCCAGGCCCTATTAGAGGGGGGGCAACAAGAGTCATTTGGCATGGGCCTCACGCCCGTCTGCTTCAAAGGGATCTAGATTTAGGGTCTCTAAAATTGAGGGGCCTGCGCTTGATCTTGGTTTGGGGGCCTCTAAAATTGAATTGAAGTCGGATCGGCCCCGTTGCAGGATGGTCAAGGAACAACGCAGAGACGTGGAGAAGCAGTAAGGAGCAGAAGGGAACAACAGACCCCACATCCCGACCCGACCCACCGCACCAACCACCCACCCCCCTTAACCCACATCTCCCCCCCCAACACTCCCCCACCCACCGCTTCTCACACAGAGCCTTTTTCCAGGAGCTTCCAGTGATGATGGTCACAATGTCACTCACAGTGCAGCAATCACAATGGGCTCACAAGCTGCTGAGTGCCCCCCTCTCCCCACCCCAGTGCTAGTCCAACCCTTGAAGACAGAAGTGCAGGTAGACATCATAATTAAGATGGCATTAAAATAATTAAGATGGGATAACTTCACCTGTTGGGACACTGAAAACAAGGGCAGGGAGGTCATTCTCTAACGTTGAATAAGATTAACATAAACCAGATGCCAGCTGGAGTACTGCGTGCAGTTCTCTCACCGCCGTGCAGGGGAGAATATGAGCACTGATGAGGGTGCAGAGGAGGTGCCTGGGATGCGACCGTTACAGTAATGAAGGGAGGTGGAGAGGCTAGGTCTGTTTTCCCTGGAGAGGAGGAGTTTCAGCAAGGACTGAGGTGTATAAAATTACTGGGGGGTACAGATGAATCTTTTCCCCATATCAGAGGTGAATAAGACAAGAGGACATAGATTGGGGTAAGGGTAATAGATTTAGGGGGGGATTTGAGCAAGACCTTTTTTTTTCTCCAAGAGGGTGGAACACCTGGAATGCAAAGCATGTGAGCGGTGGAAGCAAAGTCACTGATAGTATTGAAGAAGGGTCCAGATGAGCTATTATATAGCGCACAGTTTTGAAACTCAGGGATAATATTAACAAACAAACAAACATGCATACTTATTTTGGAATTGTTTATATCTGTGATAGAACTTCCTTTGCTTAGTGTTTTCTGGAAATATTAATTGTGGTCTTTATAGGTACGGATGATTGTTTACTTCCATCTCCCTTCATTGCTGTCACGGTCAACCCCAGGCACCTCCTCTGCACCCTGAGCAGTGTTTATATTCTTCCTACAGGGCAGTGAGAGAACTGCATGCAGTACTCCAGCCGGCATCTGGTTTATAAAGCCTATCAACTGCACTTTTATGGTCTGGTCGAAATATAATAGAAGACACGGATGACATTTCCATCAATGATTTCAGATGTTTCAGTATAAACTGCACAAACACACTTTCCAGAAAGTCATTCTCAAAGTTGGGTCTTGCTGGTTCAATTCTTTTGGCCACTGGGTTGACGTTTAAAAGACGTTCAAGTTCAAGTTCAAGTGAGTTTATTGTCATGTGTCCCTGATAGGACAATGAAATTCTTGCTTTGCTTCAGCACAACAGAACATAGTAGGCATAGACGTAACTATTAAAAAAAAAGAATTAGGTCAATTATTTACAATTTTTATAGAACCACATGACACACAATAGCCATTTTCAACGGAGCACTGGTGAGCGGACCGGCTGCGGGAGGGAGCGCACGGCCTCGACGGGGGAGTGGGCCGCTGGAGGCCCTGCAGCAGCCTGGGGCTCGGCTGGACCTGGCACTGCTCCAAGAGGCCGAGCACGTGGACCGTACAGTGGTGGAGCAGCGGCGGAGGACACAACGGCTACTCTTGGCCAGGCCGACCCTGCAACACCGCCAGGACAACATCCCGGAGAAAACCCATGCAGGTCACGGGGAGAACGTACAAACTCCGTACAGACAGCACACATAGTCAGGATCGAAACCGGGTCTGTGGCGTTGTGAGGCAGCAACACTACCTCTGCGCCTCCATGCCATCCCTTGTGATCCTGCTGTTCCAAAACGATTTGATGAAGGAAACCCATGACAGCGTACATAACTGAAAAAGTCTTGCTCACTTAACATGCCCAAAGGAGTCCATACAATTAGGATATTGGGAAGAGATATCTTGGATAGGGATGGTGCTGGTAATGTGGTTGGAGGAGGGTGCAGTCAGGATGTGAATTTTGGATGTCACAATTAGCAGTGTTGTAGGGATACCAAGGAACTGCAGATGCTGGTTTATACCAAAGATAGACACAAAATTCTGGAGTAAATCAGCGGGTCAGGCAGCATCTCTGGAGAAAAAAGTGTAGGTGACGTTTCCCGGTCGGGGCCCTTCTTCAGACTAAAGTAGAGGTGAAGGGGTGTTAAACAGGAGGTGAGAAAAGGCCAGAATAAATAGGGCCAGCAACAGATGACCTCAGGAAGGATGGAGTAGGTGAGCTAACCAGAGGGATACCAGGATGTGAACAGTGGAACTTGTCGGGATAGTTGGAACTTGTCGGGGATTAGGTTTGCAATCGGGTGGATGGGTGAGTGAGTTTGATTTACATTGGGATGAGAGTTGGGGTGGGGATTGTATGAGTGACCTGATGGAGAATAGCATGATGGGGTGAGGAAGTCTATCGGCACAGGCCAGGATATGTTCAGGCAGGTTCCTTTAAAGATTTCAGGACAGACTTCACATATCCCGTGAATGGCTAATTGTGCATCACCAGACCTTGTGTTGTGATTCCTCCAGAGGACCCAGCTCCATGCATCCGCATTCTGTACACTCATAAAAGTGAGGGGAAAGGAACCTGAGGGGTAACTTTTTCCCACATGGGGTGGGTGTATGGAACGAGCTGCCGGAGGAGGTAGTTGATGCAGGTACTGTCGCAATGTTGAAGAAAGATTGAGACAGGTACATGGATAGGACAGGTTTAGAGGGATCTGGGTCAAACACAGCCAGGTGGGCAAGTTGGGGCGAAGGACCTGTTTCCAC
>CM075986.1:10226460-10265836 GCA_038087875.1 Malacoraja senta
GGTTACTCGGCCTCTGTAAAATTGCCTCGAATGAGTGGGACGTGGATGAAAAAATGGGCTAACATAGAACTGGTGTGAACAGGAATCAAGAACAAGAGGACATAGGTTTAAGGTGAGGGAAGAAACAGTTAATAGGAACCAGAGGGACAACTTTGTTTCACAAATGGTGGTAGGTATGTGGAACGAGCTGTCAAAGGAGTTAGTTAGGGCAAGTAGACATAGAAACAGAAAATAGGTGCAGGAGGAGGCCATTCGGCCCTTCGAGCCAGCACCACCATTCATTGTGATCATGGCTGATCCTCCCCTATCAATAACCCGTGCCTGCCTTCTCCCCATATCCCTTGACTCCATTAGCCCCTAGAGCTCTATCTAACTCTTTCTTAAATCCATCCAGTGATTTGGCCTCCACTGCCCTCTGTGGCAGGGAATTCACAAATTCACAACTCTCTGGGTGAAAAAGTTTTTTCTCACCTCAGTCTTAAATGGCCTCCCCTTTATTCTCAGACTGTGGCCCCTGGTTCTGGACTCGCCCAACATTGGGAACGTTTTTCCTGCATCTAGCTTGTCCCGTCCTTTTATCACAATGTGGTACTATCTTATGAGGTACCACATATGAGGTACTATCACAACGTTTATGAAACATACAAACAGGTACATGGATAGGACAGGTTTGGAGGGATATGGGACTAGTGTAGATGGGGCAGGTTAGTTGGCGTGGCCAAGTTGTGCCGAAGGGCTTGTGTCCATGCTGTATGACTCTATGAGTTGATCTGCGGTCAGTGTGGACTTGGTGAGCCGAAGGAGCTGTTTTCATGCTGTATCTCTAAATTAAACGATGCCCAAATCTCTGGCCACCTTCTATGTACATGATGGGGCTCAAAACTGTCTTATTCAAAGATGGAGGTGATACCACTTGGGAAAACTCATGTTCTATCAAACTTGGATTTTATATCAATGTAGCACAAGTGTGGGAGGAAATTCCAAAGACGTAATTGGCTTGGTGGAAATGTAAATTGTCCTTAGTGTGTGTAGGACAGTGTTAATGTGCGGGGATCGCTGGTCGGTGCGGACTCGGTGGGTCAAATAACCTGTTTCCACACTGTATCTCTAAACTAAACTAAACTTGAATGTCACATCTTACACTGAATGTTGTACCCCTATGCATGTATTCATGCAGTCTATTTGACTGGGTCGCACGCAGACAAAAGATTTTCACTCGGTGCATATGACAATAATTAAACTACACTAAACTAAAGCGAAGGTAGACAAAAGTGCTGGAGAAACTCAGCGGGTGCAGCAGCATCTATGGAGCGAAGGAAATGGACTGGATTAGCAACATTTCGGGTCGGGAACATGGGTTAAACCTGCATCTGCAGTCCCTTCCTACACATGTTATCAGCTACGCTCAGTTACCAGTATCAACAAGAGAGAGGGAACATTGATCCGTAGTGTGTCGGATGAGCTGGACTTTAGCAGGGCAGAGACTGCAGTGGCGGGTATCCGACAGCGTTCTGCCACCGACCAGTTCTCTCTCTCCACTTGCTGCCTGCTAACTAATAAGCAACCGCTAGACGCTACCCTTCTTGAAAGTCCCACCCCTTCCCAATCGCTGCAATCTGCCCCAGACCCGCAAAACTTTAACGCTGGAGTAACTCAAGCGGCTCAGGCAACTTCTCTGGAGAGAAGGAATGGGTAACATGAAGGGATTGTAACCGAACGGCACTGGCGCTGCATGAAACATTGGCAGCCAGGATCAGGTAACGTCACCACTACCAGCAAACAGTAACACTAAAACATAGTCATTCGCTCTTCTAGATCCGCTAACCAATTCTCATACCCTCCCTTTCTATCTCTCCAGCTAGACAGTCCATAGGAAACGGCAGTGTTAAAAAACAGTTTTTAAAAATAAGATATAAAAATAAAATGTAAGATATTGTAATGGAGATAGACACAAAATGCTGGAGTAACTCAGAGGACAGGCAGCATCTCTGGAGAGAAGGAATGGGAGAACTGGGAAGGGGGGGGGGGGGTGGAGAGAGACGGAAAGCAAGGGTTACTTGAAGTTAGAGAAGTTTCGACCGAAACATCACTCTCCAGAGATGCTGCCTGTCCCGCTGAGTCACTCCAGCATTTCTCCCCACATCACTTGATTTGTTATCCCGAAGAGCTACAGTGCATTCAGAAAGTATTCAGACCCCTTCACTTTTTCCACATTTTGTTACGTTACAGCCTTATTCTAAAATGGATTAAATTCTTTTTTTTAATCATCAATCTACACATAATACTCCCTAATAAAAAGCGAAAACAGGTGTTTAGAAATTTTTGCAAAGTAATTCAAAAGAAATAACTGAAATATCACATTTGCATAAGTATTCAGACCCTTTGCTATGACGCTCAAAATTGAGCTTATGGCCCTGTCCCACAGTACGAGTTCATTCCAAGAGTTCTCCCGAGTTTGCCCTGATTCGAACTCGGAGATTTACAGTAATGTCTCGTCGGTACTCGGGGCTCTCGTGGACATTTTTCAACATGTTGAAAAATCTTCACCGAGTCTTCCCGAGCTTACCTGCCGCTAGCGAGTCTTCCCGAGTACCTGCCGTTAGCGTTACGAGCCGCTAAGAGACGTCCCCGAGCTCCGACGTACCCGCTACGTTCATCCTCTGTGCTTACCACGAGTTTGATTTTTTTTTTTACTCGGGAGAGCTCTTGGAATGAACTCGTACCATGGGACAGGGTCATAAGGTTCATCCTGTTTCCATTAATTATCCTTGAGATGTTTCTACAACTTGATTGGAGTCCACCAGTGATAAATTAAATTGATTGGATATGATTTGGAAAGGCACACACCTGTCTCGAGAAGGTCCCACAGTTGACAGTGCGTGTCAGAGCAAAAACCAAGCCATGAAGATGAAGGAATTGTCCGTAGACCTCCGAGACAGGATTGTGTCGAGACACAGATCTGGGGAAGGGTGTAAAACAATTTTTGCAGCATTGCAGGTCCTGAAGAGCACAGTGGCCTCCGTCATTCTTAAATGGAAGAACATTGGAACCACCAGGACTCTTCATAGAGCTGGCCGCCCGGCCAAACTGAGCAATCGGGGAGAAGGGCCTTGGTCAGGGAGGTGACTCTGACAGGGAGGTCACTCTGACAGAGTTCCAGAGTTCCTCTGTGGAGATGGGAGAAACTTCCAGAAGGACAACTATATCTGCAGCACTCCACCAATCAGGCCTTTATGGTAGAGTGGCCAGACGGAAGCCACTCCTCAGTAAAAGGCACATGACAGCCCGCTTGGAGTTTGCCAAAAGGCATGAGAAACAAGATTCTCTGGTCTGATGAAATGAAGATTGAACTCTTTGGCCTGAATGCCAAGTGTCATGCCTGGAGGAAACCAGGCACCGCTCATCACCTGGCCAATACCAGACCAAGGGTGAAGCATGGTGGTGGCAGCATCATGCTGTGGGGATGTTTTTCAGCGGCAGGAACTGGGTGACTAGTCAGGATTGAGGAAAAGATGAACAGAGCAAAGTACAGAATGATCCTTGATGAAAACCTGC
This sequence comes from Malacoraja senta, assembly GCA_038087875.1. Taxonomy (NCBI): domain Eukaryota; kingdom Metazoa; phylum Chordata; class Chondrichthyes; order Rajiformes; family Rajidae; genus Malacoraja; species Malacoraja senta. The sequence goes on from CM075986.1 coordinate 10,230,016, forward strand.
TCCAGAGCGTTCAGGACCTCAGACTGGGGCGGAGGTTCGCCTTCCAACAGGACAACAACCCTAAGCAGACAGCCAAGACAACGCAGGAGTGGCTTCGTGACAAGTCTGTGAATGTCCTTGAGTGGCCCAGCCAGAGCCCGGACTTGAACCCGATCGAACATCTCTGGAGGGACCTGAAAATAGCTGTGCATCGACGCTCCCCATTCAACCTGACAGAGCTTGAGAAGATCTACAGAGAAGAATGGGAGAAATTACCCAAATACAGGTGTGCCAAGTTTGTAGCATCATACCCAAGAAGACTTCAGGCTGTAATCACTGCTGAAGGTGCCTCAACAAAGTACTGAGTAAAGGGTCTGAATACTTATGTAAATGTGATATTTCAGTTATTCATTTTAAATTACTTTGCAAAAATTTCTACCCTGTTTTTACTTTTTTATTATGGGGTATTGTGTGTAGATTGAGGATTAAAAAAAAAGAATTTATCCAGTTTAGAATAAGGCTGTAACGTAACAAAATGTGGAAAAGTGAAGGGGTGTGAATACTTTCTGAATGCACTGTATATCTAACTCTCTCTTGAACACACCATCAGATAGGATTAGGTGTGGGGGCCAGAGAGGAATGGAAGGGTGAGACCAAAGAGATCTGAAAACAAGTGAGACAATTTTAAAATCAGGGCATTTTAGTTGGGAGCCAGTATGATAAGGTGAGAACAGAGGGAAAAAAGTAGATGGGACATTTTAGTTAATCTAACAGTGTAGAATTTTGACAAACAGCTGGACGATCCTTTTCAAGAAATGCTCATATGAGTTCCTACATTCAGTTTCTCCTAGAGTACGATGACTTAGTGGTTACAGTAATGGCTTCCCAGAGGGTGTGGTAATGACCATGAGACTACATGAGATTTCATTGCATTCAAAGTCACGATCGGTAGAAGTGGCCAGGAAATAACAGATTATGGCGCAACGGCGCTTTATTGTCATGTGCAAAACACAATTATTTTTCAAGTCGCCAGATTTGGCACCTTTTCCAAAGTTCCAAAATCCAGTCCACGCGCTAGGTCTTCTGGAACGGTGTCCAGTCTAGGTGGGCCCCACGCTGCTGCAAGACCTCCAGCCGTCTACTTCGTCTGGATTGTTTAAGGAACCAATGTCCCTATCCTCTTTGTGCCCGAGGGCGCCTCCTGCAGGGCGTGGAGGGTACGACCCTGGTCCACTTTCCTACCGGCCTTGTTCTTCAGGACTGTTGGTGCCGGCTCCCTCCTCTTCGGTTCTCTTCGGTTATTGTAGAAACCCAAATGTTTCTTAATTGTTCTTCAGGGCAGGAGAACAACTATCCTTCAGATAGATACAAAGCGCTGGAATTACTCAGTGGCACAGTCAAGTCAAGTCAGGTCAAGAGAGTTTATTGTCATGTGTCCCAGATAGGACAATGAAATTCTTGCTTTGCTTCAGCACAACATAGTAGGCATGAATACAGAACATATCAGTGAGTCCATATCTATATTACTAAAAGTCTGATCTTGACCGCTTTTGGCTCATTGTTCTGTGATTTACGAGAGAACGCCGCCACCTACGGCCTTCATTTTTGGCCACGTCGCTCAGAGCCCCCCTCCGCCTTCCTGGACCAGAGGATTTTTCCAATCGATGAAAAATCAGAGATATATTAATGTTTTTTAAAAAATTGCCATTCTCTCTGCTGCCCCTGCTGGAGGGAGGGGGAGGGACTATAAAACCAGGAAGTGGTGTGCGCACACAATCTCTGCAAGATGGAAGAAGCCAGAGGGTCAAGTCTCGCTGAGCTCTGAATAACACTGAACACATGTCTACTCAACTGTGAGTGCCCTTAATGTGGTTTGAAAATGAAAATATGGTTGGTTTGAAGTAAAAAGGCACTGCCTGCAAATGGTTGTTTGGGGGGTTTGGGTTGAAGTAAAAGGCACTGCCTGCAAATGGTTGGTTGGGGGGTTTGGGTTGAAGTGAAAAGGCACTGCCTGCAAATAGTTGTTTGGGGGGTTTGGGTTGAAGTGAAAAGGCACTGCCTGCAAATGGTTGTTTGGGGGGTTTGGGTTGAAGTGAAAAGGCACTGCCTACAAACGGTTGTTTGGGGGGTTTGGGTTGAAATGAAAAGGCACTGCCTGCAAATGGTTGTTTGGGGGGGGTGGGTGGAAGTGAAAAGGCACTGCCTGCAAATGGTTGTTTTGGGGGAGTTGGGTTGCAGTGAAAAGGCACTGCCTGCAAATGGTTGTTTGGGGGGGTTGGGTTGATGTAAAAAGGCACTGTCTACAAATGGTTGTTTGGGGGGTTTGGGTTGAAGTGTAAACACTGCCTGCAAATGGTTGTTTGGGGGGGTTGGGTTGAAGTGTAAAGGCACTGCCTGAAAATGGTTAAAGAAGGAACTGCAGATGCTGGAAAATCAAAGGTACACAAAAATGCTGGAGAAACTCAGCGGGTGCAGCAGCATCTATGGAGCGAAGGAAATAGGTAACGTTTCAGGCCAAAACCCTTCTTCAGACTGATAGGGGGTGGGGAGAAGAAAGGAAAAAAGGAAAAAGGCGGAGGAGGAGCCCGAGGGCTGGGGGAGGGGAGGAGACAACCAGATGGCTGATGAAGGGGAGGGGACAGCAAGGGCTAGCAGAATTGGGAGAATTCAATGTTCAAGCCCCCAGGATGTAGACTGCCCAAGCGGAATATGAGGTGCATTTCCTCCAATTTACGGTGTTGCTCGCTGTGGCCATTGAGGAGACCCAGGACAGAGAGGTCAGATACGGAATGGGAGGGGGAGTTGAAGTGCTGAGCCACCGGGAGTTCAGGTTGGTTATTGCGGACCGACCGGAGGTGTTCGGCGAAACGATCGCCAAGCCTCCGCTTGGTCTCACCGATGTAGATCAGCTGGCATCTAGAGCAGCGAATGCAATAGATGAGGTTGGAGGAGATGCAGGTGAACCTCTGTCGCACCTGGAACGACTGCTTGGGTCCTTGAATGGAGTAGAGGGGGGAGGTGAAGGGACAAGTGTTGCATCTCTTGCGGTTGCAAGGGAAAGTACCAGGGGAGGGGTGGTATGGGAGGGAAGGGAAGAATTGACAAGGGAGTAACAACATCTTCCCATCACCCCACCACTCGCCACATCTTCCCATCACCCCACCACTCGCCACATCTTCCCATCTCCCCCCATGTCTGCCTTCCGCAAAGGCCGCTCCCTCCGTAACTCCCTTGTCAATTCTTCCCTTCCCTCCCATATCGGTGAGACCAAGCGGAGGCTTGGCGATCGTTTCGCCGAACACCTCCGGTCGGTCCGCAATAACCAACCTGAACTCCCGGTGGCTCAGCACTTCAACTCCCCCTCCCATTCCTTATCTGACCTCTCTGTCCTGGGTCTCCTCCATGGCCACAGCGAGCAACACCGTAAATTGGAGGAAATGCATCTCATATTCCGCTTGGGCAGTCTACATCCTGGGGGCTTGAACATTGAATTCTCCCAATTCTGCTAGCCCTTGCTGTCCCCTCCCCTTCATCAGCCATCTGGTTGTCTCCTCCCCTCCCCCAGCCCTCGGGCTCCTCCTCCGCCTTTTTCCTTTTTTCCTTTCTTCTCTCCCACCCCCTATCAGTCTGAAGAAGGGTTTCGGCCCGAAACGTTACCTATTTCCTTCGCTCCATAGATGCTGCTGCACCCGCTGAGTTTCTCCAGCATTTTTGTGTGCCTGCAAATGGTTGTTTGGGAGGTTTGGGTTGAAGTGAAAAGGCACTGCCTGCAAATGGTTGTTTGGGGGGTTTGGGTTGAAGTAAAAAGGCACTGCCTGCAAATAGTTGTTTGGGTTGAAGTAAAAAGGCACTGCCTGCAAATGGTTGTTTCGTGGGGTTGGGTTGAAGTGAAAAGGCACTGCCTGCAAATGGTTGTTTGGGGGGGTTGGGTTGAAGTGAAAAGGCACTGCCTGCAAATGGTTGTTTGGGTTGAAGTGAAAAGGCACTGCCTGCAAATGGTTGTTTCGTGGGGTTGGGTTGAAGTGAAAAGGCACTGCCTGCAAATGGTTGTTTGGGTTGAAGTGAAAAGGCACTGCCTGCAAATGGTTGTTTCGTGGGGTTGGGTTGAAGTGAAAAGGCACTGCCTGCAAAAGGTTGTTTGGGGGGTTTGGGTTGAAGTGAAAAGGCACTGCCTGCAAATGGTTGTTTGGGGGGGTTGGGTTGAAGTGAAAAGGCACTGCCTGCAAAAGGTTGTTTGGGGGGTTTGGGTTGAAGTGAAAAGGCACTGCCTGCAAATGGTTGTTTGGGGGGGTTGGGTTGAAGTGAAAAGGCACTGCCTGCAAATGGTTGTTTGGGGGGGCTTGGGTTGAAGTTGACACATGCCCTTTATCTTTCCCAAGATGGCCGCGCTCTTGTGTTTGTCTGCCCGTCGTCTCCCGCCTGAAGAAAGACCGTTAAAGGTAATCTCTACCGTTCGTATGGCCTGCAGTCAAAGCTGGCGTACGAACGGCAAACATTATTGAATATACAAGCCTCGGTCGTCGATGTCTTCACCCGAGGCCCCGCACCGAGCCCCGGACGATGCCCCACACCAAGCCCCGGACGATGCCCCGCAACGAGCCGAGCCTCTGTCGTCGAGATCTTCATCCGTGGCCCCGGACTAGACCCCGGACTGAGCCCCGGAAAAGATACCGGACTGGGCCTCCGACAGAGCCCCGGTCTAAGCCTTGGACCAACCCCGGACTGAGCCCCCGACTGAGCCCCGGGCTGAGCCCCCGACTGAACCCCCAACAGACACCCGGACAAGGTTTCACTTACCGTTCGCTCCTCGCTCGGCTCCCGGTGGATGTATGGGCTCGGCCTTGCGGCGGCCTCCGCACGCGCCGAGCCTGGAGGCGGGGTAAACGCGCGGGCGCCCTGGTAAGGCTGAAGAACCTCGCCCACGCCCGTTTAACATCTGCTTACCTCGCCCAGCGCTCTGAGGACGGACCTGGTCGGCCCTACCGCTCCATCCACCGGCGGTCCCTCGAGCCCAGGTATGCCTTTCTCCAGTCGATCCTCCCGGTCCCAGGTCTGTCAGCACGCGGGCTCCCAGCCAGGCCCTGTGTGAAGCACAGCGACGTGGTCTCCCTGAACCTGTGCCCGCTGGCGTGGGAGCCGCTACCAGCCCTCAACTCACCTGCAGTCCCTGCAAAAGTGGCCCTGATCAATGCGAGATCAGTGCTGAATAAAACCTTTGTCCTCAATGACTTCTTCACCGCACGTGGATTGGACTTCCTACTGATCACTGAAAGCTGGCTTAATCCTGGTGAGCTTGCTCCACTCGTGGAACTCTGCCCTGATACCTGTAACTTTTTCAGCTCGCCCAGTCTCTCAGGTCGCGGTGGGGGCCTAGCCACTGTGTTTAAGAAGAATTTCAACTGCCGCCTTCTGAACACTGATCACGTCTCCAGTTTTGAACATCAACTAATCATAGTTGGTCTAATCTGTCCGCTTTTAATTCTTCTTGTGTATCGCCCACCAAAGATGCATAAGGACTTTATCTCACAATTTGGTGATCTTATTGCTAGCTTGTTGCCCAGATTTGACCAGGTCCTGATTCTTGGTGACTTTAACATTCATGTTTGCTGTCCCACGAAGCCTCTTGTGAGTGAATTTATGAACCTGGTTGAGTCCTTCAATCTGTCTCTACTCACCACTGGACCCACGCACAAGCTTGGCCATACACTAGACCTGGTCTCCCAACTCGTAACACAGATATTATTGATGCCTGCCTGTCTGATCATAGTGCTATTATATTTGATATATCTCTGCCTTTCTCTCCCTCAAAATCCCATCTCCCTGCTCGCTACTCCCGCTACATTAACTCCACAATGGCCAGTAAGTTCTCTGAGGCTCTCGTAGCTGCCCCGACATCTGCACTATTGAGGCGTCCACCCCCCATCTCAGTACCGACGACCTAATTTCTTTATTCAATAATACCTGCTCTTCCATCCTGGATTCTGTTGCTCCTCTTAAAATGAAAAAGCCTAAGCCTAAAGGCTGGCCGTGGCTCAATGATACCACCAGAGCCCTAAGAAGAGAATGCAGAAAATCAGAATGGAAGTACAAATCTGATAAGCTTCAAATTTCCTTTGAACTCCTGAAAAATAATCTTCACAAATACCAGGAAGCGGTAAAATCTGCAAGAACTAAATACTTTTCCACCCTTATCTCCAAAAATGTGCAAAATTCCAAGGTCCTCTTTAGCACCATCACCTCCATCATCTGTCCTGCCACCAGCACCAGCCTAACTGGGTCCCCTGCTAAGTGTGAGGAATTTACCACATTTTTCACCAGCAAGGTAAAGAACATAAGAATGAATATTTCCCCTCCCACCCGTGACCTGGCTGTCTCATTGGTCTGCTCTTCAAAATTAGATTGTTTCCAACCCGTTACTCTACCCTCCCTTCTAAAACTGATCACCACCATGAAACCTACTACCTGCCCCCACGACACTGTCCCCTCTGCCCTCCTAAAGGACGTCAATGCAACAGCTGGTCCCAGCATCCTCGCCATCTTCAACAGCTCTCTGGCCACTGGCACTGTACCTACCTGCTTCAAGCATGCGGTGGTCCAACCACTCCTGAAAAAACCTAACCTCGACCCCACCTTGCCAAGCAGCTACAGACCCATTTCTAAACTGCCTTTCCTCTCAAAAGCCCTTGAAAAGGTAATTTTAAGTCAACTTATACCTTACATTCACCAAAACACTATCTTGGAAACTTTCCAATCAGGTTTCAGGGCTCACCAGAGTCTGCCTTGTTGAAGATACACAATGACCTACTGCTCACCGTTGACTCCGGCGACTGTGCAATTCTGCTCCTTCTTGACCTCAGTGCAGCATTTGATACTGTCAACCACACCATCCTAATTGACCGTCTCCGGTATGGGGTAGGTATTGATGGCACTGCCCTGAGCTGGTTCATCTCCTACCTCAAAGGTAGGAGTTTCTCGACTAACATAGGCAACTCTTTCTGCTCCCCAGCTAATCTCTGCTGTGGGGTTCCACAAGGTTCCATCCTTGGCCCCATTCTCTTCTCCCGGTATATGCTCCCCTTAGGCCATCATTGAAAGGCACGGCATTTCCTTCCATTGCTACGCAGACGATACACAACTCTATCTCCCCCTGAAGCCCAAAAAACAATCAAATCTGTTTAACCTTACCCACTGCCTCGAGGATATAAAGTGTTGGATGGCCCAGAACTTCCTCCAACTAAACGAGAGTAAGTCTGAGGTCATCCTTCTCAGCCTCTCGGACTCAATTAAAATGATAGCAGGCAGCCTTGGAAGCCTTACCCCACTACTCAAACCTCACGTCAAAAACCTTGGCGTGATATTTGACTCAGCACTGAAATTTGACAAACAAGTCAATGCCGTGGTAAAACCTAGCTTCTTCAGCTTCGGATGATAGCTAAAATATAACAATTCCTCCAGTTTGATGACCTCGAAAAGATCATCCACACATTCATCTCCTCCCGCCTAGATTACTGCAACTCCCTTTACACTGGCATCAGCCAATCTTCCCTGTCCCGCCTGCAACTGGTCCAAAACGCCGCAGTGAGACTCCTGATGGGCACCCGAAAAAGGGACCACATCACCCCGATCCTGGCCTCTCTCCACTGGCTCCCTGTGCGGTTCCGTATAAACTTCAAGATCCTCCTCCATGTCTACAAAGCCCTCAATGGGCTTGCCCCCACCTACATAAAAAGTCTTCTCACCCACCACTCCACCTCCAGGCCCCTCAGATCGGCCGACTTGGGGTTGCTGAATATCCCACGGTCTAGGCATAAGCTCAGGGGCGACCGCGCCTTTGCGGTTGCAGCCCCTAGACTGTGGAACAGCATCCCCTTTCCCATCAGAACTGCCCCCTCCATCGACTCTTTTAAGTACTAAAGACTTATCTATACCCCCAAGCCTTTTCCTGACGTCCTCTGAGTGAGGGCTACATGTATATATGTATGTAGTTTGTTTTGTTTGTGCTATTCTTATAACAAATGTAAAGCACTTTGGCCAACGATAGTTGTTTTTTAAATGTGCTATATAAATAAATGTGACTTGACTTGACTTGACTTGAAGTGAAAAGGCACTGCCTGCAAATGGTTGTTTGGGGGGGGGGGGTGCGTTGGGTTGAAGTGAAAAGGCACTGCCTGCAAATGGTTGTTTGGTGGGGTTGGGTTGAAGTGAAAAGGCACTGCCTGCAAATGGTTGTTTGGGGGGTTGGGTTGAAGTGAAAAGGCACTGCCTGCAAATGGTTGTTTGGGGGGGGGGGGGTTGGGTTGAAGTGAAAAGGCACTGCCTGCAAATGGTTGTTTGGGGGCATTGGGTTGAAGTGAAAAGGCACTGCCTGCAAATGGTTGTTTGGGGGGGTTGGGTTGAAGTGAAAAGGCACTGCCTGCAAATGGTTGTTTGTCTAAACTTGTCAACTTCCTGTTTGCACTATATTGATTTTAGATAAAACGCTACCACATATGGCTGTGATTTTGGGGCATCTTACTCAGTTACCCTCCGCTCATCAGGTGCAGAGGGTTCTTCCCATCAATGAAAAACAAAAGTGTTATTAGTGTTTAAAAAATGTTGAGAATCTCTCTCCTGTCAATCACGCCATGAAGGCCACACCTCTTCCGGTGGGAGGTGGAGGGATTATAAATCCCGGAAGTGTGGGTATGGCTCAGTCTCTGCATGATGGGGGAGGGAGAGGTCACGACTCTGTCTGAGCTGTGAATCAACTGAACACACTGAATGTCTACTGAACTGTGAGTGTGGTGTTTTGTGTGGTTTTATGGTGGTTTTTATGGTGGTTTCACCCTGCTTGAAATAGTAGGAAACTGCATTTGAATGTGATGGCCTTGCACCCTGCATGAAATGGTATGAAACTGCATTTGAATGTGGTGTCGTTGCACCCTGCATGAAATGGTATGAAACTGCATTTGAATTTGGCGGCCTTGCACCCTCCTTGAAATGGGATGAAACTGCACTTGAATTTGGTGGCCTTGCACCCTGCTTGAAGTGGTTGGAAACTGCACTTGAATTCGGTGGCCTTGCACCCTGCTTGAAGTGGTATGAAACTGCACTTGAATTTGGTTGCTTTGCACCCTGCTTGAAATGGTAGAAAATGGATTTGAATTTGGTGGCCTTGCACTCGGCTTGAAATGGAATTTCAAGGAATAGCCGTGAGTCAACTGCCAGCCCACCAGCCGTGAGTGAGCTGCCAGCACATCAGGCGTGAGGGACTGAGCTGCCACCCCAAGAATATATTTGGCCCACAATGTCCATACTAGCCCTTTGGAGACCAGTAGTCCCTGCAGCCAACAACACCATACCAGCGCTCCAGAAAGCCCCCCCCCCCCCCATTGGCCACCGATATTGGAATTGGTGGAGAGGTGGAATATTGTGTTGGGGTACCAGCCCTCCCGTGTGAACATGGGATCCAACGGGTCCCACTTAGTCTAGTACCATTATATAAATATATACACACATCAATAAATAAGCAGATAAAGTGCAAATAAACAGATAATGGTCTATTAATGTTCAGAGTTTTGGTTCAGTTGAGTTTAATAGCCTGATGGCTGTGGGGAAGCAGCTATTCCTGAACCTGGACGTTGCAGTCTTCAGGCTCCTGTACCTTCTACCTGAAGGTAGCAGGGAGATGAGTGTGTGGCCAGGATGGTGTGGGTTCTTGATGATGCTGCCAGCCTTTATGAGGCAGCGACTGCGATAGTTCCCCTCGATGGAAGGGAGGTCAGAGCCGATGATGGATTGGGCAGTGTTTACTACTTTTTGTAGTCTTTTCCACTCCTGGGCGCTCAAGTTGCCGAACCAAGCCACGATGCAACCGGTCAGCATGCTCTCTACTGTGCACCTGTAGAAGTTAGAGAGAGTCCTCCTTGACATACCGACTCTCCGTAATCTTCTCAGGAAGTAGAGGCGCTAATGTGCTTACTTTATAATTGCATCAGTGTTCTCGGACCAGGAGAGATATTCAGAAATATGCACGCCCAGGAATTTGAAGCTCTTGACCCTCTCCACCATCGACCCGTTGATATAAACGGGACTGTGGGTCCCCATTCTACCTCTTCCAAAGTCCACAATCAGTTCCTTGATTTTGCTGGTGTTGAGGGCCAGGTTATTGTGTTGGCACCATTTGGTCAGTCGGTCGAAATCACTTCTGTACTCTGACTCGCCCCCATCAGTGATACGTCCCACAACAGTGGTGTCGTCAGCGAACTTGATGATGGAGTTCGCACAAGGACCGGCTATGCAGTCATGAGTATAGAGTGAGTACAGCAGGGGGCTGAGCATGCAGCCTTGAGGTGCTCCCGTGCTGATTGTTATCGAGGCTGACACATTTCCACCAATACGAACAGTCTGTGGTCTGTGAATGAGGAAGTTGAGGATCCAATTGCAGTGGGATGCGCAGAGACCCAGATCTAAGAGCTTGGTAACCAGCTTGGAGGGGATGATTGTATTAAATGCCGAGCTGTAATCGATGAATAACAGCCTGACATATGAGTTTTTGTTGTCCAAGTGGTCCAGAGCGGAGTGGAGAGCCAGCGAGATCGCATCCACCGTTGATCTGTTGTGGCGGTAGGCGAACTGCAATGGGTCCAGGTTTTTGTTGAGGTAGGAGTTGATTTGCACCATGATCAACCTCTCAAAGCACTTCATCACCACCGATGTTAGTGCCACTCATCGATAGTCGTTGAGGCACGTCACCTTGCTCTTCATGGGCACCGGTATAATTGATGCCCTTTTAAAGCAGGTGGGAACCTTAGACCTCAGAAGTGAGAGAAAATGTCCGTAAAAACTCCAGCCAGTTGGTCCGCACAGGTTTTTAGAACACGACCGGGTATGCCATCAGGTCCAGGCGCTTTCCGGGGGTTCACTCCTCTGAAGGATTTTCTGACGTCAGCATCTGTGACTGAGACTGAAATACCATCCCAGCGAATGGGGGCTCGAGAAGGCACATCAGTGTTCTCCCTATCCAAGCGTGCGTAACACGCATTGAGCTCGTCAGGGAGTGATGTTTCACCGACATTATAGCTGCCTCCTGATTTCGCCTTGTAGGAGGTGATTGCATTCAGGCCCCGCCACAGCTGCCGAACATCTGTCTCATCCTCCAGCTTGGAGCAGAAGTCCCTTTTGGCCTTTTTGATGGCCTTACCAAGTTCGTATCTGGACTTCTTGTAGACCACTGTATCATCAGACATGAATGCCTGGTGTCTGGTCTTCAGAAGAGTGCGGATCTCAAAGTTCATCCAAGGCTTCTGAAAGGATGGATGACGTTTCAGGTCGGAATCCTTCTTCATACCTGCTTATATCTCTAGCCTTTATCCAACAATCTGCCTATCAGGGAATCCCCTCGCCTGAGATCATGTGTTGCTGGCTGTGATTTATCCGCCCCCTTCTTCCCACTTCCAGGTTTTTTTTCTGCTCTCCCCTGCAATCATTCTGAAGAAGCGTCTCGACCCGAAACAGTCGGGAAAGGTTTGGTCTAAAACCCCAGTTCAGTTTAAAACCCCCAGTCTGACGGGTTTCAGATTGTAGGTCTAAAACTTGCTGGTCTTCCAGTTCTCAAGTGTCTAGAGTCAAGTGCTTTATTGTCATATGTACATGAAAAGACAGTGAAATTACTACTTGCAGCAACACAGCAGATATGTAAACGTGGTACTCTGTGAATGCCATAATATAGACTGAGCTATAGGGAAAGGTCGGGTAGGCTACAACTATATTCCTTGGAGCGCAGGAGGACAAGGGACAATCTTATAGAGGTGTGTAAAACCATGAGGTGGATTGATGAGGTGAATGCACATAATCTTTTATCCAGGTCTGAAGAAGGGTCTCGATCCGAAACGTCATCCATTCCTTCTCTCCAGAGATGCTGCCTGACCCGCTGATTCACTCCAGCATTTTGTGTCTATCTTCGGTGTGAACCAGCATCTGCAGTTCATTCCTCCACGCACTAAACATTTAATAGGAATCCGAGGGGCAACGAAAACGACCACGTCTGGCAGCCCGTACTACATACCCACTACCCTCAGACATGCGAGTTGTTCAATCGGGGTGTTGGGCGTTGGAACGAGCAGCCAGAGGAGGTCGTGGAGGCAGGTATTAGAACAGCATTTAAAAGACACTTGGACAAGAGCATGGATAGGAAAGTTTAGAGAGATGTTGGTCAAATGCGGGCAAATGGGACCAGCTTGGGGAGTACCTTGGTTAGCTTGGATGAGTTGCTTGGATGAGTAAAGCTGAATTTGCCTGTATCCGTGATGTATGACTCTATGACTCTATTGTGGTGTGTGTTTATCCTGGCACAATGTTCGCCACCGACACTGAGTGCCAAACCACATGTTCCTGCGATGTACGTTTCTAGGTTCTATGTTTGATTATCTTTATGAACAAATTTTTGAAGAAGAAATCAGGAATGCCCAGTAAATGTTTGCATGAACTGTCACGCCCATTTTGTGTAAGAGAATGAAGATCACATCACTTCATCCCACCACCTCCTCTGCCCCCATCTTTTCAATGGGAACGTCCCTCGTTTATCATTTAAGTCAAGAGCAGCTTAGTTACTTAATCTCCTTCCTCCCTTCCAAGTCGGAACTTTTGCACATAAACCACTTCTCTTTCTCAGTTTTAGTTTTTCTTGGCCGATCTCACCCCCTTCCTGCCGGTTGCCAGTCTTCACTTTCATTTTGATCCTTGAGTTATATACTGCTGGCACCCTGCCAGTCCTGGCATCATGCCTTGAGTGCCCAGGGGAAGAAGGTGGTTTCAGAACCATGTAGAACAAGGTAATGGGAGACACAAGGAACTGCAGGCGCTGGAACCTTGTGAGAAACGCAAAGTGCTGGAGTAACCCAGCGGGTCAGGCAGCATGTGTGCAGGGAATAGTCAGGTGATGTTTTGGGTTGGGATCCTTCTTCAGACTGATTGTAATAGGCGGGGGGGGGGGGGGTGAGAAAGCTGGAGAAGAGCTGGGGGGGGAAACAATGCCAGGCAAGGTGAGATACAGGTGAGGGGAGGGGGGGGGGCAGTTGATTGGCAAATGGACGGACAAAGGATGAAGATGAAAAGAAGACAAGAGGGTGTCAGAGTAGAGAAGATGTGTGAAATGCTGGAGTATCTAATGTGCCAGCCCTGTGGGATGTAAAACCAAACTCTCAGGTGGGACAGGTCCCTGACAAATTCAATTTCTGCTCACCTGGATTAACCTTGTTGGGGAAAGATTCCCAAACTCATCCTGAGCAATATTTATCTCTCAGTCATCATCACTGAAACACATGAATGGGTTGTTATCTCATGGCCATTTGTGGGAGCTTATTGAATAGAATTCAAAGACACCGCCTGGATACAGGCCCATTGACCCATTGAAGATAGATACGGAATGATGGAGTAACTCAGCGGGTCAGGCAGCATCTCTAGAGAAAAGGAATAGGTGACGTTTCGGGTTGTGGCCCTTCTTCAGACATGGAGTCCACACCGACCATCACTTACCTGTTCTTTGTTATTCCAAATTTCGCATCCACTCTCGACACACTAGAGAAACTTGCAACTCTACCGCTGCACCACTGTGCTGCCCTTAATCTTCATAGGTTATAGGAGTAGAAATAGGCCATTCGGCCCATTGAGTCTACTCTGCCATTCGGCCCATTGAGTCTACTCCGCCATTCAATCATGGCTGATCTCTGCCTCCATAATCCCATTTTCCTGCCTTCTCCCCATAACCCTTGACACCCATTCTAATCAAGAATTTGTCTATCTCTGCCTTAAAAAAAAAAAGCCACTGACTTAGCCCCCACAGCCCTCTGTGGCAATGAGTTCCACAGATTATCTACCGACTAAAGAAGTTCTTCCTCACCTCCTTACTAAAAGAGCGCCCTATAATTCTGAGGCTGTGTCCTCTGGTCCTAGACTCTCCCATTAGTGGAAACATCCTCTCCACATCCACTCTATCCATGCCTTTCATTATTCTGTGGGGTCAAGGAAAGAGCGTTCACATCGCGGCCCTGTTTTCATCGATCTTTCCACCAGTACGCACAAGAAGCACAAGAAGCGACAAGACAGACACCATTGTATGCAGATGCCGAGAAGTATGTTCAGCTCTGGCTGAACAACTTCTAATCTTGTGTGTGGACTCGACAAGAAGAAGATTATTCTGTGAGTTTCAACGAGTTTCCCCCCTCCAATTTACAGACTCCAATTAACCTACAAACCCACACGTCTTTCGGATGTGGGAGCAAACCCGGAGGAAACCTACACAGTCATGGGGAGAACGTACAAACTCCACATAGAGAGCATTTGAGGTCAGGATCAAACTGGTTCTCTGGCACTGTGAGGCACCAGCTCTGCCAGCTGAGTTATCCCTATCATAACTTTGATGCTGATATAACTATAAGGAGTAGACTTCAAGAATATCTCTAGCTGTGAAGCACAACAGTACAATCTGAGGCAGTTTTCGGGTAATATATAGGAGGCAACGGACCCTGGAATTAATGATTTACTTTCAGTGTAGTTTATTGTCACGTGTACGGAGGTACAGTGAAAACCTTCTTGTTGTGTACTATCCAGTTAGTGAAAAGACTAGCAAGAGGGTCTCGACCGAAACCCATTCCTTCTCTCCAGTGATGCTGCCTGTCCCGCTGAGTTGCTCCAGCTTTTTGTGTCTATCTGTAGTGAAACAACTATACATGATTACATGAAGAATCAGACGTCCACAGTGTACAGATACAGGATAAAGAGAATAACATTTAGTTCAAGATAAAGTCCAGTAAAGTCCAATTAAAGAGAGTTTAAAGGTCTCCAATGAGGTAGATGGAAGGTCAGGACCACTCTCTAGTTGGTGAGAGGGTGGTCCAATCGCCTGATAACAGCTGGGAAGAAACTGTCCCTGATTTGGGAGGTGTGTGCTTCCAAACTTTGGTACCTCCTGCCTGATGAGGAAGGGAGAAGAGGGAGTGACCGGGGTGAGACTGGTCCTTGTTTATGTTGGTGGCCTTGCCGATGCAATATGAAGTGTCGACTCCATCCATACCATTCTGGTCACACTTTCCTTCATTTAGAGGGCATGGCCAAACTCTGGGAAACAGATTAGGGGCAGCACAGTGGCACAGTGGTAGAGTTGCTGCCTTAGGGTGCCAGAGACCCAGGTTCAATCCTGACTACGAGTGCTGTCTGTAAGGAGTTTATAGTTCTACCTGTGACTGTGGGTTTTCACCGGGTGCTCTGGTTTCCTCCCACACTCCAAAAACGTACTCTCTAAAGTTATGTAGAGTACCGGAATTTGGCTTTGGTAAGTTGTAAAATTGTACCTAGTGTATGTAGGTTAGTGATAATAAAGTATCAATTAATCAATCAATTATCTCTGAAATTACCCAAGCCATACTTTGTCTGCATACTCATTAAGGACAAGATACCATCAGCCTTTATCTGGGTTCACAGGTACATCATTCTTTATTATCGCAAATTTCCTTGATGCTAATGGCTCCGTACTTGGTGGAAATCACGTAACACCCACATCCTGCTATATTATGGCATCAAAACATTTTAAACAAGCTGACAATCAAATGTCAAAAATAGATTTTAAAGAAAATCATTGAAATGTCAGTTGTGGGTCAGTGGGTAACACTCCAAGTAGTGCAACGTTTTGGTTATGACGTTAGACTGAGGATTGCAGACTTTCCAGTGATGTTTTCCGCAGAAACCATGCCTTCTGCAACTCCCTAGGTTAGAACTCAGACTGATCCCGTTACTGCTATCCAAATGTGCTGCTATTTCATCTTATATAAATGACTCCAGCATCTTCCCCACCACCGATGTCAGGCTACCTGGTCCATAATTCCCTGTTTTCTCTCTCCCGCCTTTCTTAAAAAGTGGGACAACATTAGCTACCCTCCAATCCACAGGAACTGATCCTGACTCTTTAGAACATTGGAAAATGATCACCAATGCATCCACGATTTCTAGAGCCACTTCCTTAAGTACCCTGGGATGCAGACCATCAGGCCCTGGGGATTTATCAGCCTTCACTCCCATCAGTCCAGTCAACACCATTTCCTGCCTAATGTGAATGTTCTTCAATTCCTCCATAACCCTAGGTCCTGTGGCCACTAGTACATCTGGGAGATTGTTTGTGTCTTCCCTAGTGAAGACAGATCCAAAGTACCTGTTCAACTCGTCTGCCATTTCCTTGCTCCCCATAATAAATTCACCTGCTTGTGTATTCAAGGATCCAAGTTTGGTCTTAACTAATTTTTTCCTCTTCACATACCTAGAGTAGCTTATACTATCCTCGTTTATATTATAGACAATGGACAATAGATGCAGGAGTAGACCATTTGGCCCTTCAAGCCAGCACCGCCATTCAATGTGATCATGGCTGATCATCCACAATCCCGTTCCTGCCTTCTCTCCATATCCCTTGACTCAGCGATCTTTAAGACCCCTATCTAGCTCTCTCTTGAAAGTATCTAGAGTACTGGCCTCCACTACCCTCTGATGCAGAGAATTCCACAGACTCACAACTCTCTGT
This sequence comes from Malacoraja senta, assembly GCA_038087875.1. Lineage (NCBI taxonomy): Eukaryota > Metazoa > Chordata > Chondrichthyes > Rajiformes > Rajidae > Malacoraja > Malacoraja senta. Next base: position 10,246,544 of record CM075986.1, read on the forward strand.
GTGAAAAAGTGTTTCTTCATCTCCGTTCTAAATGGCTTACTCCTTATTCTTAAACTGTGGCCCCTGGTTCTGGACTCCCCCAAAATCGGGGACATGTTTCCTGCCTCTAGCGTGTCAATAGACAATAGACAATAGGTGCAGGAGTAGGCCATTTGGCCCTTCGAGCCAGCATCGCCATTCAATGTGATCATGGCTGATCATCTCCAATCAGTACCCCATTCCTGCCTCCCCATAACCCCTGACTCCGCTATTTTTAAGAGCCCTATCTAGATCCCTCTTGAAAGCATCCAGAGAACCTGCCTCCACCGCCCTCTGAGGCAGAGAATTCCACAGACTCACCACTCTCTGTGAGAAAAAGTGTTTCCTCGTCTCCGTTCTAAATGGCTTACTCCTTATTATTAAACTGCGGCCCCTGGTTCTGGACTCCCACAACATCGGGAACATGTTTCCTGCTTCTAGTGCGTCCAAGTCCTTAACAATCTTATATGTTCAATGATATTCCCTCTCATCCTTCTAAACTCCAGAGTGTACAAGCCCAGCTGCTTCTTTCTCTCAGCATATGACAGTCCCGCCATCCCGGGAATTGACCTTGTAAACCTACGCTGCACTCCCTCAATAGCAAGAATGTCCTTCCTCAAATTAGGAGACCAATACTCTAGGTGTGGTCTCACTAGTGCTCTGTACAACTGCAGAAGGACCTCTTTGCTCCTATATTTGATTCCTCTTGTTATAAATTCTTGGCTAACTTACCTTTGTACCTCATCTTTTCTCCCTGTATTGCCCTTTTAGTTATCTTCTGTTGCTCTTTAAAAGTTACCCAATCCTCTGGCTTCCCACTCATCTTTGCTATGTTATACTTCTCTTTTATTTTTGTACTGTCCTTAACTTCCCTTGTCAGCCACAGTTTCCTCTTACTCCCCTTAGAATCTTTCTTCCTCTTTGAAATGAACTGATCCTGCATCTTCTGTATTATTCCCAGAAATACCTGCCATTGTTCTTCCATTGTCATCCCTGCTAGGGTATCTTTCCCGTCAACTTTGGCCAGCTCCTCCCTCATGGCTCCATAATCCCCTTTGTTCAACTGTAATACTGACACATCCGATTTTCCCCTCTCCCTATCAAATTGTAGATTAAAACTTATGGTCATATTATGGTCACTACCTCCTAATGGCTCCTTTACCTCGAGTTTCCTTATCAAATCTGGTTCATTACACAACACTAAAACCAGAATTGCCTTCTCCCTGGTAGGCTCCAGTACCTATCTAGGAGGCACTCCACAAACTCCCATTCTTGAGATCCAGTGCCAACCTGATTTTCCCAGTCTACCTGCATGTTGAAATCTCCCATAACAACCGTAGCATTACCTTTGCGACATGCCAATTTAAACTCTTGATTCAACATGCACCCTATTTCCAGGCTACTGTTTGGGGGCCTGTAGATGACTCTCATTCAGTTCTATCCATACTGACTCTACATCTCCTGATTCTATGTCCCCCATCGCAAGGGACTGAATTTCATTCCTCATCAACTGTTGGCATATTATATTATTTTGTCTAGATATATCGCAGTGTTATTCTGGACACTTGGGGGTGGTCATTAGATGCACAGGGTGATGTATATATTGGCATAATGACAGGAAGTGACAGACACAGGGAGAGGTGAGCATACAGTTTTCACCAGACTAAGTGGAACCAGACGGGTTGGAACAGCCCAGCTACAACTTGTATGCAGATTAGTCAAGTCAAGTCAAGTGAGTTTATTGTCATGTGTCCCTGGTAGGACAATGAAATTCTTGCTTTGCTTGAGCACAACAGAACATAGTAGGCATTTACTACAAGGCATTCTATAAATATATACACAATGGTCAATATACTGATAAAGTGCAAATAACAGTATTGGCTAGTAAAGTTCAGTGTTATGTCCGAGCCAGGTTTAATAGCCTGATGGCTGTGGGGAAGTAGCTGTTCCTGAACCTGGTCGTTGCAGTCTTCAGGCTCCTGTACCTTCTACCTGAAGGTAGTAGGGAGATGAGTGTGTGGCTAGGATGGTGTGGGTCCTTGATGATGCTGCCAGCCTTTTTGAGGCAGCGACTGTGGTAGATCCCCTCGATGGAAGGGAGGTCAGAGCCGATGATGGACTGGGCAGTGTTTACTACTTTTTGTAGTCTTTTCCTCTCCAGGGCACTCAAGTTGCCGAACCAAGCCACGATGCAACCGGTCAGCATGCTCTCTACTGTGCACCTGTAGAAGTTAGAGAGAGTCCTCCTTGACAAACCGACTCTCCGTAATCTTCTCAGGAAGTAGAGGCGCTGATGTGCTTTCTTAATAATGGCATCATTGTTCTCGGACCAGGAAAGATCTTCAGAGATGTGCACGCCCAGGAATTTGAAGCTCTTGACCCTTTCAACCATCGACCCGTTGATATAAACGGGTCTGTGGGTCCCCATCCTACTCCTTCCAAAGTCCACAATCAGTTCCTTGGTTTTGCTGGTGTTGAGGGCCAGGTTGTTGTGCTGGCACCATATGGACAGTTGCTCGATCTCTCTTCTATACTCTGACTCATCCCCATCAGTGATACGTCCCACAACAGTGGTGTCATCAGCGAACTTGATGATGGAGTTCGCACTATGTCTGGCTACGCAGTCATGAGTACAGCAGGGGACTGAGCACGCAACCTTGAGGTGCTCCCGTGCTAATTGTTATAGAGTCTGACACATTTCCACCAATACGAACAGACTGTGGTTTGAGTGTGAGGAAGTCGAGGATCCAATTGCAGAGGGATGCACAGAGACCCAGTTCTGCAAGTTTGGTAACCAGCTTGGAGGGGATGATTGTGTTAAATGCCGAGCTGTAATCGATGAATAACAGCCTAACATATGAGTTTTTGTTGTCCAAGTGGTCCAGAGCGGAGTGGAGGGCCAGCGAGATCGCATCCACCGTTGATCTGTTGTGGCGGTAAGCGAACTGCAGTGGGTCCAGGTTTTTGTCGAGGTAGGAGTTGATCTGCGTCATGATCAACCTCTCAAAGCACTTCATCACCACAGGCGTTAGTGCCACAGGTCGATAGTCATTGAGGCACGTCACCTTACTCTTCTTGGGCACTGGTATAATTGATGCCCTTTTGAAGCAGGTGGGGACCTCAGACCTCAGAAGTGAGAGGTTGAAAATGTCCGTAAAAACTCCAGCCAGTTGGTCCGCACAGGTTTTTAGAACGCGACCAGGTATACCATCAGGTCCAGGCGCTTTTCGAGGGTTCACCCCTTTGAAGGATTTCCTGACGTCGGCCTCTGTGACTGAGACTGAAATACCATCACAGCGAATGGGGGCTCGGCAAGGCACATCGGTGTTCTCCCTATCAAAGCGTGCGTAAAACGCTTGTACGGCCTTAAGGAAGGCCTTGTACGTTCATCACTTTGTATGTACAACTACTTCAATAAACCACCAATTAAACTGGAAATTACGACTGGAGGATCTGTTCTATTAGGTCTGCGTGAGATCACTCCTACTTCCTGTGTAGTAATGGCAACTGGAAAAGAGGAAATTGGAAAAGTTAGAAATTGCCATTACAGCCCTCCTGATTAATTCTATCTTGCATTCCCTCCTTTTGATAACTATCTGCACGATCTACGATATCAGCCACTTTAGTGTCATCTGCAAACTTACTGATCATGCCTTCTGGGTTCTTATCCAAATCATCGATATAAATCACGTATAAAACAGCAATAGGCCCTGCACCAACCTCTGAGGCACACAACTAGTCATAGGCCTCTAGTCTGGAAAACAACCGTCTACCATCACTCTCTGCATACTTCCATGAAACCAGTTCTCTAATTAATTTTAATTAAATTTAGATTAGACAGCTAGTTAAGAGTCAAAAGAGTCAAGAGTGTCTTACTTAAATAAGTTCTGAAACAGAACAATAAAATTTCATACTTGCAGCAGCACAACAGATATGTAAACAAATATATAAATGCTAGTTTTGGTGATGGTTACCACAAACCGACTGTATCGTCATGAAATTCTTCCCCTCTGTTATCATGCTTCTGAACGGTCCATCCACAAACTAGGGTACTGTCCGATTCCCCCTCTACCTCATGGTGGACATTGGACTTTGTCTCTGGAACTGTTGAACTAAGATGCTGAGAACGACAGTATATACTACACTCTGTATCTTTCCTGCTTGCTACTTCCTCAAGTCTGAAGAGGGGTTCCGGACTGAAACATCATCTATTCTTTTCTCCAGAGATACTACCTGACCCCCTGAGTTTCTCCAGCGTTTTGTGTCGATCTTCCAAATAGAATGTTCTCACTTAACCCAGATCTCCCCCGTTTTGTTTTCATTGAAGTGAGTATTTGACCTGACCTTGGCAGGATCTGAAATAAAAGCAACATCAAATCTCCATTTCAAACCAACCCTGCACCTGTAATCACACCATTTTATGTTAAATGAAAAATGTGTCCATACCCGGTAAACCTTTACTCCTGACATTACTTCCATTGTGGAAGGTCTGACTAATCATCATAGGCATTGATCACCATATAAATGGAGCATTCTTCACTACTCCTCCACATTCTCTCCATCATCTGCCCATTACAGAGCAGACAGGTTCCAAAGAAACCCAAGACTTCTCACCATGAATGATATCAATGGTAAGGGCGTGCTTTTGTTAACTAACAACGCCAAATTATTAACAATCCGTTTTTCGAGTAATTTCTTTTAGCGTGGATGTAATAATTCATTTGAGATGGTTGAATATACAACACGTAGAAGGAGATGAAGTTAGTTCAACGAAGTTAGGAGCAGGGTCGTTGGGAGGAGAGATGTTAAAGAAAATATTTGGTGCTTGAACCTCGATTACAACAGTTAGTTAACTGCAGATGGACACAAAAATGCTGGAGTAACTCGGTGGGTCAGGCAGCATCTCTGGAGAGAAGGAATAGGCGACCTTTCGGGTAGAGACCCTTCTTCAGTCTGTCCATTCCTTCTCTCCAGAGATGCTGCCACCAATCCCGCTGCGTTACTCCAGAAATTCGTGTCTATCTTCGGTTTAAACCAGCATCTGCAGTTCCATACACACACACACACACACACACACAGTTAGTTTAACTGCCTCGTTCCTCTTTCCAGCTAGATTGATGGTGTTGTGGATATTGACGGGGACTGCTTGGGGCGCTCCAACATTGCCCTTGGAGATATCTGGTGATCAGTTGACGCCGGAATTCCGGGAAGTTGCGGTCAGGAACACGAACTTTGTTCTCTATATCCGTCAAGGCATCATGGAACTAATGGAGCTCTATGTGAGTATAGGACTGACCCAACTGCAACACTTTCAACGCGCGGTTCGTTCCGGATGATAAATGCGTATAAATAACGGGGAATCAAATGCAATGCAGCAAAATTACATTAGATTTTGTACAGAGGATAAAATTGAACCGCCTGTCGGGCAATTTGCTAGAAACGCCGTAAATATTAGTTAGCAATCGACTTGAAACGCGCTCTCTACAAGTTGTGCATAATAAAGGAACTGCAAATTTCTTTTCTGCAGAGATGCTGGTTGCCCAGCTGAGTTACTCCAGCATTTTGTGCCTGTCTGAAGAACTGTAAATGCTATTTTAAACCGAAGATAGACACAAAATTCTGGAGTAACTCAGCGGGACAGGCAGCGTCTCTGGAGAGTGACGTTTCGGTCGAAATTTCTCTAACTTCAAGTAACCCTTGCTTTCCGTCTCTCTCCACCCCCCCCCCCCTTCCCAGTTCTCCGACCAGTCGGACTGTCTCTGAGTACATTTTATCTCTGTTTGCTTTGTTGTTACCTTCTCCCAGCTAACAACGACTTATTCTACAATTTCCTTGATCTCAATTCCCTTTGTACCTTTTTCACACCTCATACTTCCTTATCTATGTATCTCCCTCGCCCCCTGGCATATGTCTGAAGAAGGGTCTCGATCCGAAACGTCACCCATTCCTTCTCTCCAGAGATGCTGCCTGTCCCGCTGAGTTACTCCAGTATTTTGTGTCTATATCCATTTCAATATTTAACATTTTATTTTTATATCTTATCTTAAAACAACTTGTTTTTAACACTGCCGTTTCCTATGGACTGTCTAGCTGGAGAGATAGAAAGGGAGGGTATGAGAATTGGTTAGCGGATCTAGAAGAGCGAATGACTATGTTTTAGTGTTAGGTACACAAAAATGCTGGAGAAACTCAGCGGGTGCAGCAGCATCTATGGAGCGAAGGAAATAGGCAACGTTTCGGGCCGAACCCCTTCTTCAGACTGATAGGGGGTGGGGAGAAGAAAGGAAAAAAGGGAAAAGGCGGAGGAGGAGCCTGAGGGCTGGGGGAGGGGAGGAGAGAACCAGAGGGCTGATGAAGGGGAGGGGACAGCAAGGGCTAGCAGGATTGGGAGAATTCTTATATGTTTTAGTGTTACTGTTTGCTGGTAGTGGTGACGTTACCTGATCCTGGCTGCCAATGTTTCATGCAGCGCCAGTGCCGTTCGGTTACAATCCCTTCATGTTACCCATTCCTTCTCTCCACAGAAGTTGCCTGAGCCGCTTGAGTTACTCCAGCGTTAAAGTTTTGCGGGTCTGGGGCAGATTGCAGCGATTGGGAAGGGGTGGGACTTTCAAGAAGGGTAGCGTCTAGCGGTTGCTTATTAGTTAGCAGGCAGCGAGTGGAGAGAGAGAACTGGTCGGCGGCAGAACGCTGTCGGATACCCGCCACTGCAGTCTCTGCCCTGCTAAAGTCCAGCTCATCCGAGACACTACGGATCAATGTTCCCTCTCTCTTGTCGATACTGGTAACTGAGCGTAGCTGATAACATGTGTAGGAAGGGACTGCGGATGCAGGTTTAACCCGAAGATAGACACGAAAAGTTCCAGACCCGCAACCCTTTAACGCTGGAGCAGCTCAAGCGGCTCAGGCAGTAACTGTAGAGGGAGATACACAAAGAACTGGAGTAACTCAGCGGCTCAGGCAGCACCTCTGGAGAAAAGCAATAGGTGATGCTTCGGGTCGAGACCATCCTTCAGTGTGAAGAAATGGACAGAGAAACGGACAGCCCCATGTTCCCGACCCGAAATGTTGCTAATTGAGGGATTGGACAGGCTAGATGCAGGAAGATTGTTCCCGATGTTGGGGAAGTCCAGAACAAGGGGTCACAGTTTAAGGATAAGGGGGAAGTCTTTTAGGACCGAGATGAGAAAAAACATTCACACAGAGAGTGGTGAATCTGTGGAATTCGCTGCCACAGAAAGTAGTTGAGGCCAGTTCATTGGCTATATTTAAGAGGGAGTTAGATGTGGCCCTTGTGGCTAAAGGGATCAGGGGGTATGGAGAGAAGGCAGGTACAGGATACTGAGTTGGATGATCAGCCATGATCATATTGAATGGCGGTGCAGGCTCGAAGGGCCGAATGGCCTACTCCTGCACCTATTTTCTATGTTTCTATGTTTCTAATCCAGTCCCTCCACAGATACTTTAGTTTAGTGTAGTTTAGTTATTGTCACATGCACCAAGGTAGAGTGAAAATCTTTTGTCTGCGTGTGACCCAGTCAAATAGACTGCATGAATACATGCATAGGGGTACAACATTCAGTGTAAGATGTGACATTCAAGTTTAGTTTAGTTTAGAGATACAGTGTGGAAACAGGTTATTTGACCCACCGAGTCCGCACCGACCAGCGATCCCCGCACATTAACACTGTCCTACACACACTAAGGACAATTTACAATTCTACCAAGCCAATTACGTCTTTGGAATTTCCTCCCACACTTGTGATAAGGGTATGGATACATTGATATAATCCAAGTTTGAGAGAACATGTGTTTTTCCCAAGTGGTATCACCTCCATCTTGAATAAGACAGTTTTGAGTCCCATCATGTCCATAGAAGGTGACCAGAGATTTGGGCATCGTTTAATTTAGAGATACAGCATGAAAACAGCTCCTTCGGCTCACCAAGTCCACACTGACCACAGATCACTTCACAGAGTCATACAGCATGGACACAAGCCCTTCAGCACAACTTGGCCACGCCAACTAACCTGCCCCATCTACACTAGTCCCACCTGCCTGCGTTTAGCCCATATCCCTCCAAACCTGTCCTATCCATGTACCTGTTCGTATGTTTCATAAACGTTGTGATAGTACCTGCCCCAACTAACTCCTTTGACAGCTCGTTCCATATACCTACCACCATTTGTGAAACAAAGTTGTCCCTCTGGTTCCTATTACCTCTTTCTCCCCTCACCTTAAACCTATGTCCTCTTGTTCTTGATTCCTGTTCACACCAGTTCTATGTTAGCCCATTTTCTCATCCACGTCCCACTCATTCGAGGCAATTTTACAGAGGCCGAGTAACCTACAAAGCTGCACGTCTTTGGGATGTGGGAGGAGACCGGGGCACCCGGAGGAAACTGAGAGAGGAATTTACAGATGGCGGCATTTGTGCGTATCCACAGCACTTCTCCTTGCAAATGGTGGAAGTCGCAGGTTTGGGACCTCACCTACTTAAGATACTTATCCCTTCTTTCCATCCCAGTTATCAGAACATCCATTGCTGGTTGAAAATGAGCTATCTAATCTGGAACGTTCCCTGAACATTTCATCGATTTTTACCAGGAGCTGTTACCCGACAAACTTCCAGATTGTGAGTGATATTTTGTCTTCTATTTGTCCAAGCTGTAGTTGCAGTTCACTTTCAGTTTAGTTTACTATTAGTCACGTGTACCGAGCTAGAGTGAAAAGCTGTTGTTGCGTGTAGACCAGTCAGCGGAAAGACAACACGTGATTACAACGAGCCATTTACAGTGTATAGATAGATACACGATAAGAGAATAACGTTTAGTGCAAGGTAAAGCCAGTAAAGTCTGATCAAAGATAGACCAAGAGTCACCGATCAACATGTCTAGATTCAATGGTTCCTTTATTATCACTTGTACCAATGTGCAGTGAAATTCTTTTTTTACATACAGATTAGTAAGTTTATTGCCATATGTACAAAAAGTACAACATGCTTAGAAACAGCCCATTCAGTCTATGTGCAAGGTCACCAGGTGGCTGGAGCAAGTAGACAAAGTAGGCTGAATGTTTTTTTTTAACTGAGCTCAAAATATCTGGGGCTCTAAATACTTTCTAATATATATGTATATTAGAGCCCCATATATATATATATATATATATATATATATATATATATATATATATATATATATAGATATATATATAGATATATATATAGATATATATATAGATATATATATAGATATATATATAGATATATATTAGAAAGTATTTAGAGCCCCAGATATTTTGAGCACAGTTAATAAAAAACATTCAGCCTACTTTGTCTACTTGCTCCAGCCACCTGGCGACCTTGCACGTGATAATAAAGGAACCATTGAATCTAGACATGTTGATCGGTGACTCTTGGTCTCTGATCTCTGAAACATATATCTCTGAAACATATATATATATATATATATATATGTTTCAGTTTAGTTTATTGTCACATGTACCGAAGTACAGTGAAAAGCTTTTGTTGCATGGTATATGGTCACACACTCACCTGGAGAGGTTGATACTGAAGAAGAACTTCCTGATTAGTACAGGTGTCAGGGATTATGGGGAAAAGGCAGGAGAATGGGATTGGGAGGGAAAGATAGATCAGCCATGATCAGCCAAAAATAGTTTCCTACCCTCATTGGCATTAATGCTGATTTTTGCTTTCAGAAAACCTGCCTGATTCACTTGACAAATATGCTACGACGGTCTGACATGTACTAACATCAGATGTTGTGGAGAGGAATTTTCAGACACATCCTCTGAGATTAGAAAACATACGACTTAATGTGAAGGGCCTCGTATCAAATGTTGAGGACCTTGTGAGTACCATGCAGAGTGTCGTGTGTACAAACCACTAGAATTTCTCCATAAAACCTATCTCAGAATGGGATCCAGGCTTTGTGCCATGATCTTGAACATCACCATTTACAGTAAAAAAGACATAGAGTCATACAGTGTGGAAACAGGCCCTTCGCCCCAACTTGCCCATCTGCTGTGTTTGGCCCAGATCCCTCTAAACCTGTCCTATCCATGTACCTGTCTCAATCTTTCTTCAACATTGCGATTGCACCTGCATCAACTACCTCCTCCGGCAGCTCGTTCCATACACCCACCCCATGTGTGAAAAAGTTACCCCTCGGGTTCCTTTCCCCTCACCTTTCTGAGTGTACAGAATGCGGATGCATGGAGCTGGGTCCTCTAGAGGATGCACAACACAAGGTCTGGTGATGCACAATTATCTCTTCACGGGATATCTGAAGCCTGTCCTGAAATCTTTAAAGGAACCTGCCTGACCATATCCTGGCCTGTGCTGACTTCCTCACCCCTGCATGCTATTCTCCGTCAGGTCACTCATAAAATCCCCACCCCAACTCTCATCCCAATGTAAGTCAAACTCACTCACCCATCCACCCGCTCACAAATCTAACCCCCGACATGTTCCTACTACCCCGACCAGTTCCACTGTTCACATCCTGGTATCCCTCTGGTTAGCTCACCTTCCCCAGCCAACAATGGGCCATTATGGACTCCATCCTTCCTGAGGTCATCTGTTGCTGGCCCTGATTTATTCTGGCCTTTTCTCGCCTCCTGTTTAACACCCCTTCACCTCTGCTTTCAGCTTGTGAGATGTATCGTGAGTGCTCACAATCACGATGGCAGAGACAATCGTGGAAACAAGAAATTCCTTTATTTACGAGTCTGCAGTCTCTCCAAAGTCTGTGTCTCTCCAAACTTTACTTGTTCATAAATAGACTTGTATATCATAATTAACTGTTTCATATACTTTTTTAATTCTATCTTTAACTGTTCCAAACTCGGTCTCTTGTAGGGACCTCTCCGTTGTGCCACCTGCTCGGTTAGTTTGCATGCAACATCTCTTCAGTGCCAATGGCAGGGCATCGATCCAATTCAACTTTGTAATTAAACAAATCTTATTTATATTAACCTTCAACGTTCCATTTATTCTTTCCACCATGCCTGCGACTGCAGGTGTTACATACCCAAATGTGTATTTTACTCTAAGGGTCTCTATCGCCAACTTGGCTACTCCCTAAATGAAAACAATCCGTTGTCAAAGCTGATTTCTGTAGGTCTACCAAACCTCTTAATTACCTTATTCATCATAAATGACACTACAGGGCTTATACCTAACAACAGCTTATCATCTTCCAGATGCTGTTCTTGCTGCTTCGTCTGCACTTTAATTTACCTTCTTATGTGCTTGACATGTACTGCTAGGTTTTGGTCTCTGTTTCACCATACAATTTCAACATATTTTCCAATCTAGTCTGAACTATATCCTGCCTTTTCCCAAGGTTATCATCCTCTGACTTGTGGAACAATACCAACAAATCCTCCTTTAAATCCTTTTCTCTCTTGGGGACCCCAGTCCTGTTAGGGCTTATATCCAGATTAATTTCACTCCTGATAGGACTTTTTGAGGAGACGTTCCCCAAAAACATTCATTATTGGCATGTAATTCTCTGGCCCTGCTTGGTTCCATCATAGGACTCACTTATTTCAGTCTTTTCAACCAGGTCCGTTGTTTATTGACAACAGCTCCTCCTGCTGGTTTGCAAGTCTTTTTCCTATCTTTGCGATATTTCTCGACCGCAGAGACCAACTGTTCGCTGAATCGGGGGTGGGAAATTAATGACAATCTCACCACCTCCTCCAATCTGCTTGACTTTAGGAAGAATGACATCCACCACAGTAGTTCATAATATAATGTTCATCAATCAACTCTCCACCTTTTCAGCTGGTTTTCCAGATAGGCTGCTGGATTATTTGCCTCTCCCAGTGGATCTCCCCTTTGTTCCTTGGGGTTCCTCTTAAGTGGGTAACATTGTCTGAGGGCCTGCCATACCCTCTGCCTGACTGTGTCAAACAGTATGCCATTGCTTGTTACATTGTTCGCATCAGTTTATACCATCCATCTTCAGTAGTTCTGTCATTTTAGTGGTTCCTATCACTTTTACCAACAGTGCCTTCAAATCTTCCATGGTCAATAATCGTCCCACGTTCTCCTCCTCCAAAGCCCTAATCCATTTCCTCCCCCATCAGGGATATAGGGTGAGGTATTTTTTTAGCCCTGTCAGTTTATGGGTGCCCCCAAGGGATAATCTGTGTCTGTCCTTCTCTTTTCTCTTTAAAGCAGTCTCATCACTTTATCCCTATGCTTCCCACTTTAATCCTTTCTGGTATGCCTTCTTTCTTATTCTAAACTCAATTTCTTGCTTCTCAAATATTCTAGCCTCCTTGCAAATTCATTCACCTTTCTTTTTAAATCTTCCACTGACTCCTCCTGCTTTATTACTTTCACGCCTGTCATTTTCTACTTCTGTTATCTCCTAACTGCCTCTCTCTCCTTTCTTTCTAAACTTGAATGTTTACCAATTAACTTATTTCCAATTATTTCAATCCATATTCACCACTATTTTAAATGTCCAATTCCTAGCACTAGTAACAATTTTCCAAATTATCTTTACTGACTAGAAATCTAAAAGAACATCAGAAAAACCAAAAGTTGATTTTACAACTTCCCCTTCTAGGTTACGAGGATACAAACAGTTAATCGTTATCTTACAGCTGTTCGTCGCCTTTCACCATGACCTAATTTATTTAAAGGAACATACACCTACCTACAGTGGACATTTTTGATTCTAATAAAACTTACTTACTTACTTACTTACTCTTACAATGTGGTCTACAAATACAATAAACAAAATAATTATCACATATATAAACTTCCTCTTTCATTCCAAACCGGTTTTTACACACAAATCACATTCGTTCCCTTCTTACTTCAAATAAATGCAACATCTTTTACATGCATTAAAATTTTAAAATTATCATTTATATAAATCTTATCTCCCTCCTCTTTTTTTTTTTTTACCCCCGGTGCTTCCTTCTCCCCAAGATTGCAACATTTGCCCCAACGGACTATTGGGCAGAATGTGAGGACCCTCTTCCCTCAGTCCCTTTATCTTAACACCGTGTTTCCTGCCTTGCCCGTACAGACCCCTGAATTCTTCAGGGCGGTAACCACAAGGTCTTATCCCAATCGCCCGAGAAATACTTAATAGTCAATGTTCTTACCCGGGTCCTGTGCACAGGAATTGCTCGATTGATCCCTTCCTTATTCCGGATACTAGCCCCCTCTTGTTTCCAGAGTCTCTTTGTCTGGATATTACTCGCTCAAACCGCTGACGGCAATCAAGGGGTCTGGGACCGCTGAACTCAGCGGGGTGCACCGTCCCTTCTTCCGTATACCGCCGCCAGCTGGCCGGAGTAGTGATCCCGAGACGAGCCCCCAAGCTTGTGAGATGTATCGTGAGTGCTCACAATGACGATGGCAGAGACAATCGTGGAAACAAGAAATTCCTTTATTTACGAGTCTGCAGCCCCCGGGTGTCTCTCCTTGACCGAGACACACCGAGACCAGGAAAGTCACTCTCTTTTATTCACACCATTTTGCAATGGTTACACCTTTAATTCCTCCCCTTCGGGCTCCTTCCAATCAGAGCACTGAGGTGCACAATCTAACCGGAACGCCCCGTAACGCCCCGCAACGCCCAGGGTACCTCCCAGATCATACATCGCATGTGCATTTAAATGAGACATCTTGTCATGATGGGCGTGTTTGCAATATTCATTTGTCTCATTACTCATGCGCACTATAGAGTTGTTCATGCCCTTTACCCCAGTTCTTGCCTGACTGTCGCTATCTCCTGTTTCTCATCCTTGAAATGTCACCAGTTGTTCTTACGGCTATTATCTAGTCGAGCGCTGTCGGGTGTTCGTGCTGAGAGCTCATCATCACCCTCCTGTGTGTCTACTCTCAGCTATTTCTCAGGGTCCTTAGTTTAAATCAACTTTACCTATTAACCCCTTTCTCACAAGTCTGACGAAGGGCCCCGACCTGCAACGTCACCTACACTATTTCTCCAGAGATGCTGCCTGACCTGCTGATTTACTCCAGAATTTTGTGTCTATCTTTGGTATAAACCAGCATCTGCAGTTCCTTGCTATCCCTACAACACTGCTAATTGTGACATCCAATATTCACATCCTGACTGCACCCTCCCTCCAACCACATTACCAGCACCATCCCTATCCAAGATATCTCTTCCCAATGTCCTAATTGTATGGACTCCATTGAGCATGTTAAGTGAGCAAGACCTTTTCAGTTATGTATGGTTTCCTTCATCAAATCGTTTTGGAACAGCAGGATCACAAGGGATGGCATGGAGGCGCAGAGGTAGTGTTGCTGCCTCACAGCGCCACAGACCCGGTTTCGATCCTGACTATGTGTGCTGTCTGTACGGAGTTTGTACGTTCTCCCCGTGACCTGCATGGGTTTTCTCCGGGATGTTGTCAGGATCGGCCTGGCCAAGAGTAGCCGTGGTGTCCTCCTCCGCTGCTCCACCGCTGTAGGCTGCGTGCGGTCCACGTGCTCGGCCTCTTGGAGCGGCGCCCGGTCCAGCCGAGCTCCAGGCTGCTGCAGGGCCTCCAGTGGCCCACTCCCCCGTCGAGGCCGTGCACTCCCTCCCGCAGCCGGCCCGCTCACCAGCGCTCCGTTGAAAATGGTTATTGTGTGTCATGTGGTTCTATAAAAATTGTAAATCATTGACCTAAATTCTTCTTTTTTTAAATAGTTACGTCTTTTAAACGTCAAGCCAGTGGCCGCAAGTATTGAACCAGCAAGACTGAACTTTGAGAATGACTTTATGGAAAGTGTGTTTGTGCAGTTTATACTGAAACAACTGAATTCATTGATGGAAATGTCATCCCATGTTTTCTATTATATTTCGACCAGACCATAAAAGTGCAGTTGATAGGCTTTATAAACCAGATGCCGGCTGGAGTACTGCATGCAGTTCTCTCACTGCCCTGTAGGGAAGAATATAAACACTGCTCAGGGTGCAGAGGAGGTACCTGGGGTTGACCGTGACAGCAATGAAGGGAGATGGAAGTAAACAATCATCCGTACCAATAAAGACCACAATTAATATTTCCAGAAAACACTAAGCAAAGGAAGTTCTATCACAGATATCAACAATTCCAAAATAAGTATGCATGTTTGTTTTTTAATATTATCCCTGAGTTTCAAAACTGTGCGCTATATAATAGCTCATCTGGACCCTTCTTCAATACTGTCAGTGACTTTGCTTCCACCGCTCACATGCTTTACATTCCAGGTGATCCACCCTCTGGGTGAAAAAAATGGTCTTGCTCAAATCCCCCCTAAATCTATTACCCCTTACCCCAATCTATGTTCTCTTGTCTTATTCACCTCTTGATATGGGGAAAATATTCTATCTGTACCCCCAGTAATTTTACACACCTCAGTCCTTGCTGAAACTACTCCTCTCCAGGGAAAACAGACCTAGCCTCTCCACCTCCCTTCATTACTGTAACGGTCCCATCCCAGGCACCTCCTCTGCACCTTCACCAGTGCTCGTATTCTCCCCTGCAGGGCGGTGAGAGAACTGCACGCAGTACTCCAGCTGGCATCTTTTTTATGTGAATCTTATTCAACAAGTTAGAGAATCACCTCCCTGCCCTTGTTTTCAGTGTCCCAACAGGTGAAGTTATCCCATCTTAATTATTTTAATGACATCTTAATTATGATGGCTGCCTTCAAGGGTTGGACTTGCACACCAAAGTCCCCTCCATTCCTTAAAATTCATGGATTCTGTCCCAGCCTCATTAGTTGTGGAAGAAAAATTAATATCCTTATTTATTTAATTGGAATTGAACAAGGTAATGAAAGGGTGTTTTGGACGTGACGATTGCAGCTCTCGCTTGACCAGGCACAGAAGAAGTTCGTGAGAATCAGCAAAGTAAGATGAGACGTGTTACCCCCCGTCTAGGAATGTGACAAACTGGTGCGCAGTTTACTGCTACCATCTCTCCATGATATCATGCAAGAAAGTCTCTTGAAGCAAACCTGTGAAGTCTGTAACTTTTCGTTTTTTCCTTTAATTTCCCTCTAAATTAATTTCTTCGACATCAGTACACACAAAATAACATTGATCACAACTCACCTCCTTGCCATACCTCAGCTAATTCACCCTCACAGAATTATTTAACAATTTATTTAAAATGTATTTAAAGTCATTATACATCATTTAAATTATTGGTCTTCATATATAGTGTTACACTGGCAGAATTTATGTTTAAATTTTGAAATAGTCCAAATAAAGTTCTTTTGCACAAAGAGTTGTAATGTGCCTGCAATGTACTGTCTGGGGAAATGGCGGAAACCGATACGATAGCAACATTTAAGAGGCATTACACAGACACATGAACACAGACAGGGAATGGAGGGATATAGATCATACACTGGCAATGAGCAGCAGGTCAGTAAGAGGATAGCGCTCCTGCCTTACAGCGCCAGAGACCCCGGTTCGATCCAAACTACAGGTGCTGTCTGTACGGAGTTTGTACGTTCTCCCCATGACCTGCGTGGGTTTTCTCCGAGAACTTCGGTTTCCTCCCACATTCCAAAGACGTACAGGTTTGTAGGTTAATTGATTTGATATAAATGTAAAATTGTCCCTTATGTGTGTGTAGGGTAGTTCAAGTGCGGGGATCGCTGATCGGTGCGGACTCGGTGGGCCAAAGGGCCTGTGTCTGTGCTGTATTTCAAAAACTTAACTAAAGGAGGGATTGAGGGCAAAGTAGGGGTTAGGCCAAAAAATTGTCATAGGAAAGACAGGCAAGGCCAAGGAGGGAGGTTGGGGGGCACTCGGCAGCTTGAGAGCTCATTGTGGATGGTGCACTGTGCGTGGCATTGTGACATCATCACTGGAAACTACTGGAAAAAGGTTCTGTGAGAATAGGTTTTTGACTTTTTTAAAACTTTAATCATCAATAACTTGTGAAATATAGGATGAAATGTTAAGTGAACCTGATTACAGCGTGGTCGGGAAATAGGCGAGTAAGAATATGTAAAAATGTAAACATTAGCTCGTAGCATTTTGAGGAAAATACAAAATGTACGCACACACACACAAACACACGCATACACGCATAAAAGATGAGACACTTAAAGGTATACCAGACCAAGTGCAGACCCTTTGGGTCTGCTCCCCCAATGCAATATTCCTTGTGTGGGGGAGGGGATGTGTGGGGGTGGGGGGGGTATGGGGGGGGGGGGAGTATGGGTGGGGGGGTGTGGTGCGAGGGGTGTGTGTGGGTGGGGGGATGTGGGGGTGTTGGGGTGGGTGGGGGAAGTGGGGTCTCTTGCTCCTTTCTGCTCCTTACTGCTTCTCGACGTCTCTTTGTGTTGTTCCTTGACCATCTTGCAACGGGGCCGATCCGACTTCAATTCAATTTTAGAGACCCCCAAACCAAGATCAAGCAGAGGCCCCTCAATTTAATAGACAGCTGGTCAGGCAGCATGTGTGCAGGGAATAGTCAGGTGATGTTTTGGGTCGGGATCCTTCGTCAGACTGATTGCAATAGCCGGGAGGGGGGGGGGGAGAGAAAGCTGGAGAAGAGATGGGGGGGGGGGGGAAACAAAGCCTGGCACGGTGAGATACAGGTGAGGGGGAGGGGGGCAGTTGATTGGCAAATGGACGGACAAAGGATGAAGAGGAAAACAAGTCAAAAGGTTGTCAGAGTAGAGAAGATGTGTGAAATGCTCGTATTCCCTCTAATTTCTCGACCCTAAACGTCACCCATTCCTTCTCTCCTGAGATGCTGCCTCACCCGCCGAGTCACTCCAGCATTTTGTGTCTACTTTCAATTTGAACCAGCATCTGCAGTTCTTACTTACACAAGGAATCAAGGGATATGGGGAGAAAGCAGGAACGGGTACTGATTTTAGGTGATCAGCCATGACTAGAATGGCTCGAAGGGCCGAATGGCCTACTCCTGCACCTATTGTTCTATGCTCTATGTATCATTGGCTCGGTTGCAGTAGGCAGCTTGGCAATAGTAGTCTTCATCCCAGTGACATGAGTCCCTCCCCGGGACCGCCAGTCATGCAGGCTGGGTCTCCCCACATCCTCCCCACTGGCACTTGCTTTAAAAAAGAAAGTAGATTCTGAATACGAAGGAAACTTCCAGCGTTTCTAAAGAGGTTTACGTTCCTTAAAGGAAAGATCAACCTCATCTGTCACCAGAGATTCCCATGTGTCTGAAGCAATATTTACTTAATCCACCCATCACTCCCTTGTTTCAACAGCCTCTTTCTTTCATTTCATTTGTACAATTCACAAAAAGAAGAACCAATCCAGTTTAGTGCTGCAATGTTGATGTTCCACCACGTTGGCGTAAGTCCCCAGTGAGATTAGTTTTGCTAGTTTCCTCCCCATTTGCATAATGGTATCCGTCATGTGAATTAATTCGTCAGGTTAATCCATGACGTTCAGTTTGCAATGCTGCAGCTTCCAAATTCTTGTCAATTTTCTCTGTTCCCTTTTTTCATGGGATGCGGAGATCCCTGGTAAATGGCAACATTTATTCTTGTTTTTGGCCTTCACTGCATGAGAAGTGAAGATGTAACTTTATTGTTGGGTGGGGAGTCACATATAAGTACGGTAACAATGGTAGATTTGCTTCTGCGAAGGGCATTAGTGAACCGATTGGATTTTACAACAATCTGCCACTTTCACAGTCATTGATACTGGATCTATGTTTTTTTCTTAATTCCACATTGATCATGTTGAACTTATTGTCATATGCAAAGAATGTTGAGGTACAGGTACAATTAAATCCTTGCTTGCAGCAGCATCACAGGCACATCATGGGCGGCACAGATACGAAACAACGCACAAAAACAAATCAAGTAAATAAAAATATAAATTGCAGAAAAGAAGGTCTCTAGTGTTCTGTTGTCGAGGTAGGAATATAGTTGTGCACATTGGTTCAAGAACCTGATAGTTGTAGAAAGGTTGCTGCTCCTGAACCTGGTGGGGTGGGACTTCAGGCTTCTGTGCCTCCAGCCCGAAGGTGGAGGTGAGAAAGGGCATGGCCCAGATGGTGGCAATCCTTGATGATAGATGGCATCTTCTTGAGGCAGCGCCTCATGTAGATGCTTTCGATGGAGGGGAGGACTATGCCCGTGATGGACCAGGCTGAGCCCACCACTCTCTGCAGCCTATCTAACAAACTTCTACACATGAACTTCACGAGTATCCGGACTGGTTGCTTTAGGGCCTGGTACAGCAATTCCAACGAGCAGCGACACAAGAGGCCATGCCCTTTCTCACC
>CM075986.1:10266036-10423766 GCA_038087875.1 Malacoraja senta
GCCACATCACACGAGGTCTCGATTTCTCCTCTAATGGTGCAGTGGGAAGGAAGGAATTGGAAAGTACAGTCAATATCAAATGAAATATTTTAATTTCTTTTCTCTGTTCATTAAACAGTGGAAATTACCGTGAGACCATTGAGTGTACAAGATGATTCAATATAGAATTTGCCTTGCCAGTCAAGCACGTACAATGTTATAGTAGTTAATACTACTACAGAATTAAACTAAACTAAACTAAATTAAAATTAATTTTAATTTGTAATAATTAGTAAAGGTTATATTTGACTGCCCCACAATATCGGAGTAACAGAATATTCCTCTTTGCACCCATCTCGAATGTAAAGCCTCTGTCATAGCCAGTTCATAATTGAAAAAGATATCCATCCTTCTACAAGGTAAGGATGATGTCAACAATCTGACATCAAGAAAATCAAGTCAGTTTGAAACGTTGGTGTTGTTAGTAACTGGGGAACCAATTTATTCTCCAGTTCGCTGTTGTAGCCTCTCAAGAGACATGATTGCAGGTCGACCGTGTTATTGTTCCATCTCTTAAATATCTACAGTACTTCTATGAAATATCTAGAAGCTTTTTAAAGCAGTCCTGCACATTCAAGATGTGTGGGGAGGAACTGCAGATGCTGGTTTAAACCGAAGACAGACACAAAAAGCTGGAGTAATGGGTCAGCTTCTCTGGAGAAAAGGAGGAAGTAACGTTTCGAGTCGAGACTCTTCTTCAGACTTTCTTCAATTCAGGAGTTGCGTTCCTTCCCTTTTCAACCAGGCTGTTACTCAACTAAAGATCCATAATTAAATGTAGAAACAAAGAACTGCAGATGCTGGTTTATACCAAAGATTGCCACAAAGTGCTAGAGTAACTCAGCGGGTTATTCTCAGATGCTGCCTGACCCGCCGACTTACTGCAGCACTCTGTGTCTAACTTCACAATTAAATATAACCTTGTTGTCGATCAATCGCGTCACAAGAAAACCGTAACTGGTTGAAGTCTTTTCCATTTCTAATCTTTTTCACTTGTCTGGAAAATACTCGGGTTTTCCAACAGGTTCATTTCCAGCTGGATCTTTCTCCAATAGAATTTTATTGTCCAATCTGGGACACATGACAATAAACTCTCTTGACTCTTGACTCATGAGAGTTGTTCAACATATTTAACATTCTCAGGCCTGAAATGCATTAAGTTCTAGTGGAAGCTATGAAATTATTAGGAAGCGTAGAAAACAACTGAAAATGCTCAATCTGTTTCATGAAGAAGACTGTTTCATTTTCAGTTTTGTCTCTCTGAACCCTGTGGAATATTGTGAGTCAAAAGTGGAAATCCAATCCCGCCCTATCTTCCTTTCCACTTCAATTTAAAAATAGGAAAAAGCACCAGTCATGAGTTAGATAGCCCCTTGAGTCTGATACATTGTTCAGCAAGAACATGGATGTGGTCATCTCGTTCTCATCTCGGGACTTTCCCATCTGATTCCCAGTAATTTTGATTCCTCTATGGTTGAACTATTTGATTGTCTCAGTCTCGTTAACATTCAGCCTCCGCTGGGCTCTGCTGAGATAAGAGAACTTCAGGGATTCCAGACCATCTGAGAGCAAAGATTCCTCATCATCTCGACATTCAATGAGACTATGCCCTTTGCTCTAGATTCTCGCAAGAGGGAGATCATTTCCTCTGCATGTCTTGGTTGAAAATTACACCATTGCCAATTACTCATCAGTCGAATGAGCCAAAGCATCATAGGATTTGAGTTCCCAGTGGTTTTACGAGGATGTTGCCAGGCCTAGAGGGTGTGAGCTATATGGAGTTGATTAGGCTGGGTCTCTATTCTATGACTCTACGGTGATCCTCAGCTGTAATGATGATGATGTAAGTGCCTAAAACTTGCCCAGTGTGTGAAAGTAAGATACATACAATTTAGAACACAGAACATAATTTAACTTAGATTTAGGATAGAGATATTCAACACAGAGGGTACAGTGGCATAGTAGTTAAGCTACTGCATCAGTATACAGAGTCCTGGTCTACTAACATGACGATATGAGTTCAATTCCTACTAAAGAGCTTATGTTTAACTAACTAAAAAAGTTGGGACGGCACGGAGGAACAGAGGTAATGTTGCTGTCTTACAGCGCCAGAGACCCGGGTTCGATCCTGACTACGGGCGCTGTCTATACGGAGTTTGTACGTTCTCTCCATGACCTGCGTTTGTTTTCTCCGGGATCTCTGGTTTTCTCCCACACTCCAAAGACGTATATGTTTGTAGGTTAAATTCGCTTGGTATCATTGTAAATTGGCCCCAGTGTGTGTAGGATAGCGCTAGTGTGCGGGGATCGCTGGTCAGCTGGACTTGGTGGGCAGAAGGGGCCTGTTTCCGTGCTGCATCTCTAAACTAAACTGAACATCATTTGATTGAAGACTACCCAAAGGTTAAAATGTGACTATCGATGGCTAATAAAGACATACAAATATAAAAAATTAAAAGCAGTAGACCATTTGGCTCCTCAAGCACGCTCTGTCATTTGTGGACACAAAATGCTGGAGTAATCTATCATTTAATGAGAGATGATCTCACTGTAATCTCAAAATCCGTCTATCCCACTGACATTTGACCGCCTTGCTCATCTGCCCACTTCTGCTTTTAAATCATTTAGTTTCCAGTGCCTTTGAGATATGAATACCAGAGAACTGACATCTAATAATTCCCTGACCTCTGTCTTAAATGAATGACTAAATGTAGAAACAAAGAACTGCAGATGCTGGTTTATACCAAAGATAGACACCAAGTGCTATAGTAACTCAGGGGGTCAGGCAGCATGTCTGGAGAAAAAGAATGGGTGATGTTTCGGGTCAGGACCCTTCTTCAGACTGCTGTTGAAGTCTGGTCTGAAGAGGAGTCGCGACGCGAAACATCACCTATCCATGTCCTCCAGAGATGCTGCCTGACCCGCTGAGTTACTCCAGCACAAAGTGTCTATCTTTACACAAATTAATCCCTAGTTCTGGACTCTATCACAGAGGAAAACATCCAGTTTGTCAAAATCCATCAGGATCTCAAGATGTTTCCATCAAAATCTCTCTCGTTTCTAAACGTTTCTAATGGGCAAGTTGTGCTAATGGGGAAAGGATGGACAAGCTGGGCTATCACCCTTTAAAACTTATCAACATCACCCTTTCCTCATAAAACAACATGTCCAAGCCAAGTATCAGTGATAATAAAACATCTTTGAATTGTTTCTAATGCTTTAATCTTCTTTAAATAAAGACCAATATCGTGTGCGGACAGGACGTCGAAGGACGAGAAGCCGAAGCCATAATGCCGAACCTACATCACGCCGATAAGCCAAAAATACTTAACGGACACGACACCGAAAAGAAACAAAGTCAAATGGACACGACGCCGAAAAGCCGCCGAACGGACATGACGTCTCTAGGGACGGGATTGGTCTGACACCTTGTCAGTCATCGACAAAGATTACCGATTGGTCCAGCGATTGGATCCATCACATCACAGCCCGGGGGGGGGGGGGGGGGGGAAGGGGGACGGGAGGGGAGCTTCAGCTTGCATTTGTAAAATGGTGGCAGTGACTCCAAGCTGCTGGGATTGCCACAGAGGCTTTTCCATGTCATGTTCGTTCCTCTTCAGATTTTAAGCCAAAAAATAAGTGAGTAAAAAAAAGATTAAGATTTTTTTCCAGCTTTTTGATGTCATGTCCGTTTGGCGTCTTGTCCGTTCGGCGTCGTGTCCGAGTTCGATCCTGACTACGGGTGCTGTCCGTACGGAGTTTGCGCGTTCTCCCCGTGACTGCCTGGGCTTTGTCCAGATGCTCCAGTTTCCTCCCTCACTTTAAAGACACATAGGTTTGCAGGTTAATTGCCTTTGATCAAAAAGTGTAAATTGTACCCAATGTGTAGGATAGTGTTAGTGTATGCTGGTCGGCATGCCCAAGGGCCTATTTCCGCGCTGTATCTATAAAGTCTAAATCTGAAGTCAAAAGTATAATATCTTAATACACGTAATAAGTTTTGTAAGTTGTAAAACAAAACTATTGTGTGACTAAAGAATTCATAATTATTGTTTTGATCTAGTGAATATTTGAGTTGTTTGACATAATTATCAATTATTAACTATCATTAGGCAAAGTCATGGTGTTCTATCATTTGCTACATTTAATTAGCAAATCATGCACTAATTTTCCCAGATCCATTTGCACTTCAGTTTAGTTTAGAGATACAGTGCGGAAACAGGCCTTTCTGCCCATCGAGTCTGCACCGACCAGCGATACCCGCACATTAACACTATCCTACACTAGGGATTTTTTAAAAAACATTTATACCAAGCCAATTAACTACAAACCTGTACATCTCTGGAGTGAGGGAAGGAACCAAATTTCTTGGAGAAAGCCCACGCAGGTCACGGGAAGAACGTACAAAATCCGTACAGACAAGCGCCCAAAGCCTGGACCGAACCCGGGTCTCTCGCGCTATAAGGCAGCAACTCTACCACTAAGCCACCATGCTGCCATCTTAGTAAAGTGTTTATCTTTTAATTTTTCATATTTTCCACATGCTCAGAGCGATTCTACTCAATCACCTATTGGTCAATTCATAGTTTTTAAATGCACAATAAACGAGAGATAATAACATGTTTATCCACAGCATGAATTTATTAAGGTTTAGGGTGGCACGGTGGCGCAGCGGTAGCGTTGTGCCTTACAGCGTTTGCAGCGTCGGAGACCCGGGTTCGATCCCGACTATGAGTGCTGTCTGTACGGTTTTCTCCGAGATCATCGGTTTCCCCCCACACTCCAAAGATGTACAGGTTTGTAGGGTTAATTGGCTTGGTATAAGTGTGAATTGTTCCTAGTGTGTGTAGGAAACTGTTAATGTGCGGGGATCGCTGGTCGGTGCGGATTCGGTGGGCCGAAGGGCCTGTTTCCGCTCTGTATCACTAAACTAAACTAAAATGTAGCCGATGTGAAGCTCCAAAGAGCTTAGTCAATTCACTGAAGGAAGGGTGCAGGGGAAACCAGCCAAACGTAGCTGAGGTCAGCAGGAAGTGGTGAAAGAATCTGTCACCCAACAGAAATCAACACAATGCCAACATTCAGTTAAAGCTGAAGAAGAAGAGTGGTATCAACTATTAGCCACGGTTCAGGATTTCTCCAATTTCTTTTGACACAGATATAGTCCCTTCGAAATAACGAAGTGAAACTCATAAATAATGAAGAAAGACACATAAAGCTGGAGTAACTTGAGGAAGTAACAAGGTGCTGACTTTCCCCAGAGTCTGAAGAAGGGTCTCGACCCGAAATGTCACCTACTCCTTTTCTCCAGAGACGCTGTCTGACCCGCTGAGTTACTCCAGCTTTTTGTGTCTAATTCCTATTCCGAGTTCCCAGTCTCCCTTCCGACTCACTAGAGTCCCGGTTCTCATAGGGGGACCGCGGGGGGGCTCGGGAGGCCCCGACCACGGGTGAACAACAAGGGGGGAGGACGACTGAAGGACGACTGAACTTTGGTGCCTTCCCTCCGCAGTGGGAAACTTTGATTCTGCTGTGTGAGGATGTTTGTGTTAAAGGCCATCTTTATTTTTATTTATTTATTTATTTATTTCAGACTCAAGGTCCAGACAAGGGACATTACATAAAAAATGCATTGCATATTAAAAAAAATATCATAAAGTACATATAAAATCTTAGTATATCACTTATAAAAGCATCATAAATTATATATTTAAAAAAAAACCACAATACATGAATTAAAATCCAGAATAAAAGAATGATCAATTTCCTACCACGAGACCAGTGTCTCCACAACTGGGATTCGTAGCGTGTAGTGCTAAACCTTATGTTTGACAAGGCCACAATAATTACATTTTTAGAGTCATTGATCCTGCAAATGAAAGAACGTGTGTTGTGATCTTTATTATTCGTATGGCTGTATGGTGACCCCCAAATTTCACTGTACCAATTGACCAGGATCTCATTCCAAACAGTCCCTCTCCACAAGCGTCCACAGTTCCTTCCCACTCATAGACAATGAGGCTGGGGTTGTGCCAAGGCGATGGATCCCCAGTGACTGAAGGGGATGATGGCACTGTTGTTGTTGATCAAAATCGCGAGATCACGAGTTAAGACGAGCCAATCTGCATCACATTGCATCAATCAAGGTCATAGTAAAAGGAGGAAATTGAGATCTTCCACCCAAAATTTTTGGTCATTCCACTTTCCAATTTGTGACGTCATCTCTTCATGAGATAGTGTTTGCTTGTTTTGAACACATGATGGGATGGAGTAACAAATTCACTTCCTGACACATGTACATGTGATGCCATTGTAAAGAATTTAAACAAATCCCAAGCACCTCGCGGCTTACAATGACTCAGGGTAGAAACTCCCAAGAAGAAAATCGTGTTGGTAAAAACTTTCCCACACTCACATTACACTTTAAATCACATTTTACCACATGGTTAATACCAGAGTAAGTAGTTCAGGCTGGCGCGAGGGAGAATATGATTCATTCTCATCGCTGGCTGTTATTCAGATGATTCCTTTTATAAAAGTGAAAGTCTGTCATACTGAGTTTGATCCTGGTCCCATGCTCATCGTTTAATACAATGAAATATAAAAGGATGTCAACTGTTCTTACAAAATTAAGTTCTGAACTGTGTTCACAATCTTTAAATTATGCACATTATATTGATGCGGATGTCTTAAGGAGTGCACTATAAAACTAAAACTAAATTGGGATTTTGCCTTGAACACATCCACTTTGATGTCTCATTTTCACACCTTACTCGTTCTTATCTCTGTGACCCTCCTCTGACAGTCTGAAGAAGGGTCTCGATCTGACACGTCAACCATTCCTTCTATCCAGAGATGCTGTCTTTCCCACTAAAGTTACTCCAGCATTTGTGTCTATCTTCGGTGTAAACCAACATCTGCAGTTCCTTCCTACACATTTTGACTCATGTCTTGGTCCTCCTCCTGTTGCCTTGAACCCAATTTGTATCCAATCGCAAACATGTCTAGCTTGTGCCCATATTTGGTTAGTGTGAGCCACTTGATTATTTAGATTGTTCCCGCCTTCCAGGACCAATTTCCTGCCATTTAGGTGTAGGACAGAACTGCAGATGCTGTTTTTTGCCGAAGATAGACACAGAATTAGGGAGCAATGGTAGAGTTGTTGCCTTACAATGCCAGAGACACGTTTGGATCCTGACCACGGGTGCTGTCTGTACGGAGTTTGTACATTCTCCGCGTGACCTGCGTGAGTTTTCACCGGGCGTTCCAGTTTACTCCCACATTCCAAAGACGTACAGGTTTGTTGGCTAATTGGCTTCGGTAAAATTGTAAATTGTCCCTAGTGTGTAAGATTGGGGATAACATGTACGGGATAACATGTCGACGTGGACTCAGTGGGCCGAAGGGCCTGTTTCCGTGCTGTATCTCTAAACTAGTCTAAATTAAATGCCAGGAGTAACACAGCAGGTCAGGCAACATTTCTGTGGAAAACAAATAGGTATATTCTGCCAGTAATGCCTCTTAACAAGCACTTTTTAGACACTTTTTATATGTTACTTCCCTTAATTTTAACACAACTTAATGAAATCTATTTTGCAACAAACCAACTGAAGCCCAGTCCATCTGTCCTTCTAATGTTCCTGCAACATCCTTGTACAATGTCACAGCTTATCTGAGTTTCACTATTAACGCGGTCCAATTTATCCAAAATAAATACAGCCGTCTCTCCAGAGACGCTGCCTGTCCCGCTGAGTTGCTCCAGCATTTTGTGTCAATTTGCCAGTAGCTGTTATTCATTCACCACAAGCTGTTAACCTCTGTAAACCGATGTCAGCCCACATCTCCTTGTGTACCAAGGGAGCCTCCTCTTCCCAATGCAGTCTTGTCAACAGAGTTGCGCATTTTGTGTCTGCGTCTAGTTTAGAGATACAGCGTGGAAAGAGGCCCTTCGGCCTACCGAGTCCGCGCCAACCAACGATCCCCACACATGAACACTATCCTACGCACACTAGGGACAATTTACAATTTTACCGAAGCCAATTCACATGCAAACCTGTACATCTTTGGACTGTGGGAAGAAACCGGTGCACCTGGAGAAACCCCACGCAGGTCACGGGGAGAACGTACAAACTCGGTACAGACAGCACCCATGGTCGGGATCGAACCCGGGTCTCTGACCCTGTAAGGCAGCAACTCTCCCGATGCGCCATCGCGCAGCCCCTACAGCTATGATAGTCTCCCTGATCATGCAACTCCTCCACCACTTTTACCTCCCTGAGCTGCCGGTCTTGCCTCTCCCAACCAGGTCTATTAAATGCAAACATCTTCATAGCTTCATCTATGCTGGTTGCACTAATCCAGACACCAGCTCCAGCTGCTTTAACAATCGTACTCCATGCATTGAAATAAACATACCAGCCATCAGCCAGACCATTTTCCTTGGCCTTGCCTGTCTTTCCTATGACAATTATTTGGCCTAACCCCTGCTTTGCCCTCAATCCCTCCTCTAGTTTAGATTTGGAAATACAGCACAGACACAGGATCTTCAGCCCACCGAGTCCGCACCGACCAGCGATCCCCGCACATTAACACTACCTCTACACACACAAGGGACAATTTTACATTTATACATTTATATCTTACGTCTTTGGAGTGCGGGAGGAAACTGAATGTCTCGGAGAAAACCCACGCAGGCCATGGGGAGAACGTACAAACTCCGTACAGACAGCACCTGTAGTTGGGATCGAACCCGGGTCTCTGGCGCTGTAAGGCAGTAGCTCTACCGCTGCGCCACCCATTTACTACGCCATCGTGCGGTTCTCTTACTGACCTGCTGCTCAATGCCAGTGTATGATCTATATCCCTCCATTCCCTGTGTGTTCATGTGTCTGTGTAATGCCTCTTAAATGTTGCTATCGTATTGGTTTTCGCCATTTCACCAGACAGTACATTGCAGGCACATTACAACTCTTTACGCAAAAGGACTTTATTTGGAATATTTCAAAATTTAAACATCAATTCTGTCAGTGTAACACTATATATAAATATCAATAATTTAAATGATGTATAATTACTTAAAAATAAATACCATTCAAATATGTTCTTTAAATATCCTAATATTTCTAGATTTCCAGTTCACTGTGCAGTCACATTGTTAAATAATACTGTGAGGGTGAATTAGCTGAGGAATGGCAAGGAGGTGAGTTGTGCTCAATGTTATTTTGTGTGTACTAATGAGGCCGGGACATACTCCATGAATGTCAAGGTCCTGGGGAATTTTAAGGAATTGGTGTGCAAGTCCAAGGACCCTTGAAGGCGGAAGTGCAGGTAGACATCATAATTACAATGGCACATGGGGTAACTTCACTTGTTGGGAATAAAAGAGCAGGGAGGCGAATCTCTAACTTTGTAAACCAGATGCCAGCTGGAATAGTGCGTGCAGTTCTGTCACCGCCCTGCAGGGAAGAATATGAGCACTGGTGAGGGTGCAGCGGAGGTGCCTGGGATGGGACCGTTACAGTAATGAAGGGAGGTGGAGAGGCTAGGTCTGTTTCCCCTGGAAAGGAGGAGGCTCAGCAAGGACTGAGGTATGTAAAATTACTGGGGGGTTACAGATAGAATCTTTTCCCCATCTCAAGAGGTGAATAAGACGGGAGAATTTAGATTGGGGTAAGGGGTAATAGATTTAGGGGGGGGAGGAGGAATTTTTTTCTCCCAGAGGGTGGAGCACTTGGAATGCAAAGCATGTGAGCGGTGGAAGCAAAGTCACTGACAGTATTGAAGAAGGGTCCAGATGAGCACAATTGGCCCTGTCAAAGAATGTAAGATAAGTGCTGGAAGATGGGGTTTATATGGATGGGTGCCAACTGGTCGGATGTACGTGGTGGTCCGAATGACCCCTTTCCGTATTGTAAGACTCCATAACTCCACAAGCTTTATACAGTAGGGGTCTCACTAAAGACATTGTTCCTACTTGGTAGCTTCACCATCAATGATGAGGCTCACAAACTGGATCAAAGTGCCTGCTTCCACATTAGCAAAAAGCTAAAGATCTCTTTATTTTTGAACAGAAGAATGCCAGTGACTATTTTGATAAATATTTGGACTTGAAAATGAATATTACAAATAAGCGTTGAGTGCCAGATTCAGGTGCAGCTAAATAGGAACAAATTCGAAGGAATGGGTGATGTTTTGGGGTCGAGACCCTCCTTCAGACTGAGAATCAGGGTAGAGCGTGGCACAGAGATATGGCAGGTTAAGGTGTGAAAACGAGACATCAAAGGGGACGATGCTCAAGGAAAATGTAGATGTAGAACAGATCACTGGGGGAAGGTGACAACAATGTATTCAATGTAAAAAATTTAATCAGGAGGATTAATCAAGACCGCAATTGGTATTTCCAGAAAACACTAAACAATTTCAAAATAAGTATGCATGTTTGTTTTTTTCCTTAAATATTATCCCTGAGTTTTAAAACTGTGCGCTATATAATAGCCTCACCTATCAACTGCACTTTTACATTTAGCTCGAAATATAATTGAAAACACGAGATGTGTTTTCCATCAATAGTTTCACTCTTCTCAGTAAAGAGTACACAAATACATTTTCCATAAAGTCAGTCTCAAAGTTCAGTCTTGGTGGTTCAATTCTTGTGGCCACTGGGTTGACGTCTAAAAGAAGTAACTATTAAAAAAAAAAGAATTGACGTCAATGGTTTACAATTTGTTATAGAACCACATGACACACAATAGCCATTTTCAACGGAGCGCTGGTGAGCGGACCGGCTGCGGGCGGGAGCGCACGGCCTCGACGGGGGAGTGGGCCGCTGGAGGCCCTGCAGCAGCCTGGGGCTCGGCTGGACCGGGCGCCGCTCCAAGAGGCCGAGCACGTGGACCGCACTCGGCCTACAGCGGTGGAGCAGCGGCGGAGGACACCACGGCTACACTTGGCCAGGCCGACCCTGCAACGTCGCCAGGACAACGGGCCTTCGTGGTCAGATCAAGATCCCAGCACTTACAACGACTGGGACTTGAATATGCGCCACTCCAGCATCTTTTATTTATGTTCTTTCTCTTATAATATCCAATGAAATATAATAACCACAAGGTATTATGTAGCCAAGATAAATCATCTGATATACTCAGTGTCACAAGTTTGATCACCTAATGAAGTCTTGGATAACATTGCTCAATTTCCTCTTATATTTTGCAACATCCTAATGTATTTTTATAGACTGTGTCTTTGCAGGCACTGCATCCTTGACTCAATAATACTGATCAACAACATGAACTAGTGTATTATAGTGAGTTCAGTGTATTAGACTGAGTCAATGCTTCCAACTATTACCTCTTGCCTCTAAATGCAATTTACCGGACATGATTTACGCTGCGCAGAGCATCCGGTTTCGGGTCGGGGCCCTTCTTCAGAAAGTAGAGGTGAAGGGGGGGGGGGGTAAACAGGTGGCGAGAAAATGCCAGAACAAATCAGGGCCAGCAACAGATGACCTCAGGAAGGATGGAGTCCATAATGGCCCATTGTTGGCTGGGGAAGGTGAGCTAACCAGTGGGATACCAGGATGTGAACAGTGGAACTGGTCGGGATAGTAGGAACTTGTCGGGGGTTAGATTTGCGAGCGGGTGGATGGGTGAGTGAGTTTGACTTACATTGGGATGAGAGTTGGGGTGTGGATTGTGTGAGTGACCTGACGGAGAATAGCATGAAGCGGTGAGGAAGTCTATCGGCACAGGCCAGGATATGGTCAGGCAGGTTCCTTTAAAGATTTTAGGACAGGCTTCACATATCCGGTGAAGGGCTAATTGTGCATCACCAGACCTTTTGTTGTGCGTCCTCCAGAGGACCCAGCTCCGTGCATCAGCATTCTGTACACTCAGAAAGGTGAAGGGAAATGAATCCGAGGGGTAACATTTTCACACATGGGGTGGGTGTATGGAACGAGCTGCCGGAGGAGGTAGTTGATGCAGGTACTGTTGCATTGTTGAAGAAAGATTGAGGCAAATACATGGATAGGACAGGTTTAGAGGGATCTGGGCCAAAGGCAGCCAGGTGGGCAAGTTGGGGCGAAGGGCCTGTTTCCACACTCTATGACTCTATGTCTCTTTTACTTTAAATGGTGATGTTCAAGATCATGGCACAAAGCCTGGATCCCATTCTGAGATAGGTTTTATGGAGAAATTCTAGTGGTTTGCACACACGACACTCTGCGATGGAAGCTCTAGGTCCAAGTATAAGGGAGTACTCACAAGGTTCTCAATGTTTGATATCAGTTGATTCACATTCATCTGTGCGCCTTTTATAATCAGAGGATGGTTCTGCAAATGTCTCTCCACAACATCTGTTGTTAGGTACATGTGATACTTTTGTAGCACAATTCTCGAATTAATCAGGCAGGTTTCCTGAAAGAAAAATCAGCATTAATGCCAAAAAGGGTAAGAAACTATTTTTCTGCTTTTATTTCACCCTTTGTAATACAGCATCCTAGATCTAGACTTCTACTTATCACTGCTCCTCTGTGGCTTCTCTCTGTTTTACCTTCATATGTTCTAGGAGCAGAATTAGGCCATTTAGCTCATCTACTGCACCATGGCTGATCTATCTTTCCCTCCCAATCACCGTGTGTCCTGTTGTCACGTGGGTGGAGCACCAAGGCAAATTCCTTGTATGTGAATACTTGGCCAATAAACGTATTCTTTCATTCATTCTCCTGCCTTTTCCCCATAATCCCCGACACCCATACTAGTCAGGAAGTCCGTCCTAAGTATCACCTTCTCTCCAGGTGAGTGTGTGACCATATACCATGCAACAAAAGTTTTTCACTGTACTTCGGTACATGTGACAATAAACTAAACTGAAGCTATATATATATAGGAATATATATATTTATAGTAGAAAGTATTTAGAGCCCCAGATATTTTGAGCATAGAAAAAAAAACATTCAGCCCATTTTGTCTCTGCCACCTACTTACTCCAGCCATCTGTTTACGAGAAGCAAATGCACAGAATATTGGTGTTGATTATTGAAATGTATGTCATGGTGAATATCTTTTATGCCCACATGGCTTTCCCAGCAAAGAAAAGCTATTGCAACTCTTCCCATTGTTAGGGTCCTGGTCAGTGCACCTGTAGATTACACCACTTGTGCCTATCTTTGGTATAAACAAGCATCTGCAGTTCCTTCTATTACATTTTCTAATGCTGCTGGATAAAGAACATACACAGAACAAAACAGCATCGAAATGAGCCATTCGTCCCACGATGTCTGTGCAGAGGATGATCCCAAATGAAACAATCCTCTCTGCCTGGGTTGTGATCCATATCCCTCCATTTCCTGCACATCCATGTGCCCCTCTATAACATTGGCCTCGTTAAATTGGACCGGATCTTGTTGCAAGAGGAATGTAAACATCACCGCGTCCAAATATCACAGAGCATCAATATTAATATTACAGAGCATCAGTATTAATGACAACTCAATCCTACAGGCATCTGAATCGTCCTACCACAACTAGAGAGCAGTCCTGAACTACTATCTACCTCACTTGGTTTCTTGGTCCTCCAAAATATTCCAAATGGAATTTAAACTGGAGGTTTAACTGGTGACATTCGGATTATCTTTGATCGGACTTTACTGCAGTTGGGTATGTGAAAATGGCATCAAAACCTGGCGACCTTGCACATAGACTGAATGGGCTGTTTCTAAGCATTATGTACTTTTTGCGCATATGGCAATGATCTTACTGATCTGTATGTAAAAAACGAATTTCACTGCACATTGGTACAAGTGGTAATAAAGGAATCATTGAATCTAGACATGTTCATCGGTGACTCTTGGTCTATCTTTGATCGGACTTTACTGGCTTTACCTTGCACTAAACGTTATTCTCTTATCGTGTATCTATACACTGTAAATGGCTCGTTGTAATCACGTGTTGTCTTTCCGCTGACTGGTCCACACGAAACAAAAGCTTTTCACTCTACCTCGGTACACGTGACAATAGTAAACTAAACTGAAAGTGAACTGCAACTACAGCTTGGACAAATAGAAGACGAAATATCACTCACCATCTGGAAGTTTGTCTGGGTACAACTTCTGACAAAAAACGGTGAAAAGTTCAGGGATTCTTCCACTAGAGACATCTCATCTACATACATGAATGGATTTTCTGATACCTGGGATGGAAAGAAGGGATAAGTATCTTAAGTAAGTAGGTGAGGTCCCAAACCTGCGACTTCAACCATTTGCAAGGAGAAGTGCTGTGGATACGCGGGTCTGGAGCTTTTCGTGTCTATCTTCGGGTTAAACCTGCATCTGCAGTCCCTTCCTACACATGTTATCAGCTACGCTCAGTTACCAGTATCAACAAGAGAGAGGGAACATTGATCCGAAGTGTGTCGGATGAGCTGGACTTTAGCAGGGCAGAGACTGCAGTGGCGGGTATCCGACAGCGTTCTGCCGCCGACCAGTTCTCTCTCTCCACTCGCTGCCTGCTAACTAATAAGCAACCGCTTGACGCTACCCTTCTTGAAAGTCCCACCCCTTCCCAATCGCTGCAATCTGCCCCAGACCCGCAAAACTTTAACGCTGGAGTAACTCAAGCGGCTCAGGCAACTTCCCTGGAGAGAAGGAATGGGTAACATGAAGGGATTGTAACCGAACGGCACTGGCGCTGCATGAAACATTGGCAGCCAGGATCAGGTAACGTCACCACTACCAGCAAACAGTAACACTAAAACATAGTCATTCGCTCTTCTAGATCCGCTAACTAATTCTCATACCCTCCCTTTCTATCTCTCCAGCTAGACAGCCCATAGGAAACGGCAGTGTTAAAAACAAGTTGTTTTAAAATAAGATATAAAAATAAAATGTTAAATATTGAAATGGATATAGACACAAAATACTGGAGTAACTCAGCGGGACAGGCAGCATCTCTGGAGAGAAGGAATGGGTGACGTTTCGGATCGCGACCCTTCTTCAGACATATGCCAGGGGGCGAGGGAGATACATAGATAAGGAAGTATGAGGTGTGAAAAAGGCACAAAGGGAATTGAGATCAAGGAAATTGTAGAATAAGTCGTTGTTAGCTGGGAGAAGATAACAAAAAAGCAAACAGAGATAAAATGTACTCAGAGACAGTCCGACTGGTCGGAGAACTGGGAAGGGGGGGGGGGGTGGAGAGAGACGGAAAGCAAGGGTTACTTGAAGTTAGAGAAATTTCGACCGAATCGTCACTCTCCAGAGACGCTGCCTGTCCCGCTGAGTTACTCCAGAATTTTGTGTCTATCTTCGGTTTAAAATAGCATTTACAGTTCTTCAGACAG
The DNA here is from genome assembly GCA_038087875.1 of Malacoraja senta. Taxonomy (NCBI): domain Eukaryota; kingdom Metazoa; phylum Chordata; class Chondrichthyes; order Rajiformes; family Rajidae; genus Malacoraja; species Malacoraja senta. The sequence goes on from CM075986.1 coordinate 10,281,412, forward strand.
GCACAAAATGCTGGAGTAACTCAGCTGGGCAACCAGCATCTCTGGAGAAATGAAATTTGCAGTTCCTTTATTATGCACAACTTGTGGAGAGCGCGTTTCAAGTCGATTGCTAACTCATATTTACGGCGTTTCTAGCAAATTGCCCGACAGGCGGTTCAATTTTATCCTCTGTACAAAATCGAATGTAATTTTGCTGCATTGCATTTGATTCCCCGTTATTTATACGCATTTATCATCCGGAACGAACCGCGCGTTGAAAGTGTTGCAGTTGGGTCAGTCCTATACTCACATAGAGCTCCATTAGTTCCATGATGCCTTGACGGATATAGAGAACAAAGTTCTTGTTCCTGAGCGCTTCTTCCCGGAATTCCGGCGTCAACTGATCACCAGATATCTCCAAGGGCAATGTTGGAGCGCCCCAAGCAGTCCCCGTCAATATCCACAACACCATCAATCTAGCTGGAAAGAGGAACGAGGCAGTTAAACTAACTGTGTGTGTGTGTGTGTGTGTGTGTGTGTGTGTGTATGGAACTGCAGATGCTGGTTTAAACCGAAGATAGACACGAATTTCTGGAGTAACTCAGCGGGATTGGTGGCAGCATCTCTGGAGAGAAGGAATGGACAGACTGAAGAAGGGTCTCTACCCGAAAGGTCGCCTATTCCTTCTCTCCAGAGATGCTGCCTGACCCACCGAGTTACTCCAGCATTTTTATGTCCATCTGCAGTTAACTAACTGTTGTAATCGAGGTTCAAGCACCAAATATTTTCTTTAACATCTCTCCTCCCAACGACCCTGCTCCTAACTTCGTTGAACTAACTTCATCTCCTTCTACTTGTTGTAGTTCAACCATCTCAAATGAATTATTACATCCACGCTAAAAGAAATTACTCGAAAAAGCGGATTGTTAATAATTTGGCGTTGTTAGTTAACAAAAGCACGCACTTACCACTGATACCATTCATGGTGAGAAGTGTTGGGTTTCTTTGGAACCTGTCTGCTCTGTAATGGGCAGATGATGGAGTGAATGTGGAGGAGTAGTGAAGAATGCTCCATTTATATGGTGATCAATGCCTATATCATGATTAGTCAGACCTTCCACAATGGGAAGTAATGTCAGGGGTTGGAAAGGTCAGGGGATTCTCAAAAAAATTTTGGGGGTATGGACATATTTTTCATTTCACATAGAATGGCGTGATTACAGGTGCAGGGTTGGTTTGAAATGGAGATTTGATGTTGCTTTTATTTCAGATCCTGCCAAGGTCAGGTCAAATACTCACTTCAATTAAAACAAAACGGGGGAGATCTGGGTTAAGTGAGAACATTCTATTTGGAAGATCGACACAAAATGCTGGAGTAACTCCGCGGGTCAGGTAGTATCTCTGGAGAAAAGAATTGGTGATGTTTCGGGCCGGAACCCCTCTTCAGACGAGGAAGTAGCAAGCAGGAAAGATACAGAGCGTAGTATATACTGTCGTTCTCAGCATCTTAGCTCAACAGTTCCAGAGACAAAGTCCAATGTCCACCATGAGGTAGAGGGGGAATCGGACAGTACCCTAGTTTGTGGATGGACCGTTCAGAAGCATGATAACAGAGGGGAAGAATTTCATGACGATACAGTCGGTTTGTGGTAGCCATCACCAAAACTAGCATTTATATATTTGTTTACATATCTGTTGTGCTGCTGCAAGTATGAATTTTTATTGTTCTGTTTCAGAACTTAGAAATATAGAAAATAGGTGCAGGAGGAGGCCATTCGGCCCTTCGAGCCAGCACCGCCATTCATTGTGATCATGGCTGATCGTCCCCAATCAATAACCCGTGCCTGCCTTCTCCCCATATTCCTTGATTCCACTAGCCCCTAGAGCTCTAGCTAACTCTCTTTTAAATCCATCCAGTGATTTGGCCTCCACTTCCCTCAGTGGCAGGCAATTCCACAAATTCACAACTCTCTGGGTGAAAACGTTTTTTCTCACCTCAGTCTTAAATGGCCTCCCCTTTATTCTCAGACTGTGGCCCCTGGTTCTGGACTCGCCCAACATTGGGAACATTTTTCCTGCATCTAGTTTGTCCAGTCCTTTTATAATTTTATATGTTTCTATAAGGTTCCCCCTCATCCTTCTAAACTCCAGTGAATACAAGTCTAGTCTTTTCAATCATTCCTGTTATGACAGTCCCGCCATCCCAGGGATCAATCTCGTGAACCTACGCTGCACTGCTTCAATCACAAGGATGTCCTTCCTCAAATCACAAGGATGTCCTTCCTCGAATTACTTATTATAGTAAGACCCTCTTGACTCTTTTGACTCTTAACTAGCTAATCTAAATTTAATTTAATATAATTAGAGAACTGGTTTCATGGAAGTATGCAGAGAGTGATGGTAAAAGGTTGTTTTTCAGACTGGAGGCTTATGACTAGTTTTGTGCCTCAGAGGTTGGTGCAGGGCCTATTGCTGTTTTATACGTGATTTATATCAATGATTTGGATAAGAACCTAGAAGGCATGATCAGTAAGTTTACAGATGACACTGAAGTGGCTGGTATCGTAGATCGTGCAGATAGTTATCAAAAGGAGGGAATGCAAGATAGAATTAATCAGGAAGGCTGTAATGGTAATTTCTAACTTTTCCAGTTTTCTCTATTCCAGTTGCCATTACTACACAGGAAGTAGGAGTGATCTCACGCAGACCTAATAGAACAGATCCTCCAATCGTAATTTTCAGTTTAATTGGTGGTGTATTGAAGTAGTTGTACATACAAAGAGATGAACGTACAAGGCCTTCCTTAATCTGCATACAAGTTGTAGCTGGGTTGTTCCAACCCGTCTGGTTCCACTTAGTCTGGTGAAAACTGTATGCTCACCTCTCCCTGTGTCTGTCACTTCCTGTCGTTATGCCAATATATACATCTCCCTGTGCATCTAATGACCACCCCCAAGTGTCCAGAATAACACTGCGATATATCTAGACAAAATAATATAATATGCCAACAATAGCTAGCCTAAACATAAATGTCTCCTACAAGGACAATGGAACTAGTAGGTGAATGGGTGGGGGAGGGACAGCGAGAGAAGGAAAGCAAGGATTACTTCAAGTGAGAGAAATCATTACTGGGGTGTAAGCTGCCCAAGCGAAATATGAGGTGCTGCTCCTCCAATTTGCATGTGGCCTCACTCTGACAGTAGAGGAGGCCCAGGACAGGAAGGTCTGTGTGGGAATGGGAAGGGGGGGTAAAATGGTTGCCAAACAAGAGATCACGTAGGCTGAGGCAGGCAACATGTGGGCAGCTCGTTCCTTTTATCTACCACCCATTGTGTAAAAAAGTTGCCTCTCAGGTTCCTATTAAATCTTTTCTCCCCTCACCTTAAACCTATGTCCTATGGTTTAAGGTGAGATAAAGGCTGCCATAGGAGGTAGTTGAGGCAGGTACTATCACAATGTTTAAGAGACATTTCGACAGGTACATGGATAGGATGGGTATGGAGGGAAATGGGCCAAAAGCAGGCAGGTGGGACTGGTGTAGATGGGACATGTTAGGTGGTGTGGGAAAGTTGGGCGGAAGGGTCTATTTCCACACCGTATGACTATGACTTTGGAAAGGGAAAATTGTGAGACTGTGATGCACATAGGTAATCATGAAGATGGTGTGCCTGCATCTCCACTTTCTCCAGTTTAAAGAGATTCTGCGTCTCTCAGAATATCTAACAAACTTCTACACATGAACTGCACGAGTATCCGGACTGGTTGCTTTATGGCCTGGTACAGCAATTCCAACGGGCAACGACACAAGAGGCTGCAGAGAGTGGTGGGCTCAGCCTGGTCCATCACGGGCACTGTCCTCCCCACCATCGAAAGCATCTACATGAGGCGCTGCCTCAAGAAGATGCCATCTATCATCAAGGATTGCCACCATCTGGGCCATGCCCTTTCTCACTTTCACCTTCACCTTCGGACAGGAGGCACAGAAGCCTGAAGTCCCACCCCACCAGGTTCAGGAGCAGCCATCTTTCTACAACTATCAGGTTCTTGAACCAGCGTGCACAACCCTATTCCTACCTCGACATCGGAACACTAGAGACCTTCTTTGGCAATACCATGGACTTGTTATTTTTCTTAATTTTCTTTTCTGTCATTTTTATTTTTATTTACTTGATTTGTTTTTGTGCGTTGTTTAGTATCTGTGCCGCCCGTGATGTGCCCGTGATGCTGCTGCAAGCAAGGATTTAATTGTACCTGTACCTCACCATACTTTTGCATATGACAATAAGTTCAACATGATCAATGTGGAATTAAGAAAAAAACATAGATCCAGTATCAATGACCGTGAAAGTGGCAGATTGTTGTAAAATCCAATCGGTTCACTAATGCCCTTCGCAGAAGCAAATCTACCATTGTTACTGTACTTATATGTGACTCCCCACCCAACAATAAAGTTACATCTTCACTTCTCATGCAGTGAAGGCCAAAAACAAGAATGAATGTTGCCATTTACCAGGGATCTCCACATCCCATGAAAAAAGGGAACAGAGAAAACTGACACGAATTTGGAAGCTGCAGCTTTGTAAACTGAACATCAGGGATTAACCTGACGGATTATTTCACATGATAGATACCATTATGCAAATGGGGAGGAAACTAGCAAAACTAATCTCACTGGGGACTTATGCCAACGTGGTGGAACATCAACATTGCAGCACTAAACTGGATTGGTTCTTCTTTTTGTGAATTGTACAAATGAAACGAAAGAAAGAGGCCGTTGAAACAAGGGAGCGGTGGGTGGATGAAGTAAATATTGCTGAAGACACATGGGAATCTCTGGTGACAGATGAGGTTGACCTTTCCTTTAAGGAACGTAAACCTCTTTAGAAACGCTGGAAGTTTCCTTCGTATTCAGAATCTACTTTCTTTCTTAAAGCAAGTGGCAGTGGGGAGGATGTGGGGAGACCCATCCTGCATGACTGGCGGTCCCGGGGAGGGAATCATGTCACGGGATGAAGACTACTATTGCCAAGCTGCCTACTGCAACCGAGCCAATGATACATAGAACATAGAACAATAGGTGCAGGAGTAGGCCATTCGGCACTTCGAGGCATTCTAGTCATGGCTGATCACCTAAAATCAGTGCCCCGTTCCTGCTTTCTCCCCATATCCCTTGATTCCTTTAGCCCTAAGAGATAAATCTAACTCTCTCTTGAAAACATCCAGTGAATTGGCCTCCACTGCCTTCAGTGGCAGATAATTCCACAGATTCACAACTCTCAGGGTGATGAAGTTTTTCATCATCTCAATCCTAATTTGCCTACTCCTTATTCTTAAACTGTGTTAATACAGATGCAGAGATAGAGGTGAGCAAGACTCAAAGAACTTTAGACTTTAAACATTAGAGATACAGTGCGGTAACAGGCCCTTCGGCCCACTAAGTCCGTGTCGACCAGCAATCACCCCGTACACTAACCTACATACACCAAGTACAATTTTACAAGTTACCAAAGCCAAATTCCGGTACTCTACAGACCTGTACATCTTTGGAGTGTGGGAGGAAACCAGAGCACCCAGTGAAAACCCACATAGTCACAGGTAGAACTACAAACTCCTTACAGACAGCACTCGTAGTCAGGATCGAACCTGGGTCTCTGGTGCCCTAAGGCAGCAACTCTACCGCTGCGCCACTGTGCTGCCCCTAATCTGTTCCCCAGAGTTTGGCCATGCCCTCTAAATGAAGAAAAGTGTGACCAGAATGGTATGGATGGGGTCGACACTTCATATTGCATCGGCAAGGGCAGCAACATAAACAAGGGCCAGTCTCACTCCCTCTTCTCTCTTCCCCATCAGGCAGGAGGTACCAAAGTTTGAAAACACACATCTCCCGAATCAGGGACAGTTTCTTCCCAGCTGTTATCAGGCGATTGGACCGCCCTCTCACCAACTAGAGAGTGGTCCTGACCTTCCATCTACCTCATTGGAGACCTTTGAACTCTATTTAATTGGACTTTACTGGACTTTATCTTGCACTAAATGTTATTCCCTTTATCCTGTATCTGTACACTGTGGACGTCTGATTCTTCATTTAATCATGTATAGTTGTTTCACTACAGATAGACACAAAATGCTGGAGCAACTCAGCGGGACAGGCAGCATCACTGGAGAGAAGGAATGGGTGACGTTTCGGGTCGATAATCTGTTGAACTTATTACCACAGAGGGCTGTGGAGGCCAAGTCAGTAGATTTTTTAAGGCAGAGATAGACAAATTCTTGATTAGAATGGGTGTCAAGGGTTAAGGGGAGAAGGCAGGAAAATGGGATTATGGAGGCAGAGATCAGCCATGTTGAATGGCGGAGTAGACTCAATGGGCCGAATGGCGGAGTAGACTCAATGGGCCGAATGGCCTATTTCTACTCCTATAACCTATGAAGATTAGGGGCAGCACAGTGGTGCAGCGGTAGAGTTGCAAGTTTCTCTAGTGTGTATAGTGTGGATGCGAAATTGGGAATAACAAAGAACAGGTAAGTGATGGTCGGTGTGGACTCCGTGTCTGAAGAAGGGCCACAACCCGAAACGTCACCTATTCCTTTTCTCCAGAGATGCTGCCTGACCCGCTGAGTTACTCCATCATTCCGTATCTATCTTCAATGGGTCAATGGGCCTGTATCCAGGCTGTGTCTTTGAATTCTATTCAATAAGCTCCCACAAATGGCTGTGAGATAACAACCCATTCATGTGTTTCAGTGATGATGAGTGAGAGATAAATATTGCTCAGGATGAGTTTGGGAATCTTTCCCCAACAAGGTTATTCCAGGTGAGCAGAAATTGAATTTGTCAGGGACCTGTCCCACCTGAGAGTTGGATTTGCATCCCACAGGGCTGGCACCTTCGCTCCATAGATGCTGCCTCACCCGCTGAGTTTCTCCAGCACTTTTGTCTACCTTCGATTTTCCAGCATCTGCCAGTTCCTTCTTGAACCTTAGATACTCCAGCATTTCCAGAAGAGTCAGGCATGTTTAACTGTCAAATGTACCGCAAACACAACAATACTTGCAGCAGCATAACAGGTCTGTACAGATACGGAGAATGCTAACATGAGATTGTCAACCAAAGCCCCCATCTCGGGCTGGTAACGAGCTCGGAGTTGAAACATCTCCCACCTTAACCAAACGGTAAACAAGTGAGATCATGGAAGGAACTGAATCAGCGCATCTTATGCATGTAGGATGAGCAAAAGGTGCAACAGGGACCTGGAACATCACAAACCGCAGCACATTTAACCTTTCCACTACCCAAAAAATATCTGCCCCGCTTTTTTCGAAATCCTTTCACGTTGGTGCTGGGTTACACCTAGACATTTCAGTAACCAACATGACTGGACTTTCCAAAAGCATGGTACAAAAGCTGCAAAGGCAATCGTTTTTGCTCTTGATCTTTTCTCACCTTGGATTGCATAAAGTCCCCCGAACATCTCACCTGGTCATCTCGAGGATTACAGTAACATCTTTTGCACTGCTGTGTTTTTAGAGATATTCTGAGAAAGTAACAAAGCCAGTCAGAATGAACAGCCGTTGCGATCACTATTACACGTCTGCTGCAGGTTCATGTGCCTGATTGCAAATCAGCTGCAAAAGGCTTATCGCCAGTGCATCTTAAAGAGAGATCCTGATAGAGGCATACCGCCATTGATTCATAAAGCATGGAGAAAGGCCCTTTGAACCAACTCATGGACATGCTCCCTTAGATGTGGACACCAGACCTGTCCACGCTATTCTAGGTGTGGCCATCATCAGGGCCCCATGTAAACAGCAAAATATCTCTGCCCCCATACTCAAATCTCATTGCAATGTATTATTTGCCCTTCTAACTCCACACTGACTATGCATGTCAGTGACTATCCACACTGACCACCTCCATCGTGCCGGTGCCAAAACACTCCACTGCGGCAAGCCTCAACGACTTCCGCCCAGTTGCACTTACTCCCATCATCGCCAAGTGCTTCGAGAGGCTGGTCCTGGCACACCTCAAAGGCTGCCTACCCCCCACGTTGGATCCCTATCAGTTTGCCTACCGCAAGAACAGGAGTACGGAGGATGCCATCTCAACGGCACTTCACTCCGCCCTCTCCCACCTCGACAACAGAGACACTTACGTAAGAATGCTGTTCATCGATTACAGCTCAGCATTCAACACCATCATACCCTCTAAACTGATCACCAAACTCGGTGACCTGGGCATCGACCCCTCCCTCTGCAACTGGATACTGGACTTTCTAACCAACAGACCCCAGTCTGTTAGGTTAGACAAGCACACCTCTTCAACCCTCACCCTGAACACCGGCGTTCCACAGGGCTGTGTGCTGAGCCCCCTCCTCTACTCCCTCTTCACCTACGACTGCACACCTGTACATGGTACTAACACCATCATCAAGTACGCAGATGATACAACGGTGATTGGCCTCATCAGCAACAACGATGAGTCGGCCTATAGGGAGGAGGTCCAGCTCCTAGCAGCATGGTGCGCTGACAACAACCTGGCCCTTAACTCCAAGAAGACCAAGGAGCTCATTGTAGACTTCAGGAAGTCTAGGGGCGGCATGCACACCCCCATCCACATTAACGGGAGGGAGGTGGAACGTGTTTCCAGCTTCAGGTTCCTGGGGGTCAACATCTCCGATGACCTCTCTTGGACCAACAATACCTCAACTCTGGTCAAGAAGGCTCACCAGCGTCTCTTCTTCCTGAGGAGACTAAAGAAGGTCCATCTGTCTCCTCGGATTCTGGTGAACTTCTACCGCTGCACCATCGAGAGCATCCTTACCAACTGCATCACAGTATGGTATGGCAACTGCTCTGTCTCCGACCGGAAAGCACTGCAGAGGGTGGTGAAAACTGCCCAACGCATCACCGGTTCCTCACTCCCCACCATTGAGTCTGTCCAAAGCAAGCGTTGTCTGCGAAGGGCGCTCAGCATCGCCAAGGACTGCTCTCACCCCAACCACAGACTGTTTACCCTCCTACCATCCAGGAGGCGCTACAGGTCTCTCCGTTGCCGGACCAGCAGGTCCAGGAACAGCTTCTTCCCTGCGGCGGTTACACTACTCAACACTGTACCTCGGTGACTGCCAATCACACCCCCCCCCCCGGACACTCCTCCCACCAGGATTTATTAGATTTATTTATTTACTGCTCATATTTATGTCGCTCTTCTAGGGAGATGCTAACTGCATTTCGTTGTCTCTGTACTGTACACTGCACAATGACAATAAAGTTGAATCTGAATCTGATGTGAACATTCAATGATTTATGTACATAGACATCAAGTTCCCTCTGACACCAACACCTTTTAGCCTCTAACTATTTAAAAATATATAAAATTAACTTTCTATTTTTTCTACTAATGTGGATGAAGTCCCATTTTTACACATTCCATCCGCCACATCATTGCCACATTTAGTATTAACCATCTCTCTCACCCTTGAAGCTCCCCTGCCTACCGTGGGGCAGAATTGGCAGAATTGCTGCCTTGCAGCGCCAGAGACCCGGGTTGAATCCTGACTACGGGTGCTTGTCAGTACAGAGTTTGTACGTTCTCCCCGTGACCTGCATGGGTTTTCTCTGGGATCTCCGGTTACGATCTACACTCGAAAGATGTACAGGTTTGTAGGTTAACTGGCTTGGTATAATTGTAAATTGTCCAAAGTGTGCGTTAATGCATGGAGATCGCAGGTCGGTGCAGACTTGGAGGGACGAAGGGCCTGTATCTCTAAACTAAACTAAACTAAACCTTTCACAGCCCACACTGCCACCTAGCTTTAGGGAGTCATACAGAGCAGAAGACAGGCCCTCCAACCCACCATGCCCATACTAACCATCAAATACTAATCAACACTAACCACATCGCCCAACGCCTGTTCAATAGCCTTCAGTGAATTGGAGATTCAAATGCTTGTCTAGATACTTCTTACATGTTCTGAGGGCATCTGTTTCCATCACCCTCTCTGGCAGTGCACTCCAGACTCCCACCACCCACAATGAGGAAATTCCTCGGTATAAAATCATGAGGAGAATAGAGAGGGTAAATGCAGAATCTTTTACGCAAGGTAGAGGAATTAAGAACAAGAAGGTATAAGCTTAAGGTGAGAACGGAAAGGTTTAATAGCAACTTTGAAGCCATATAGCCACCTAGGAGAGGCAACTTTTTAATACTGGGAATGTGGGTATATAGAACGAGCTGCCAGAGGAAGTAAGTAAGTAAGTTTATTGGCCAAGTATTCACATACAAGGAATTTGCCTTGGTGCTCCGCCCACAAGTAACAACATGACATACAGTGACAGTTACGAATGACTCAGAGAACACTAAACCTTAATAATAATAAAACATTAATGATAAAACACCATTGATCAAGCATGTGAACCAACAAAATACCAGATCAAAGGGAGGCTACAGATTTTTGGCTGTTGAGTTAGCAACTACTCGTGGATAAAAACTGTTTTTATGTCTGGCTGTGGCAGCTTTGACAATCCGGAGTCGCCTTCCAGAGGGAAGTGATTCAAAGAGTTTGTGGCCAGGGTGAGAGGGGTCAGAGATGATCTTGCCCGCTCGCTTCCTGGCCCTTGCAGTGTACAGTATTTGAGACACGTATAATAACAACATCTAAAAGGCCTTTGAGCAAGTGCATGGATAGGAAAGGTTTGGAACGATATGGATCACAGGTGAGTAAATGGGCTTTGATGGGGCATCTTGGTTGGCATGGACGAGTTGGGCCGAAGGGCCTGTTCCCGTACTGTACGACAGAGACGCTAATGCCTGCTCAGCAGGTCTGCGGAAATGGAAACAGATTGAACTTTCCAGATGAATTGTTCGGCTTGCAGAGTCATTAACCCGAAATGTTAACACGGATTTCCTCTCCACAGTTACTACCCGACCTGCTGAGCAGTGCCAGCCTTTTACGCTCTTGTTCTGCATTTCCAGCATCTGCAGCACTTTCCTTTTGCACCTTTTTCTGCCCAATACGGAGATTACATCAGAACGCAATCTCACCACATCAGCCATTTCAATAATCTTGCATCAAACATGAACCGCTTATCTCATCGCAGGGTGAGATAGAACGAGAAACGTATGCCGAATATTTGGATTTCATGTTTAAGAATTGTTAAATTAGAAATTCAGAGTGTAGAACACCTAACATTTGATCATGGGAAATGATCAGGAAGGAAAGGCGAAATTGCTTTTAAAATATTTTTCAAAATATCAATGTCCCGAATGAAATGATACGATAGAACTTTATTTATCCCAGGAGGGAAATTGATCTGCCAACAGTCATAAAAATACAAAATACATGAAACGTGAAATTAAAGTGACGAATGGAAAGGATTGTGGGTGTCCAAAGATTGGGATGGGGGGGGGGGGGGGTGAGGGGGGGAGGAGGAGGCAGTTTTGGGGGTGGGGGGGGGGGAAGGGGAGGCAGTCTACCCCACGACAGAAAGGGTAGAAGTTGTACAGTTTGGTAGCCACAGGGAAGAAGGATCTCCTGTGGCGTTCTGTGCTGCATCTTGGTGGAACCAGTCTGTTGTTGAAGGTGCTCCTCAGGTTGACCAATGTGTCATGGCGGGGATGAGCGGTATTGTCCAGGATGCTCTGCAGTTTGAGGAGCATCCCCCCCCCCCCCTCCAAGACCACCTCCCAAGAATCCAACTCCGTCACCAGGATGGAGCCAGCCTTGATGAGGTTGTTAATCCTAATGTATGTACAGTATCTATGTATTCATAGAACATAGAACAGTACAGCAAAGGAAACGGGCCCCTTGGCCCTCAATATTTGTGCTGAACACGGTGCCAGGTTAAACTGATCTTATCAGCCTGTTCATGATCCACATCCCTCTATTCTCTGCACTTCCATGAGCTTATCCACAAGTCTCTTAAACAAGTCAGACACTATTGTATCAGCCTCCACCACCCCTGGCAGTGTATACCAGTCCGCCACCACTCTCTGTGTTAGAAACTTGCCCCGCACATCTCCATTAAACACCCACCTTCTCACTTTATAGCTACAAGCAATCTTGTGTTGCATATTTCCACCCTGGGGAAAAGTTCTGACTGTCTACCTTATCTGTGCCTCTCATAATTTTATAGATTTCCATCAAGCCCCCTCCCCCCCCCCCACCACCAACCTCCAAGTTCCCAGGAAAAAATCATCCAAGTCTACCCAAACTCTCGCTGTCGCTGAAATCCAGGCAGCATTCATGTGATCATTGGATATTTCCTTGTGAAATGGTCGGAGGCCACTCAGCCCATTGAGTCCAATGCTGACACTCAGAGAAATCCCATCAACTCCAGAAGAGCACTGGCAGGGTGGTCACAATGTGACAAATTTGAGATACATGACCTCTTTACACCCCTCTCCCCATAAATTCCCAAATCGATGATCAGGTCAATGGAGAGATGAATTGCATGTTCATTCTTTAAAAGGAGGCTTTAACTAATTCCATCCAAACCTTGAACCAAACCCCTGCAGATCAAATTGCTTCATCCCTTTATTTTATTCATTCCAGAGATGTGCGGTTCACAGCAGAGCCCGTTTTTTAAGTGCCCATCCTTAATTACTCTTAAGGAGGTGGAGGAGTTTTCTTCTTGAATTGCTGGTCCTTTGGGTGTGGGTACACTTGCAATGCTTTTAGGGAGAGAGGTTCCAGGATTTTGACATTACGAGCCGCAGAGTTTTCTCAACGTTTTTTTCTGTATGGTTTTGCTGCGGATCAAACCTATCTACTGTGCCTTGGTCCAGTTGCTTCGTAACTGTCACTGTATGTCATGTTGTTACTTGTGGGCGGAGCACCAAGGCAAATTCCTTGTATGTGAATACTTGGCCAATAAACTTACTTACTTACTTACTTACTTATGTGCTAGTAATAAACTAAACTAAATTCAAGGATAATGCTGTGGCATGAAGAATCTAAACCAAATCCAACCAAGTCCATAACCTCTCATTATAGTCCAGTTATGATTGCCACGTGTACCGAGGTACAGTGAAAAGCTTTTTTGTTGCATGCTATCCGGTCGGCGAAAAGACCATACATGATTCCAATCGAGCCACCCGGCAGTGTACAGATACACGATAAAAGGAATCATGTTTAGTGCAAGATAAAGTCCAGTAAAGTCCGATTAAAGGTAGTCCGAAGGTTTCCAAAGAGCTCGGTGTTAGGTCAGGGCTATTCTCTAGTTCGAAAGAGGGTTCCAACTCGAAATGTCATCTGACCATTGCCTCCATGGATGCTGCCTGACCTGCTGAGTTCCTCCAGCACTTTGTGTTTCCCTCTCGTTATTTGATCGTTAATAGATCTATGGTTCACAGCAGATAATCAATTCCAGTATAACATTTAAACAGCAAATCCTGCTCGAAACAAAAAGTCTTCTTGTTGATACTCCAGTCCAAGTTGTTTTAGTTCAGCAGCATTTTGAGAGAGGTGATCTCTTTTGCTGTGAACTTATCACATCTGCTGTTCCAATGGAACCTCTAATTGATTAGATGGATTTTGAATAAATGCATTTACCATCTCAAAGTATATGGTGAGAATATGTTCTAGTAAGCAATGGGAGGTAGGTCTCTGCATAGATGTCACAGTTGCGGAGAGGAGCAAGTTTTCGTCAGCCTTTCTCATGCTTCCCTTGACTTGAAAACAAGGTCAGACAAACTGTAAAATGGAGAATATTTCAGAAAAAAAATTCATTATTAATCACCTTGCAGGCCGGAGACAGTTTCACAATCTGGGAAGGTGTCAGACTTTCAATCAGGTCACTCAATCCGTACATTTCAATTCTCAATTTACAGTCTTACGGTTACTTTGACTAAATTGAGAATTGAAAAGGGTTCGAGATTTTCCGAACAATAAGGCATCCATTTTGAGAGTTCGACCAAGCGTCGCTCCAAAGTTCATAATCTCACACCTCCCATGATAAAAGGTCTCGATCCGAAACATCACCTCTCTATTTTCTCCAGAGAAGCTGCCTGACCTGCTGAGCTACTCCAGTATTTTGTATCTATCCCCATTTGCCAGGTTTAAACTTTAGCACGAAGAAAGGCAAAAAAAAGCTGGAGTAACTCAGCGGGCCAGGCAGCATATCTGGAGTGAAGGAATGGGTGAGGTTTCGGGTCGAGACCCTTCTTCAGAAAATTTAGCATTATCCTCGAGTTTAGTTTAGTTTATTCTTATCACGTGGACCAAGGTACAGGGCAAAGCTTTTGTTTGCGTGCTATCCAGTCAAAGAAAAGACTATACACGAATACAATCAAGCCGTCCACAGTGTACAGATAAAGGATAAAGGGCGATACATTTAGTGCAAAGATAGAGGGTCTGATAAAGTCCAATTAAGATAATTCAAAGGTCTCCAATGAAGTAGGTGGGAGGTCAGGACCGAACTCTAATTGATGATAAAAGTGCCGTCTGTTGCCTTGAATTTGTTCCTGAACCTGGAGGTGTGCGTTTTCAAACGTCTGTACATCTTTCCCGATGGGAGAGGGGAGAAGAGGGAGTGGCCAGGGTGTGACTCATCCTTGATTATGCTGGTGGCCTTGCCGAGGCAGCGTGAAGTGTAGACCAAGGCAGCGTGAGGTGTATTCCTTTCTTATTCACATACTGTGTCTGTTTCTGGTGAAATCCATCTCTTAAATCGGGATAAATTCCCATCCAGTATTAATTCCAGCTGTTTGAATAGCTGTCATTGTGTAGGAAGGAAGTGCAGATGCTGGTTTATACTGAAGATACACAGTGGACGGCTCGATTGCAATCACGTGTAGTCTGTTTGCTGACTGGTTCACAGGCAACAAAAGGTTTTTCACAGTACCTCGGCACACGTGACAATAAACTAAACTAAAGATGGACACAAAATCTGGAGTAACTCAGCGGCTCAGTCAGCAACTCTGGAGAAAAAGAATGGGTGACGTTTCGGGTCGGAACCCAGAATCATTTTTATGAATATTCATTTACTGACCTGTCTTTTGGCTTGTCACTTGAATACAGTGTTCCTCAAATAGCATCTGGAATTATATCATACTGCAGTCAATACTTTCAAGGGGATATTTAACGGCAAGATCTCTTATTAATCCTTCCTCGTTAGTCATGACCAAATCAAAAATAGCCTGTCCCTGGCTGGGTTGCGTAACAAACTGTTCCAAGAAGCGATCCGTGATGCACTCAGTACGTTTTTCTTCCACGATACGCTTAACTGATTCAGTGCCTTTTTTTTTTTTGCATGATCATCGCAGAGGAGGATCTTGAAACTCTCCTGACAATTGCAGCTCTCTTTAAACATGACGCAGATATTTCCCTACTTGTCCCCCTCCATAACGAGAGGCCACAATTTGGAACGCTTTCGCTCCCCTGCTCCTCATGACTTCAGCTCAAACTGATTCCACATCACTATGTAGGAGAACAAAGGGGGACCCGGCCAGGGGAAGGTGATGGGGAGGGAAGGAGAGGGGGCTAGGGGGCGGGGAACAAGGGAGGACCCGGCACAGGATACTTGGTAAGTTTGCAAAACAAAGAATTATCACTGTAAAGTATTCACTCATTCACTCATTATAAAAGACCCCACACATCTCCATCATGGACTGACTGTTCACTCTGCTGCCCTCGGGCAAAAGGTATCGCAGTACAAGGAGCAGAACGGCCTGGTTCTGCAACAGCTTCTTCCCCCGAGCCATCAGACTCTTGAATTCCATATAGTGTGTCGCCAATATTATCTATTTTATTTTTTTATCTATTGATCTATTTTATCCTTTTGTTATTTTATGTTGCACGGTGAGCCAGATGCAACGAAATTTCGTTCAGACTTGGATTTGCTGGTGTATTTTTGAATGACAATAAAGTTGATTGATTGATTGATTGATTGATTGATTCATTCATTCATATCTACTGCCTCCATTTAATACCACACCATTCTGAGACCTCCCTTTATGAGCAATGATACCGTGCCTCATAGAACATGGAACAGAAGCCATAGAACAGTAGCGTACAGCAATAGGTTCTTCAGCCCAAATATCCATGCTGAACATGATGCCAAATTAAACTGCCTACACATGATCCAGATCCAAGGTGGCGCTTCGATGGCAGCCTCGCCGACAGTCTGTCTGTCCTTTTAGGTTTTATTTTTTTATTTTTAGTGTGTTTAAAATGTTTGTGTTCATGTTCTCTGGTTTGTTTTATGTGGGGAGTGGGCAGGGGGGTAGGGGGAAGCTTTTTTAAAATCTCTTACCCTTGCAGGAGATGCGATTGTTTTCCGGATCGTATCTCCGGTCGCTCTGCAGCCTAACATCGTGGAGCTGGAGGCCTTGCTCAGGACTGAATTTGAGCCCCACCGTGGGGCGTGGACTTAACATCGGAGCCGATTCCTTGCCTGGGATCGATGCTCCAAACCGCGGCCTGTAGACTTTAACATCAAGGAGCTCACAGTCTCGGGAGAGACCGAGTCGGGAAGGTCCAAAACCACACGACGTTCGACTAGCCTCGACCCGAGATAGATCGCGCGGCACGGGGGAGCTGAGATTCCCCCCCCCCCCCCGATGCAGGAGCTTGATCGCCCCGACGAGGAGGCCCGCCGCCGGCTACGGGAGTAAGATCGTCCCGTCAACGGAAGGTTAGAGGCCCCCGATCACTGGAGGACAATGAAAGGGATTGAACTTTTTTTCACCTTCCATCATAGTGAGGAATGTGAAGGAGTCACTATGGTGGATGTTTATGTTAAAATGTATTTTGTGTGTGTTGCTTTTTATTAGTACGACTATGGCAAATCAAATTCCTCGTATGTTGCGAAACATACTTGGCTAATAAAGTATGATTATGATTATGATTATTATGATTATGAAAAGCCACTTAAATGCCACTATCATATCTGCCTCCACCACATGCCTGGCAGTGGGTTCCAGGTACCCGCCACTCTCTGTGTAAAAAACTTGCCCTCCACATTTTCTTTAAAATTTGCTCCTCTCATCTTAAAGCCAGGCCCTCTACTAGTCTTTGGCTTTTCTACCCTGAAAAAAACGATTCTGACTGTTGCAAATTGAAAGAACAGCACCTCATATTTCGCTTGGGCAGCTTACAACCCAGCGGTATTCATATTGATTTCTCTAATTTCAAGTAAGTCTTGCATTCTCTTTCTCTCTCCATCTATTCCCCCACCCTAATCATCCTGCTTGTTCATCTGTTCATATCCCCTCATTATCACCTCCTCCACAGCCAACAATGGACCATTGTGGGCTCTTTGGCCATCGGTGCCGGCTCTGATTTGTTCAGTATCTATTCATGCCTCTAGTTTCCCACTCCCCTGAATCACAGACTGAAGAAGGGTCTCACCCTGAACTGTCACCTACTCCTTTTTACCAGAGATGCTGCTTGACCCGCTGAGATACTCAAGCATTTTGTGATGATCTACAACATTACATTTGACCGCTTCACCTAAATCATGATAGACTGTGAACAGTTGGGCCCCCAACACTGACCGCTGTGCCACCTCACTCCTGCCAGTGTCTCCACCCAAAAATGACCGATTTATTCCGACCCTGTGTGTTTTATGCCCGATGAGATGATTCATCTCGGCTTCCTGCTGAGATTCCTGGAGTCGTAGAAACCCTGGTTCCAGCGAACTTGACTCAATGCGTGTGATATCAAGGAACAACATTAGAGCACTGACTACCGCAACGGCTATGAGATCCAACAAAGTCCCAGCTGTGGTACTGAAGACCTGTGCTACATGAACTAGCTGTAGTTTCAGCAAAGAAATTCCAGGAGAGGGGAAGGTGTGAAACATGATGCAAAATGGTGACAGGACAACAGAGGTGGGTGAACATTGACAGGCGATTGGAGCTAGATAGGGTAGTGGGAAGGGTGGAGTTGAGAGATCCTTCTCCCCATATCCCTTGATTCCGTTAGCGTTAAGAGCTCTATCAAACTCTCTTTTGAATGCATCCAGTGAATTGGCCTCCACTGCCTTCTGAGGCAGAGAATCCCACAAGTTCACAACTCTCCTGGTGAAAAAGTTTTTGTCATCTCAGTTCTAAATGGCCTACCCCTTATTCTTAAACTGTGGCCCCTGGTTCTGGACCCCCCCAACACTGGGAACATGTTTCCTGCATCTAGCGTGTCCAATCCCTTAATAATTTTATATGCTTCTATAAGATCCCCTCTCATCCGTCTAAATTCCAGTGAATACAAGCCCAGTCGTTCCATTTTTTCATCATATGACAGTTCCGCCATCCTGGGAATTAACCTTGTGAACCTACGCTGCACTCCCCCAATAGCAAGAATGTCCATCCTCAAAATAGGAAGTGATAGGATGTCATAAGTGATAGGAGCTGAATTAGGCCATTCGGCCCATCAAGTTTACTCCATCATTCAATCACGGCTGATCTACCTCTCCCGCCTAACCCTATTCTCCTGAGGTCCCCCATAAACCTTGACACCTGTACTGATCAAGGATCTGTCTACCTCTTCCTTAAAGGTATCCATTGACTTGACGTCCACAGCCTTCCGTGGCAAAGACTTCCACAGATTCACCACCCTCGGAAGAATGGGGATCTGGGGGTTCAGTGTAAGAAGAGATGGGGGATGAAAATTGGTGATGGGGCTGGAGGGGGACAATACAGGCATGAGTACAAAAGTGGATCAGGGGAGTAGAGCGAGGGGAACACTGGCAGAAATGGTTACCAGAAATGTGACCACTCCATGTTCATACCTTGGGTTGTTCCAAGATGTATTCTTTAACATTGCTTTCTCCACTGCCATAGTTAACAGGGCTCACAACACCACCAATTCCCACAATTCGCCTTTCCTCGTCAGAACACAAGGATACGCTCAGTCTGTCGTAACCAACCTGATCTCCCGGTTGCTCAGCACTTCAACTCCCCCTCCCATTCCCATCTGATCTTTCTGTCCTGGGCCTCCTCCATTGTCGGAGTGAGGCCCGGCGCAAATTGGAGGAACAGCACATCATATTTTGCTTGGGTAGTTTACACCCCAGCGGTATGAACATTGACTTCTCTATTTTCAGATAGCCCTTGCTTTCTCCCTCCTTCCCCTCCCCTTCCCAGTTCTCCTACAAGTCCTACTGTCTCGCCCCACTTTCTATCTTTTTCCCGCCCCCCTCGACATCAGTCTGAAGAAGGGTCTCGACCCAAAATGTCACCCATTCCTTTTCTCCATAGATGCTACCTCACCCGCTGAGTTACGACAGCATTTTGTGTCTTACTTCGATTTTATCCAGCATCTGCAGTTCTTTCTCAAGGATACAAGTTCCATTATCTGCACTTTCCACCCCATTAGCCTCTGCAATCAATTTTCCTTTATAATCTAGAAACATCACCTACTCCTTTTCAGAGATGCTGCCTGACCGACTGAGTTACTCCGCATTTTATGTCTATTTACCCTGTTTATTCTCGATCAATCTGTTTCTCACACCACAGATGCTGCCTGACTTGCTGAGTATTTCCATCATTTTCTGATTTTGCTTCAGATTTTCAGGACTCTCTTTCTTGCTTTTCGATTGCATACAGATGTTGCTCGTTTTGGAATTAAGATAATGTCAAGTATGGTTTCTTTAGATATACAGCAAAGGCATCTTTATTTGGTATGTCTGTTAATTGATATGATGCTGATCACTGTGGTGTGATCACCTGTTTCCAGTTCAATGCTTCTTCCATGCCATGCTACTACTTGGATTAAAATCACGATCCATTTCAGAGCAAACTCTATTTGGGTGAAGAACTCACACATCACAGAATGCAGGAAATATCTTCACCCGACAGTCCAATGAAACAAATGGTGAGTTTAGTTTAGTTTAGTTTAGATTAGAGATAGTGTGGAAACAGGCCCTTCGGCCCATCGAATCCACACAGACCAGCGATCCCCGCATATTAACACCACCCTACACACACTAGGGACGGTTTACATCTATACCAAGCCAATTAATATACATGTTTGTGGGAGTATGGGAGGAAACCAAAGATCTTGGAGAAAACCCACGCGGTCACGGGGAGAACGTACAAACTCCGTACAGACAGCACCCGTAGTGGGATCGAACCTGGGTCTCTGGCGTCGCAAGCGCTGTAAGGCAGCAACTCTACCGCTGCGCCACCGTGGCCTCCCTTTAATTTAAATGGAAAGAACTGGCTAAGTGCAAAAGATAGCTTCAGAACACTTTAAACCCAAGTTGTATTTAATCGGAATAAATTGTGCCTGTTGCAGGAAGATTTGCACGATGCCAGTAAATGATATTTCAAGCGTACCAGGTTTACTGTCATGCTCCATGTCTATTACATTTGGTCTAACGAGTGCTAGACTTTTGGTAAAATATTCACTTATCAACAGATTTAGTCATTATAGAGGTAATGAAACATAACAACCTAAACCTATGTGAATGGCAAGCTGTCTAACAGTCCTAACCACATCAATGGCAAATCATTCTCAGCCAAAGCCCACAAAAATGCACTGACTTAAATAAGATCACAAACAAATGCAAAATGATGGCACGGAAATTTTTTGGGGGGGAAAAACTGTCCAAAATGCAGTTAATAAAATCCACATAATTTTTTTCTGCCATGTCATAGAAACATAGAAAACAGGTGCAGGAGGAGGCCATTCGGCCCTTCGAGCCAGCACCGCCATTCAATATGATCATCGCTGATCATCCAAAATGAGTACCCCTTTCCTGCTTTTCTCCCATATCCCTTGATTCCTTTAGCCCTAAGAGCCAAATCTAAGGGACACAGGCCCCTTGGCCCACAATGTGTGTGCCAAACACAATGCCTAGATAAACTAGTCTGTGCCTGTTCATGATCCATATCCATATGTCTATCTATGTCTCTTGTCTACGTCGCTGTCGTTTCTGCCTCCACCTCCACCAACCCAGGTAGTGCGTTCTAGGCACCCATCACCCACTTTGTAAAACCTTGCCCTGCACATCTCCTTTGAAGTTTGCTCCCCTCACCTCACCATGCCCTCTAGTGTTTGACACTGTCTCCCCTCTCTGTGTCTTCATAATTTGATGTACTTTTATCAGGTCTCTGCTCAACTCCGGCCATACAATCCAAGTTTGTCCTGGTTATGATAAGAGCTGCTAAACTTGCATTTGTCGTTATAAACCATTCAGCCATTCAGTGAAAAAATATATATTTTGACTGCACTTTCAGAAAACAATGTCATAGAGTGATACAGTGTGGAAACAGGCTCTTCGGCCCAACTTGCCTACACCGGCCAACGTGTCCCAGCTACACTAGTCCCACCTGCCCACGTTTGGTCCATATCCCTCCAAACCTGTTCTATCCAAGTACCTGTCCAACTGTTTCTTAAATGTTGGGATAGTCCCTGCCTCAACTACCTCCTCTGGCAGCTTGTTCCATACACCCACCACCCTTTGTGTCAAAACGTTACCCCTCAGATTCCTCTTAAATCCTATTCCCTTCACCTTAAACCTATGTCCTCCGATCCTTGATTCAGCTACTGTGGGCAAGAGACTGTGCATCTACCCGAATCTATTCCTTTCATGATTTGATGCACAAGCAGCAATGGGTGATAAATTTGGCTCTGGTTGTGAGCTGAAGACATCTGGGAGAGTATTGGCTGCTGCTTGAACTCACCTTTAAACATACAGTAGGTAGACAAAAATGCTGGAGAAACTCAGTAGGTGAGGCAGCATCTATGGAGAGAAGGAATAGGTGACATTTCGGGTCCGAAATGTCGCCTATTGCCCAGCATTTTTGTCTACCTGCGATTTTTCCAGCATCTGCAGTTCTTTCTTTAAAATCTCTACACATACAGCAATAAGACAAAATAAAGAATCTGGTTTCTCCGCCGACTTAGATCTTTCGGAGCAAGTAGACAAATCCTTTTATTATTTTTTACCGCTGTGATAATGAATGTTTTACAGTACTGTAACACTACATGGTACAGGAGTTTGACTGCTACTTCAAAATCAAAACTGCTCCAACAATTAAACATCTGCTCAAAGATTGTAGGTCAACCACTTCAGAAACTGTATGAATCATCTTACCATAAAAACATACTAAGGATGGCCAACAACATTTCTTCTGACCCCAACCACGTTCTGAACAGTGAGTACAATTTGTTACCATCAAACCGGAGATATAGGGTTCCAAAATTTAATAAGGTTAGACTGAAGCACTCTTTTGTGCACCAGTCAATCCTCGAACTAAATACGGCGTTTAATCCCAGTTCAAACGCACGCTGATGGGCCTTAAATGTTGTCTTCTGTTATTGTAATGTTATGTTGAATGTATGCATTTTTGGGTCCTGACTTGATGTCTTAATGCTTGTCTTCTCTCGTCTCGTTTGTCTTTTCTGTAATGCTGTAAATGGAGCTGCTGCGATGCGATGCAAAACAAATTTCAGACTTTCCCTGACAATAAAGTAATATCGCATCGTATCGTAATCACTTGGAAGGAGCCATACATGTGTATGGGTGGGGAAGGATGTGTGGGGTGGACTCTATAACTGTTCGCCTGCAGGCCTTCCCTGAGTTACAAATGCCTGAACGATGAGCACCTCGACATGCAAATGAGCGGCCATTACATTATTAAATTCAAAAGGGCATTTAAAAGACTTTTGGATAGGCACATTGAGTCTGAAGAAGGGTCCCGGCCCGAAATCTCCAGAGATGCTGCCTGTCCCGCTGAGTTACTCCAGCATTTTGTGTCTATCTTTGGCACATGGATATGCAAGGAATGGGGGGATAATGGTGATAAGAGATGGTGCTGGCATCATGTTTGGCACAGACCTTGTGGATCCAAGGGTCTGCACTTCTACTGTACTGTTCTGTGATCTAATGGCATAAAATGTTCTACCAAGTGATTTATGACCAACACGACAGCAAAGGTGATTTACTACCTGGAAGGCATCACACCTATCCCCACGGTCAAAAGATGCTGATGTTTTCAATCTGTTTATATATTTTTTTCTTGCAAGCCTACTATTTCTTCCTTGAACAAATCAGACCAAGATCAGATATGATATTTGCAGAGACTTGAAACTTGATAGATGCAACTTGGTGGCAGAACTTGGCGACTCTTGCCTGCTGTCCCAGAAGAGGATCTACTATTATCCACAGTGATCATTCCACTCTTTTACAGGGCAGCACGGTGACGTGGAGGTGGAGTTGCTGCCTTACAGCGCCAGAGACGCGGGTTCAATCCTCACTATGGGTGCTGTGTGTACTGAGCTTGTGCATTCTCCCTGTGACCACATGGATTTTCTCTGGGATCTCCGGTATCCTCCCACACACCAAAGAAGTGGAGGCTTGTAGGGTAATTGGTTTGGTATAAATTGAAGTAGTTCTTAGTCTGTAGGATAGTGTTAAGTGTGTGGGGATCGCCGGTCGGTGCAGACTCAGTGGGCCGAAGGGCCTGTTTCCATGCTGTATCTCTAAACTAAACTAAATTTGGTGTACCTGACAATCTATATACTTAAAAGTCTGATCTTGTATGCGGATGCGTGTGTGTTTGTGTGTTTGTTGCGTATAATCACATCTTCTTGAAAAAATGCCGCGCTAACGGTAAAATCTTTACATATTCCGGTAGAGATTTTTCCCGTGGAGTCCAAAATTGCCTTATCTGAAAATGTCATGCTATATTTCTGGAGGTATTACTGAAAATGTTCAAAAATCGGACAAAACTTTGAATTTAAAAACGACTGTCTGCGTGCTTCTTCCTCACGCTGCGAGTGACGTCACCACCCCGACCTTTCCCTCCTCCCCCCGTTAGACGCAAATGAACGAGCAAGTCGGGCCTGCCCCGCTCGCCGAGTCCACGTCCTCCCCCTCTCTGCCCTCGTTGAGGGGACGGGACCGAGCTGTCGGGTCCTCGGGTTGGGTCCTCTCTCCGCCCTCCCTCACTCTGCCTTCCCTCTCTCTGCCCTCTTGTTCTCTCTAGCCCCTCCTGAGAGGGGGGTATGCGTGCGTGGGTAGGGCGGGGGATGGGGTAAAAGGAGCAAATGAATAATATTAATATATCAAGGGGGGTGGTTAGGGTGTGTGTGTGTGTGGGGGGGGGGGGGTGGTTAGTGTGTGTGTGACGCCGCAGGATGCCTCCCCCTCCCACCGCCCCCCGCAACCGCACATTTAGTAGACGGGACCCATTGGGTCCCACTGGGTCTAGCAATAAATAAAACTAATGCCTACATAAGTTACTTCAACAACTCTCTCTTTCCACTTTTGAGCATTTGTTCTTTCTTATCAGTCTCATGAGCTTTCAATGCCAGTCATTATAATACTGTGAAAGTCTGTTTTCAATATTTACGTAACTTTTGTGAATTTTCAGACTTATAGACAAAATCAACTTAAAAGCATCTGTAAAACTGAACCTGTTTTCTTTCCAGGGGACGTCCTGTGTTTCCATGTGTAGTGCTGTCACTCAAATAGGCGTTTTTTTTCTCAATATATATTGAGATTGCTTGGTTATACAAGGTATTCAAATTTGGTGGAATAAAATGTACGACCGTGAAGGTGCTTTACTATCCGCAAAGCATCATATTTATCCCCATTTGATCAAGAGAACGGCAGTAAGGAAGGAAAGTTGCCACTAATATTTTCAGATACACACAAGAAACTGCAAAAGCTGGTATTTTGAGCACAACACACAGTGCTGGAGCAATGTAGGTGCTCAGACAGCATCTGTGGTGGGAATTGGACAGGCGTCGTTTTGGATCAGGTCTGATGAAAGGTCCCGGACCCAACACGTCACCCATCCTCAATCCAAAGAACCCCACCCACTGAATTACTCCAACATTTTGTACTTGGCTCTTACTTAGTCTGTTTATATTTTTCCCGTAAGCCTACTCCCATTATTTTACTTTTCCTTTTTCTAACAATGCTTTGGTCTTCGTTTGCTGAATTCTTAAATTTAATTCCCCAATCTTCAAGCATACCGCTTTATTTCCCCCAGCTTAATAAGTGTTTTCCTTTTGTATCTTTAAGTATCTTTTACTGTATGTCTTTAATGTCTCTTTATGCCCACAGTCAGGCCACTTTTCTTTTTGATCCCTTCTTTGCCAATGATGAGAACACAACCCTAAATGACCCACCCGACACAAACAACCACAAGAACCTGATTATTATTTTCAGTTAGAAAATGAGTAGGTTGGCAAATCCCTTTGCGGGAAAAAAAAAAGATGACTGATTAGTCAGGGTGTGATAACACTCTACCCAAATTCTTCTGTACAATTACTTTGCTAAAATCCTACAAATCAACTGGTATGACTCTTAAAGGAAGTGTCTTTGCACTGAAATGAATGCTGGTTGTGTAAATGACAGTAGATCTGCAGATGTTCTTAACACCTTCATCTGAGACGGAAGTGTTTTTGGTTTCAATGAAAGGGCAACAAGGTGATCATAACCTAGATTTGAATCAAGTCTTGCTGCCTTCTTCACATCTACGTTTCTTAAAAGTGCACAATTTTCTCAATTGCTAATGTGTTCACTCTATTCACTCAGAAAGCAGTCATATGAAGCTAATTTAAATAGGTTGTAGGAAAGAAGGATCTCGACCCAAAATGTCACCTATTCCATTTGTCCAGAGACTGTGCCCGACCCGTTGAATTACTCCAGCATTTTGTGTCTAATTTTAAAAAGGAATGGATATGGATCAGGAGTCTGTTGGACGTGGTATTTAAATAGGGGTAAAGAGTTGACAAGGAGTTTTTACATCACATCAATGTCTACACACCAGGGCTACTTCAGTTTCAGAGACTTTAGGGTTGCTCGAGACCAAGAAGTCCACTAGATGGCAAAAAGGAAATTAGGCCCATGAGTGAGATAAATACAATAAGCAGCACACCTAATGTGAGCGCACCAGAGAATAAACAGAAACTGGAAAAATCAAAACTGCAAATGCTGGAAATATAAATTAAAAATCAGAAAATGTTGGAAATACTCAGCAGTTCAGGAGCCACCTGTGGGAAGAGAAAGAGAGTCGAGGTTTCAGTTCAAAGAATTATCAGAAGTGGAAGCAGAGGAAAGAAGCTTGTTTAGCTGTGGAGAGGGGGAAGGGGGATGTTTCTAACAGGTAATATTGGGGTGACCATGGCAATAACCTGTAAACAAGCCGTCTGGTCAATGAGTGAATGGGAGCTGTATTAGAGAGAGAGCAGACAATAATGGTGGTGGCACAGTGGCGCAGCATGAGTTGCTGCCTTACAGCGCCAGAGACCCAGGTTCGATCCTGATTACGGGTGTTGTCTGTATAGAGTTTGTACATTCTCCCCGAGACCTGCGTGGGTTTCCTCCAGGATCTCAGGTTTCCTCCCACACTCCAAAGACGTACAGGTTTGTAGGTTTAATTGGCTACGTATTAATGTAAATTGCCTAATGTGTCGGACAGTCTTAGTATACGGGAATCGCTAGTCGGCGCTGTCTCGGTGGGCTGAAGGGCCTGTTTCTGCGCTGTAAAATGGGGTTTAAATAAAATGGAAGAGATGCAAAATGTGGAGCAGGAAGATGTGCCCAGCAGGTCAGACTGGGCTAGTCCTCCATCCTCAGATTTGTGTTCAAAAGTACAAGGGCTCCATGCAGAAAACTACAAATATTTATGGCATTTTTGAAATCCAGCATTTGCCCCTTCAACCATTTAAATAGTTAAACAAACATTGTATATTAAACAATCATGGATATGTAATGGAGGATTTTTTCCTCCATTATGTTATCTTACCTTCTCTTTGATTTTCCAGAAAGTGAAGTGCAGCTATGACTCGAGTTGATAATTGGGAAATATTCCAGCAACATTTCGGACTGACCAAGAAAGAATGGACAAATTCCCAGTCCCATTAACAACGAAACCAGCAGACTGACATGTACATTTATTTTCGTCCAAAAAAACCAAACATAATGCAACATGTGATTAACAATAAACTTTTCACACCAAAAATAGTATTTGTATGAAATCAATTTATTGTTTCTTTTGAAATCCTAGCAAATCTTTCAGCAGCGGTGAGCATAACTTGCAAACAGTTGTCCGAGGAAAACACAGTTTACTATGATTTTAATATCATTTTAAATATGATTTTTAAAATGACTTAAATATAAAATGTAGAATGTGTAACAAATTCCCAAAGGAATAAGTAATTAAGAGATCAACTCATTATCAAACTGTTTACTTTATAGTTACTATCCCCAGTTGGTTTGAGGTTATAGAAATCACATTACCAGCCCTTCCAAGTTTCCTATGGAGTGTACATACTGATGGCTATTGAAGTTCCAGTCTTCTAACTATGCGTGTTTCTAGCCACATCTTATACACTCAAATAAGCGGGAAGATCCAAACCCTCTCACTTTAAAAAAAAAACCTCTAACGAGCCCAGGTTTTACCCTTCCTATACTCTGCATTTCACAAGTGTACGTTATGTTTTTTTATTTATTCTTTAATGAATGTTGGGACTAATCTGGCCACTGCCTGAGAAATGCAATTAGCCTAAATATATGGTAAGAAAAACACATCACCTTCATCTGCTTTCAGTACCATTGTTCAGTTCAATTCCATCGAGTCCAGTCTGTCTCTCACATATTCAATTGAGTGACAATTTCTTGTTTAGGCAATTTACTGCACACCCTTCAGTCATTTAGGGTTTTAACAATTGATGTCAATACCATATTAAACAATATTAACAAAAATATATTTTCCAGTCTGAAGAAGGATCTTGACCCGAAACATCGCCCATTCCTTGTATCCAGAGATGCAGCCTGTCTTGCTGAGTTACTCCAGCATTTTGTGTCTATCTTCGGTGTAAACCAGCAACTGCAGTTCCTTCCGACACAAAATAATTTACACATGTAAAATACTGCTATATTACACAATGCTCAATACATCATTAACAGAATGGAGGCAATGTTAAAATCATGATATGCATGTATATTAAAAGTTAGATAAATAATATTGCTATTGAAGATGTTCCAAGATTTCCACAACTAGTGCTGCAGTAATAAAAGCGGTATGCCCGAAATGCAGATGCTAAGGAAGGCCTATGTCTTTCATTCAAGCCAATTTATGACCGAGTCACAGCAAAATATACTACGAGCACTTTGGTACTATGATGGTGTCATATGATACTATGAATCTCACCAAAATACCAGCAATTTTCCCTCAAAGTGTGCATTGGAATGTGAAAGTTCTGAACTTGCTGATCACGCTGCATCTGCATTTTCCTTTATGTAGGTATGTTACAAAACTTACCTTCAGTCGCGCTGTAATTCTGCCACTGGCCGTGTGCGCGATTTTGGCGCCTTTAAGGGGGGGCGGGGTTAAAACGCGGGTTTCTCCTCCCTTGTCCTAGTTAATATTGTGTTGGAGTACAAGCGTTGGCTGATGAATCGTTCCTAGTGGCGATTTGTGAATTTTTAATTTTTATTAAATCGTCAATGTCAGCGCTACAATA
The DNA here is from genome assembly GCA_038087875.1 of Malacoraja senta. Taxonomy (NCBI): domain Eukaryota; kingdom Metazoa; phylum Chordata; class Chondrichthyes; order Rajiformes; family Rajidae; genus Malacoraja; species Malacoraja senta. The sequence goes on from CM075986.1 coordinate 10,309,818, forward strand.
ATTTTAAAATCAGCTCCTGAAGCGTCAACGCCGATAACGGGGACGGATTTCACGCATGGGACAGGTAAACGAAAGTGCTTTCTTTAAATGTATAAAAGTGCTTCTTAAGAAGCCTTTAATTCACATTTTTTCATGCGACACGGTGATTTTATTCCCCGAATTAACGGCAGTATTTTTCATGCCAATACGGGGTTAAATTCACCGCAAATCAACGTTCCAAAAGATCGCGTTCCAGAAAACCTCACTCACAAGATGAATTAAACGCCCATTAATTTACAGGTATTAAACATTCAATTCCTTCCATTTGGCCTGTAAATTCATGAAAATTAGATTTAAAAATTATGTTATATTGTGAATTATTGTGTGAATGTTATTTGGACACTTAGGCTATTTAAAAATGTTAATCTATTCTTAAGAAATTGATAGATGTTTAGATCTAGTAATTGAATTTTGTAATTAGCTACAATTAGGTAACTAACTAATTATATGCTTTACTTTCATGTCTTCGAAGTAAGATTGTTTCATATTTGTTTCAGAATGCTTCAATCTATAATAACTGAAAATTTCTTTCAGTTATCATAATTTTTAAGAAAGTTATGGGCTTTTAACTGTCCTCGATCACAGCTTTTGTGTTAAGTCAATGGAAAAGCAATAGGGAACTAGATGCTAATTTCTGAGTATGATAATGGCCATAACTTTTTTAATACTGAAGATATGAAAGTGAATTAAGTGTCAAATTAAACTTCTTTTTATGCTTTATCTGATGGGATAAATTGCAGACTTTATTTTTTAAATCTCAAAATTTTGTAACATTGCTACTTTATGCATTCCTATAATAAACTCCTCATGGAGTCCAATCGCAGAGCATAAAATTGCAACAATTCCCCAGAACAAACACTGCAAAATGGAGGAATTGGCAATGAGGGAAAAGGTATAACACTAAATTTAAGCTAAATGTTTAAGGAACATTTGGACAGTACATGGATAGGACATGTTTGGAGGGATATGGGCCAAATGCAGGCAGGTGGGACATGTTGGTGAGCTTGGGCAAGTTGGACCGAAAGGCTTGTTTCCACAGTGTATGACTCTAATCGAACAAAATGATTTAAATGTGGAGACAAGGAACTGCAGATGCTGGTTTACAACACAAAAAAGGATACAAAGTGCCAGAGTAACTCGTACCAGGAAACATCTCCGGAGAACATGGATCGAAGGCATATTGGGTCAGGACCCTCCTACAGAGGCCTGACCTGAAACGTCACCTATTTATGTTCTCCAGAGATGCTGCCTGAGCCGCTGAGTTACTCCAGCACTGTCTCTTTTTATTTTTAATTGATTTAAATGTTTTTAATTTAATTGTTGTGATCTTACATGTTTTGCTTTGATAAAAACATTTTAAAATAATCAATTAGATTAGCATTTCTGATTTACAGTCATTCAGGAACATTCATAGCTATTTTCTGGTTTGATAGCAAATCCAAAGGCTTGACTTAAGATTGCCCGAAGTCTTTTCCACATCTATTTCTTGCATGGGGCTTGGTCTGAAGCAGCCGCATTTAGGCAGTCGAGCCCTTCATTCCCAAGTCTTTGTCACCAAGGATCTGGAAGTCATCATCCAACAAGTTCAAGCTGCAGGATGTGATTAGATAAGGGCATTCTCAGTGCATAGAATGGAGGTGAGAGTGGTAGCCTGCCGCCGACTAGAATATCTGAATCTTTGCCTCTACCTCGTATTTATGCAAAACTCCAAGCAGCTCAACATTTTTATGTCTGCTTTCACAGATAACATGTAAACAAATGTGTAATCGTGTTCCAGCAGGGAAACTGTGGACAGGAAGAAGTTCAAGTTGGTGACCTCACCACCACATTGCACAAAATTCTCTCTCATTATACAATTCAATGAACAAAATTAACCGTGGATTTTTGCCATGGTCGTGCCCAAACTTGCTATTCGAATACGCTGTGTTAATTTCTTATTTTAGAAGCAAGTGTTACAAATGTACAAGTTGATATGAACAGCCAGTAATCTTAAAGTACAGGGGTCACAGGTTTGTAAGGAATGACATGAGAATGAGGAATTTTATAGCACCCTGGTGTATATGGAAATAAACTAATCAAAAAAGTAATCTTTAGTAGCAATATAAATTGTAAGCAGCTTGTAAATTATGGTGTACTAGGCTGCAAGGTACAGTAACAAAACATGCAGAAACAATAAGAATTTAGCAAGCCAAATGATAAGCTCAGCTTTACTGAAAAAACATTGAAATGCAAAATTAAGGAGAATGTTGACATTTTACTGGGCTTTGCTCATAGAATAGATACATAGATACATAGAAAATAAGTGCAGGAGTAGGCCATTCGGCCCTTCAAGCCTGCACCGCCATTCAATATGATCATGGCTGATCATCCAACTCAGTATCCCGTACCTGCCTTCTCTCCATACCCCCTGATCCCTTTAGCCACAAGGGCCACATCTAACTCCCTCTTAAATATAGCCAATGAACTGGCCTCAACTACCCTCTGTGGCAGAGAGTTCCAGAGATTCACCACTCTCTGTGTGAAAAAGTTTTTCCTCATCTCGGTCTTAAAGGATTTCCCCCTTATCCTTAAGCTGTGACCCCTTGTCCTGGACTTCCCCAACATCGGGAACAATCTTCCTGCATCTAGCCTGTCCAACCCCATAAGAAATTTGTACGTTTCTATAAGATCCCCTCTCAATCTCCTAAATTCTAGCGAGTATAAGCCAAGTCTATCCAGTCTTTCTTCATATGAAAGTCCTGACATCCCAGGAATCAGTCTGGTGCAGTCCCTGGTCTGAATCCTGGTCTCCAACACAGGGAGTAGTGTGTGTAGTCTTGGGCTCTGCACGTAAAGAGGAATATAATTGTTTTTGCAGCAGAGACTTACAAGATTTATTCCTGGAACGAGTGCGTTGCACAAAGCAAAATGGAATACGATTCGTCTATACTTTATGGAGTTTAGAAGAACGAGAGATACAACATTTTGATAGGGGTTAACATGGTCGATGCCCAGAGACTGATTCCACTGGCCAAGATGTCCACTGCTGGGACACATAAGGAGCAAGATGTGTTTCTTGATGGGTTAGATTGTGATTTTTGGGGATTTCTCTACTAGCCAGTGCTGCAGATGCTCAGATGTTGAGCACAAGGGGGCTGAGAATGAAAGGCTTCTCAGCAGTGGGAGAATAGAGGAACTTGCGAATCAAAGATCATCTATACTTTCAGTGCAAGCAGAAAATACTCAAGAGGCTGTGTAATCTGTTCTTACATGAAGACAACTCCACTGTATCACGTGCCCAGAGACTCACCCGCCAGCCTTTAAAGTGCAGCAATCGCCTTTGCGGCAACCCTACGTCCCAGAGGGAGGCCCAAATCGGTTATAGCAAGCACTGTTTTTGGTTTGGAAAGGGCAGGCAACTTCACGAGCTCAGAAACCTATTTCCGAATAAAAAATATCAGTGTCAATGAAAAGAAAACAAAAACATTTGAATTGTAAAAGATACTGATAAAGCAAGAACTTACTCTAGAAATTTGCAGTAATTTTTACTTGCAAGAAGCCTCAATTAGACATTACCTATGGCCTTTGGTTACAAAGAAGAGAAACTGAAAATATATATTTTGCAGCTGTCAGCTTCTGAAAACAAAGCCCATGCAAAAAAATCATTTCCCAAAAAACAATCATATAAACCGTCACTACTTTATGCTGTAATTTAATTAAAATGTTAGAATGTTGTATTTTGAAACATGACTATAAAATTTGGGATAACAAAAGAACACAAGTGTTTATGTTGCACCTCACACAACCTCAAGATATCCAAAATATCCAAGATATTTTACAGACATTTAGATGAATTTGACTTGATCAGCCAATTGGTTCACAACAAATTCTCATAAACACAAATAAGCAGAGTTTTTTCTTTGGTTTTAGTTGAAGAATAATCTGACAAGGACACAGGGAGAACCATAGAAATAAAGAACAGCAGGTGTTGTTTATACCAAAGATCACAACCCGAAACGTCACCCATCTATTTTCTCCAGAGATGCTGCCTGACCCGCTGAGATACTCCAGCACATCGCAGGGTGACGCCTGTATGATCGTGAGTAGCCGCCCAAAGAGTCGTACCTTTTTCTGGTCACCGTTAGGGAACATGTTGAAAATTTTCGGCGACCAGCGGCGACTATGACAGGTGCCGGCAGGTTGTGGGAAAAAAACACATAAGTGGGACAGGCCCTTTAGTAATTTAAAGCACTAATTTATTGTTATTTTTCTTAGTGATCAACTGGTTTGAAGATCTGACTCACCATGGTAGGTAAAAGGCATGAACTGGAGAATGCTACCACGACTTCCTTGGTCCAAGCACTCCACACATTCTTCCATAAACCACTGAACAAACTGAGTATGTGGACCAGCCACCCTTTGAGCTCAGGATTGTGGAAATCAAAAGGAACAAGTTTGCTGAAAAGATAGTTGAGAAAGTTAACAGGCTTTTTTCCATCTTTTATTCCCGCTTTTAGTTCAAATTCAGCAATGTCAGTGGAGGGACATTTCACAATCTGTTGAATCTGAACGACTCCCCCGAGACATTAATGAAATAAAACTTAAGACAATTTAGATTTCCATCAGCTGAACAAAATAGAATTGGCTGTACCACTGTCTCTTTGTCCACTGAATGTACAGAAGTACGCCATTACAGAAACATGACTTCAAAATGTGTCTGGGCAGGAATTTAGACTTGGAGCTTTATATTCTGAATAGGTTAGGGAATATTAGAAAATAAAGCCAGGTATTTTCACTTTCCAAAATATTAGGCTAGAATATGCTGATGTGTCCAGCTGACAATTTCCCAGGAAAAAAAACCCAGACTTGTTCCTCTTCACATTGCAGCTGAGTGTTTGCAGCACAGAAGTACACAATTCACTGGAGATTAGATGCAGATGCACTGAGTCCTTAAGTGGTTCCAGATATTATTTGTCTGAGGATTGGTTACATTTAATAAATTGTCCCTCAGTTTTGCACTGGCCACAGATGCTACACCTAGCCTTGGCCCCACTCAGCTGAATGCAGTTTGCTGCCCTGTGGGAACGATAATTGAATGCTCTTTTTTTACATTATAATTATTAATTTATACAAGTTTAATGTTTTCGAATTATTTTATTGTACGAGGATAACTTATAAATTTCTCATTACAAATATGTTTCAACTGTTTCTTGATATTTCTGATCATCAAAATGGGCAGCAGTAGTGCAAAGAATCAACCTAAGTGTGTATCACAATATAGATATGCCTAGTAATGAAACTACAAATAATGGGTTGCAGAATATCTAATTATGAAATAGGTAAAAATAAAAAAACATTAAAATCACATTCTAAAGAAGAAACCAACAATTTAGTTTTTCTACAGGAACTGTGGGACAATTTAAATGCTGCAATGCAATTTAATGTCAGTTAAATACAAATCTGGACTCAAATGCACACATAAACACACACCTGAATGGGTTTGAATGAACACCCATAACTTACCCAATACTCTGTTCAAGGGATCTCTCATGTTTATGTTGTGAAGCTGAGAGGCAGTCAATGAGCTGCTCATTGAACGGTCACCTAAAGGTCAAACATTGAAATAATTATAAAAACAATCAGAAGAATGACTAAAACAGCGACGCAGGAGAAATATAGAAAATCTAAAGAGGACAGAGCCCAGACTTCCAATGCAAAGAGAAATGGCAAAGGAGAACTGAACTGTCAGAATATTTGAACATGTTCATGGGAAGAATGAGAGGAAAACAAAGTGCTTTTAATTGGTCTCGTGCCAGGTATATGACAGCATGCCTGATGTTGGCAGTAAAGTTAACTCCCCCGTGGGGCAGATGTGATTATTAACACCCGAGCTCAGCAGGCCACACTTCCACAAAGAAACATAATTGAATAATCAGCCTGAAGATTCCTACCAACTTTCATTTAAGAACCTTGAATAAGCTAATTGGGATAGCCCCTACTTGAAGAGTGTAGCCTTCAGCACACACAAAAGGAAATTGGATGATAGTACATAGAAACACAGAAAAATAGGTGCAGGAGTAAGCCATTCAGCCCTTCGAGCCAGCACCTCCATTCAATATGATCATGGCTGATCATCCAAAATCAGTACCCCGTTCCTGCTTTCTCAGTAAATTCAAAATCAGTACCCCGTTCCTGTTGTTAGTACGCAACAGTTTGATAGGTTTTCATCATTAAGAGAACCAAGGGATACGAGGTTAGTAAAGGAACCTCAGCATTGCCATATTTTAGAATTTCATAAGAAATATACTATGACAGGTGGAAGGGATTGCATGGTTTACTTATATTTCTTATGAAATTCTAAAATATGGCAATGCTGATCCACTGTGGATCCCAACGAAACAAATTTACAGTGAACTGATTATCACTCTGCTTAAAAAAGCAAACTTTGTGCCGTCACAGTAAACCACTGAATCACTGGCTGGGATGATTGCAATCTTGCATGTTTTGCTCTCTCAGGTCAAGGTTCATACAGATAATCATACAGATATAATAGACCATAGGGAAGGTGGTAATGGTGCTCATTGTTGTCGATTGCCCGCTATAACTGACTGAGGGTTTTGCTCCAACCACTCAGCAATTACTCCGTGAAGCGACAAATTGTTTTTAAATGTTCTTTTTAACAGCAAAAAATGTATTTTTGTTACTGTAAGTTAAAAATACTAAAGACTATTTGATACATTGTTTAATAGGTTATCATTGCACAAGTGTCGACCAAAGCAATTTGCTTGTCAATTTCAACGGCCTTCTGCAGTGTAACTCGCAGCCTGTGTTCTTAAAGAAACGGTGGTGTCTGATTACTGTGGGTATGCTCCATCCGTTATTAATTGAAATCTGTTCTCAAGCTCCATAATAATGAGGGTAGACTGTATTTCACTATAGCTGTTGATTGCAATCTGCACATAAGCCCACTCCATTAAACACGTTCTAACATACAGTCCACAGTAAGGACTCTCTAGAGGAAAATGTGTCTGAAATCACGGTTCATAAATTTGTGGAACTCCTGGTGCTAATGTACATCATCTTACACTCTCATATTGTTGCATTATTCAAAATATATACAATTTCACTAATCTTCCCAAATAGAAAGCTGCAACATAATATATTAGTACACCCATATGTTTATTAATACAGTGCTCTTTATTAGGCTATGACGTGATTTGTGTCAAGAGCACCTACCGGGACTGGAAAGGATATTCGGATCCTCTTCATTTGAGCTTAACAATCGTAACAGTTTTGATGGTTGGCTATCATCCAGAGGAAACAAATTGATGTAGTCCTGTTGAAACAGAAGCAACAGTTTTACATTTCACCGTTTTTTTTGATTATACACTTCATTTGTAAATTAGGGTGGCTCAGTGCTACTCAAATTGTTATTTTAAATGCAACCAACGAGTAACACTTTACCAAAGTTACAAGGGGAAGATTTTGTCCGAGATTTTAGTTTAGAGATACAGAGCAGAAACAGGCCCTTCGGCCCACCGAGTCTGCGCCGACCAGTGAGCCCCGCACATAACAGCCTATTGCATTTTATCTGTTTATTTATGTGTGTATATATATATTCTATGGTATATGGACACACTGATCTGTTCTGTATTTATGCCTACAATATTCTGTTATGCTGCAGCAAGCAAGAATTTCAATGTCCTATCAGGGACATGACAATAAACTCTCTTGACTTGACATTAACACTAATCTATACACATAAGGGACAATTTAGAATTAAACTATGCCAACTAACTACAAACGACAGACTACAACCTGTATGTCTTTGGCGTGTGGGAGGAAACCGGAGATTCCGGAGAAAACCCACGCAGGTCACGGGGAGAAAGTACAAACTCTGTACAGAAAAGCACCAATAATCAGGACTGAACCCAGGTCTCTGGCGCTGTAAAGCAGCAATTCTACCGGTGTGCCATCATGCTGCACGAAATGTTATTGGTAAATTGGTGAATCTCTGAACAGCCCTGAAATTTCTCATCCATTTTTATTTTGAAAATGTTCTTTTGACTGACATTACAATAACCTCAGTGAAAAAAATGTTCTTTCTTTGCCATTCATTTTTTACTGCTGACTGTTGAAGCTGAATGGAGTGTGAAAAATTTGTTGGGTGTCAGCAGCCCACTGTGTGATTAGGGGAATGTAGTTACAAAAGGTATTCTTTCACTTCTAACCTATTAGTCAGTTTCTCTGTTAATCAAACTCTCGTGGAGCAAGCCACCTTACCACAGAACGGGGAAACTTTACAGCAGTTTAGAAATTCAGCAAAGCGCAGCACATATTTGGGACAGACTATTGTAGTTGGACAATCCTGTGATAAGATCACACTGAAATGTTGGGGTCATGGAATGTCAGTGCATCCAACTAGATCAGGTTCATTCTACATATGGGCTTTGCAGCTCAGTCTCAGAAATCCTTTATTTGAACCCCAATAAAATAAAATTCTTCTTGCAACTAATTCACTAAAAAATCTACTTAATAAGTAAGAAGATAGAGAGGATGCAGAGGAAATTTAATGGAACAGTATCATATTTAAGGATGACAGTTATGCATTTTTGAACATCCCCTGAATGTGAAATGTGCTATATTAATGGGACGATCCCGTTTTCTCTGGGGAAAAAAATAAATTTCTATAAATCGTTTTCATAACATAATCAATTTTAAAGATTACAGATCAATAGTATTACTGATTTATTTTTCTAACAGAAACAATATACTGATGGATGTTCCTTTTGAAAAGGTGCTGTTCTCACCTCAATATCCTCTCTGTGTCTTTTCCTCTGCTTGGCTGTGGCCTGACCCTTGTTATGAGAGGAATGAGAGCTCAGAGAACACCAGACCGAGAGCCTACAATAAACAGAAATTGGTAAAATAATGGAATTTCTCCCAGAACCAAGCAGGTGAATCAACAAGGGAAATTAATATTATTTTAATATTAAGAAAGATTTAGTGTGATATAGGTCAAATGCAGGCATTGAGACCAGCTCAGTAAAACACTTTGGAGGACCATGGGCAAGATGGGCCAAAGGGACAGGTACTTTACGATAGCACTAACAGGAGCTTACTGCCTGTTATTTAAGATAGAGTGAAGAATTCATTTTGCAGCTTGAGAAGTTAAATAAAATAGTATTTGATGTTCCAACTGTGCCAAACTACAGTTAGAAATGCATCTCAATGAAAGGAAAGTTCCAGCTGAAAAGTCCACATTTGTGAGTGTCAAATGAAATGAGAATTAAAGATGCTCTAAGATTCCTTTGAGTATTGAATGTACTGCCAATACAAATCACCTCATTTCACACAGAGGTGCAGGAGCATTATTGATATCCAAGGTAATGTTTCCCAGCAAGGGGCCACACCTTTCAGGGGTGAGAAGGGAAACAAGGACAAAAAGTGAAAAATAAAAATGTCAGGAATTAATTTTGATTTATCATTACAATATCTAGGCAATACCTTGGGTTATTTTTCAATTACATTATTGCAAAGTTCATATCTCAAATATAAGAAAGCTGAACTTCAAAAAGGAGAGATTTTTTTTGATTTGTCAGATCTTAGTAATTCTAGCCAAAAAGTTTTTTTTAATCAAACAGATTAAAGAAAATCTACAGTAGTAGTTGCTTCAATTGTGTAACAGGAATGGTTAAGGTAATAATAAAAGAAAATACTTGGCAAGAGCTCTTCCGGGTGGATCCATGAGCGTCTGCCACTTCAAGGAATTGGTCAGGAGCCCAGGCAGGATATGGCCCAGCAGGACCAAGGTGATCTGTTGCATGTCCAAGCAAAACACACTATGTAGGAGCTCAACAGCTTTGTAACAGTGTTCCTTCCTTGTCTCCTTCAATAGTTCCTAAAGGGAAACAGAATATATAGACAAGGCAATTAGTCGGTGACGTCATTGATAATTGTTCTCAATAAGAAATGAGACAGACTAAAACTTTCAACCTCGTGGAGTCACACAAAAATTAATAGCATTTTTTATTTAAAAATATTGACATTAGAGTGCAAGAATCCAATTATAATAATTTTCTTGCACAAAACATTTAGCCAGAATAACAGGTAGACAAAAATGCTGGAGAAACTCAGCGGGTGAGGCAGCATCTATGGAGAGAAGGAATGGGCGACGTTTCGGGTCGAGACCCTTCTTCAGACTGGTTAGGGATAAGGAAAACGAGAGATGTAGACGGTGATGTGGAGAGATCCAAAACAATGAATGATAAAGAACACCAAGCAAATGTTGTCTGTTGGAAATCGTCCAAGATTTACACATCCTGTGGCAATCGGTCCTATTGCAAAGGGGGGGGGGGGGGGGGGGGGATTTACACTTTGGAATAGAAGACGGTTTTTTTTAACAAATGCAGCCATCAATGTATTTCAAAGTAATGTACCCGCTGTGTGTGAATGTAGTTAGGAATGAGAACAAACTGTTTTATTATTTTAGAATAGATTAAGTTTAATCTATGCTAGTCTATAAGAAGGATTAATACAAAGGCCAAGAGAAGGGTTAGCCTAACTTTAGCCTAATGTCACAAATCTTTCTCAACATGTCCACCAACCTTGACCAAGTTATTGCAGAACCAGTATACTCCTCCCATATGTAGCAGCGCCTCAAATACGTGGATAGAACGGCTGTCGACCCAGCCTTTATTTAGTACATTGTTGAAATTGGTAATGAGCACCTCTTTAATTGGCTTCTTCACTGGCAGCAGGTTGCGGTATGGGATGGGGCCCAGGTTTGCTGTGGGAAACATTATGGAGGTTGCTGTCTGCTGCAAGACATCGGCACACATCTGCTCCAAGATCAGGTTCATGATAGCAACTCTGGGAGAAAGCAGAAAAATAGGAGCACAAATTACAGGTTTTCCTGGTAAGCTAGTGAATAAATTTACTTTCTGTAGTCTTACCAATCTAAAACAAAACCTTAAAAATCTTGGGTGGCTTAGATTCAATTAACATCTGAATTTTGAGATCAAGAATAAATCAGCACAAAGGTAGACACAAAATGCTGGAGAAACTCAGCGGGTGAGCAGCATCTATGTAGAGAAGGAATTTCAGGTCTCGACTCGAAATGTCGCCAATTCCTTCTCTCCATAGATGCTGCCTCACCTGCTGAGTTGCTCCAGCATTTTGTGTGTACGTTCGATTTTACCAGCATCTGCAGTTCTTTCTTAAACAAATAATAAATTAGCACATACTGGCTTTGTAAATAAAAGAGTCCAGTATAAACACCAGCATGTTATGCTAAACCTATATAAAAGACCAGCTCTGCTTAGCTGGAGCACTGTGTCCAGCTCGAGCTACCATATTTCAAAGAACATATAATATATATTCACATAGGATCTCAAATGAGGGCCACCTGAAATCCCAATTGAAAAAATATGCACGATATTTATGTCTTGTGAAGAGAGCATATTATTTCTCTGTGACCATGGAAAGGAATATAAAGTATTCCTGGAAGCCACAATCAGCAACGGTTATCTCTAAATGATTATTCATGAGCCAGGACAAAAGGTTTATCTAGAAAGGGAAAGTATATATAAAAATGAGGTGTAGGCTCTGGAGTAACTCAGCAGATCAAGCAGCATCTCTGAAGAACATGGATTGATGACATTTCAGGTCGGGACCCTTCTTCAGACTGAGGCATTTGTCAAAATAAAAAGAGTTGGTGGATTTTTCTTTCAAAGCTACTATGTAATGAAGTTACCTTTCATTGTAGAATTGAAGGGTGTTCTCTGCATAGAGTGGTGTTACAAGCTGGAAGATCATTTGCAATGGTTTCTCACGCTCTTCCAGACCCAACATCCTAACGTGCGCTACTAACCATGCTACTGCACAGATAGCCATGCTACAAATCTTCCCCTTGATGTTATCGGTGATTTTCTAGTTGGGAAGAAATCGAGCAATGGTTCATACAAATTTTTCCTTGCTGCAAAACAGATCACATACTAATTACATGAGATGAGGATTGATAACTACTTTTATACTCTGATCTCTTACAACAGGAATAAGCATTACCTCCCATTAATCCTGCCCAAGTATTCCCGAGGTTTGCACTCTGAATGATGGCAAATATAACGCCAATACCTAGAGTAAATTGATGCTCTCATGGAAATCATTTTGCAATTGTATTGATCAACTTTCAATCTCATTTATTCAATTCTAATTCATTCTGATGTTAGGGCATTGATGAAGCCAGCAATGCGTTGATGCCTTTAACAAGAAACTTATGTTGTATAAGTGCATTGTCAATTTTGCACTAAAACTAGCCTTGATCTTGTTCTTTTCCTGTCAAGAAACATTTTAAATTCTGCTCTTTGCTCAAAGTGGTTGAATCTGAGATTTTATTTTATTCATGACATTCTACCACTCCTAGCTGCTTGAACCTATCATAATTTTCAGTCCATGCACATTATGATGAATGGATTAATGGGCATAAAGAGACTACACCTCATTTTTATATATACTTTCCCCTATTAGATAAACCTTTGTACTGGTTCATGAATAATTACTTAGAAATAGCCATTGCAGATTGTGGCTCCCAGGAATATATTCCTTTGCACGGTCACAGAGAATTAATGTTCTCACTGCAAATCTTTATAAATATCATGAATATTTTAAAATTGGGATTTCAGAAGGTTCTCATCTGAGATCCTAGGTAAATGTATATTAAAGGCTAACTTTATTTCTCAACTTTTAGTAATCCATGCAACTCAATATTTGTGTAGTAACCAGTGCCATAATTATGAACAGGAATTCTTCGCTAAAATTTTGAAACAGAACTGGACTGTGATAAAGGGCATGAGATGTTCCATGACAAAAGTTCAAGTACATGAGGAAAGCGAAAAGGCCAACAGATTTAGAACAAGGTCCAGTATCTTCAGAATACGAGTAGAAGTTATGAACCTAACATCACAATAAAGGTAGGATCAGCTGGAGTTCAAAACAAACTTTTTAATTCTGTATTTGCAGTTTTTTTAAATTACATTAATTAAGCTTTGTGTACAGGGATAATGTATATTCACTTTCCTACATTATTAATTCCAGTCTCCCGTTTCTTAATTTTCATGTCTGCTGGACTGTGCTCTACCAGCTAATCTTCACGCTGACTATCTATATTACATTGAGGAATACAATAAACATTGAATCCTTCTTGCTTTATAGGCTTCATAGCTCTGGGAATCTAGCAGGAATTACTGAACAGTAAACAGGAGTGGGAAACCTTGCTAGACTTTCATCCCTAATCCATTGAGATCAAATTAGCACTAAATTGCCACCTTGGTGAGATCAAGTAGATTGGCAAAAACCAAATTTGATAGCTCAACTGGGCAGCATCTTACCTATTAGACATTAGGCTCAACATACTTTTTGTGATTCAAAGTCAGAATTTTGAAATATACATTTGTATTTGTGGTATGGACAGCAACGCAAGTGACAAGCATGCATTCATCAATCGGACCCACAGCAAAACAAAAAGGGTAGCATTACCTGCACAGCTTCCAAAGTCAGTAGGCCATGTTCCCAGGCGTTTAGGACCTCCAGAATAGCAGCTGGTGTACAAGAGCATACTTCATGCCACTTCACCTGCCTTGAGAATAATAGGAGTTTGATTACTCCTGCTATATATTACACATGGTAATCCAAACATTAAAAACGTAACAATGTGAATCAGTGAATCCAGAAAGACGACTTAAAAAAAAAAAGCACAGACATGTGGACATTTTAACAGAAGAGAATTGAAAGCTTACAAGAGTTTCAAATCAATTATATAATAGTTAAGTTACAGGAGATCTTTTTGATACTGATGGAAGTTGAGTAATGTGGATCTCAAGTATAACATCAAAATATCACTCAAAGTCATCTACTCCCTCAATCTTTTAGTTTAGTTTAGAGAAACAGCGAGGAAACAGCTCACTGAGTCCACGCCGACCAGCGATCCCCGCACACTAACACTGTCCTACACACTAGGAACAATTTACAATTATACCATTTCCATTAACCTACAAACCTGTACGTCTTTGGAGTGTGAGATGGAAACCGGAGCATGGAGAAATCCCACACAGGTCAGGGGAGAACGTACAAACTCCGTACAGAGACGCACCCGCAGTCAGGATCGAATCCGGGTCTCTGGTGCTGTAAGGCAACTCTACCACTGCGCCACCGTGCCAGTCCTTCCCATTTTCTCAATTTGTTTGCAGTCCTAACCTCTTCACCTCCTCTAACGCCTCTCTACTATCACCTAAAAAGCTGAATTCATGCGCCCTTGGTATAGATTTCTTTTAAGGGGATGCTGACTGGGTTTTCCTTCTGCAATCAACCATTACCTCTTGTGTCTCTCAGAAATCAATCCATGTCTTTTGGTTCTCCAATAGGCATTTCCACAAATCAATATTACCATAAAACATGGTTTCCATTTGTACAATAACACCCAAATAAACCTCAACACTATATATGACTGCCACAATCTCTACAAATTGCTGGACTGCTTGACGACAGAACTTTCTTCCAATTAATTATGGGAAGACACATAACCACCTACCGCTGGCCAGTTACACGTGCCAATTGTTAGACACAGACTCCTTCCTCTACGCTCCACCCCCCCTCCCCCCACATTGTCTGTAACCTAATTTCCACATACTTGTCTGACCTTTTGTTAATAAAAGACCACCCAATACTCTGTCGCCTACATTCATTCATCCATTTCCCCTGTTCTTGCTGGCATATTAGTTCCCAGTTAAGCAATGTCTCAACTTTAAAACCATTATCTTTTTTCTCTATCCCCTTCAATCCCTCCAAGATAACCGCAGTCCTCTAATTCTACTCACTCCTTGATCATATTCACCAATGTAATCACACCATCTACCAAGATTCTGAGCAATAGATTAGGTTATAGAACATACCACCAGGGGCGCCGTGGCGATGGCTGCTCCGCCGGCAGTCTGTTCGTTTTTTCATTCTTTTTGTTATTTTTAGTGTTGTTAAAAGTTTGTTTTAATGTTCTTCGGTTTGTTTTATGTGGAGGAGGGGGGAGGGGATCGGGGAAAACTTTTTTTCAAGTTCTTACCTTGCCGGAGATGTGATTAATCTTTGGATCACATTCTCTGG
The DNA here is from genome assembly GCA_038087875.1 of Malacoraja senta. Lineage (NCBI taxonomy): Eukaryota > Metazoa > Chordata > Chondrichthyes > Rajiformes > Rajidae > Malacoraja > Malacoraja senta. The sequence continues at coordinate 10,324,989 of CM075986.1, forward strand.
CGCTCTCTGCGACCTTCCATTGATGGAGCTGGAAGCCTCCTTGGACTGACTTTGAGCCCTATCGCGGGGGCGCGGAATTAACATCGGAGCTGATCCCTTGCCTGGGATCACTCCCACAGCGGACCTTACCATCAAGAGCTCGCAGTCTCAGATGAGGCCGAGTCGGGAGCTCCAACGTTGCGGAAGGTTCACCAGCCCCGACGCGAGGTTCGATCGTCCAGCGCGGGGGAGCTGACATCCCCCCGATGCGGGAGCTGATAGCCTCGATGCGGAGGGCCCGAACGCTGCAGGCTACGGGAGTCAAGATCGTCCCATCAACGGGGGCTTGAGGCCCACGACCGAGGAAGAACTAAGGGAAGGGACTTGAACTTTATTTCGCCTTCCATCACAGTGAGGCATGTGTAGGAGTCACTGTCGTGGATGTTCATGTTAAAATGTGTTTTTGAGTGATCTGTTGCTTTTAATTGTATGACTGACCTGGTAAATGAAATTCCTCGTATGTTGCAAAACATACTTGGCGAATAAAGTGCGATTCTGAGGAAGCCTATGTAATTCTTTTGGCCTCTTTCATCCTTAAAACCTTCTTCTGGGCAAACCTTCGCTCGTATGCCCTAGTTTCACTGCGTCATTTATATCATGTTATCGCCTCCTTGGTTTTTATTTTTGAAAAATGGTCTTCTAACATAACATTGTTATTCCAGAGACTGATAGATACATCTGCCTACATTTTTTTGTAATAAAACTCCTCACTTAACATAAGAGTAGAACTGCTTAGTGACCGTCTTACAGACCTGTTGCTTAAAATTATCGGTGAAATATATAATAATCCATGAGAGCAGACAAACCATCCTAATTCAGTCTGAAGAAGAGTCTCGATCCGAAATGTCACCCATTCCTTCTCTCCAGATGCTGCCTGTCCCGCTGAGTTACTCTAGCTTTTTGTGCCTATCTTCAGTTTTAACAGCATCTGCAGTTCCTTCCTACGCTAACCAATACATAGGTCGGCTGAACTCCAAGTATTCTTTATACGGCTAAGTATTTACCCATACAATTTAAGAACCAATCCGATTTAGTGAAAATGAAAACCAAACAGCAACATACACGAGTTTCATTTCAGCAGAGGAGTTGAGATGCGTCATCAGCGCCTCTACTTTTGTGGGATCGGCACGAAAGCCTTGCTCTGGATTTAGAATTTTCCCTTCCTCGGGCATGCAAGTCAGCATCCAGGTCTCAAAGAAGACCACCTCCCCTGACACACAGGGCTCCGACAGAATTACCTGCAAACAAAATACAAAACATTACCGTGTCTTCCTACAAAGTTAGAATGAAATGATTTAACACAACAACAATATCTACACCTTTCATATTCTCAGATGCCAGGAAGATCACAAAACAAGCTCAGGACAGCTATTTATGAATGGCTATTTTTAAAGCCTGTGAAGGAAAAGGTAACAAAGGAAAAGGTAAGGTAACAACTGACACAAAATTGAATTAACACTGTCAGATTGTTGTGTAGCAAGGAAGTGCAGATGCTGGTTTAAACCAAAGATAGGCACATAAAGCTGGAGTAACTCAGTAGGCCAGACAGGATCTCTGGAGAAAAGGAATAGGTGAAGTCTGAAGAAGGGTCACGACCCGAAACGTCATCTATTCCTTTTCTCCAGAGATTGCTGACTGACTCCAGCTTTTTGTGTCCACTGGCAGATTGTTGTCATATTTAAACACTTCAACATTAAACTAAGCATCAAATGCCAAGTGAAGGAAGAGTTAAAAACAGGGAATTCCTTCATCCGACAAACATGTTGAACGCAAATGTTTTATCCAGGGAACCAAATATGTAGTGGTTCAGCAAATCTATTGTTGCAATAGTCCCAAGTGAGTTGAGAGTGTGAAGACAACCATAATTGTTAATTGATTTTAGACAAGCACAGAAACATACAGGGATTGGAGGAGTATGAACCATGAAGGCAGATAGGATTAGTTTAAATTGGCACCATGGTTGTCACTAACACCATGGCCTGAAGAGCCTCTTCCCTATGCTGAACTGTTCTATGTATGAAAGGCCCATGGCTTTGTAGAGAGGTTATTGAGAGAGCAGTAAGGAAGGTTGGAGAAGGTGGGAAAGGCCAAGATTTTTAAGAGGTTAAATATAACCAGCTGTAGGGATATTACAGGGAGAACGTACAAACTCCATGCAGACAGCACCCGTAGTCAGGATTGAACCAAAGTCTCTGGCGCTGTAAGGCAGCAACTCTACTGCTGTGCCACTGTGCTGACCATTTTATTGCTCTGAAATTTTTAAGAGTACAATTTAAGAGTTGGGCTGTAAGCTATCCAAGTGGAATACGAGGTGCTGTTCCTCCAGTTTGCGTGTGGTCTCACTCCGGCAATGGAGGAGGCCCAGGACAGAAAGGCCAGCTTGGAAATATGAAGAGGAGTTCAAAATGGTTAGCAACCAGGAGTTCTGTAGACCTTGGCCAAACGAGCACCAAATAGAAAGGTTTGAATATCCCTTCTCTATAGAAACTCCATTAAAATGTAATGTATAAATAAGTACTGACAGCAAAGACTAATTGGAACAAATAAAGTGCACAGATGGTTATCTGCAGCATCTTAATTAGTGGGGACAATTATCATCGATAGGAACGACAGTTACTATTATGAATCTTAAATATAAGGTGCTTGATATGCATGGAAAAGTTCATTTCCACCAGATTTATGAGCCCAGTTTGCACTTACATCAGATCCGTAAGTCTGAGCAACATGACACAACATGAGGAAGGAAATGTCAAACAGTAATGCTCGGACAGAGGCTGCTTTTGCTGGAAAGAAAAAGACAGAACAGATTAACAATGGGTTTTCAACATGTTATTGGTTACATTTATAGAAACCTTATTAGTTTAGTTTAGAGATACCGCATGGAAACAGGTCCTTCGGCCCACCGAGTCAATGCCGACCAGTGATCCCCGTACACTAGCACTATCCTGCACACCAGGATACAATTTACAATTTTTACCGACGCCAATTAACCTACAAAGCTGTACGTCTTTGGAGTGTGGGACGAAACCAGAACACCTGGGGAAATCCAATGCAGTCACAGGGATAGGTACAAACTCCGTATAGTCAGGATCGAACCTGGGTCTCTGGCACTGCTAAGCAGCAACTCTACCGCTGCACCACCATGCTGCCAACAAGAACTTCTAAATGAATAAGTTGATTTTTAAATTATTTTTATTTAGTCAGTTTTCATGGATATTACTCACCACTAAATTCTATTGGAACTGTGATGACGAGTTAACTCCTTAACTATTGTATTCTTTTTGATGAATATATTCCTATAGTACTTGTGTAGGATTTACTTCCAAAAGTAATGAAGGACCGGTGACATGTTTTACCCCCAAAATTAGAGTGGCATGCATTTTGGACAAAACCCTGCAGGCATCTGTGGCCTGGTGTGGCGGGTCATGATTTGGGAGATGCTATAGGAGTGTCCTGGGTGAGTAACTGCATTTTGTAGATGGCTCACAATGCCTCCGCTATGCACCAGATACAAATGGAATGGTTATTAGGATAGAGGATGCTTTGCCCCCCGGATGGTCTTGTGCTTCTCGAAATATTGATCAATGGTAACTATGTCCTAAAATCTCAATTATATCCAGCTCAACAGTTCAGTCTGAACAAGGGTCCCAACCTGAAACGTTGTCCGTATATTCCTGCCACAGATTCTGCCTGACCCGCTGAGTTCCTCCAGCACTTTGTGTTTTGCTCAAAGTTCTAGCATCTGCAGTCTCTTGTCTCTCAGAGTATTCGGTCGCTTGGCAAAGAAAAATGCAATCAGGTTTGAGCCTCCTATCTAATCCTAACTGTTGGAAAATGTAAGTGTTGCAGATCCCATGTCCACTTACCACGACCCTCACATTAGAATTGCAACTACTTACTGCCCAAAAAGATGTTGAAAGCATAGCACTTTGTGACATCAGATTAAAGACAAAATTAACTGAATCAGGTCATAATCTTACATTAATAATACTTACATCCCTCCATAGTGATGTTCTTGGCAAACTCATTTAACCTAAGATAAAATTTAAACAATGAGTTTACAGAAGATTTATGACACAGGAAGCAACTGTTTGACCCATCAACTTGAGCAGGTAAAGAAAGACTTCTTCAGCCTAGATTGTCCAAATACTCAAATGTGATGAGTGTTTCTTCTTTCACCACCCTTTCAGGTGGTCAGACCCATGCCAACCTCAGGTTGAAAAATGCGAAAATATTTTACAAATTACTTTATAACTACACCTCCAAATTTGAGGTTGCAATTCTAACAACATGATCAACTCCAAGAAAAATGTTAGAGTCATATCGTTTCTAAAATATATTTTGTTTTTGATAGTTCCCACAGACCAGCTTTGCAAACTCAGACAGCAGAGACAGCATGATAAATAATATTATCAATGATTTCATGCTGTTGGTGTTAAACCAGTTCAGATGCTAGGCTGCTTTATATTAGGCATATAGAATTATGCATCATACATTATACTGTACTATTAGCCATGTCAATATGAAGTGCTAAATCTAATTTACTGCAAGAATGATAGGGCACTTGCTCTCTACATACTTCTCCAGTCTAGATTTAACAAATCTTATACCATCCTTGATTGCTTACACCCAAAATGCTCCTTAAATTGCCGCTGGTCAGAAACTTTAATGATTATATTCTGTACTGCCTTAAGTCATGCACGTTTTTCAACTCCATACTTGCAAGCCACAACCAGCTCTTAATAGCCCAAATTTAAAAATGTTTTAAAGTGCTGGTAATAGACAATATGTCAATTAGCGAGGAAAATGTCTGAGGCATTTACCTTGTCACAGAGTAAATGAGCAGTTTATTCTTCCCCTAATATGGGTCAATTACCACAATATTCATCTGAGGAAGCAAGTCATACACACAGCTTACTTTCCTAAATAACACTGAATTCATCTGGGCAATCAATTACATTAGGTAAATTACTGTCACAAAATCTGTAAAATATCTAAATTTCAAAGCAGGTCCTCAGTGATTTCCGACTCACTTTTCACTTACTTGACAAACTTCCGGGCAAAAGATTTCAATTTTCCAGTAGCTGCAGCAGCTGCTAACAGTAAATCCAGGCTCTTCCCTGAAAGCATGTGACCCAGGACTCCCAACAACCCCTCAGGGGATTTGGAGTGGTCCGCATCCATGGTCTGCAAGAAACGAATACATTTTTTAAGCGTTATTTTAATGGTCAAATTTTAAGTGCATAGTATTAGGGATCCATTGACGAAAATGGAGTTGAATTTCAGAAGCAGGGTATATACACATATACAGATACTGCTATGTTGCTCATTCATTGCAAGTGACAGAAGATGATTTTCTACCCAAATGCCTTTGTAAACAGAAAAAACATTGAATATTGCTTCTATATGGGTTACAAAGATACATAGACAATAGGTGCAGGAGTAGCTTCGAGCCAGCACCCCATTCAATGTGACCCTGTTCCTGCCCTCTCCCCATATCGCTTGATTCCTCTAGCCTTAAGAGCTCTATCTAACTCGCTTTTAAATGCATCCAGTGAATCGGCCTCTACTGCCTTCTGAGGCATACAATTCCACAAATTCACAACTGTGTGAAAAGGTTTTTGCTCATCTCAGTTCTAAATGGCCTACCCCTTATTCTTAGATCTTCATATTATTAACATATTTTATGTTAAATTTGTTATCTGTGTAAATTAATCATGCAAAAAATGTAGTAGTTTTGAAGTGCATATTATTTAACTTTTAGATAAGTGAATGGAAGAGTCACGATACAAGGTTTTGATCCTGGTCGAGCTCAATGCTTTCTATCCATGCTTCACTAGGGAGAACACTAAAGTGCCTTCTGGGGCTCCCACAGCAATCTGTTATTGAGGCAGATGTTAGAAGGTCCTTCAGGAGAGTAAACCCTCAGAAAGTGTCTGGACCTGATGGTATATCTGCTCGAGTTTTCAAAACCTGCTCAGATCAACTGGCTAGAGATTTTGCACACATCATCAACCTTCATTATTGAGGTTTGAGCTTCCCACCGGCTTTAAAAGGGCATCAATAATACCGATGCTCAAGAAAATTAAGGCGACAGGCCTCAATGACTACGTACTGGTGAAGAAGTGCTTGGAGAGTGGTTACGGCATATATCAACACCTACCTCAGCAACAACCTGGACCCATTGCAATCTGCCTTTATCATAATAGACCAGAGGATGCGATCTTGCTAGCTCTCCACTCTGCACTGGGCCACATGGATAATAAAACACAGGCTGCTGATCATAGACTACAGCTCGGCATTCAATACCATAAATTCCTCCAAACTTGTTACCAAGCTCAGGGAACTGGGTCTCTACCATCTCTTTGCAAGTGGATCCTCGACTTCCTCATCAACAGAACACAATAGGTACGTATTGGCAACAACACTTCCTTCTCGATAACCATCAACAGCGGGGCACCTCAAGGCTGTGTGCTCAGCCCCCTGCACTACTTACTCTATACCCATGACTACATAGCCAGACACATTTCCAACCATCTTTAAATTCACTGATGACATCACCGTTGTTGGACAAATTACGGATAAAGACGAGTCAGAGTATAGGAGGGAGATCAATCGTCTGATTGAATGGTGTCAGAACAACCCACCTGGCTCTCAACGTCAGATAAACCAAGGAACTAATTGTTGACTTTAGAAGAGGAAGTCCAATGATCCACAAACCAGTCTTCATCGATGGGAGACCCATACAAGTTCAAGTTCAAGTTCCTAGACGTGCAGTTCTCTGAAGATTTGTTCTAGACCCAGCACATTGATGTAACCATAAAGAAATCCCATCAATGCTTCTACTTCCTTAGAAGATTGAGGAGATTTGACAAATACTCTCTTGAACTTCTACAGGCGTACGGTAGAGCACATTGACTGGTTGCGTCACGGCCTGGCTCAGCAACTCCAACGCCCAGGAATAATGGAGATTACAAAAAGTGGTGAAGACTGTGCAGTCCATCACAGGTCATTTAAGGGGTCTAATGGAGATACTGCCTCTAAAAGGGAGCCAGCATCATCATTGACCCAAACCCTGGCCATGCTCTCATCTCACTCCTGCCTTGGATAAAGGACCTGTGGAGAAAAATCCTGTCCAAAAATACAATAGTATTGGTTTAATAGAAACAAATAGGAGCAAAATGCACCTTTAAAATATTTGTGACGGTGGGCTCTGCACGCAGAATCAGGCCTGGGTTGGGCTGAATGCTGGCATTTTCAGCAGATTTTAGTTGGGGAGCCAGCTCTCTATCTGCTGTCCTGCAATGTGAAGAAGAAAGAAGAAATGCCGTGAGAACCATTTTCAGGTATTTATAATTCAGAAAATATTTTTTTTATTAGTTTAGTTTATTGTCACGTGTACCGATGTATAGTGAAAAGCTTTTGTTGTGTGCTAACCAGTCAGCGGAATGACAATACATGATTGCAAATCGAACCATCCACAGTGCACAGATACAAGATAAAGGGAATAACGTTCTTGCAAGTAAAGTCCGATTAAAGATAGTCCAAGGGTCTCCAATGAGGTAAATAGTTGCTCAAGACTGCTCTCTGATTGTTGAGAGAATGGTACAGTTGCCTGATAACAGCTGGGAAGAAACTGTCCCTGAATCTGGAGGTGTGCATTTTCACCTCGTGCCTGGTGGAAGGAGTGATCGGGGCGAGACTTGTCCTTGATTATGCTGGTGGCCTTGGTGAGGCAGAGGGGGGTGTAAATGGAGTCTGAGATGACTGCAAAGTGAAAATTTATATAGTTGAACGCCGGACTGCCAACAGTATAGAAGGAAAATTGAAAAGTTGCAAGCATTAGAAACACTACAGCTCCTACTTTCCTGAGAAATAGCAGAAGGTCTGCTTAATAATGCCAGCATTTATTTACTCATGTAAACATCAAGAAGTTTAATAAAAACTCTCATCATAAGTTTAATAATGTATTTCCCTTACCAGCAATTTGACTGGACAATCAAATACACCAACAATCAGATATTCCCCAATTTACTACACAGAAAAAGTTGGTCCAATTCCTTGCTTCTGAATTAGCATAGCCAAGATATGGGCAACTCTGAATTCTGCTGGCCATAGTGCAGCTGTGACAAATGGTGACAGCTGGTATGTAATACTGGTATGAGGACATGTTTTCTATAAGTGACTTGGTTTCTAATGAATTAAAGGACAAATGCAGTAAACAACTTGATTTCATAGAACTTTCATAAGACTGTGCTCAGCTGGTAGTGTTGCCAATTTTCTGTTAGGCTGAATTAACTGCACCAAAGTGCTATGAAATGTATTTGAAATGTTTGGTCAACTAAATAACTTTTTTTTCTTTTTATTCAAGCAATGTGATCACATTCAAAGCGCTAAAGGGGAATTTTTATAAATTTTAATATCTCAAACAATCCAATTTTTCCAATTGTTTTTAGATGGAGAAAATTAAACCTACATCTTCTGGCAAAAATAATGCCCCACCTTTGAAACAAGCGGAACACAATGCACATGGCACAAAGTGACAAAGCTGCATTTCATGTTTCTGCAAAATGCACAGTACAGAGTACCAGTCCTACCTTTTGTTAACCAGGTTTATCATGTTGCTCTCTGAAAGCAACCCGAGTTTTCCACATTCCTGAAGCAGGAGACTGACACAGTCACAGCTAAGACGAGAAAAACAAAAATACATTGGTCTAAGGGCATTTAAGGTAGATTAATGAGATTTAATTTCCAAGTAGTGACAGTTATTGTTTTGTGTCGGAAGGAACTGCAGATGCTGTCGTCTTTTTGGAATCATATGGTGCAACACAATTGTAGAAGCTAACTGTTCCAGGACTGGGTGAGGGATGGTCAAGATTATAAATAATGATCTCCGTACTTTTATTTTTTTATTTTCTACTCTCTTTTTTCTATTTTTTTTCCCTCAATTTTCTTCTTTCACTCTTTTTTTTCTTTTTCACACACTATATATCTCACGTTTTTCTATCTTTTATTATCTACTTTCTTTTTCTTCTTTATTATAATTTTTTTTAAAAAGAAGCTGTAAATAAAATGTATTATGTCAATATATATTAGGCACTTTGGTGCCATATGGTTGTACTTACTTCTAATAAAATTAAAATATTTAAAAAAAAAGGAACTGCAGATGCTGGTTTACACTGAAGAGAGACACAAAATGCTGGAGTAACTCAGCGGGACAGGCAGCATCTCCGGATAGAAGTAATGGGTGACGTTTCGGGTCGAGGCTCTTCTTCAGACCGAGGGTCAGGGGAGGGGGAGTCAAGGCGATAAGGAATTGTAAGAGATCAAGAGATGACGATCAAAGAAAATGTACCTCTGTACCTCAATCCCCATATTATTCTACCCAGTTAAAAAAAATATTGCATCAAGCAGCAATCTCCAAAACAGATAGATTATTCAATCCTACAAAGACACTCTGTTCTGAACATTTATCGGATATCACATCTTGAATGCAAAATTGTACTTTCAGATGTCCTATTTAAAAATATTGTTGGTTTGTCTTCGAACATTACTTCTGTTTAATGATCCATCTATTTTGTTTCAAGATATGATAAATTATATTCTTATTTTTATTTGATCATGTCATAAAGATAAATTTGGGGTCAGCAATTGTTAATTGCCTCCAGCCATTTGTAACTTTGCACATCGTTCTGCTCGATAATTTAAGAATTAAAAAAATGCTTTTAATTAATTTAGATTAGTTAATTATCATATGAAGCCCAGAGGAATCAGCATACATGCAGTAATTACAAAGATAATAAATACAAGAGTGCAAAACAGACGAATGGTGCAAGACTGCAGTGGAAAATCCAAGTATTTATTGATTGATTGAAAGATACCATAGAAACAGGCCCTTCGGCCCTACATGTCAATGCTGACCATCGATCACCTGTTCACACTAGTTCTACGTTATCCCACTTTCGCATGTGCTCCATGCACAGTAGGGGCAATTTACAGAGACCAATTAACCTACAAACTCACATCTCGTTGGGATGTTGTGAGAAACCCAAGCTTCTGGAGGAAACTCACACGGTCATCGGGCGAAAGTGCAAACCCCAAACAGAACAGCAGAGGTCAGGATTGAACCTACAGAAGTCTCTGACACTGAGAGTCAGAGGCTCTAGCAGCTGTGCTACTGTGCTGTCCGAGTAGTGCAAAAGATTATTGAAGTATTTAAGATTATAGCGGTATAATCGAATGAGGTTATAAGTATTTGGCAGCACCTAACAATAAAATATGTCATACCTCCATATCTCCACACCACTTTTTGCACAATGCTCAACATTTCAATCATAATAAACATTAAAGACATATCTATGGATTTTTAACCACTAGATGGCAATAAATACTGAAAATCAAATCACAGCAAGAAGCACATTCAACCAGGATGTGCAACTCTAATGGCAGATATTCCAACAGATGAGAGGTGCCCAAGAGGCATAATGGTTAAATGGTCGCAATTACTTTGAAAGCTTGCTTAAACTGTATGAGTACGAGGCATAATTGTATCTACATCAGAAGCCCTGAACTAGCCGTCTGTGGGTTTGATTAATTTTTCTTTGTTTACTCTTAATGTAAGACTCCTGACTCAGATGGTAGTTTATGGCGTTCCTAATAATTTCATACTCTCCACCCACTCTTTCTATGCCCACAGCAGAGAGGTTAACCAGCAGCTCAAATTACAATATTCTGTGCATAAATCCTCGCTTAAACTGAACTGTATACTCTACTCATCAACTATGAATCACAAAAGTGCACCAGGTTGCCAAGAGTAGGATAATTATACAGTAACCTGTTTTAAGGTAGAGCATAAAATCATTTTTATTAGCTGAGTGCTTAACCTCAGGGAAAAAAAACATTAAAAAAACAGTAACATAATCAACGCCACCCATACTGCAGACACACCCAACTCTGACACAATGAAGGACCAAAAGTACCATCATGGATCAGAGCGACATTCAAAATCCCTCATGCACAATGGCACAACGAGTAGAGTTACTGCCTCGCAGCTCCAGCAATCTGTTTTCAATTGCGATCTCCAGTACTGTTTGGGTGGAGTTTGCATGTTCGCCCTGTGCTTGTGTGGGTTTTCGCATTACATGTGGGCTGGTTAATTAGCAACTGAAAATTGGCTACCTTGTATAGGTAAGTGATAGAATCTGTGGTAGAGTTGGTGGGAAAGTAGGATAAATAAAAGTGGATGTGTGTTAATGGGTGCTTGATGGTTGGTGGTGACTTGTGGGGCTCAAAAGTCAATTTCAGCGCTGCACGATTATGATTCATGAAAAATAGGTACTTACTTGCATCGCTGATCTGCTTTGTCCAAAAGTGGAGTAAGTTTAAGCAAAAACTCAAAGGCAGTGTTCACATCTTCAGTGAAGTCCTGTACCCAAAAATAGGATAAACATTAACACACTTAGGCAACTGACATCAAATAATACCCCTGTAAAATTTGTGGTGAGTCGCTGGGAGTTCACAGGCAGATTCTCCCTACCATGTAATTTGAAATGCTAATTGTAAATAGGAGATTAGTTAACAAAAATCTTGCAATGGGTTTAAAGGATATGCAATGACATAAGGAATTAGGCTATAGATCAACCATTGATTTTATTGAGTGGCCTAACTGTCTAAGCAAATGACCCTTGTTCTCATCCATCAAACAAGCAGCAATCTTCTAGGCTAATCTAGAAGTGAACTTTATTCCCTTCTGTCACTAATAAATGAGCAGAGTGTTGGGCCTGTTGAAATACAGTTCAGTCAAGTAGCACAAGGATCATTTAAAACTATGGGCCCCATTCAGTCTAGGATTTTTACAGAACAGAAACCTAAACAGCGAATTGCACAATGAGATAGTAGCACCGATTTGTCCCAACATATTACATTGTACCAAACCATCTACCAATGAAAAATGCAGGTGTAATCTGTCAATTCTCAGAATCAGCTTCTTATATTCAACATCATTTAACTGGTTATCACAAAATTTGCTGGATGAACACCTCGCTTTTTGAATCAACACTTAAGAAAAACACCAAGTAGCAGCAAATAAATAATAGTGCAATATTTTGAGACCAGTAACATAAAACCATCAGGTCCACGTAATCAAAGTCTTTCACTCAGACCAAGGGTGTGGTATAGCTAATAAGGAATTAAATAATATCTACATTGACTTTATAATTGGATCGTATACAAAATTTAGAAATTTGTGCGATAGTGGCACTAATATCTGATATGTCCTCACTAATGCAAATTAGTCAATGCAAATACTCTTTTCAGATTTCCTTAGTGTTTTATTTGTAATGTGCACTTCAATTCTCAAAAAATACTTTATTAAATGTGTTGTTAGCAACTGGTTTCCTCCTTATGGCTGCTCATTTTCTAGTAATTGCACCTGAAAGCTATTGCAATGCTGTTGTAGTACTCGAATGGATATGAAAGGCACACAACATGAAGAAATGCAAATATGTCCATGTGAGAAGAAAGAATGAAATTAAATCATTATATAAATGGTGAGACTTCAAAATCTGTGCAACACAAAGCACATCTGCATGCCCTAGTGCATGAAACAAAGGGTTAACATGCAAATATAGCTTGTAATTTGGATAGCTAATGGAACATTTGCCATTATTGAACAAAAGGCAAGATAACAAAGTCTGAAGAAGGGTCTCGACCCAAAACGTCACCCATTCCTTCTCTCCAGAGATGCTGTCTGTCCCGCTGAGTTACTCCAACATTTTGTGTCTACCAGGCAAGATAACTTCACAGTTCTCTGGTGAGACCACATCTGGAGCATTGTTTGAGGTTTTAACCAGCAATATAGATATTGGTACAGCAGTTGATGGGGGAATATTTGGACTTTCAAAAAGCCTCTGGACGTCATACTTCAGAAGAGGCGATGAAACAGAATTAGAGCACAGAAACAGAATTAGAGCGTGCTTGGAAAAACACAAAACTCAGCACTTTAGTAGAGAAAAAATAAAAATGCAAAAAATGTTTTTAATTGTGAGAAACTGAATGATCAAAGAGATCCAAGTGTTTCTGCACATTAATTATTTAAAGTTGATATTCAGCTTCAGCAAAGCAGGAGTTGAGTTGGGAGTTGAGGTTATGAACAATTTGTCATAGCCTTATTAAAGTCAAGTCAAGTCACTTTTATTTCTATAGCACATTTAAAAAACAACTCTCGTTGACCAAAGTGCTTTACATTGGTGGAGGTACTAACGTTATACAACATTGGTTCATAGATTAAGTACATACATAAATACATACATATAGCCCTCCCTCAGAGGACGTCAAGAAAGGCTTGAGAGTAAAGATGAGTTTTAAGTCTCGACTTAAAAGAGTCGATGGAGGGGGCAGTTCTGATGGGAAGAGGGATGCTGTTCAGCAAAATTAAATACCAGAGGAGACTGGACAGGGTTAATTCTTAAGTCAGAGTCACAGTCATACAGCACGGAAACAGGCCCTCAGGCTCAACTCATCCATGCCACTAAAGATGTCATATCCAAGCGAGTCCTATTTGTCCCTGGTCTGGCCCATACCCTCTAAACCTTTCCTATTCACGTACATGACTAAATTACTTTAAATGTTTAAGAAGGAACTGCAGATGCTGGAAAATCAAAGGTAGACAAAAATGCTGGAGAAACTCAGAAGGTGAGGCAGCATCTATGGAGCGAAGGAAATAGGCAACGTTTCGGGCCGAAACCCTTCTTCAGAAGAAGGGTTTCGGCCTGAAACGTTGCCTATTTCCTTCGCTCCAAAGATGCTGCCTCACCCGCTAAATTACTTTAAATGTTGCTATTGTATCTGCACAAACTACGTCCTCTGACTTGTTTCATTTGGCACCACCAGCTAAAAAAATGTACCATGTGTTTCTATTTAATCTTTCTCCTCTAATCTTAAACCCATGGTCTCTAACTTTCCTATTCCCCTACTCTGGGTAAAAGACCGTGCAGAATCTATTCATCCTATCTAGTCCTCTCATGGTTTTATACGCCTCTATAAGATCACCCTTAACCTCCTGCATTCTGTATTCCAAGGAATCAAGTCCTACCCTGCACAATCTTTCCCTACAGGTCGGGTCCTTTAGTCCTGGCAACATCTTCGTAAATCTTCAAAAACATTTTTTTCAGCTTATTGGCATTTTTCCCATGGCAGGGTGACCAAAATTGAACACTACACTCCAAGTGTTGTTTCCACTGGCTGAGACAACTAGAATTAAGGGAGCAGGGCTGGGGTGGAGAGGTCACAGTCTTCAAATAATGGGTTGGCCATTCTGGACAGAAATAGAGAGAAACCTCTTCACTTAACTGGTGGCAAATCTTTTGAAAAGGGGACTGTGGAGAATGAACCCAAGTATTTCCATGATACAGATCAGTAGATTTTTAGGTACCAAAGCATTAAGACATTCACTAAATTACTGGGAACATAGAGAAAGAAAATATTAATAAAAGGGCATGGTAAATAAAAAACAACTTACTTTATCACCAAGAGGGTATGTTTTGAGCTTCAGTAATGCCTGTGGAATCTAGAAAGATTATACACCAGGTAAATATACTAATATGACCACAACCATGCAAAATTCCAGAAGTTATCTTTAAACCAAAAACATAATTTAAATCACGTTGTTGCTGTTGTATAGTTTGATAACATCATACTGGAAGAGGACAAGATGATTAAAGTTGGTAAGGAGGAATACAAATAAGCAGTTGAAGAAAAACATGGTTAAAGCTAGGTACTTGATGTATTCAAGAACGCACAGGATAACGTGATAGTATGATGAAAGGGCGTTATGCTCCAAAGGCTTTAAAAAAAATGCATAATTCTGGATCAATCTACTTGTTGACTGTTATCCATGTTAAACCAAAGAATCCAGGCCTACTTTCCACTCTACAAAGAAATTTAAGACATGTCGCAGTTTTGGGGTCATACTGGTAAGTCTACAGCCAAATCTGATAAAAACAAAAAAATGTTTTAAGCACTTAGTGAGTCAGGCAGCACATATGGAAAGATTAAGAGTTAATGGTTCAGGTTAAAGGCCTTTCAGCATCAGAATGTGAGAAAATAAGTTGCTTTTATGTTGCAGAAAGGGTGTGATGGGTTAAAGGGATTATTTCTGGTGGGGCGAGGTCAGTGTTACCATGGTGACATACGGTTTACAAAGCCGTCGAGTTAATAAAAGTAATGAGAGCAGCTCGAGGTAGAGATAACAAAGAGATATGGAAAAGCTATAAAGTACAGGTTGGAACTGTTGCAGAGAATAGAAATCAAAAGGGGAATGCTGAAAACACCCAGCAGATCAGTCAGTGTCCATGGCTATTCCAAACAAAATACCTTAAAATACTGCTAAAAAAAATAATAAAAGGAAAAACCTTTACCTTTAGGAATGTGAATGCCGTCCATTTTAATTCTTTAGTTCCCTCTGGGGATTCAATAAGACCGATAAAACAGGCCTTCCAGATTTCCAGTAAAAAGAGAGGCGAGGGGATTCGCTAACAAAAAGAACAATCTTTAAAGCTTGGATTTAAATTATCTCATCAAGTTTTACTACATTGAAATCACTTGATTTCCCATCACAGCAAATTTCCCAATTACATATGTGCTTATCTCCAGCCTAATTTACGTTATCATCAATGTATAACAGAATAACAAACAGGAAAACAAACAGGCAAAGATGATAAAACTATGGAACATTCCGACGCCAGTCTGACTCGGTGACACATGGTTAGAGTGACACATGGTTAGAACACGAGAACTAAGACCAGGAATGGGCTATATCGTTCCCCTGAGACTGTTTCCCATTTAATGATATCATGGCTGATCCTATATCCAATCCATTTTCCCCTGGATCCTCATGTCTTCCAATTCCCTTTGTGGCCAACAATCAACCTCAATCTTACAATACTCTGTGAGTAAATATTCACTTCCCTTTGAGGTAGAGAATTCCAAATATGTGCGACCTGTTACAAGAAGTTTCTTCGCATCTCTGTCCTAAACGATCAGCCTCTTACCCAAAGGTAATGATCGCTGTTCTAGACTCTCCAGTTACAGAGTCTAGGATCCCATTAAGAATCTTAGCCTATATTGTGTGAGTTTATTGGGTGCTTGACAACCTTAGATAAACTGCTAAGTCCAACTTCTTTACTGTTAGGATAAATGATATGCTCAGGGGATAAAAGAGACAACCTTAACAACCTTGCAGTTACTTGTAAATTCATGCACTCTCCCTAGCTTCTCCAGCAAACCAATTTATTCTATTCATAAGCTACATTTGTCAACAACAACAGAACTTCAATTCTTATATGCTTTCATATTGCATCTATTCTATCAATGTCATAGTCTGAACTGCTCTTCATCCTCCTGGCCATTTCTTCTCCTTATATCCCAAAAGATTACACTGGACTCGTCCCGTGACTGCCATATCTTTGTAACACTCTTTTTGATGCAACAGCCAAATAGCCCTTCATTCACTGCTCCTTTTTCATTTGGAAATTTAAACTACCTTAATAATTTCTTCGAGTAAAACACTTCTAGAAATTGTAAACATTTTAATTTAGAATCTTGTATGGACGATATGCAATAAATAAGACCATTGTAACTGCTCTCTGTAATGCTGGTATTAAAGCTATATTTTCAAATATACGTTTGACCCCATTTTAATCTATGATCACAAAATGGCAAGAAGATAGAATCATAGAAAATAGGTGCAGGAGTAGGCCATTCGGCCCTTCGAGCCTGCACCGCCATTCAATATGATCATGGCTGATCATCCAACTCAGTATCCTGTACCTGCTTTCTCTCCATACCCCCTGATCCCTTTAGCCACAAGGGCCACATCTAACTCCCTCTTAAATATAGCCAATGAACTGGCCTCAACTACATTCTGTGGCAGAGAATTCCACAGATTCACCACTCTCTGTGTAAAAAATGTTTTTCTCATCTCAGTCCTAAAAGATTTCCCCTTTATCCTTAAACTGTGACCCCTTGTTCTGGACTCCCCCAACATCAGGAACAATCTTCCTGCATCTAGCCTGTCCAACCCCTTAAGAATTTTGTAAGTTTCTATAAGATCCCCCCTCAGTCTTCTAAATTCCAGCGAGTACAAGCCGAGTCTATCCAGTCTTTCCTCATATGAAAGTCCTGACATCCCAGGAATCAATCTGGTGAACCTTCTCTGTACTCCCTCAATGGCAAGAATGTCCTTCCCCAGATTAGGAGACCAAAACTGTACGCAATACTCCAGGTGTGGTCTCACCAAGACCCTGTACAACTGCAGTAGAACCTCCCTGCTCCTATACTCAAATCCTTTTGCTATGAATGCTAACATACCATTCGCTTTCTTCACTGCCTGCTGCACCTGCATGCCCACTTTCAATGACTGGTGTACCATGACACCCAGGTCTCGTTGCATCTCCCCTTTTCCTAATCGGCCACCATTCAGCTAATAGTCTACTTTCCTGTTTTTGCCACCAAAGTGGATAACCTCACATTTATCCACATTATACTGCATCTGCCATGCATTTGCCCACTCACCCAGCCTATCCAAGTCATCTTGCAGCCTCCGATCACCCGCCTCACAGCTAACACTGCCCCCCAGCTTCGTGTCATCCGCAAACTTGGAGATGTTGCATTCAATTCCCTCGTCCAGATCATTAATATATATTGTAAATAGCTGAGGTCCCAGCACTGAGCCTTGCGATACCCCACTAGTCACTGCCTGCCATTCTGAAAAGGACCCGTTTACTCCTACTCTTTGCTTCCTGTCTGCCAGCCAGTTCTCTATCCACATCAATACTGAACCCCCAATACCGTGTGCTTTAAGTTTGTATACTAATCTCTTATGTGGGACCTTGTCGAAAGCCTTCTGAAAGTCCAGATATAACACATCCACTGGTTCTCCCTTATCCACTCTACTAGTTACATCCTCGAAAGATTCTATAAGATTCGTCAGACATGATTTACCTTTCATAAATCCATGCTGACTTTGTCCAATGATTTCACCATTTTCCAAATGTGTTGCTATCCCATCTTTAATAACTGACTCTAGCAGTTTCCCCACTACCGATGTTAGACTAACTGGTCTGTAATTCCCCGTTTTCTCTCTCCCTCCCTTTTTAAAAAGTGGGGTTACATTAGCTACCCTCCAATCATCAGGAACTACTCCAGAATCTAAAGAGTTTTGAAAAATTATCACTAATGCATCCACTATTTCTGGGGCTACTTCCTTAAGTACTCTGGGATGCAGCCTATCTGGCCCTGGGGATTTATCGGCCTTTAATCCATTCAATTTACCTAACACCACTTCCCAGCTAACCTGGATTTCCCTCAGTTCCTCCATCTCATTTGACCCCCGGTCCCCTGCTATTTCCGGCAGATTAATTAAGTCTTCCTTAGTGAAGAAAGAACCAAAGTAGTTATTTCATTGGTCTGCCATGTCCTTGTTCCCCATGATCAGTTCACCTGTTTCTAACTGCAAGGGACCTACATTTGTTTTAACTAATCTTTTTCTCTTGACATATCTATAAAAACTTTTGCACTCAGTTTTTATGTTCCCTGCCAGTTTTCTTTCATAATCTATTTTCCCTTTCCTAATTAAACCCTTTGTCCTCCTCTGCTGGACTCTGAATTTCTCCCAGTCCTCTGGTAGGCTGCTTTTTCTGGCTAATTTGTATGCTTCATCTTTTGTTTTGATACTATCCCTGATTTCCCTTGTTATCCACGGATGCACTACCTTCCCTGATTTATTCTTTTGCCAAACTGGGATGAACAATTGTTGCAGTTCATCCATGCAGCCTTTAAATGCCTTCCATTGCATATCCACCTTCAACCCTTTAAGAATCAATTGCCAGTCTATCTTGGCCAATTCACTTCTCATACCCTCAAAGTTACCTTTCTTTAAGTTCAGAACCCTTGTTTCTGAATTAATTATGTCACTCTCCATCCTAATGAAGAACTCAACCATATTATGGTCACTCTTGCCCAAGGGGCCACGCACAACAAGCCTGCTAACTAACCCTTCCTCATTACTCAATACCCAGTCTAGAATAGCCTGCTCTCTCGCTGGTTCCTCTACATGTTGATTTAGAAAACTATCCCGCCTACATTCCAAGAAATCCTCTTCCTCAGCACCCCTGCCAATTTGATTCACCCAATCTATATGTAGATTGAAGTCACCCATTATAACTGTTTTACCTTTGTTGCACGCATTTCTAATTTCCTGTTTGATGCCATCCCCAACTCCACTACTACTGTTAGGTGGCCTGTACACAAGTCCCACTAGCGTTTTCTGCTCCTTAGTGTTTCGCAGCTCTACTCATATCGATTCCACATCCTCCAAGCTAATATCCTTCCTTTCTATTGCGTTAATCTCCTCTCTAACCAGCAACGCTACCCTACCTCCTTTTCCTTTCTGTCTATCCCTCCTGAATATTCAATATCCCTGGATGTTCAGCTCCCAGCCTTGGTCACCCTGGAGCCATGTCTCCGTGATCCCAACTATATCATAGTCATTAATAGCTATCTGCACATTCAACTCATCCACCTTATTACGAATGCTCCTTGCATTGAGACACAAAGCCTTCAGGCTTCTTTTTACAACACTCTTACCCCTTATACAATTATGTTGAAAAATGGCCATTTTTGATTTTTGCCCTGGATTTGTCTGCCTACCACTTTTACTTTTCACCTTGCTACCTATTGCTTCTACCCTCATTTTACACCCCTCTGTAATAATATTCAATATTTTACTGCCTGTAATTAAGTTTAAAATTATAGTTACCTGCATTCTTTTCACCATGATCAGTTGTTCAACAAGTGATTGGGTATCAGATGTGAGATTGAGAGTTCCTTCCAATATAATCAAGGCATGAACAGTTGGGAATTCCATCTTGGTGTTCTGCTCAGTCTGCGTTGTTATGACTGAAATACTAGAAATAATTTGCACTGCATTAGTATTGTATCGTATGCACATACAGCAGTTTACTAAACTTTGTGGGGAAGCCGTCAGAGCTGGTTTTGGACAGAATCTAAATGTTTGAAAATGAATTATTCACAAATATTTTGTTGAAAATCAGTAATGTATGCAGAAAACAAAGTCTTGAACAAATGAAGAAACTATTGTCAATTAACTTTTCCACATTCTGATATTCTTGAATTTAGAAACATAGAAAATAGGTGCAGGAGTAGGCCAATCGGCCCTTCGAGCCAGCACCGCCATTCAATATGATCATAGCTGATCATCCAAAATCAGTACCCCGTTCCGGCTTTTTCCCCATATCCCTTGATTCCCTTAGCCCTATTTATTCCACTCCTAAAAAGGTATCATTAATTATCTTTACATTCATTTTCCAGGATTTATGGTCCATATCTAATTTATCTTGGAAAGCGAGTCTTGCTCTTGGAAATAAGCTGCTTTCTTGGACTGCTATAGTCTTTTGGAATATTAGCCGAACCATCAACCTGCCTATCAGTGAACCCCCTCGTCTGAACTCATCTGTTGCCAGACGTGATTTATCCTGCCTTCTCTTCTCCTCTTCCAGTTATTCCCCCCGCTCCACCATGCAATCATTTTGCAGAGGTGTGCTGACCCAAAATATCACCTATCCTTTTTCTCCAGATACATCTTGACCCACTGAGTTACTCCAACATTTTGTGACTTTCTTCTATATAGGGTCTCTCCGGGTTACGGAAGGGTTCCATTCACACAAGTAAAGGCATTTATACATTATCTTTTCAACCACAAAGTTCCAGTGATCAGTACAGTCCTCTAAGTATTTTTGAAATTCAGACACTGCTGTACTGAGGGAACTATCTGCCAGTTTGCAGATCCTTCCGTAGTAAAGAGATGTTGATTGAAGGAAGACATAGGCTAAAAGATATAGAATAATGCTCTCAGTTTTTCTTCAGGATTACGGGATATTCTTTACATCCAGTCGGTCGATGGATGAGGAATTAGGTTCACGCACAAAATACCACCTCCATCAGCACACTTAGTTCTGCCACTAAGTGACAAGAGACTCCAACATTCTGGTGTTGGATTTCTTTGATGTTTGAGATTATTAAATTTAATTCCAGCAACAAGTGGCTTGAGAGAATCTTGAGTGTATTATTCCTCTTCTATGTCTACAGGTATAAGTAAATCTATCATTCTGGATTTGTCCAGCTGAACTTGGAAACTTGGAACTTGGCAACAGCTTACCATGGTAACCGAATGGGATAGCCTTACCTCTTAATCAATCCAATGCATTCATCCAGCTTCAGTCGGAGCTGCTGATTACTTATTTTGTTACAGTGTTCTGTTAGCTTTATGAATGCTTGCTCCACATTAGCCCACGTAACTAAAAGATGGAAAAAATGAACAGATAATAATTTTAATGCATATGTGAGAGACATTGTAAAGTTCACTACATAGCAAAGCTCCAGTCATTGAAGATAATTAAGATTTTTTTCAACACACATATCTGAACAGGTCACGACACATTTTGTCTATGTCAAGATGAGACATTAATGCAACTTGCAAAGGCAAAGCTGCCATTAATGTGTACTGGAAAACGACCTCAAATTTACATTGGAAATTGACAAGCAAAAATATCAGGGTAAAAATAATCTAGGGAAAAGAAACTGTTTCCGTTTAACAGCCCCCACCCCCCAGTAATCAGATTTCATTATCTCCAAGATACCTCATAATCTCTAGATACCCCTAAGAACACAGTTCGATAATCTCGCTAAATCTGCAGCTACTGCTGCCTGTACAACAATATATCAAACAATATAACATATAGCATTCAGTATTTTTAAGCTCGCAGTAACAAAAGCAAACTTGCAGATATTAAAATGACTTTCATTTTTGAAAACCCTTTGGGAAAAATAATTTTGTCATTGTGAGTCTCAAACTCTGTAGTCCTCAACATCCTTTCCTCCATTAATAATTATTTTTATTCTGCATTTTCCTATCACATGAGGCTTCTTTGGAATGTAACTGTCATGTTACAGCAGAACTACCTGCATCTTGTACTCTGTTACTGATCCATGGTTAGAAGCTTTTGTTTAAGAAGGAACTGCAGATGCTGGAAAAATCGAAGGTAGACAAAAATGCTGGAGAAACTCAGTGGTTGAGGTGGCATCTATGGAGCTCCATAGATGCTGCCTCACCCGCTGAGTTTCTCCAGCATTTTTGTCTACCATGGTTAGAAGCTGCTCTGCATCCCTTCGTCATGAGTGGACATTGGCCTAGACAATGAATAGCCACAGGCTCCAATGGTGAAGGGCGTCACCGCCAGACAATATAATTAGACAGCAAATAAGGTGTCTTTCACCTGTCAAAACTAGGACTGCTGAGGTTAACTACAGTACCTCAACAGTGATGACTAATGTGATCAGATTGGGGAAAAATTTAATTTAGGTGCCTTTGAACTCGGTCTGAATACCATACTTCATCCTCATTCAATTCATCGATTCATGTATTGTGTTTCTGCTAACTGGTTAGCACACAACAAAAAGCTTTTCACTGTACCTCGGTATACGTGATAATATTCATGCGTGTATATATTTATATAATGGTATATGGACACACTGATCTGTTCTGTAGTCATGCCTACTATGTTCTGTTGTGCTGAAGCAAAGCAAGAATTTCATTGTCCTATCAGGGACACATAGACAATAAACTCTCTTGAATCTTGAATTAAACTAAACTGATAATTTTCATTCATTACACCATCACGAGGGTAATCCTCAACATAGAAAACTGAAGTAAAGCAGTTAATATATCCATGCGTAGAATTTAGCTTGGCACACATACCTGGCTCTTCCAGTCTCGCTATATGAAGAAGAGCTCTATTCTTCCTCCTGTTTATTACTTTCTCAATCCGGTTAACACAGAGTTGGAGCTGTTCTTCCCCAGAAGATGCATCTGGCCCCTCTTTCAGCCTTTCAGTAAAATGAGCAGCACACTTCAGCAGCCATCCTAGTGTGCTTAGCAAAGCTCGACAGAGACTTATGCATTCTTCTGCTTTGCCTTGACAGCTGAAGGATTAGAAAGCATCATTAGGCCTTTACGTAGAAAACTTGGAAAATAATTTAGAAATAAGGAACTGCCGATGCTGATTTACCAACAAAAGACATAAAATACTGGGCTAACTCAACAGATTAGGCAGCATCGCTGAAGAACGTGGATAGGCAACGTTTTGGGTCAAGAGCCTTCTTCAAATTGAAGAATGGTCCTGACTCAAAACGATGCCCATCCTTTGAAATTAATTTAATCATTCAATTATCTAGAATCGCGGAGCAATGCAAATATATTTGTCCATTTAGAAACATTTACACTTGATTATTTGAAAAATGAAGATATAAACAAAACGTTGTATAAAACACGACAGGTCTGATGGTATATGAAGATGACAAACGAATCAAGACTGTTTTTGGCCATGTACGCTCCTTCACTGTCCACTCAGTCACATACCTAAATCTGTGTCTTCCTTTACTCCTGCATAAGTAGTTATAACTCTTTCCGCATAATTTAAATGCTTAATGCTTATTGTAAGCAGATGGGGCTCGTCAGCCTGGGAAGGCAGTCCATCTAGGAGAGGGAAAACTCTGATTTAAAACCTCCACTGCCTTGTGGCCATATCCAGTCATAGAAAAGGCTCCAGGCGTAAACCTCAACAAAATCCGGAGTCGGAGCCCCTAAGGCAGTTCGTCATTGTCTACAACCTCGTTCTGGCAGCTTATGCGACGGCGCTGGTGCCAAACTGTAACGGCCCTGCTGTTCCTTTGGATCGATCAGCGACGTGGAGAGGGGGGACGTGCTGCATGGGCAACAGCCTGTCTTCCACATGACATCGCCCAGGCTTGCATCCGACCAGGATGCATCACCCATGGTCAGTCATGACTGAAGGGGGCCTACTAATCTTATCTATGAAATAATATTTTCATATGGCACCTAAAGGGCAGAAAGTAGAGGTATGGAAAAATAATAATTTGAATTACCACTGACCTGAGTCGATCACAAAACATGTCCATTAGTTCTAATAGAGCTTTAACACACAATTCCCTGGAGTAATCTTCGAACTGAAACAATAGTATTAAAAAAATATAGGTCCTGCAAATATAGCAATCTTTAATATATAACAATGTCACTTTGATTCATAAACACAAGTGCTATCAATAAAGATCTGAAAGCAATTTATCAGCATCAATTTATTGGCCAAATATGTTATCATACAAGGAATTTGACTTGGTGCTTTGCTCACACATGGTAAAATTACAAGGTTATTTGTATGCCAGAAAACAAACCTAACCAAAGCTGAATGGTTTGGTTTCAGTTTTATGGAGGAAAAGAAGGAAAATAATTCTAATTACTTAAAAAATGAAAGGCATAAAGCGCTGGCTCATTGATATTCAAGAATACAGCCAAATGTTCTTTGTGTAAGCCCTTCATCAGAAATAGATGGAAAAGAACAGTTACCCTCAAGCAATTTCTTTTTTTAATTAACAGATGCCATTAAGACAATGACTTGAGCTGAACCAATTCGGGTATAGTGAATAATACACAAAAAAGCGATTAATAGATGCAACAGCCTGCACCATTTTTTCTTTAAAGTAGTAAATGAGAATGAGGCGAAACCGGAAACATTTCCTAGCGTGGAGTATGCTTGCGAAACGTTCCGATTTCGGCATCAAATAATCACTCCAATTCAAATACAGACCTTTGCAATAGAAGACATCACGCTTGCGTAAGATACCATCTGCAAAAATTATCAGAGAAAATTCAGAGCCTGAATTAAAAAAAATTGTGAACAGAATAAATATGTTAATTTAGCTATAAAAGAGCTGGACTCTTCCCACATACAGCGCCCTCCATAATGTTTGGGACAAAGAACCATCATTTATTTATTCAGTACTCCACAATTTGAGCTTTGTAATAGAAAGAAAAATCACATGTAGTTAAAGTGCACTTTGTAAGATTTTAATAAAGGCCATTTTTATACATTTTGGTTTCACCATGTAGAAATTACGGCAGCGTTTATACATAGTCCCCCCATTTCAAGGCACCATAATGTTTGGGACAGCAATGTCATGTAAATTAAAGTAGTCATGTTTAGTATTTTGTTGCATATCCTTTGCGTGCAATGGCTGCTTGAAAGCTCCGATTCATGGACATCATCAGTTGCTGGGGGTCTTCTCTGGTGATGCTCTGCCAGGCCTGTATTGCAGCCATCTTTAGCTTATGCTTGTTTTGGGGGCTAGTCCCCATATCGTTTTCTCTTCAGCATTTAAAAGGCATGCTCAATTGGGTTCAGATTGAGCGATTGACTTGGCCATTTAAGAATTGACCATTTTTTAGCTTTGAAAAACTACTTTGTTGCTAGAGCAGTATGTTTGAGATCACTGTCTTGTTGTAGAATGAACTGCTGGCCAATGAGTTTTGAGGCATTTGTTTGAACTGGAGCAGATAGGATTTGTCTATACTTCAGAATTCATTATGCTACAATTAGCAGTTGTATCATCTTCTTATTGCGTATGGCGTGCACAGCCTAAAGTTGTAGGACAACTTGTTCTATTTGATCTTACTTGATTGTGCACGCCGGGTTGATTGCATTCATCGTAACAGGTGAAGGTTGCAATCTCCCACCCCAGCAATTGTATCATCAATGAAGATAAATGAGCCAGTACCATCAGCAGCCATACATGCCCAGGCCATAACACCCCCACCACCGTGTTTCACAGATGAGGTGGTATGCTTTGGATCTTGGGCAGTTCCTTCTCTCCTCCATACTTTGCTCTTGCCATCACTCTGATACGAGTTAATCTTCTTCTCATCTGTCCACAAGACCTTTTTCCAGAACTGTGGTTGCTCTTTTAAGTACTTATTGGCAAACTGTAACCCGGTCATTCTATTTTTGAGGCTAACCAGTGGTTTGCATCTTGCAGTGTAGCCTCTGTATTTCTGTTCATGAGGTCTTCTGCAGACAGTGGTCATTGACAAATCCACACCTGACTCCTGAAGAGTGTTTCTGATCTGTCGGACAGGTGTTTTTTTTTCTTTCTTTATTATAGAGAGAATTCTTGTCATCAGCTGTGGAGGTCTTCCTTAGCCTGCCAGTCCCTTTGCGATTAGTAAGCTCACCAGCGCTCTCTTTCTTCTTAATGATGTTCCAAACAGTTGATTTTGGTAAGCCTAAGGTTTGGCTGATGTCTCTAACAGTTTTATTCTTGTTTCTCAGTCTCATAATGGTTTCTTTGACTTTCATTGGCACAACTTTGGTGGTCATGTTGATAAACAGCAATAAAAGTGTCCAAAGGTGATGGAAAGACTGGAGGAAAGACTAGGTGCTGAGAGCACTCTTATACCTGCATTGAGGAGCCAATTAAACACACCTGAGCAATTACAAAACCTGTGAAGCCATGTCTCCCAAACATTATGGTGACCCGAATTGGGGGCGACTATGTATAAACAGAGCTGTGATTTCTACATGGTGAAACCAAAATGGATAAAAAATACCCTGTAATAAAATGTAACAATGTGATTTTTTTCTATTACAAATCTCAAATTGTGCAGTACAGAGGCAAATAAATAAATGACAGGTCTTTGTCCCAAACATTATGGAGGATACTGTGAGTCACTGGATACTCCTTCAATGTCGTTCTTCAATAAAATTTAGAAAAATTGAACAAAATAGGCGAGAATGACATTGAAAATCAACTCAGGAGCAAAACAGGCTTTTAGTTTATTTTCTGCTCATTTGTTTTCCTTATAAATTACAAGTTTAAGCACTTACAATGTCTCGGTCAAAAGTCTAATCCTGTAGATGGCCAGATTTTGACATGGATCATAAATATAGAAACATAGAAAAATAGGTGCAGGAGTAGGCCATTAGGGGCTTTGAGGCTGATCATCTAAAATCAGTATCCTGTTCCTACTTTTTCCCCATATCCCTTGATTCATTTAGCCCCAAGAGCTAAATCTAACTCTTTTGAAAAGTTGGACAAGATGCAGCTGCTAGCCCCCACGTGTAAAGCCGAAGTCCAAGTTCCCACAGCTTTGCACTTGTTGAATTTAAACAGATATTAGTGCTCTGCTTAACTATAATTTCTAATGAGGTAAAAGCACACAAAAAGCACACTTTTCAAGCTTCCAGACATTTAATAGAAACCTTAAATTATTAAATGTTTTAAAATGTAAATGTTAACCTGAGCTTCAAGCATTGGACACTAAAAGTTTAGAATCACAAATGGTTCACAACACATAGAATGGCCTTCTCAATTTGTGGAGTTTTAAGCCCTTACCTGTGAACTAATTGCATACTTCAAATAGGACATAATCAGTGGATTTGGTGAAGGGCCAACCAAGGCTTGTTCCAGCAAATGATCTGGAAGAAATGCAAGGAAGATTGGAGCCATTTAATTTAAGTACCATGGTCTTTTTTCTAAACCTGTCTCTCTTTTCACTGTCTTGCAGATATTATGTTAGCACAGCTACAGGACAACTTTATTTGAAAAGCTTTTTTGGATGTCTCGAAAGGCATGTATAAACGCAAATCTTTCTGCTTTCACCAACACCAGGATTACAGTACTTCTGCAAAGACAGTCCTATGAATCGTGGATGATTTGCTTTCATCTGGTTTTGCGTGTTCTGGTGAGACGGATGAGGCCAATTTGGAAACTGCAGGCTCGGGCTAGCCACATTGGGATTGAGTGAAAAGGCTGCATGTTCTAGGTACACACATGAACGATGGCCACAAGGCAGAAGAAAACATGCAGCGATTTGAAAATAAACAGTAGGAACCCAACTTAAGTTCAAATAATAAATACAATTAAGTTCTCAGGAGTTTCTACCTGAAAATTAATCAGTTGGAAAGATATTTTGAAGGAGGAAACACATTCAAAACATTATTTTATGGGTTATCTCCAAAGAAACCAGTCTACATGAACACTTCTCACGTATTCTGTTTCAATAGAATGACACATGAATTTGCAATCAGATTACTGCATATCAACAGTCAGGTTAAATTGCTAAAAGACAAAAAAAAGTCTGAGCCATTTACTAATTTTGTTTTTTTAATCTGCTAAAACGGCATTTTCATTTAAATTCCAAACAGTGAAGCAATTCCACCTCAAAGGCTGCATAGTCTCACCTGAGAGTCCAAGGAGGTCCCAGGTTGGACCCTTTGGAAAAAGATTTTTCATGTTTATGGCCCATTGATAGTCTGTCCATCGTTCCTTCCATGCCTGGAGAATGGCTTGCCTCAGGTTTATCACCTTCATCTTTGAGTGCTACAATCAATAAAAGGAGGGGAAAGAAATTTTAAAAAGTAATTCCACTGTGCCAATGTACCAAATTAATTATCCTTTAGCAATCCAAAAGGAACAGTCTAAATGCCTAAGGGACAGAGGACTTGTCAGCCAGCAATACCTGGCCTGTGCCCAGTATTTTCTCTCAGAACTCCTTGCAGTCACACTTGCTTTTTCCTTCCGTTCAGCTTCCAACATCCTCCCAGCCTTATGCTGTCAGAAAGAATTTTCCACTGTTTTTGAATGTCATGATCAGAGGCACTTAGAGACAATTAGAAAAATTAATTCAAACTATTACTGAAAATGTTCATTTCAAAACCATATTCAACTTCAACAATTTAATTAGAAAAAGTAACTTTAATTACAATCATGCAAAAACAAAACCATGTAATTTTTCATTGTGCCAGCAACTTGATTCAAATGTCATGCCATGCTAAATGTGCCAGGATGCTAAGGGGCCAGATATAAATTGAATGTAGCCTCAGAATCGGCTAAGTACGTTACAAAATGCCTTGTACTTGGTGATTCAGGATGGAGCTGGAGGTCAGATGCACTTGAACTTCTAGGCTGTAGAGTGTGGAGAGAGTCAACAGCTTCAGGTTCCTGCGTACGCTCAGCCTAGCACATCATTACAAATCACATAGAAAGCTAAACAAAGCCTCTGCTTCCTAAGAAAATTGAGGAGATTTGGTATGTCAACAAACATTCTCTTGAACTTCTACAGGTGTAGAGTAGAGAATATACTGACTTGGTTGCATCACGGCCCAGTTCAGCAACTCAAATGTGCAGGAATAATGGAGACTACAGAGAGTGGTAGACATTGCCCCATCCATCACAGGTACTGACCTCCCCACCATGAAACAAGTGCATAAAAAGGGAGACAAAATCAGGGACCCACACGGCCCTGGTTGCACTCCCATTTCACATCTACCATTGGGAAGAAGGCAAAGGAGCCTCAAAACCGTGACCACTGAGTTCAAGAAGCTTCTTCCCAGCAACCATCAGCCTTTTGCGCATTAAACTCAGTAACTATGATCTTCTGTGCATCACAGTTTATTATGTATTTATCTGTGTGTTATTGCATTGACATGCTTGTTAAGCCGCAGCAAGAAGGAATTTCATTGTTCCCTTGCCAGTAAATAGGAGTTAAACGCACTTTACTTGTTTCTTAAGACAAATCTGGAACATATCAACATACACTCTTCAACCTGTTGGCATTTCACTTTGGAACCTTTGGCTAGCCTTCAGTGTGACTGTTCCACTATCTGTTTGTATATGGTTCCTGTCTGCTAGTTGGAGAGTGTATAGATGTTTGGATGTTCACTCAAGCACAAAGGGGACTGAAAATCATCCATACTAGATGAAAGAAATTGTGCTCTTTCAAGAGGAGGTTTATACGTGAAAAATATTGTTTTAGCTTTAAAAGACATGGATGGTACTGACAACCAAATGAGTAGAACTATCAAAATAAACAATGGGTAGAAAACTTACCCGCTGTACCTGGTTCAGCTCTTTGCTCAACCATCCAATATAAATGCCATCTCCATACCCACCCAGACTTTCACTTCTGTTGGCCATTTTAGATTCCTCAACACCAAATAATTATATACTCTTTTTTTTTAAAATCTGCTGAATTCTGCTTCACCACAAGTGTGGCACAGTATATCAGCCTCTCTGATCACTTACACCAACATTGCTTCTTTGATTCATTACTTAACTGTTCAATATGCTTCCAAAGAACATCGTTACATTTTCATGTAAAACCACTTAATATTTTGCAGGCATCTACTTGTAAACTGGAGTTATAGTTCATAGTAGCAGTATTTCTTTTTTTGGTATATTATTAGCTTGATGGGTGAGCTACCTTCTTCTAGATTATATTTGATTTTTAAGACTGAGGCAGTTTCAAGCAGATCAACTTAGCATTGGAACCAAAAAGCAGGGGTTTCACAGGATCAAGCCATTTGTGAAGCAATCTTATCACTGCTTATCCCGTTCTTTCTCTATATCGCTACAAACTACCTTCTCTCCAATGTCCGTCCAAACCTCTTCTAAAAGCCCCAATAAACTATTTGCACCAGACTGCAGATGCTGGCAAAAAAATAAATAAAACAATCTGCTAGAGGAACTCGGAGGTGGCTGGAGGTTAGTGCAGGGAAATAGGCAGCCCGCAGCCAGCCAGCCAGCCACCCTCCCTCCCTCCCAGAAGCCACCTGCTAGCAAAGATTCGCCAGCATTTTATTTTTTTGTTCCAATTAATGTTTGATCCGTGATCCTTCCACGAATAGGAAGAGGCTCTATTTATCCTATGTTAGTCTATTATGATCTTTGCACATCTATCAAATCGCCTCGGAATCACCTTTGCTCCAAGGAGAGTAACCCTGGTTACTCCAATCTGTTCATGCAGCTGAAATACTTAATGCCTGGAAGCATTCTAGCTGACAATATGCAGTTAATAGCGAGATACAGGGAACCTCAGATGCTGAAATCTGGAGCAGATGCCAGTTTTGTGTAAGCATTGAGCAGTTAGTTTGGCGAGAAGCGTTTTTCATGAGAGTTTGGATGGAGAGTGATGCTTGAAGGTGATGGTCCCTCATCTTTGCTGGGAGCCTGATTCCCTGCTTTGTGGGTGCCAAGCTGCGCCAAGGATCGTTCATCGCCACATGAAACATAAGATAACGCGGGTCAGACCGCAGCTCCGGGCACTTTACCTGGATTTTTCAGCCTAAAATCCAAACTCGGGCCCCGGTTCCTGCAGTCTACGCCTCAAGCAAAACTCCCCGCCATCTTAGTCAGCCATCAGCACCGGACAACAATCGCTGCGCCCATTGGCCGAGCGCGGAGCAGCGCAGGCCAATCAAGTCAATGAGGAGGCCTGTGCCGCGGTGGCGGCTAGGAGATGTAGTCCGTCCCTCTGCGAGTCTGCGCGAAACGCGGCAGCCTGAACGACAACTCCCAGAGCGCACTGCGATCAGCTCCCTGTCACCTGCGCTGGAAGCTCTGAGCTGGTGAGTCAGATTGCATTCGCTTGTGAAAATACATGAGATCTAATTATTTCATTATTTCAGCATTTGTCTGCAGATTTGTGTGCATTTGGGGTTTTCATGTTATGGTTTGCATTTGTCCCCAGATCTGCAGCTTAACTGTGTGTGTGTGTGTGTGTGTGTGTGTGTGTTTTTTAAATGAACTGGGCTGCTTTTCTACCCATTAATGCTGGCTGAGGTCCAAAGGTTGCGTTTCATTCACTCTTTTACACACTTGTATCCCTCCAAAGGTTTCGTAGTCCTTCTCCCACGTTGGATTGCGATTTTGGAATAGTTGTAGGACTGCAGTGCTAACGAAGATTGTCTGTCCCCCCCATTCCTCCACCCTTGCATGCAGGTTGGATGCACCAACAGACGTGCTATTGATTCGTTTGCGTTGTGTGTGTGTGTGTGCTTCCCGGGAAATGGGGTCAGCTTGCCTTTCTGGGTGGGTGTGAACATACACGATACTCCGTGTAACTCCAAATGCTTCGATTTTGCTGTTTTGAAACGTGATTTCCCATTCATTGTTCTGCTGCCTATAAGTGATAAAGTATTTTCATGCCACCCCCGCCTTATTAAACATTCAGCTCAGGGTGACAGAGAATTCCGCTGCATTTTGGTTTCTTCTTCAAGGCGTTCAAATCCTATAATGCAATAGCAAACGTGTTTTCTTTATGTTCTTCTATATTCCTCATGATTGGACAGCTACTATTTTCACACCAATTTCTTCTCTCTTCGCACTCTTAGTTTTCTATTCACACAAGCGCTTTAGCTTGAAGAAGCTTTTCTTTACTGGGGACATAAATGATGTGTTGACAGGCTTTTTTTGGAGGGGATAATAGATCCAACACCAACTCAATTTCCATTTGACATACACACAGTGTGTATAAATAGATTTTTTTCTCCCACTCTCTGAGAGTTATTGAAGCTAAATGACCACCGGCATTCCTGATGATTTTGGCTAATCAAACATGAACAAGAAATGCACGGAATCACAAGATGGTTAGAGCATAGAGAGACCATTTGGCACATCGAGTCTGTACGTGATCTATCTCACAGTGATGCAGCTAGTTCCGTTCCCTGCCCTCTCTCCGAAGCCCTGCAATTTCTTTCCTTTTGAGATACCTATGCATAATGCTACAGCAATAGTGCAGCATCACAGCTTCAGCAAGCTGAGTTCGATCCTGACCTCCAGCACTGTCTATAAACAGCTTGAACATTATTCCCATGGGTATATGGGCTCCCCCCTTATGCTCAGATGTGCTGGTTGGTAGGTTAGCTTGTTATTTTAAAATTATCCTGAGTGGATTGTGAAAGAATCAGGATGGTGTTAATAGGCATGTGAAATAGAATATTTTGCAAGGAAATAAGTGGAAGAATGTAATTGCTCTTTGAGCTGGCATAGGTTTGATGGGCTGAATGGCCACCTTCTGTGTCATCAGAAAATAAATGAGAGATCATTTACAGTAACTGTAATCATTAAAATAGCAGAGTGTTATAAAACTCCACCTGATTCAGGGAAGAAAATCTGCCATCCTTATCCACCACTAACTCAGCAGGACAGGCATCATCTCTGGGGTGAAGAAATAGGTGATGTTTTCGGTCGGGACCCTTCTTCTTCATCACATATTCGTTTTCTACAGTGATGCCGCCTGACCCGCTGAGTTACTCCAGCATTTTGTGTCCATCTTCGGTGATAACCAGCATCTGCAGTTCCTTTTTACACTTCCTTATCCACTCTGGCGTGTGTGTAATTCCAAACTCGCCATTGTGCTTGACTCTCAACCTTCTCCTCTTCCTGGAGAAATTAGGAATAGACAATGATTGCTGGCATTGACAGCCACATCCACATGTTGGGAATACATGTTCGTGCACTCACCTGCTTGGAGCTCAGGACAACCTTTTACACAGCTCATTTCCCAGGCAGCAGTGATGGTCTCGTGGGATTTTAGCATCAGTTGTGAGATTATTGTTGCTTTTCCAGTGGCGCACTGGTAAGCAGAAGGTAGGAGTAACAGAGAAAGCAAGCCAGAAAAGTTAGAGGAAAGTGATAAATAGAACTGTAGAATGCAAGCAAGAGAAATTGAATGAAAATGTAGGAAATATATATCAGTGGCCACTGCACATCTGATAGAGGTGAAGACTTTGGATGAAAACCTTCAACACAATGTTTAGTTTGTGAAATCAGTTAGGTTTAATTCAACATGGCTCTTAATATAATAGCCTCACAATATAAAATTGCCCCTCAATGGAATTGGTTGGAATGGGGAATTATATTTTATATTGTTGCAATAGGTGCCACATATTTGTACCTTGGCGTTCGTTATCGTAAGTCTTGTCCCAGCATAGTCCACACCAACCCTGAGGGTGGCACAGCTGGTAGAGCAGCTGTTTCACAGTGCCAGAGATTCGGGTATCATCCTGACCTCAGGTACTCCCTGCGTGGAGTTTGCACGTTATCCCTGTGAGCACAGACGTTTCCTCTAGGTGTTCCAGTTTCCTCTCATATCCCAAAGACGTGCAAATTTGTTGGTGAATTGGCATTTGCAAATTGCCCCAATGCGTAAGGTGTAGAAAAAAGTGGTATAACAGAACGAGTGTGAAGGGGTGATGGATGGTCAACATGGACTCAGTGGGCCGAATGGCATGTTTCCATGCTATATTTTTCAATTAAAGCCCTCATTAGCCTGAAATAAGCCTCCAGATATAACATCCCTGTCCCATTTTGAGGGTGAGGCACTAAAGCTGTTCAGCACATGTACTCCAGTTCTTAAAAGCCTCCTCTGTTCACAGGCATCAAGCGACTCTTATCTTCCCTTCAGTAATGACAGCATTGCTTGTCAGAAGTCTTCAATATTCTGAGTAATAAAAAATGTTCACGCGGTGGTTACCTCTTACTCTCGCACTATTTACACAGCTTGACTCCAATCGCTCGCTTGATTTGGTGGTCGAAGTCTTAATTGTGGTTGAATTCTGTCATGCAAAATCTACTCGATTTGAAGGTGATGTGAGCACTGTTAAGAGCTGGTTGGAAACTGCCAGAATTTTTAATAATAAAACATTAATATCCCCCAGCTATACCACGTCTAAACACATTTAACTCTAGGATTTAGAAGATTCTTCACCGCTGTTCTAAACTGACAAGAAGGTTGTATAACCTTTATCTAATTTGCTCATCTGTCAACATGACAAGGAGGGCTGCATTTTTCTGTTTTTATGTTAGGACATGTTTTCACTTGTTCTAATTGCATTTTTAGAAATCAAAAGGTAATATGTCGTAAATATCAAAACAGTAGGTGAGCGAAGGAAGTCACCTCCCCAAAGAGGAATAAATTAATTTGACTCTTAAAACCAGTTATTAAAATAAAGTACAGTATATGCCATTGCCTGAAGTCTGAAGGAGGTGCTCAACCCACAACGTCACCTATTCCTTTTCTCCAGAGATGCTGCCTGACCCACTGAGTTACTCCAGCTTTTTGTGTCTATCCTTGGTTTAAACCAGCAACGGCAATTCCTTCCTACACACATGCCATTAAGTAATAGTTATCTTGTAAACCTGCATCTGTAGTTCCATGTTTATCTATTTCTTTCTTGAACGCTCACACTTCCAAATTTCATTAGATAGGAGAGAACATGTTCTTGATTGCACATTTGCAATAAGGACATGATGCTTGGCAATGTGTCTTTTACTGAGCAGGGACAGGATCTGCAACAAATCTCAAAGAGAAGTGGCATAATATCTCCGCGGATTTAAAAGTTTAGATTTATTTTAAAGGTGTAACAATACGAAAATTGGATTTGACGAATATATAAAAGAAGATTGTGCTGCTATTTTTAAAAAGTAACATAAATGAGCACACGAGGAACCGCAGATGCTGGAATCTTGAACAAAGGACAAAGTGCTGGAGCAACTCAGCAAGTCAGGCAGCATCGATGGAGGGAATGGACTGGTGCTGGACCCTTCTTCAGATTGATCAGTCTGATCAGTCTGAAGAAGGGTCCCGACCCGAAACATCGTCCATTCCCTCCACTGATGCTGCCTGACCCACTGAGTTCCTCCAGCACTTTGTCTTTTGCACATGGAGGGGGGGTATTATTTTATTCACACTGGATTTAGATTATTTTATACACACTAGATTTGCTGGGGATTGAGAAGGTGTGAGAAAGGTAAACCGATTTCCCATTGAATAGATGCAATGAGTTTAGAATAAAACAGACACGAGAAATAGGTTTCATTTCCTGACAACCGAAACATTGTATGTATGAAATTTATCTTTGTACTTACTGGTTGTTATGATTGAAAGGTGAAGGTCAAACCTAAATGGTCGTTCACATGGCATATTAGTTCACATGAATAAAGTTGTTTCTGTGATAATACTAGAAACATTGTAAAATAATGAGGCGAGAATCAAACGTTCAGTACCCAGTGGCGCATGTACCTTGTTACAAAATGAAGACTGGCTGGTGCACGTGCATTCATGGGGTTAATGGCATCAGTTGCCACTAGAACCACTGATCCTCTTTTCCCACCGGTCTCCATCTGTCCTTCACTAGGCACCAGTCTCCTGGCCACAAACTATCTCACCCCCTTTCCAATCTCTGACCTCATCTCTGATGGCATAGTGGAGAGTGCAGTGCCAACTCAGTAATAACTTGGGCACTGCTGATGTTTTCAGCAACAGTTCCCACAACTGAAAGAGTCATTGCAGCACTACACAACAGTCACTCAGCATGTGTTTCAGCACAGAGTTACTAAGGCATGCCTTTAATGGAGAGCTTCCCAATCCAATTCTTTCTGTCGAAAAGTTATTAAATGATTTAGGATATAATATTCCTGACTAAATACATTAATATACATGAAAAGACACTAAGTAATGGAGGAACTCAGCAGGTCAGGCAGCATCTCTGGAGACCAAAACACCACCTACCCATGTTCTCCAGAGATGCTGCCTGACCCGCTGTGTTACTTCAGCATTTTGTGTCTTTTTTTTTTAAACCAGCACCTGCAGTTACTTGTTGCTACATTAATATACGGTGTAGACATCTTATCTTAATAGCCACCTGTTTTCCAGCTTCCATTGGCTTGATAATGAATAACTGACACTGACACTGCATTTTCCGTTTTGTCCTCTTGTGGTTACTGATGGAACAATTCGATGAAAAAGAATTAATTAACTGAGAAAGATAATTTATCTAAATTGAAAATAATTTGTGTTTGTGAAGCACCTGTTTGCTCAATAACCTCGCCGAGCATTTCACACATTTAGTTGTTGGAAACAGAATGGACCGTGTCACATGAGCCACCATAATACCCATTTTCTGTACAACTTAATCCCATAAGCAGATTGTGAACAAATGACCAGGTAATCGCAAAGTGCTGGAGGAACACCACAGGTCAGGCAGCATCCGTCGAGGGAATGGAGAAGCGACGTTTTTGGGCCAGGACCTTTGTTCAGATCTTTTGTCTGACTCAATCGGTCTGAAGAAGGGTCCTGACCTGAAACGTTACCCGTCCATTCCCTCCACAGATGCTGCCTGACCCACTGAGTTCCTCCAGCACTTTGTCTTTTGAACATGGAGGGTGGGATTAGTTCACGCGCGCTGGATTTAGATTATTTTATGCACACGGGATTTGCCGGGGATTGAGATGGTGTGACGAAGGTAAACCAATTTTCTATTGAATAGAAGCAACGAGTTTAGAATAAAACTGAGTGTTCCTCCAAAATTTTGTGTTTGGCTCAAGATTCTAGCATCTGCAATTCCTTGTGTCTCCATCTCTGAATGATCAGTTTTGATGGCATTGATTGAGGGAGCTGTAATGCTTTAGATGCTGATATATCTCGGTGTTCTTTATTAAATGGTTTCTAATGAGATTAACTGATGAGCAATGCCTAACAGCTGGCAGAAGTTTTAGTTTAAATTTTCACCTGAAGCCCGAGCTATATATGCGTCAATTAAATGTGACAAGAAAATCTACTTAGTAAATAATTAATTATGTATAACAAATTCCCATCCCCCCTGCCCCCAAATAATATTTTATGGTAATTGAGAATCTTTTATTTGAAGCGAAAAAGCCACCAGCCTTATCGTTTGGCTCATCCATATCTGAAAGAGCTCAGTAAATTAAAAGTGAATTGCTTATTGAGAATACGTGGCCCAGGGATCAGTGAGCTCAAGACCCAAGGAAAAACACATTTTATCTGGTGGAGCCGCATGTGTTCCAGTCCTTTCTGCATTGCAATTAAGATTCTGACCGATTTTACATTCAAACAGGAAGATAGCTATGGAACGTTAGCAGCAGAGAGAAGAAGCCAAGCACTGTTCAGCAATTAACCATTTCTACTCCAAGAGCTTTTTTTCCATCTTTCAGTGCAGTGGTCTAAATCTTAACTCCAGTCACCTGTCTGTTCTCCTTAACGTTCATTCCCCTATCCAGTTTAAATCTTTAAACATAGCTTTGAAAGTTTCATTTGACCTTGCATCTACGTTGCTGCCAGCCAAACGGAAATGAAGACCTCCTTATGCCAAGGAGCACTCAAGGATTTTTGGCAGCAGTTCATCATGTTCCACAATAAAACACTCTTAATTTAATGAAGGGTCAAGGGACCTGCTGGTTTACAGAAAAAGAAACAAAATGCTGGAGTAACTCAGCATGTCAGGCAGCATTACCCGCTGAGTTACTCCAGCACTTTGTGTCTTAATTTAACGTATCTGCTGCAATTAGATATTTATGGCAAGATTCCACGGTCTGAGAGGACAAAATTGATCAATTATTGGCTTGGAAATTGTACATGACGGGACAAATTGTTCTTTGGTTATTGGCTCGATGCTGAACCATTTTGAATTGTCCAGGGGTGGGTCCTGAAAACAAGTAGGAGGAAGAGAAGAGTGGTGTTTGGAGGCTCCAATAGAGGGGAGGGAGGGTGAGGGAATGAATTGTTTGGCTGTCAAAGCATCAGCTGCTTGGGTGAGCGTGAGTAGGATGACATATTTAGGATGGTCTCGCTGGCGCAGAGGTAGAGCTGCTGCCTTACAGCGAATGCAGCACCGGAGACCCGGGTTCGATCCCGACTACGGGTGTTGTTTGTACGTTCTCCCCGTGACCTGCGTGGGTTTTCTCCGGGATCTCTGATTTCCTCCCACACTACGAAGACCTACAGGTTTGCAGGTTAATTGGCTTGGTAGAATTGTAAATTGTCCCTAGTGTGTGTAGGATAGTGTTAATGTGCGGGGATCGTTGGTCAGCGTGAACTGAGAGGGCCGTAGGGCCTGTTTTAAAAAATATTATTTAAAAAATAAAGTGGTGCGTGACATCAGGCACTTGCCTGAGCAGGTCTTATTTCACCAACACATCAAGTTCCAGGTGGCATCTCTTCCTTCTGAATGTTTCCGGGCTGTCAGTTTGGATCATGCATTCACATTTTGGAGTAAATATTAAATCCACCACCTTTTTAAATGGAAGCAACAAGGCATCAACTGAGCCATACTGATAAATAAAACATTATGTTCAGTGATTTCTGTCAAAGAATAGAATTCCAGACTGATAGCCGAAAGGGCAACTTCTCCCGCCCGAGTTGCGGGGTTGAAGATGACCTGGAGCGGGGCCTTACATCGCCCGGCTCGGCTTTAATGGCCGCGGGACTTGCTAGCGCCCACCGGGGGCTCCAACATCAGGAACCGGAGCGTGGCCTTGCATCGCCCGGTGCGGCTTTAATGGCCGCGGGACTTATTTACCACCGCCCGCCAGGGGCTTTGACTTTGTCATAGAATGAGGAGAATGGGGAGTGCAGGGGAGAGACAGGACTTTGCCTTCCATCACAGCGAGGAGGAGATTCACTGTGATGGATGTTTGTGTAAATTGTGTTGTGTCTTGGTTCTTTTTACTTGTTTGTATGACTGCAGAAACCAAATTTCGTTTGAACTTAGGTTCAAATGACAACAAATAAATTGTATCATTGTATTGTATCAATGGATCTGTTAATTATTCTCAGTATAATGTGAGGAAAATTAGGCTTCCAT
Source organism: Malacoraja senta (assembly GCA_038087875.1). Taxonomy (NCBI): domain Eukaryota; kingdom Metazoa; phylum Chordata; class Chondrichthyes; order Rajiformes; family Rajidae; genus Malacoraja; species Malacoraja senta. Next base: position 10,364,399 of record CM075986.1, read on the forward strand.
TTCATGAGGAACATTGCTGCGAATAAATGAATCAGACCTTTATGTCATTATTTGTGTAGGGAGGAACTACGAATGCTGGTTTAAACCGAAGACAGACACAAATGGCTGGAGGAACTCAGCGGGTCAGGCAGCATCTCTGGAGAAAAGGAATAGGTGACCTTTCGTGTCAAGACGGTCTGAAAAAGGGTCTCGACCTGAAACATCACCTATTCCTTTTCTCCAGATATGCTCCTTGACCCGCTGAGTTACTCCAGCTTTATGTCATTATTGTTCCTTGAAATCTGGTTCCCGCTCATCTGCACTTGAAGGGAATTTTGAGTCAGTCAAAACAGGTCCATGCTTGAATTTTACATAATTCCTGGATGAGGATAAAATCAGATGGAATAGAATTGGGAAATGGAAAGTGATCGATGTGTAGGCACTTCATTTTTAGATAGTTACTAGAATAGTATGACAAAGAATGGTAGGACAATTTACTCGTGGCATGGTGGCGCAGCGGTAGAGCAGCTGCCTTACAGCGCTTGCAGCGCCGGACACCCGGGATCGATCTTGACTACGGGTGCTGTCTGTACGGAGTTTGTATGTTCACCCCGTGATCTGCGTGGGTTTTCTCCGAGATCTTCAGTTTCCTCCCACACTCCAAAGACGTACAGGTTTGTAGGTTAATTGGCTTGGTGTAAGTGTAGATTGTCCCTAGTGTGTGTAGGATACTGTTAGTGTGCAGGGGATCGCTGGTCGGCGAGGACTCGGTGGGTCGAAGGGTCTGTTTCCACGCTGTATCTCTAAAGTTTAACACAGAACCACAGTATGGAAGGCGCCTATTGGTATATCTTGGAACTCCACTGAGGAACAAATGAACCCAAACCACAATTGAAACATTAAAATGGTGCACTCCATATAGTTTAGCTCAAGGATTATTTATATTTGCCTTCACTAATTTTATTATTACAGGAAAATAGTAGTTCATGTGCTGATTTGTGAAAATTGCAATCCAACAATACAGATTATTTAATTTGTGTCAAATATCCAAGGAAACAACAGTTGAATGATCACCATGTACCAGTAACCTTATCTTTGGTCAACATGGACTAGGTGGGCCGAAGGGCCTGTTTCCATGCTGTATCTCTAAAGTCTAAAGTTTAGACTTTAGAGATACAGCATGGAAACAGGCCCTTCGGCCCACCTGGTCCACGTTGACCCGCGATCACCCCATATATTAGCACTATCCCACACACTAGGGCCAATTTACTATTTTATCAAAGCCAATTAACCTACAAAATTGGCAGACCAAATTCCCTCCAGGCATGAATAAAGATTTATCGTATCGTAAACCTGTATGGTTATGGAGAGTGGGGGGAATCCAGAGCACCCAGAGAAAACCCACGCGGTCACAGGGAGAATGTACAAACTCTGTACGGACAGCACCCATTGTCAGGATCAAAACCAGGTCTCTGGCACTGTAAAGATGCAGCTCGACTGCTGCGCCACTGTGCTACACTTAATAACTAATTACCAACTAGGTCATATTTATTAAGTGCAAATCATTCTCATCCTGATCTATTGAAAAGTTACCTGACTATGCTGGTTATTTAAGTGATTGGTCCTCTGTTCCTTTGTGCCTTATCCCACACTAGGGGCGTGGTTGACTTGACAGCGTGCATGTCAGATGCTCATACAGACGTGATAACTTCTTGATGTCGCTCTGCTTTTAGACCCTCTCTTAGATCAGCACGCAGACTACTGCAAATCGCAATTTAAAAATAAATAAATGCTGGAAATAAACAACCGGACAGGCAGCACCAGCGGGGAGAGAAATAGAGAGAATGTTTCAGGTTGATCACCTGTCATCAAAACTGGAAAAGCGAGCAAACGGGCGTGTGACAGAGAAGGGAGGAGTGGGGAGAACAGGTCTCCACCCTGTCACGTAATTGTCCAGGTGGCACAAATGCAGATGGTGTTATGGATGAAACCGAGTTGACTGCTCAAAGGGCTTTGTTGATATGTCTGGAAGGCTATTATTACAGGGTGGTGATTGAGCATGGGCGAGCCAGAAAAACAACTTTGGATCTGTGAGATACAAAACACAGCAGTAACTGGAATTTACGTCTGACAACCCTCATGTCAGCCATGTGCCAAAGTCAGAGTCGTACCTAATAACTACATGGGGGTATAGCTCAGTGACAGAACATTTCACTGCAGATCAAGAGGTCCCTAGTTCAAATCTGGGTGCCCCCTTAGTAATATTTGGGAGGCACAGTGGCGTAGCAGTAGAGTTACTGCCTTACCGTGCCAGAGACCCGGGTTCGATCCTGACCAAGGGTGCTGTCTGTACAGAGGTTGTACGTTCTCCAGTGTGAAAGATACATCTTCTAGATGCTCTGGGACGCATCCTCAATGATGTGACCTGGGGTCATCGGGTGTTTCGGGTCTCACAACATCAGACACCCTCGCCCTGGCGACCCAGCCGGGGTTGATCAGGCCCCGACTTGCATCCCAGCAGCAACCGCCCACGGATCAGCCCTCTTAATCCAAAGCCACCTAGTGGCTTTCTCTGCGGCTTCGCTTGCGGATTGAATGGCCCTCTTCTTTGCCAGCCCCGTAATGCCCAACTGATTGAGGACTTTGCAGAGTGAGTGTCCTGCAAAGCCTCTACAGCCCACCTCCATGGGTGAGCCTCATAGTATGTCTTCCAGCCGCTGTCCTGGCACATCTCCACCAGTTCCTGGTACTTTGCACGTTTCCTCTCATTAGCCTCTTCAATAAGCTCTTCCCAGGGCACTGTCAGCTCCAGAATGATCAGCAGTTTTGTCACTTTGGAGGTGATGATCATGTCTGGCCGGAGTGATGTTGCTGTGATGTGCTGCAGAAATTTCAGCTGTTTGACCAGATCGACGTGCAACTGCCAGTCAGTGGCTGTGTAGAGGAGGCCCGCCCTTGTTTTTGGTTGTGGTCGAGGCTTCTCTCCAGCTTTGACAAAAATGATTGATTTCTTTGGGGCGTGGTGGTGTTTGCTGTTACCAATGGCAGTGGCTATGCTCTCAGCAACCACCTTGAGCACCTGGTCATGGCGCCACCTCCCAGTGACTGCATGGGTTTTCTCCCGATGCTTCAGTTTCCTCCCACATCTCCAAAGACGTACAGCTTTGTAGGTTAATTGGCTTGGTATAATTGTAAATTGTCCCTAGTGTGTTTAGGGTTGTGTGAGCGTGCGGGGATCGCTGGGTGACACGGACTCAGCGGCCGAAGGCCCTGTTTCCGCGCAGTCTCTAAACGAATAAAACTGAACTACATGCAGCCTGAAACCAGATTAATGTAATGCACGAGAGCTCAGAGATACAATTGGGCAGGGACAGATATCCAGTTACTCAGTCAATTCCATGCCTTTTCCACCTGACCCAAATCCATGTGATCTCCTGAGACGGGCAAAGTGGGAAAATATCCGATAAATTCTTATTTGTTTCGTGTAGAGGACCATCGAGTCCATCGAGTCCGCACCGTCCATTGATCACCCGCACACTAGTTCCACGTTATCCCACATTCGCATCTTACACACGAGGGGCAATTTACAGAAGCCAATTCACCTACAAACCTGCATGTCTTTGGAGTGTGGGAGGAAACCTGAGCACCCGGAGAAAACCCACGCGGTCACAGGGAGAAGGTGCAAACTGCGCACAGACAGCACCCGCAGTCAGGATCGAACCCGGGTTTCTGGCGTTTGTAAGGCAGCAACTCTACTGCTGCGCCACCGTGCCGCCCCTGAAGTGATTCATACTAGTCCAGAAGATCACTCTGGCTTTTAATCCCTACGGTACCTTTAGTAATTGATGATCTTCACAGCTAGCTGAACACAGAACCAGCTCTTCCTGAAATAGATCTGGCATAGTGACTTGCATTGACAGTGTGACGGTCAACATATTGGCAACGCCTAAGTGTGAATTATTGAGTCGGTGATACAAGTTGAATCTCACTTAAGCAGCTGAGGAATTTAATTCAAGTAGTTAAATAGGTCAGAAATAAAAAGCTGACATTGGAAATACTAATTTTGTGGAATTTTCCTGTTTTATTGTAAAATTTATCTGATTTACTAATGTCCGAAGGTGACAATGATTGAAGATGTCATGTTTGCAGCAGGTGAGGGGTGGAGAGAATGGCACGGTGGAGCAGCGGTACAGTTGCTGCCTTACAGCGGACACTCGGATTCCATCCCGACTACGGGTGCTGTCTGTATGGAGTTTGTACGTTGACCCCGTGACCTGCATGGGTTTTCCCCGAGATCTTCGGTTTCCTCGCAGACTTCAACGACGTACAGGGTTTGTAGGTTAATTGGCTTGGTAAATGTAAAAATTGTCCCTCGTGTGTGTAGGATAGTGTTAATGTGCGGGGATCACTGGTCGGCACAGACCCAGTGGGCCGAAGGGCCAGTTTCCAAGCTGTATCTCTGAACTAAGCTAAACTAAACTAAACAGGGGGAGCATCTGTAAAAGATGGAGACCGAGAGTGTTCAGGTTAACAAATGCAGTTGGTGTCTTGGAAGAGAGAGTGATGAATGCTTCTTAATCAAATCAGATCTGTCTGGGAGATTGTAAACAGTGGGTGATTGACAGTGGCTGAGTGAAAAACAATGCAGGAGGGCAGAACACAGCAGCTACTGAGCAGTGGAGACACGAGGAACTGCAGAGGCTGGAATCTTGAGCAAAACACAAAGTGCTGGAGTAACTCAGCGGGTCAGGCAGCCTCTGTGGGGGGGGGGGGAGGGGATAGACAGATGAAACAAGGAACTGCAGTTACTGGAGAGCGACTGTGTATCAGGGGTTTCAGGGTGTCAGGGGATATGGGGAGAAGGCAGGAGAATGGGGTTGAGAGGGAAAGAAAGCTCAGCCATGATTGAATGGCAGAGTCGACTTGCTGGGCCGAATGGCCTAATTCTGCTCCTATAACTTACGAACTTATGAACATCACAATCTAATCCTCCGCAATAACCAACCTGAACTCCCGGTGGCTCAGCACTTCAACTCCCCCTCCCATTCCGTATCTGACCTCTCTGTCCTGGGTCTCCTCCATGGCCACAGCGAGCAACACCGTAAATTGGAGGAAATGCACCTCATATTCCACTTGGGCAGTCTACATCCTGGGGGCTTGAACATTGAATTCTCCCAATTCTGCTAGCCCTTGCTGTCCCCTCCCCTTCATCAGCCCTCTGGTTGTCTCCTCCCCTCCCCCAGCCCTCGGGCTCCTCCTCCGCCTTTTTCCTTTTTTCCTTTCTTCCCCCCCACCCCCTATCAGTCTGAAGAAGGGTTTCGGCCCGAAACGTTGCCTATTTCCTTCGCTCCATAGATGCTGCTGCACCCGCTGAGTTTCTCCAACATTTTTGTGTACCTTCGATTTTCCAGCATCTGCAGTTCCTTCTTTAACACAATCCTTATCCTGTTGGCATACGTTCATTCCAGACCCACAGCACTGACTCTTACTTCTCCTCTGAAATGGCCTCATAAATCCTTCAACTCATGGGAAATTAGAGGTGGATAATACATGGCAGCTTTGCCAACAACGTCCATGTCCTTTAAGCAAATTTAAAAAAAAAAAGCCTAATCTAGAAATCCACTTTTCCCTGTTTATTAACCGGGATCTGTCCTTTCGCAACTTCAAATGTTGCAGGTGATCTCTCTGTTTAATTGAAAACTTTATCTATTCCCCCCACCAATCACCCTAAAACTACTCTTATGCGTGGAGCCACAACTTTCCTTTAGACTTTGGAGATACAGTGTGGAAACAGGCCCTTCGGCCAACCGAGTCTGCATCGACTTGCCATCACCGCGTGCACTAGCACTATTTTACACACACTAGGGGACTATTTAGTGAAGCCAATTAACCTACAAACCTGCACGTCTTTGGAGTGTGGGAGGAAACCGGAGCATCCGGAGCGAAGGTCATAGGGAGAATGGTAAAACTCCGTACAGACAGCACCCGTTGTCAGGATTGAACCCGGGTCTCTGGCGCTGTATGGCAGCAATACATCTGCCCAACTGTGCCGTCCAAACTATCTTGATAACTAAGGTGCTTTATGTCAGTGGGTCTTGTCTGTAATCATTTCTAAAGCACTAGCTTCACGTGAGAGGTGACCAAAACCAGGCACAGTGTTGCAAATGATGCCTGACCCTGGTCCTATGGAAAAACAAGCTGGTATGTGTCATTGTTATCTATTGCTAAATCAACACCTTTTGAGTCCTGTTTGCCCTGGCATTCACAGCACAGAATTGCCCATGTACCTTCAGAGATGAACCTGGAAACAATTTGAAAACACTCAGCATGTCAGGCAGCATCTATGGGGAGAGAAACAGTTAATGTTTCAGGATTGATAAAGATTAAAATCTTTTTTACTTCATAGATGCTACCTGGCCTGCTGAGAACTACTGAACATTTTAACTCTCCTTCCCATTCCCAGGCTGTCCTTTCTGTCCTGAGCCTCCTCCACTGTCAGAGTGAGCCCTGCATGAGCACCTCATATTTCGCTTGGGCAGCTTACAACCCGGCGATATGAATATATATTTCTCTAATTTCAAGTACTGCCTGCATTCCCTCTCTCTCCGCCCCTCCCCCACAATAGTTGTTGTACTCGTTCCACTCTTTGCTTCCATATATCCCTTCGTTATCACTTCTTCCACAGCCAACCATGGACCATTGTGGGCTCCACCTTTCCTTGGTCATCGGAGCCGGCTCTGATTTGTTCTGAACCTTTTCAAACCTCTAATTTTCCTATCCCTTGTCTCTCAATCTGAAGAAAGGTTTCGACCGGAAACGTCACCTATTCCTTTTCTCCAGAGATGCCAGCTGATCCGCTGAGTTTCTCCCGCATTTTGTGTCTATCTACCTAGTATTTTTTAATTTTTATTTCAGATTCCCAGCATCTACAGGTTTCGTTCAATGTTGAATTCTCTTCAGAGGTGCACACGCTGAAACACAGACCTCTTTCTTTCTCTAACCACTATCATGCTTTCCCCTTCAATGTATTTAAACATTGGACTGTCACCATGCTGACAAGTATAACATCGCACTTCGCCAAACGAAATGTTTTTTGGCAGTCTTGAGCCCAATCTGCCAACGTGTTATGATCTGCGCAGCAGCTATTAAAGATTGTGTACTGTTGTAACACTTGAACAGATCTTATTATCTGCAGCAAAATTCGCTGGTTTTATCCTCCACACCTTTATCCAATAATTGAAAAAACAGTAAAAGCCATTGGTTTCAAAGGTATCCTTCCAGAATTCCTAATCAAAAGTGGCATTTTGCATCTAATCCCCGTGGTTTCAATCTTGGTGAAAAGTACCCCAACCTATTTCCTTTCATGCATGCTGCCTGAACAGATTCAGCTGCATGCTTTTAAATTTAATGACGTGAATATTTTGGGAAAGGAAAAAAATATTGTTGTGCTTTTGAGAAAATGCAAAGTGGTAGAACAGATCGGATATTTTCCGGACAAAAAGGATGAACAGCCTTTGTCCAGGGTGCGAACAACATTAGCAATGAGGGCATGAACATAATCTTGATGCTGTAAATCGCAAGAGATCATGAGAAGAATAGATCAGATAGATGCACAGTCTCTTGCCCAGAGTAGATGAATGGAAGATCAGAGGACATAGGTTTACAGTGAAGGGGAAATAATTGAATAGGAATCTAAGGAGTAACGTTTTCATACAAAGGGTGGTGGGTGTATGGAACAAGCTGCCAGAGGAGGTAGTTGAGGCTGGGACTATCCCAATGTTTAAGAAACAGTCAGACAGGTACATGGATAGGACAGGTTTGAAGGGATATGAACCAAATGCAGGCAGGTGGGACTAGTGTAGCTGGGACAAGTGTGGGCAAGTTGGTCTGAAGGACCTGTATCACTCTATGATTTTATGAGAGTTCAAATAATTCCTTACTTCCTGTTCAAAATAACTTTAATCCCATTGTGGTACAATGCACCACTGCTGTGTAATGTTAAGATATGACACAACGTGTTTTTTACCCCCTACCTTCTCCGCCCACTGTTGCCTTTCCCATTGCAGCTTTTTTAATTCCCCTCCTTCTCTGAAAGAATAAAATAAACTTCCTTTACGGGAATGTGTCCGTGGTTAATGGTTGCTCAGTTGGCTACTTTCCATGTATGAATTCTGATTCTGAAGAAACTACAACCAATTGCCTTATGTCCTAGCCCTGGGCTTCTACATGTGAGCTGCAATTTGCTAGCCAACAATTGGGAATAAGAAGCCTCAATAATATTTTCTTTTTCTGATGCAGAAGACCATTTGCACCCCAGTTATTCTCCCCTCTCCTTTTTCCCGTTGGGCACAAGAGCTTGAAAGTATATGCCGCCAAATTCAAAAACAGCTTAATCTCCACTGTTATCAGACTTCTGAACATCCTCTCATAAGCTAAGGGTGGAATCCTGATCTTCCAACCTACCTCATTGCAACCCCTGTACTTTTTTTAATCTATACTTTCTCTCTAACTGTATCACTATAACACTGTAACATTATAATTTGCACTCTGGTATTTTTCTATTTGTGCTACCTGTGTACTTGTGTAATGGCTTGATTATACACGTATATAATATGATTTGACTGGACATCTTCACAGTTTTTCACTGTTTCTTGGTAAAAGTAACAATAATATAATAATAGTAATAGTAATAATAACAATACCAATAATAGAGACACAGGAGACTACAAATGCTGGAATCATGAGCAAAAACTAAGAGCTAGAGACGAGTCAGAAGAAGGGTCTCGACCCGAAACGTCACCCATTCCTTCTCTCTAGAGATGCTGCCTGTCCCGCTGAGTTACTCCAGCTTCTTGGGTCTATCTTCGGTTTAAACCAGCATCTGCAGTTCCTTTCTACACATTTGAGTATTAACCAGATCCGCAGTTCTGTGTTTCTACTTCGTTCCCTCCACAGTTACTACCTGACCTGCTGAATTGTTCCAGCACTTTGTTTTTTTGCTCAATACCAATTATGCCTATATTTGTCTGAGGTTACAGTACCTAGTCCGCAACAGATTGGATATAAAGTTTTGACTCATCTTGATATTTATGGCTCAGCAGAGAAACATTTGGATGACTGGGAAAAGCAGTGATAACATTGACCAATTAGGTATTTATTATAACGTGTTACCTGCTTGTAGGAGGTATGTTGCAACACTGCTGAGGATGAATAATATTAATGTTCCACCTTAGAGCAGAACAAATTCCTTTTTACTTGCACATTGGAGGCAGTCAAGCAAACTCCTTAAATTAGGAGGCTTGGTTTTAAATGAAAACTTGGAATATGTTTGCTTTTTTTAAAATCTTAGTAAATCAAAATAATTAAATGTGCATGTTCTCTCATGTCTTTTAAGAAGTATCCTGTTTAATAGATGCTATTTCATAGTCATAGACTTGCACAACTTGAAAACAGGCCTTTCAGCCTACCATCTTTCTGCTGACTATCAAGCCTTTCTATACCAATCCCACTTCCCTGCAATTTAAAATTTAGAAAGAATAGTAGGGACCTTAGAGGAAATGGACAAAAAATGCTGGAGTAACTCAGCGCCTGTGAAGAGAATGAATGGGTGACATTTTGGGTCGAGACCCTTCTTCAGACATGAGACATCTCGACCTGAAACGTCACCCATTCCTTCTCTGCAGATTTGCTGCCTGTTCCGCTGAGTTACTCCAGCATTTTGTGTCTATCTTTGGTGTAAAACCAGCACCTGCAGTTCCTTCCTACAGCTCAAAGGCGAAGTTGACTGGTCAAAAGTATAAGATGATTGTATGTGCCTGAAGGAACACAGAATGGTTTGTAGGCGAGGAATATGAATTTACCGCAGCATGTAGAACCAGATTATGTTGGTAAGAATGAAGGCTATGAGTAAGTGGGTTTTGCTGTGTGGCAGCATAATCACCTACAGATGTTTAAGAAATTTGGCCATCATCTCCCCAGTCTACGAAGGGTCAGGTAATCTTGTCAATGAGACCCACAAGGCTGTGAGGCTCTTTCTAATGGGTCAGATTAGGAGGTAACCCGCGTAAACTGCTCCTGGTATGACAGTCATGGCAGAGACCTGCAGCTGGGTCTTTGGCACAACTATGGAAGTTGACCTTGCCTTGGGCTAACCAGTAGATGTAAATGAGGAGGTCCTGTGCATAGATTTATCAGAGGCACTTATCAAGGGGCTGTTAACTGGATAAGAGAGTTTGCTGAATGCAAATAGTCTGCTAAATTCCTTATATTACAACAAGGACTATATTTCAAAAGTAAGTTATTGGCTGTGATGCATTTTGGATGGCATGTGGCCATGAAAGACTTGGTATGTTTAAGAAAGAACTGCAGATGCTGGAAAAATCGAAGGTAGACAAAAATGCTGAAGAAACTCAGCAGGTGAGGCAGCATCTATGGAGAGAAGGAATAGGCGACATTTCAGGTTGAGACCCTTCTTCAGACTGATGTTGTGGGGGGGGGGAGAAAGGAAGAGGGTGAGACAGAAGGCTTGTAGGAGAGCTGGGAAGGGGGAGGGGAAGGAGGGAGAAAGCAAGGACTATCTGAAATTGGAGAAGTCAATGTTCATACCGCTGGGGTGTAAACTGCCCAAGCGAAATATGAGGTGCTGTTCCTCCAATTTGCGCTGGGCCTCACTCTGGCAATGGACAGAAAGATCAGATTTGGAATGGGAGGGGGGAGTTAATGCATGTTTTGAGGGAAATTAGAACTGTAATAGGATGTGATGGTCGGTGTACGGGACAGGTTGGTTGGTGCGGGCAAGAAGGGCCTGTTTCCACGCTATATGGCTCTATGACTATTACAATTTTTGCAAGATTTACGTTTTTTTTCCCCTTTTGGTCCCACCGTGTTTCAGCTTCAAGCCATTTGAGATTCATAATTTTGTAGCTAGTTACTTCTGACAATGAAATACAAGAAAAATTATTTCCTTCATACATATTTTACACTGTACGACAAGATAAATTGCTAACCTACGATTTAAAACAACTACTTAATAGTCTCTGGTCTTCTGTGTGAATTCGAATCAAACATCCCAATTATGCACTTGGTCTTTTCATAGATTATCATAACCATATAACAACCATATCCAAGCTTGGGCAATTAGGAATCGTTCACCTTTTCAGTGGCACGCTGACGCAGCTAGTAGAACTTCAAGTATCATCCTTTTTCATTAACTTTGCGCTAAAGCTTCAGGACAAGGTTTTACAATCAAATAATTGTATAAAACCACTTGAATTAATTTACTCCATTCATCCACATATATGTAGCTAATCATATTGCACTCTCACAGCCCAGGTTCAATCCTAGGAATAAAAATGGTACTAATGTAAGATTAGTGTATAAGAAGGAACTGCAGATGCTGGAAAATCGAAGGTAGACAAAAGTGCTGGAGAAACGCAGCAGGTGCAGCAGCATCCATGGAGCGAAGGAAATAGGCAACATTTCTGCCCGAAACGTTGCCTATTTCCTTCGCTCCATAGATGCTGCTGCACCCGCTGAGTTTCTCCAGCACTTTTGTCTACCTACGATTAGTGTAAATGGCTGATGGATGTTGGCACGGATTCAGTGGGCTGAAGGGCCTGTTTCCTTGCTGTGTCTCTTTTCTTGCTCCACAGGTCACAATTAGTACAAAACAGTGATTGCAGGGAATGAGTTCAAATCTGTGATTCGAACTGAGCATACAGACCATTTATTATTTCCATCTAACAATATATATTGGATCATTTCTGAGAACTCCTCACCTTCTCACCCCGTGCCGTCTTGATATTAGTCCAATTTCTTTGCCCCAACCTTTGCTACTCTGCTTGGACTGCACTCCTCTCGACAGTACTGATAATTCGTCCACTTTGCCACCTGCTGGACCGTATGTTAGTTTGAGTCTTCTTTTGCCAAAATCCTGTAGTTTCCCATTGCCTCCATTCCAGACACATTCCTTCCCTTCAGGCGTACGCTGCCATGCACTGTATCTGTTTCCACATCAGTTGGCTTCCTTTCTAATCCAACTCAAATGCGTAGGGATAAGGGTCTGACAAGCTGTTTTGATATCAGATACCATAAAACTAGGCCAAGTTACTGCACCACAGATGGCCATGGTCTACTCCCTGGACCTGTACACATACATTTAACTGGGAGCACTATTGTTTCCCAGTCAGAAAGATTCTGGGTTTAAGTTCCATTTTAACACTTGAGAATATAATGTAGACACAAATGCTGGAGAAACTCAGCGGGTGAGGCAGCATCAATGGAGCGAAGGAATAGGTGACGTTTCGGGTCGAGACCCTTCTTCAGACTGTTTGGAACCAATGTTATATATGATGACTTGTGTAGGAAGGAATTGCAGATGCTGCTTTATACCGAAGATAGACACAAAATGCTGGAGTAAGTGGGTCAGGTGACATTATGCTCCTTGTCACCCTCCCCTCAGCTAACAACGAACCATTCTACATTTCCATGTCAGCAACTGCTTTGATCTGACATTTTCACAATTAGTATTCCATATCTCTAGACTTCCTCTCCCCTGACTCTCAATCTGAAGAAGGGTCTCGACCCGAAACGTTACCCATTCCTCCTCTCCAGTGATGCTGCCTGTCCCGCTGAGTTACTCCGGCTTTTTGTGTCTATCTTTAGTTTTGACGACTGCTGGGTTACTGTAAACTTGTTGCTTTGAACTCCGTGTATAGCCGCGCCCCTTCCTGTTTCTCTCATCTCCTGCTGCTATTCCTTCATCTCCGTCCCACTCCCTTTCTCACACTGTCATATCAGCAAGTTCTGGAACTAAATCACTCAATCTTTCTCGTGAAAACTTACTTCCCCACCCAAGCTTTCATCATCCTTTCGGCTTTCAAATTCTTTGGCTTGATATCAGTTTATTTTAGAGTGGTAGTCACAGAGTGATGCAGTGTGGATGCAATGTCAAGACTGTGCTATATTCATGAGATGTTAAGTCAAAGCCCCAACGACCAAGCAAGCTCCATTTAAAGTGCAAGAGTATTACCAGCAATGTCCTGATCATTAGTTTTCTTCCAAACAGTATCACCAAAACAGATAATCCGCAAATTGCTTGTCTTGACACCAATCTCTTTGACATTATGTTACACTCTCATAGAGCGATACAGCTTGGAAACAGGCCCTTTGGCCCAACGCCTACACTGCCCAACATGTCCCAGCTACACTAGTTCCACCTGCCCGCATTTGGTCCAAACCTGTCCTATCCATGTACCTGTCTAACTGTTCCTTAAATGTTGGGACTGTCCCTGCCTCAACTACCTCCCCTGACAGCTTGTTCCATACAACCACCACCCTTTGTGGGAAAATCTAATTTTTAATCTCATTAACATTTTTGCATTAGTTTGTATCTTCTGAAGGGACAGCTTCTTCCCAGCTGTTATCAGGTAACCAAACCTTCCCAGCAACAACTAGAGAGCAGTCCTGAGCTATTATCTTCCTCATTGGAGACCCTCGGACTACTTTTAATCGGACTTTACCGGACTTTATCTTGCACTAAACGTTATCCCCTTTATCCCTAGAGGAGCAAAGGGCTTAAGAAGTAAGAAGTAAGAAGAAGAAGAAACATTATCCCTTTTATCATGTTGTCCATTGCTGTCAAACCCTCTCAGGTCAATTGTTATACGCCACCACTGGATTTAATCTGCTCCATTCACCCACATTTACGCAGGCAATCATATTGCTACATAACGCTGTGGAAAAGTCCATTGCTTTTGCATCCCAGAGAGATTTCAAGTTTGGCAGCATCCTGTTGCTTGAGTTGAGGTAAACATCTCTGCCGAAACACCTGCCCCATCGAACTCTTGGAAAATGCAGGCATGTAGCAGCTTGTCTCGCTGAGAATGTGGATGCAGTTGTACTTTCCTCGTGACTCCAAGCAGCCAGCATAAAAACACAGTTGATCTTACTTATCAATGAATGGGATTTGGGCATAACATTTCTCTTGCTGTGCAGGAGGGATTTGATGGCATTAGGAAACTGAGCCTTTTCATTCTCTTTATACCTGGTGCCAATAGTTAGCATTCTGAGTACAAGTTTGTAGCATGTCTTGGAGCAGTAATACTGGGCACTCCCTTCATTATATGAACTTCAAAGCCGTCTGCACAGTTTGTACAGGAACAAGCAGAGGCTGGGCATTTGAAATAAAAATAGAAAAGGCTGGAAATACCTAGTTAAATGTTCAACCCAACATGCTTACTTCACCCTACCCTCTGTAGGTGTGGCCCAGCAGTAGAGTTGCTTCCTTACAGCGCCAGAGACCCAGGTTAGATCCTGACTACGAGTGCAGTCTGCACAGAGTTTGCACGATCTCTGCGTGGGTTTTCTCCGGTTGCTCCTGTTCCCTCCCACACTCCAAAGACACACAGGTTTGCAGGTCAAATGACTTGATATAATTCTAAATTGTACCTAGTGTGTGAAGGATCATGTTAATGTGTGGGGATCGCTGGTTGGCGCGGACTCGGTGGGCCGAAGGGCCTGTTTCCGCGCTGTATCTCTAAACTAAACTAAACTACACTGCATCGGACCCACAACAATGAGAAAACAGCTTGAAATAGCTTTGCAGCAATGCTAAATATATTTCTGCTGTTTTAGATCTTGGCTGATCTGTAACCTTAACTGCATCCCCCAGCTGTGGTTCCATGATAATATGAAATAAATATTTTGCTGCTGCTGATTTTTCAGGAAATAAGATAGGGTTTTTGTACCACTGCCTGCACGTATATTATTGCTGTGCCTTGGTGGCACAGCGGTCCATAGGACCATAGTGGTCTGCTCCCTTGTTCAAAAGCAAAATACTGAAATTGTTGAGAATCTGAAGTAAAAACACAACATGCTGGAAATAAGATCTATAAAGGGAGAAAATAGGGAGTCAATATATTTGATCAAAACTTTGTCTACCTTTTGAAAAACATTGGTATTTGGGGCAGTGGAATGACCATGTGCAAGGAGTGTGCAGTTAGTAGAGCAGCTGCTTCACAGCGCCAGAGACCCAGGTTCGATCCTGACCTCGGGTGCTGCCTGTGTTGCGTTTGCGTGTTCTCCCTATGACCGTGTGGCTTTCCTCCCACATCCCGAAGATGTGCAAATCTGGAGGCCGATTGGCCTCAGGAAATAGACCCCTAATGTGTAGGGAGTGGATGAGAAGGTGGGGAGAACATAGAATGAGTGTGAAAGGGTGATCGTTGATCAGCGTTGGTGGGCTGAAGGGCCTGTTTCCATGCTGTACCTTTCGATGATTGAATGAATTGATGACGTTGTGCTTTCCGGGATTGGGTCTGTGATAGAAATGACAAAGCCATATTGTGAGTGACGCAGGGCTATCTGGAGTCATCGAGTGTGGTGGTAAGAAGGGAGCTTAAATTACAGATGCTATCTGAAGACACTTTGTGTTGCCCTTTTGTCTGTGTGCCTCGTATATTAGTATAGGGTCATTGTATTTGGATTAGGTGTCAAACATTTGATATACTTTCATGTGGCAGCTGTATTATTTGTCAGTTGTGCAGGTGGTGTACAATCCTGCTAATGGCTAGGCTAGGAATTTTGAACAAATTTCCACACCAGACCAATTTCCCCTTTCCCCAATCCACACAGCGGTGCAGCGGTACAATTGCTGCCTCACAGCGCCAGAGACCCAGGTGCGATCCTGACCTAGGATGCTGTCTGCACGGAGTTTGTGCGTTCTCCCTGTGACCACGTGGGTTTTCTCCAGGTGCTCTGGTTTCACCCCACACTCCAAAGACGTACAGGTTTGTAGGTTAATTGGCTTTGGTAAAATTATAAATTGTCTCTAGTGTGTGGTGTAGTGTTAGTGTAAGGGGTGATGACTGGTCGGTGAGGACTCGGTGGGCCAATGGGCCTGTTTCCGCGCTGTATCTCTAAAGTCTACAATCTAAAAGTGTAAGGAACATAGATATAGTAGGAGAGAATTTCTCTGAGCCTGCACCACTGTTCAAATAGTGGTGGATCAGACTCGGGGAAATATTGTCTACTCCTGTATCTATGTTCTATGTTCATTGATGCAGGATCTGCTTTAATCTGTACCTTCCCATACCTCTAGTTTCCCCCTCCATGACTCTCAGTCTCGACCCAAAACGTCACCTATGCTTTTTCTACAGAGATGCTGCCTTGGCTGCTGAATTACGCCAGCATTTTGTGCCTAATTCCTATGTTCTTTGGGCTGGAGAACAGCTGTATGGACCAGCCTTGGAATTTTGTTGAAAATATTATTAATTGCAGTGATGAATTAGTTGATATAAAATGATATGTGAGGAATTAATTATTCAGTGCTCTCAAAAGCTAGATGTTACATTTAACATGTACATATATTAATTACTTTCAATCAGTTTAACTAAACTCGGACTATCTTGGATCAGACTTTATCTTGCACTATATGTTATTCATGTTATTCCCTTTATCATTAATCTTTACACTGTGGATGGCTCGATTGTAATGTGTATTGTTTCTGACTGACTGTTTAGCTGCAACAAAAGCTTTTCACTGCACCTCGGTACACATGACAATAAACTAAACTCAAACTAAACACAGTACCAACCCTTACCTGGTGATAGCACAGAGACCTATCATGAATGTGAACATCACAGCAGAACTGAACCACTTTGACCTAAGGAAAACATCCTTTGGTTTTGGTCCATTTGTGAGATTACAAAGCAGGCATATTAAATACTATTCTCTCAATGAAATAAGGTCATGAGGTCAGTAGAATTAGGCCATTCGGCCCATCCAATCTACTCCTCCATTCAATCATGGCTGATCTATCTTCCCCTCTGAACCCCATTCTCCTGCCTTTTCCCCATAACCTCTGACTCGTCCCCTAAAAAGTCCCTGAATGGAGTCAAGAAAATAGTACTGGTTTGGACTTGGGCAGATGTCTTCTAAAATTAAACCCTGTGCAGCAATAAAAAGTGTAGATTTTCTCAAGAGAATATTGATGAATATTCATGTAATCAACACAGTCAGAAAGCAAGCTGGATATTCACTTCATTATCATATCCCCGAATTTGGCATAAAAGTGCCATAGCCACGATCTAGTTCTAAATCATATTGCGATCGATTTATCCACCAAGTAAATGCAATCTTTGTTTCCCATCCCCTCCACTTTTTACATCTCTTCCTCCTTTCCCACCCCTTCTTATGATGATGCATTCTCAGGAACCCGGGAAGACTAAGAGTTCAGTGTATTAAAATTTAATGAAGTCCTCCACGGTACACTATAATTTCAGATCAAACGCATTTCAGAATTCTGAGCCCTGATGTGATTAATACAACCCCTCCCCCCCCACCCCCCACCCCCACCTCCAAAAGGAATACACCAGAGACATCTCCTTTGAACGTGCTCTTTAAGCATCCCCCCCAAGAACAAAAAAATGTTTAATTTATTAAGAGTATTTTCTGTGTCGCCCATGTTGCTGATTTAAATTTTAAATTGCCGCATTCCCAGCTCAGTTTGAGGCTGCCCGCAGCTAATCCGTGGATGGTGGTCTTCACCAGCTGCTGCCCTCATTCAATAAAACAGCAGCACAAAATCTCACCCTTAAATTACACCCGCTTCGGTAAAATCGTAGGGATCAGCACGATCTTACACCTTTCATCACCCCCCCCCCCCCCACGCCCCCCCTCGGATACTGGAACAAACATATTTTTTTCATCACCACCAACCCCACTCCAGTGCTCACTTTCACAATTCAATTTGCTGAAGACTCCTTCTCTTCATAATATCTTGCAGGTGCTAAAGGGCCTGTCCCACTTAACGCGATTTTTTCGGCGACTTGCCGGCACCCGCCATAGTTGGAGAAGGTCTGCAAAAATGTTCAACATGTTGAAAATCCAGCGGCGACCAGAAAAAGGTACGACTCTTTGGGTGACCACTCACGACCATACAGGCGACATGTCGCGGGGTGACGCCTGTTTGGTGGCGAGTAGTCGCCCAAGGAGTCTACCTTTTTCTGGTCGCCGGTGGATTTTCAACATGTTGAAAATTTTCGGCCACCTGCTGCGACTATGACAGGTGCCGGCAAGTCGCCAGATAAAAACGGGTAAGTGGGACAGGCCCTTAAGTGTGTGAGACTTTGCTACATAACGTATGCAATTCCTGCAGGGCAATAGGAGACGGATACCATTTGCCTTGTGTTTAAAGACGTAATTGTTTGGGTTTCATCAGGTTAAATTTCATATTCAATTCTTTCAATGACTGAGAGCAAAACTGTTCATTTAAACCAGGGGGTGTGCATATATATACCGCAGCCTCATTACAAAGATTGGCAGGCACGGTCTATATCCTCCAGGGCAACATGATCTTTTATGAAAAGGAAGCAACTAATTCTAATGGAACTGCAGATGCTGGAATCTTGAGCAAAGCACAAAGAGCTGGAGTATCTCTGCGGGTCAAGCAGCATTTGCGTAGGGAATGGACAGGGGCCATTTTGGTTTGAGAACAGTCTGAAGAAGGGTCCCGCCCAAATTGTCACCTGTCCATTCCCTCCACACATGTTGCGAGACCCACTGAGTTACTCCAGCACTTTGTGTTTTGCTCAAGTAATTCTAATGAGCTGAATAACGTGTGCCAAAGTTGCACTTTCAGTTCGTTAGAACTATTAAGGAGGAATGCAGTCTGATTGACCTGAGGATCCATGAACTTACGAGGATTCGTTAATTAACAATCAACCTCAATGTGATGCACGAAGATAGAGCTATCACACCTGGTAAAGAATGCATAGCTGTATATAAATACATATCTTGTGTGCAAGTGGGTGTGATGGCTTGGTGGTTAAGTTACTGGACTTGTATCCGGAAACTAGCACCAATTATTAGCAGTCATGAGTTCAAATCCTATCAAGGTAGCTGATTGCAAGGTTCAAGTGTAAGAATAAAAAGCTGGTGCTTGCAAGCTTGAGTGTGCAACTAGTGGTTCTGGGCATCTGGTTCACTGCCGTGATTGAGTGAAAAAATAGGTTGTTAGCCTTGTGTAGGGAGGAACTGCAGGTGCCGGTTTAAACCGAAGATAGACACAAAATGCTGGAGTAACTCAGCGGGACAGGCAGCATCTCTGGATAGATGGAAATGGGTGACATATCGGGTCGAGACCCTTCTTCAGACTGAGCGTAGAACTTGTTCCTGACCTTTCTGTCCTGGGCCTCCTCCATGGCCAGAGTGAGCACCACTGGAAATTGGAGGAGCAGCACCTCATATTCCGCTTGGGCAGTCTGCACCCTAGCGGCATAAACATTGACTTCTCCAATTTCCGGTAGCCCTTGCTGTCTCCTCCCCTTCTCAGCTCTCCCTCAGCCCTTGGGCTCCTCCTCTTCCTTTCTCCTTTCTTCTCCCCGCCCCCCCTCCCCCTCCCACCCTACATCAGTCTGAAGAAGGGTTTCGGCCCGAAACGTTGCCTATTTCCTTCGCTCCATAGATGCTGCTGCACCCGCTGAGTTTCTCCAGCACTTTTGTCTACCTTCAATTTTACAGCATCTGCAGTTCCTTCTTAAGAACTTGTTCCCAGGATGTTAACCATACCTGGGCAAGCCACCAAATGTCAGGGGAATTAGAGAAGAAAAGTAAATGGCATGTTTGCCAAACACATCCACATCCTGACAACCATATAAGTGGTAAAAGAAAATCTTTAAAACAATAAATCCTCTGAACAAGCAGTCCTAATGTAGATTGCTGGTGTACACTTTGTACCTGTCAAGGACGCATTCTCTTGCCAATGGAAAGTAATCCTTTTTAAAAGTAGCCATTTATGAAATTATTTTACAGATGATGATTTTTGCAGCTACATTGCTTCATTAATTAAAAATCCGCCAATCAAAATTTAAGTAATCGTTGAACATACTGCCTTTTTATATCAATCATTCAGTTCTGCACCTATAAATACGCAATAAATCAGTAATTGGCTATTTTTGTCGATGAATTGCTGGCATAGACACGGTGGGACAATGACCACTTTTATTTCATGAATCGATATCTGCTTCTAAAGTATTCTATTCTAAATGCTTCAGTTCCTACACACGGGGAAAATACTTTCCTATACTGCCGTGCATTTCCCAAGAACATCTTTTGTACATTTTATTAATAAGCTTTTTGTTCTATGAATGAATCTATGAAGGCTGTGGTGGCTGTGGAGAGGGTGCAGAAGAGGTTTCTCAGAATGCTGCGTGGTTTAGTGGGTATTAGCAATAAGGAGAGTTTGGGCAAACTCGGGATTATTTTCTCTAAAACGCTGGAGGTTGAGGGGAAACCTTTTAGAAGTATGTAAAATTCTGAGAGGCATAGATAGTCTGAACCTTTTTCCCAGGATGGAAATGTTAAAGATTAGCGGGCATAAATCTGTAAGGTGGGAGGGGCAAGGTTTTTAAAGGGCCTGTCCCACTTAGGCGATTTTTTTCGGCGACTGCCAGCGACTGTCACAGTCATAGCAGGTCGCCGAAAAAGCGTCGACTGGACCCCCACCACGACAATGTCTATGCCAAGCTTTGACAACCTACCACCTAGTCGACGCCAAGCTACGGGAAGCTACCGACAACCGGCGACCCATTAGGACGTCCACCTGCGACCACACCTACGACAACCTACGACCACACAGGCGACAACCGAAGCCAACCTACGTCTGCCCGCGACAAGCTACGACAAGCAACGACCCTGTCGGCGACAACTGAAGACAATTCAGTCGCTGGTACCTGTCACCGGTTGACGTAGGTAGTCGCCAATGGACTTCACCGAAGTCAGCACCCGGCGACAATCTACGTCATCCAGGCGACAACCTACGGCAGCACCAGCGACAGGAGAAGACAAACCGCGTCAAGTCTGAAGAAGGATCTCGACCGAAACGTCACCCATCCCTTCTCTCCAGAGATGCTGCCTGTCCCACTGAGTTACTCCAGCTTTTTGTGTCTATCTTCGGTTTAAACCAGCATCTGCAGTTCCTTCCTAGACAGTGCACCGTGCTGCTTCCAAGTTCCTGGGATAAATATAAGAATTTCTTTCATATCTTGGCTATCGCCACCACACCCCGTTGTTTAAAAACAAATTAAATTTATGGAATGGCAGATTCACATTGGTATCCCACAATGGGCATCGTCCCAATAAAGAAAACATGGGGAAAAAGCAAGAACAAGGTACTGATTTTGGATGATCAGCCATGATCATATTGAATGGCGGTGCTGGCCTGAAGGGCCGAATGGCCTACTCTTGCACCTATTTTCTATGTTTCTTTTTAAACTATTCCAGTAACTAGGGGTCGGCTGGGCTATGACAATTCACTCATCGCGATCAATTATTTCAGTTTGTCAATTGGAATGATGACTAGCGAAGTGTTGAAGGATGATTAAGGTGTTTGAATTTGGCCCCCAGCCTGATTTAATAGTTTTGTTTGGTGCAGCTCTGCTTGTGCTTCTGCCAAATGCTGATTAACAAGGTGTTTGCTTGATGAAAGGCAGATTAGCAGCGAAACGGTCGTATGAAGAATTATTTAAAAATATATTTTTCCCATCTGGTTCTGACTTCTGAGTGGTGGATGGCGTTAGTAGCTACAGAAGAAAAAAGATACAAGCTTCTACTTATCACGTGAGATCATTACATCTCATTTAGAGTGAGGAACTGAACTTGTCCCCTTTAAACCACTGTTCATCCTATTCCACTTTACGAGACATTATGCAATACAGATTACTGCACGGGACCTCCTTAAGAGTGACTTTTCAAGTCGTTTCTCACGAGACGTTTCTACCCTTCTTGCAACACAATCTTCTTTTATACCCCACCCTCGTCTCCCTCCACCATTTACTTAATTCCTCTCTTCTCTCCTGGGATTGTGGAGGGCGGTGGAGGCCGGTTCTCTGGAAACATTCAAGAGAGAGCTAGATAGGGCTCTTGAAGATAGCGGAGTCGGGGATTTATGGGGAGAAGGCAGGAACGGGGTGGGGGGGGGGTACTGATTGTGGATGATCAGCCTTGATCACATTGAATGGCTTGAAGGGCCGTATGGCCTGCTCCTGCACCAATTCTCTATTGTCTATTGATTGTGGTTGCTTGATTGGGTTCAAGCAATATTGGATCACGAGTAACTTGTTCGAGCGAATGCACAATTGGGATACATCACCATGCCTTGTTCTTGCTTAGCATCTGTTTTACACAACAAGTTGTAATGGTCTGGAGTGCACAACCTGAAGAGTTGGTGAAAGCAGATCCAATACCAACCTTAGAAATGGGATCAATTGGACAGCTGCTAAAGCGCAAAGCTTCTTTGTTTAGCTTAGTTTAGAGATACAGCGCAGAAACAGGCCCTTCGGCCCACTGAGTCCGCGCCGACCAGCGATCCCCGCACATCAACATTATCCTACACACACTAGGAGCAATTTACACTTATACCAAGCCAATTACCCTACAAACCTGTACGTCTTTGGAGTATGCCGAAAATCTCGGAGAAAACCCACGCGGTCACGGGGAGAACGTACAAACTCCGTACAGACAGCACCCATAGTCGGGATCGAACCCGGGTCTCTGGCGCTGTAAGGCAACAACTCTACCGCTGCTCCACCGTGCTGCCTTTGCTGAGAGTTTACACACTTTCAAACAGAAATTGTTTCTGCAATATTTTTTGTCACCCAGTAATTAGTGCTAGAACCCTGACTGGTTCACAATCATTCCTTAGCCCAGGGAGAACGGACATCCAATTGATTTAAAGAAGGAAAATTTACCCAAATAATCAATATATATATAAAAAGATTTGCTTTAAGAGATGGCAAAAAGTACATTTCAGAATTGCTTGTTTAAAGGCTAGAGGTTTAATGCTGTGCTCTCTCTGTGTTGTGCTCTGGAGATAGACCAGACTCTATATTACCCCTCTGGTGAGTCCATTCAAAGCTGATCTTTGATGTAGGTTCCAAAATGTGTAGGAAGGAACTGCAGATGCTGGTTTAAATCAAAGATAGACACAAAATGCTGGAGTAACTCAGCAGGACAGGCAGCATCTCTGGAGAGAAGGAATGGGTGACGTTTCGGGTCGAGACCCTTCTTTAATGGAGGTTGTTCAGATATCTGAAAAGCATCATCTCAAATGAAGGTCAAACACTCATTCTGTAAGGGTAGAATCACTGTTTTATTCAGAGATTTTTTGCACCAGTTGCAGCGTTCATTTGTAGGGCAATGTATGGAGTGCACGGATTACAATGGTTTCAGGCAACTGAACGGCCCCCTCACCAGCTAGCGAGCGGTCCTGACCTCCCACCACCTCATTGGAGACCTTTGAAATATCTGAACATTCTATCTCTGTACCGCCCGCTCCCCTGACAACAGCCTGAAGAAGGGTCTCGACCCGAAACGTCACCCATTCCTTCTCTCCAGAGATGCTGCCTGTCCCACTGAGTTTCTCCAGCATTTTGTGTCTACCTTCGAAATATCTTTATTGGACTATCTTGCACTAAACATTACACCCTTTATCCTGTATCTGTACACTAATGGAATGCTTGACCGTAATCATGTATAGACATCTTGCTGACTGTATAGCACGCCACAAAAAAGCTTTTCACTGTACCTCAGTACTCGTGACAATAATAAACTAAACTAAACTGAAGTAAACTAAGGTAGCCAAAGAAATTGTTAACCATCGGATGAGTGGCAACATTATGAAAAATGCTATATGCTCAATGAAGAGTTTCTTCATTGACTGTTTGATTTTTAAAGTGATAAATGGGCTTTGTGATAAGTAATAAAAGTGAGAATGTAATTAAAGATGGGAGAATTCAGAGAATAAGTTTCACACGTTTGAGTTTCTGGAAACTCCCTTTTAATTTAATTTTATGTTGTAGAATTCATTTTGCTCTGCCTCGTACCTTGACTGATCACGGTTCTGTTGTGTTTTTTTTGTCTCTGCCTCTTGCCTACTAGTATCAGCTTGCAGAGTGCCATGGAAATTCCTGACTTGCTTCAAACAGTCAATGGGAGTGAACTGCCCTCGAGCACCATGCTCGCCCGGGTTTGAAACAAACAGCTCTGGTGATGAGGTAGGGAGCCCCTCCCACGCAGTCGAGGCGTTGAGACGCGCTGAAATCCTTCAGCCCCGATCAGTGTTCGAAGACAATGACAGGGATGAAGCAAATAGAGAAATTTCTCAAGAAGCAGACCTCGACACTGACCAGAAGCCGTGTGGACAAGGATAGCTTCTTTCCAGGAACGCTCAAGCGGAGACCGAGCGCGTCCAAAATCCTCCCCTTCTTAAAGGATGCCGTACCCGGGAATGACAGCCCGAGCCCCAAGGATGAGTTCAGCTCCGACATCGGTTGCCTGGAGAACAAATGGGTGGACACGGATGACGAGCTGACCAGTCCGTCCCTGTCATCGGGGGAAATGAGCCCCAATGGGTCAACGCTAAGCAGCACGTTGTGGCACTTCTCAGACACCCCGGAGAACATCGTGGAGCATGTGCTGGAGGGACTGATGGAAACTCCAAAGAACAGCATTGACACAGGTACGTGTGGGAGCACTATCAATAACTGGGGCTCGAGGTGGAATGCAGCATCTGTCCTACTTAGACAGGAGTCCAACAATTTCAGGTTTAACAGGGTGGAATTGGAAGCACGATATACTGAAGTCAGACTTTCCAATCTGCAATCAGCACAACTTGTACAAATCAAGCGCCAATTATCTTGGCTCTTAGCCCAAGATTGTGAAACCATACTTAAAGCATAACCGAGATAAGAGAAAAGTACTTAAGACGACATTTGGATGTTTTAACTTCCATTCCCGTTCCAAACCCATGTAAATTTTGTGGTCTCTTTTGGAAATTGCTTTGGAAATGTAAGATGTATGGACCTCCAGTCTCAAGTAAATCAGTGCATGTCTCTCTATTAATTGTAGCTGTTGAAAATACGACTTGAGTAGCCTCAATATGATGACACTGAGCAAAATTGAACAAATTATATTAAATGTATCTGGTTTTTTTTAACTTAGGATATCGGAAAGACAATGTTCCCATTCATTCTCCAGTGTTATTTTAATGTTTTAATCAGTGTATTTACATTCAACGTGCCAACTATTGTTCCTGGCATATATAACAACTCAGAAAGGGGGAGGCCACTCAGCTCTGGGTGGCACGGTGGCGCAGCGGTAGAATTGCTTGCCTTACAGCGCCAGGGACCCGGGTTCGATTCTGTCTATGGGTGCTGTCTGTACGGAGTTTGTATCTTCTCCCTGTGACCACGTGGGTTTCCTCCGGGTGCTCCGGTTTCCTCCCATTCTCCAAAGACGTATTAGTTTTAGGTTAATTGGCTTCGGTAACATTGTAAAATATCCCTGGTGTGTAGGATTGTGCTAGTGTACGGGATGATCGCAGGGTCGGCGCGGACAGTAGGCCAAAGGGCCTGTTTCCTTGCTGTCTAAAGTGACGTCTAAACACTCATCAGGATCATGCTATCTCCCAGCAGAGCAATATACCATCATTCCCACTGTCTCCCATTCGTCTATTCCACCGTTCCATCATGGCCGATCTATCTCTCCCTCCTAAACCGATTCTCCTGCTTTCTCCCCATAACCCCTGACACTTGTACTAATCAAGAATCTATCTATCTCTGCCTTAAAAATATCCATTGACTTGGCCTCCACAGGCCTCCTTGTACCTCTGCAACTGTTTGTCTCTCGGAAGCTCATCAACTCCCCTTTAATTTTTTTAGGGCACCTAGCTACACTAACGGGTAATTTACTGGAGATAATTAATCCGCTAACCTGCACATCTTGGGGGGTGTGGGAGGAAACCAGAGTCCCCAGCAGAAGCTTGCATGGTCATGGGGAGAACTGAGGACAGGATGGAACTAGGGACTCTCGAGCTGTGAGCCACCTGCATCAATTGCTCTGCCACTGTGCCACCCTGTATTTCAGAGTGAGAGTACTGGATTTGTTGGCCTCGTGTTCAGGCAAAGGGTCATAGAATTGTACAGCATAGAAACAGGCCATTTGGCCCACTATATCTGTGCTGGCCCTCATGCCAATCTATATTATTAACATAGTTTGCTTGCATGTATTCCTTATGCCTTGTCCAGATGCCTCTCAAATGTTAATGTTGTTCCTGCCTCCACCACCACCTCTGATAGCTCATTTCATATACCAATTACCCTTTACGTTCAAAATGTACCCCTCAGATCCCCTTTAAACCTTCTTCCTCTCACTTTAAAACTATACCCTCTACCTTTAGATATTCCAACCATGGGGAATGTGCTCTGGCTATCTACTCCGTCTATCACCTCTACCAGTGTTTTTTTTATAAAGAAAGAGTTGCTGGTTTGCACGATTAATAAACATAGATGTTACTTCGCCAAAAGAGGAAATCATAACGTTTCAATTTTTAGAGGTGCTGACATGTTTAGTTCAGTTTTGTTTAGAGATACAGCACGGAAACAGGCCCTTTGGCTCACCAAGTCTACGCCAACCAGCGATTCCTGCACACTAACACTATCCTACGCACACTAGGGATAATTTACAATTATACTAAGCCAATTAACCGACAAACCTTTTTGTCTTTGGAGTGTGGGAGGAAACCGGAGCTCGCGGAGAAAACCCACGCAGGTCACGGGGAGAACGTACAAACTCTATACAGACAGCACCAGTAGTCAGGATTGACCCCGGGTCTCCAGCGCTGTAAGGCAGCAACTCTATTGCTGCACCACCCTTGTACTGGTACATTGTGTCACATAAAAAGCACTGGCCTCTCCTAATTTTATGTATCTCTACCATGTCACTTCTCAACTTCTTTGCTCCAAGAGAAATAGAGATAGCCTACCCATTCCTCTCCTGGTAACTCAAGCCTTCCAATTCAGGCAACATCCTTGTGAACATGTAGAAACAAGGATCTGCAGAGGCTGGTTAATCCACCAAACTACACAAAGCCCTGCTGTAACTCAGCAGGTCAGGCGGCATCTCCGGAGAACATGGATAGGTGACGTTTTGGGTCGAGACCCTTCTTCAGACAGATTATAGGAGGGAGTTGTTCACAGGCAGCAAGTGGACGTTGGTGATGAACCCCGAGGCCCTGAACCAACATGGCACGTTATAGGCGGACACAGGCGAGGGTTTTCTCCATGGGCAGAATAATTGGGACAAAAACAGGAGGAGTGGGACAGGATTGAAGAGTTGCTGACTATGAAGGCAGAAGGAAGAAAGTTGGGGATGGGGATAAATAAATGGGAGTCAAGGTGGGGCATAGGGGAGGGAAGAAAGGGAGGGGAGGTGTGGGGGAAAAAAAGGGAGGAGCCAGAGGAAGTGGTCATAGAAACATAGAAAATAGGTGCAGGAGGAGGCCATTCGGCCCTTCGAGCCAGCAACGCCATTCATTGTGATCATGGCTGATCGTCCCCTATCAATAACCCGTGCCTGCCTTCTCCCCATATCCCTTGACTCCACTAGCCCCTAGAGCTCTATCTAACTCTCTCTTAAATCCATCCAGTGATTTGGCCTCCACTGCCCTCTGTGGCAGGGAATTCCATAAATTCACAACTCTCTGGGTGAAAAAGTTTTTTCTCACCTCAGTCTTAAATGACCTAGTCGAGGCAGATACTATAACAACATTTAAAAGACATTTGGACAGGTACATGGATGGGAAAGATTTAGCGGATTATGGGCCAAAGGCAGATGGGATTAGCGTAGGTGGAGCACCTTGGTCAGCGTGGGCAAGTTGGGCCGATCGGCCAGTTTCCATGCTGTATGACTCTATTGGGAACTTCTAAAAGTCGGGTCAGTGGGAGTTTCCCCCGCCACGGGTACCATGTAATCCCGTGCTACCTGTTCCATGGTCGGATGGTTAGCGACTAAACAGTCTCCCACACCTGGTTTGCCAGGTGAGGAGGGGGGTGTGGATCCCCAGCAGGACAAAAAAACAAGACCTGTCAAAGGGAGGATGAGCTCCTAGCGAGCCAACGGCCATCCACACTTCAGTAGAAGTTGCGATCACTGTCGTACCTAGCATTGTAAGTCACCGTGCCCATTGATGTTTTCAACGATGATGATGATTATGATGATAAAAAATGGTTAAAACACCTTTGACAGCCTTGAGCTGTAAAAAGACCATCATGACAGTCCATGGGTCAGGTCCTCGGGGATTCATCACCAACGTCCACTTGCTGCGGACCTGTGGACAACTCTGCCTCTCGCGGGAGCAGCAAAAGCCAGAACTTCGGGGACTATTGGATATACAGGGCCACCAAA
The DNA here is from genome assembly GCA_038087875.1 of Malacoraja senta. Taxonomy (NCBI): domain Eukaryota; kingdom Metazoa; phylum Chordata; class Chondrichthyes; order Rajiformes; family Rajidae; genus Malacoraja; species Malacoraja senta. The sequence goes on from CM075986.1 coordinate 10,392,620, forward strand.
AGTGACTGTCAGAATACTATGGAGTAGGGTTGAGCGCAGCAGTGTTTCACAGTTCCACATGTTTAGTGCAGCGGATGGATGCACAATGGAGGTCTAGTGTACGCCATAGTTGATCTTATAAATATAATGGATGATTTTATGTCATTATCCTGACTCCACCCGCAGGTTAACATGCAGGTGGGTTCAGCAGTTAGGAAGGCACATGGCACGTTGGCCTTCACTGCAAAGTATTACAGCACAAGAGTGGAAACATCTTGCTGAAGTTATATAGACAATATGAAACATAACTGGAGCATTTTGTACAGTTCTGAGTAAGAAAGAACTGCAGATGCTGGTTTAAATAGAAGGTAGACACAAAATGATGGAGTGTGAGGCAGCATCTCTGGAGAGAAGGAATGGGCGACGTTTCAGGTCGAGACCCTTCTTCAGAGATGCTGCCTCTCTCCAGAGATGCTGCCTCACCCGCTGAGTTATTCCAGCATTTTGTGTCTACCTTAAATGTACAGTTCTGATCTCCGTATACAGATACAGCGGGAATTTACTGGATTGATTCCCGGGAATACGTTGGGATTGGAGGTAGAATTGTCCTATGAGGAGAATTTAAGCAGACTCGGCCAATACACTCGTGTTTAGAAGAATGAAAAGTGATCGGAGCCCACCGAGTCCGCGGAGACCATCGATCACCTGTCCACACCAGTTCCATGATATCCCATTTTCTCATTCACTCCATTCACACTGGTGACAATTTTACAGAGGCCAATTAACCTACAAATCCGCACGTCTTTGCGATGCGGGAGGAAACCGGAGCACCCGGAGGAAACCCATGCTGTCACAGTGGGGAGCACATGCAAACTTCACAGACAGCAGTGGAGTGGCGATCGAACCCGGGTCTCTGGCGCTGTGAGGCAGCAGGTCTACGAGTTGCGCCACTGTGCCACCCAATAGATACAATATGTTTTCCAGGGCTTGACAGAGTCGATGTAGGGATGTTCCCCTTGCTAATAAGTCAGTGGGATGTTGCTTCAAGTCCCATTCCAACACCTGCACACAGTTTATCCTTGCTGCATCAATGCTGAAGTGAGGGAGCGTTGCACTTGAAAAAGGAAAGATTGCATCTCAGAAGATTTTTGTATGGGAAGATTTTGATTAGTACGGGTGTTATGGGGAGAAGGCAGGAGAATGGGGTTGAGAGGGAAAGATAGATCAGCCATGATTGAATGGCGGAGTAGGTTTTGATGAGCCGAATGGCCTAATTCTGCTCCTATCACTAATTAAGATAATTCGCTGGTTGTACGTGGCTTTGGGGCTTGGAAGATGGAATGAGGCTGCATTAAAAATAAATTCAAGCTCTTTTCCCCTTTGCACATTGCGAAAGAGGGATTGGATGCAACAATCTGTCATCTTAACTCAGCTGAATGCATTTAGCTGAAAGCTCATCCCTGGTTTCTCTATGTTAATATCGCACTGCAGTGTACATTCTTCACCGCATAAAATAATTCCCTCGGGGAGAAAACTTCTCAGTCAGTATAACGGCCCATTACTTAAAGCTGTGGACAGGAAAGACAGTCAGGGTCAGTGGGAACTTCCTCCGCTCATTAACTCCTGCGTTAGACTGAGCACGGGAAGATGACAATTCCTTCACATAACCTGGCACTCACACTTCAAGCACATCAAAGTGCATTAAGAGTTGTCTTTGCAGTTTATTAACAGAACTCGAGACCTACTTTGCAATGAAAGTATTTCCCATCAGTGGAAGTGCAATTTGGCTGAGACAACAATTAAATTAATAATACGTCCCTGAAACCTTTGCTCTCAAGTTAGATCATGTTCAAAAGGATTAATTGTGCACTTGAGTATGTAATTCCATGTTTGCGACCATTGTGTGTAGGAAAGAACTGCAGATGCTGGTTTAAACCGAAGATAGACAAGATGTACGGAGTTTGTACGTTCTCCCCGTGACCTGCATGGGTTTTCTCCGAGATCTTTGGTTTCCTCCCACACTCCAAAGACGTACAGATTTGTAGGTTAATTGGCTTGGTAAATGTAAAAGAAAATGTCCCTAGTGGGTGTAGGATAGTGTTAATGTGTAGGGATCGCTGGTCGGCACAGACCCGGTGGGCCGAAGGGCCTGTTTCTTCGCTGCATCTATAAAGTAAACTAAAAACTAAAATGCTGGGGTAACTCAGTGGGACAGGCAGCATCTCTGGAGAGAAGGAATGGGTGATGTTTCGGGACGAGACCCTTTTTAAGTCTCGCACCGCAACGTCACCCATTCCTTCTCTCCAGACATGCTGCCTGTGCCGCTGAGTTACTCCAGCTTTTGTGTCTATTTGCTACCATTGTACTGTGTAGCCTCTTGCAGATGGAGAAAGCGGCTCTGCATGGTGTCTTTGGGAGGCAAATTTTAGATTGGTTTAATTTATAGATACAGGGTGGAAACAGGCTCTTTGGTTGTGGTAGGATGGTTCAGTTGCCTGATAACAGCTGGGAAGAAACTGTCCCTGAATCTGGAGGTGTGCGTTTTCACACTTCTGTACCTTTTTGCTAAACTCACCATCGAGCTCAGTGATGGAGCTATGAAATGCTGAGTGTGCAGCTTTACATTGGGAATGTTGATGAATAAAACTACCGAGGTCACACACAAACCCTATGAAAAGGGTAAGTGTCCGAGTTATTTTACTTTACAGTTTTTAATTATTTTGTTGTATTTTAAAGTTTTCAATTACATTTATTTTTAATTGAATTGACATTTAAATAATTTATTTGAAGAACTTTAAAAGATTTTTACAGCAAATGATGCTGTGGAAGGTCTCAGTGAGGGTGAGAATTTAGCTTGCACAAATCCATGTCATACTGGGGCACAAAAAAAGCAATTCTAACTTAATTGAGTTCTAAAAACGTGCACTATTTCAACTACAAATTTGGCAAGTAGGAAGAATCAGATGAAAGGGGATACAGATAGCGATAATAATGAAGGACTTGCTCCCAACACTGTGAATTCACCTTCTCAGAATTTCGTTTGAACTTAGGTTCAAACGACAACAAATAAATATCTATCTATCTATCTATCTATCTATCTCAGATGACATGCTGTGTTGCAGGTTTGTTTATGCCTTAATTAAACTGCAGATTCAATGAAGGTTATTAGACAAAGAGAATGACGGTTTTAATCTTGTGTGGAAAATTGTGACATCAAGGAATGTTAAATTATTTGGTCCAAAAACCCTGACACCATGAACAGTAGAGAATTGGCTTCAATAGCAGAATGACTTCAAAATAAAAATATAATTAATTGAATTGAATACTTTATTGTCGCTCATGACAAGTCACAGTGAAATTCTTTGCTTGCCTACTGAAGGTAGCGGCAGGTGCGTCCTCACTTCCACGTGTTACGTCCTCGTCTGTCGGTCAGCGCCCTCATCGACGCTGCCAGGTCCTCCGCTCCGTCGACCCAGGCTCCGTCGATGCTGGTTCAAATCGAAGATAGACACAAAATGCTGGAGTAACTCAGCAGGACAGGAAGCATCTCTGGAGAGAAGGGATGGGTGACGTTTCGGGTCGAGACCCTTCTTCAGACTGAAGAAGGGTCTCGACCAGAAACATCACCCATTCCTTCTCTCGTGCAATCATCATGTTACACTAATAGCTCTAACATTTAAAAAAAATCCTTTGGATACTAAAATGAGCAGCATTCATTTGGCTAAATGTACATGAGGTAAAGTTCAATAGAATCAAGAGTCCATTATAGAATAGAATAGAATGCCTTTTATTGTCATTCAAACAGCTTGGTTTGAACGAAATTACATTTTCTACAGTCTTAATATTACAAAAAAAAATAAGACCCACACTTAACACAATTTACACAAACATCCATCACAGTGAATCTCCAACTATCTATAATTAGTATTTTACCTTGGCCTTTTTATATTGAAGTAGTTTATCTTGGTCTAAAAGTTGATGTAAATAGAATGTAACCAATAGAATGTAATAGAAGCTTTTGTAAAGGCAAGGAAATCTAAACACTTTACTGAACTGAGGTCATTCTTATAGTGACGTGCTAATTTCTTCCAGTTTTTGCAAATCTCCCTGAATCTGGAGGTGTGCGTTTTCACACTTCCTGAAGAAAGTTGATAAACAGGATTGGGGTAAAGACCAGCAAACACTATGACTTATAGAAGAGGAGACAGAGATGTGATCTTGATTAGATCACAATCTTGCAACACATATGATGAAACCTATGAGCAAAGTTTTCTTTTGAATTATGACATTACAGCAGTAATTTGTCACGTAATGGACAAAAATCTAGAAAAATATTGTGTTTGCATCACTCCCATTGATGAAGGGTGAGAGAGAATTCTCAAATTGATAAAGAGATATAAGAAATTAACTTAGGAGTGGAAAGGTTTCATCGATCCCTATCACTGACCATTTTCTTTGGTCGTAAACAACTGTTGTGCACAAAAAGATAATATTGACAAAGGCGATGTGTGGGATGCAAAGATGTGATTATATGTTTAAAAACAAACAACTGAAACAAATATTATTGTTGATGCATGGTCAGGGTTATCATATGAGGATTTAGACAGAAGAAATTATCTTCACAATGAAAAAGGGGATTTTTCTAGATGTAGTAGCTATGAACATAACCACAAAAATACAAATCATATTGGTTGAGAAGAAGCTTAGTTTAGTTTAGTTGAGAAATACAGCGTGGAAACAGGCCCTTCGGCCCACCGAGTCCACACCGACCAGCAATCTCTGCACATTAACTCAAGCCTACACACACTAGGGACAATTTTTACATTTACACCAAGCCAATTAAAGTGGAAGGAAAGCGAACATCTCAGAGAAAGCCCACGCGGGTCTCTGGCGCTGCAAACGCTGTAAGGCTGCAACTCTACCGCTGCATCACCATGCAGCCCTAATTTTAGAATAGAATAGAATTAGAATGCATTTTGGAATAGATTCACATTGAGTATTCTGGCATTGGGAGCATGAAGGAAATGGCAGGAGATTTTTTTTAATATTGTTCAGGATAAGGTAATTATCTCGAAGAGCAAGTCGACAAGTGTATTTTCTGTCAAGATTGCAGAGCAGAAAAATGAAGGTACCTGTACAGAGATGGAGGTAGTCAATGGGACTTTATGAAGGAATATATGATCACAGTGAGGGTGGCTCTTGGGCATGAAACAAATTGCTGGACGCAGTTAGCATGTCAGGCAGCATCAATGGAGGGGAATATGCATTTTGGGTTGAGACCATCTTCTTAGTAAATAATAAATAATTGGATAAATAATCCAAATGGAGTTTATTGTAATAGCAGAGGCTACTGTCAAAAAGAATCGAGATTTATTTTCTCACGTTGTAACTTATCAAAAGAACTAGTCTCAGAGAAGTGATGGGTTGGCACAGTGGCATAGCATGTGGGGCTTCTGCCTCACAGAGCTAGAGACCCATGTCCAGTCCTGAAAGATAACAAGAATGTTTGTCTCTCAGTGAGGTTGTCTAAAACAAGAGGGCATACGTATAAGATGAAAGACAGGAGGGTTAGTGAGAATCTGAGGGAGAATTCTTACACACACAGTGTGTTTGGAATCTGGAACTAGGTGACCAGAGAGGTAGTAAGTCTTTGCACTGTACCTCAGTACACATTACAATGAACTAAACTAGTAGAAGAAGACTCACTTACAACATTTAAGAAGCATCTATATAAGCACTTGAATTACCAAGTCATATAAGGTTATGGGCCAAATGTGGGTAATGGGACTGGTATAGCAATGTACAAGGTTGGCATGGGCAAGATAGCCAAAGGACCCGTTTTGGTGCTGTGGTACTCCTTGATTCCCTGACGTTTCAGAGATCAGTGACATTTGTCAAAGAAGCACTGAAGGAACAAGTATTATCATGTTCCTCGACTTTAATGATGAGAGTTTGGTTAGCTGAAATTTTGCTGAACCACAGAAGAGTGCCAGATTCCTCTGTGGGTGATATTGCTGCTGGATTACTAATGTACGGGAGGTTTGGACTGTGACTAGGCTCTGTTCTGTTAAACCTTGAGGGCAAGGTAGAAGAGAGGCAGCTGAGACAGAAATGAAATTATATCTTAAGTCACGGTAAAAAACAATTTGAAACAGAAATGATAGAATTTGTTTATTGACGTGATATTGTAAATCTGACACCAGGAAGCGGAACTCCAGCTTATGTGGCAGAAAGAGATACTGTATGAAAAAGGAGGAAAAATTAAAACCATACATGGAAGGAACTTAATTCCTGCAGGCAATGTACAAGAGTCACGTCGCGAGTGTTTTATTGTTGTATATCCCGAAACAGAACAATGGAAATCTTACTTGTAGCAGCACAAGAGAATATTGAAGATAGAAACATAGAAACATAGAAAATAGGTGCAGGAGGAGGCCATTCAGCCCTTCGAGCCAGCACCGCCATTCATTGTGATCATGGCTGATCGTCCCCTATCAATAACCCGTGCCTGCCTTCTCCCCATATCCCTTGACTCCACTAGCCCCTAGAGCTCTATCTCTCTCTTAAATCCATCCAGTGATTTGGCCTCCACTGTCCTCTAGGGCAGGGAATTCCACAAATTCACAACTCTCTGGGTGAAGATTAAGGACACAAAGAGCTGATTTCAGTCTGAAGAATGGTCCCGACCCAAAAACGTCACCTGTGCATGTTCTCCAGAAATGCTGCCTGACCTGCTGAGTTACTCCAGCACTTTAATGTCCTTTTGTGTATTAACCAGCATCTGCAGTTCTTTGTTTCCACGACATTGAAGAGTTATTTGATTATGAGTGCGTCCTGGACGTTGAGATTGGATGAAGATTCTCATGAACTGTGTCAAAAAGTGACATCACCTCCAATCAACAAGTGGATATAATGCCAATGACACAAGTACTTTTTATAAAATCAAAGTGACCTCCATGATCAGACGCATCTGATCAAAGTGATCTCTGAAGTCTGAAAATTGGTTGAACCTGTAGAATGAAACCTGTGCATGAATCCCTCATCTAGGAAGGGTATAAAGTGAAATGCACGCAAATATATAACAACATGAATAATGTATGACATATTCATAAATGCATATTGGAAAATTTTAGTTTGGTTTAAAAGTTCTGAGATACAGCATGGACACAGGCCATTCGGCCCGCTGAGGTCACGCCGATCTACAATCACCTGTACACTAGTTCAAAGTTATCCCACTTTTACATCCTTCACACGAGGGGCAATTTACAGAAGCCAAATTAACCTACAAACCAGCATGTCTTTAGAATGTGGGGGGGAAACCAGAGCACCCGGAGAAAACCCACGGGGTCACAGGGAGAACGTACAACTGCTGTATAGACAGCACCCATGGTCAGGATCAAACTCGGCTCTCTGGCGTTGTAAGGCAGCAACTCTACCGCTGCAGCCACCGTGCTGGAGAGATGAATAGTGACAAAATGGCTGAAAAACTGCAGATGCTGTAAATCTGAAATAAAATGTCATAAAATGCTAGAAATCGTCAACAGGTAAGGGGTCAATCTCTGAAAAGCGAAACAATGTAAATATTCAGGTTGTGTAGGAAGGAACTGCAGATGCTGGTTTATACTGAAGATAGACACAGAGTTAATGTTCATGTTCATAAATGATAGGAGCAGAATTAGGCCATTCGGCCCATCAAGTCTACTCCTCCATTCAATCGTGGCTGATCTATCTTTCCCTCTCAACCCCATTCTCCTGCCTTCTCCTCATAACCCCTGACACCCGTACTAATCAACAATCTATTTCTTCCTTAAAAATATCCATTGACCTGGCCTCCACAGCCTTCTGTTCAGGATGATGACCTTACAAAGGCGACCGCGCCTTTGCGGTTGCAGCTCCTAGACTGTGGAACAGCATCCCCCTTCCCATCAGAACTGCCCCCTCCATCGTCTCCTTTAAGTCAAGACTAAAAACTTATCTGTCCTCCCAACCCTTTCCTGACGTCCTCTGAGCGAGGGCTATATGTATATATGTATGTAGTTTGTTTGTTTATGCTATTCTTATAACAAATGTAAAGCACTTTGGTCAACGAGAGTTGTTTTTTAAATGTGCTATATAAATAAATGTGACTTGACATAAAAAAAATTATAACAAAAGATTATTGACCTGAAACTAAATCTGGTTCTCCCTGCACAGATGTTGTCTGGCCTGCTGAGTATTTCCATTTACTTTTTGTTTATTTTGTTCTAAAGTGGGTTGAATAAACCAGTCAACACTGTTCCAGCTGCTCTCTGTATTTCTTATTGTTCTTCACCTAATCTACAGTGCTTCGGTTCTAAGCAAGGAATGTAAGCAACACATACAGGTAGGGATGTATCAAACCTTGACATCAGAGCGTTTGGGTGAAATAGCTGCTGCTGGTGCTGCTGATGACGCACAGTGCGTCTTGGCTGTTCAGCTTTGAGATGCCACATCAATTCTCTTCACATTCTTTAGCTCAGTAGTTACGACACGCAATGCATTGGGGAATGTCCTCAGTGTAAACATTATTGAGCCGAGTAACCTGGAGGGACAAGGAAAATGTAATGCATAATTTTCCCCTTTAGTTGTTAATTTTATTTAAAAACTTGGATATATATAACTACTTTCATAACTTCAGAACATGTGGGCGGCACGGTGGCCCAGCGGTAGAGTTGCTGCCAGAGACCCGGGTTCGATCCTGACTACGGGTACTGTCTGTACGGAGTTTGTACGTTCTCCCCGTGACCTGCGTGCGTTTTCTCCGAGATCTTCGGTTTCCTCCCAGAGACGTACAGGTTTGTAGGTTAATTGGCTTGGTGTGTGTGTAAATTGCCCCTAGTGTGTGTAGGATAATGTTAATGTGCAGGGATCACTGGTCGATGTGGACTTGGTGGGCCGAAGGGCCTGTTTCCACGCTGTATCTCTAAACTAAACTAAACTAAACTAAACTAAACTAAACTAAACATCTCAAAATTGTTTACAGCTGGAAAGGTCCAGTCATTGTTGCAAAGTTGGGAATGGGTAACCAGCCCATTTCCCTAATCGTGTTTGAACGCCAAAACAAATGTTTCGATGTCAATGATGGACCAAAAAAGATTAGCTCCTTGTGTGGAATGGGTTGATGTTACGTCTTTTAAAATGCAAAGCATTAACGTGGTGCAAAACTTTTGCATTCATATTACAGATGAAGCTTTCTTGCATTTGATACGTATTTTCAGGTATAAATATAAGTGTCTGCAACTTTTGATTCAAATCTTTAAATAGCCTGGCAAGGAGACACCCATTTTGAATGTTTTCAAGGTCCATGAAAAATACCTTTGTGCAATGTGTAATCCATCCGACCTTGTTCCTGCCCCCTGCAGTTTTCTACAAGTTGAATGTTTATTTTAAAGCTAAAATTTAAGGGCCTGTCCCACAGGTAGCCGAAAATGTTCAACATAGTGAAAATCCAGCGGCGACCAGGAAAAGGTACGACTCTTTGGGCAACTACTCACGACCATACAGGTGTCACCCCGCGACATGTCGACACGTGACGCCTGTATGGTCGTGAGTAGTCGCCCAAAGAGACGTACCTTTTTCTGGTCGCCGCTGGATTTTCAACATGTTGAAAATTTTCAGCGACCTGCTGCGACTATGACGGGTGCCGGCAGTCGCTGAAAAAATCGTTTAAGTGGGACAGGCTCTTAAGTCTTGCTTCATTCTTCCGGGAGATACTTTGATTACTTATGTAATAATGAGGAATGTATATTTATTTAAAGATAGACACAAAAAGCTGGAGTAACTCAGCGGGACAGGCAACATCTCTGGAGAGAAGGAATGGGTGACGTTTCGGGTCGAGACCCTTCTTCAGACATATATTTATTTTACTACTGCAACCCAACCTCACCGTTCAAGATGTGTAAGAAGGAACTGTAGTTGCTGGTTGACAACGAAGATAGAAACAAAATGCTGGAATAACTCTGATGGAGGGTCTTGACCCGAAACATCACCCATTCCTTCTCTCCAGAGATCTGCTGCCTGACCCACTGAGTAACTCCAGCATTTTGTGTCCACCTTTGTTTCCCTGTTTCCCCTCTTTATCTACTTTGTATCTGCACTAGACAAAAATGCTGGAGAAACTCAGCAGGTGAGGCAGTATCTATGGAGCAAAGGAATAGGTGAAGGGTCTTGACCCGAAAGATGCTGGAGAAACTCAGCAGGTGAGGCAGTATCTATGGAGCAAAGGAATAGGTGAAGGGTCTTGACCCGAAACGTCATCTATTCGTTCTCTAGCATTTTTGTCTACCTTTGATTTCTCCAGCATCTGCAGTTCTTTCTTAAACATTGTATCTGCACTAAATGCTTTTTTTTTGCTTGCGTTTGCAACTCCTCCATTCATCCATTTCAGGCAAGTTGCTAAATAGGGTCCTCAAAAAAACTGTTTAAAATGCAAAAGGTTTGTGATCAATACCAGTCAAACAAACCTTGAAATGTACTCGTGCCCTTTAATTCCCATCCACTTATCCAATTACTATTGTTCTGGATTAATTTAATGGGTTTGCAAATAATGAATAATTCACAAGTGTTCTGTCTGACTGAACATTCAAGGCCCACTGCTCTAAGCACCTTGACTGTCGAGCTGAGTGTACGACATTCACAGGAGAACCGTTTCCTCTCACCATCTGTTGAATGCAGGATAATCTGTAACGATGTTGTGTCTGGCATAGACTCGATGGGCTGAATTGCCTCCTCCTGTGACCGACATTTTTCTAATTTTTACATTGGAAATAAGTGACATGGACAGCAAATAAAATCTGGCTCGTCATGTGATTCCTGATTCATAAGACCATGTGATAGGAGCAGAATTAGGCCATTTGGCCCATCAACTCTACTCCATCATTCAATCGTGGCTGATCTATCTCTCCCTCCCAACCCCATTCTCCTGCCTTCGTCCCATAACCCATGGTGGCGCAGCGGTAGAGCTACTGCCTTACAGCGAATGCAGCATCGGAGATTAGGGTTCAATCCCAACTATGGGTGCAGCCTGTACGGAGTTTGTACGTTCTTCCCGTGAAATGCGTGGGTTTTCTCCGATATCATCGGTTTCCTCCCACACTCCAAAGACGTACAGGTTTGTGAGTTAATTGGCTTGGTAAATGTAAAAATAAAATTGTCCCTCGTGTGTGTAGGATAGTGTTAATATGCGGGGATCGCTGGTCGGTGCGGACTTGGTGGGCCAAAGGGCATGTTTCCGCGCTGTATCTCTAAACTAAACTAAACCCGTCCTAATCGAGAATTGTGTGATTCCGTGCCTCCTGCAGAGCAATTGTCAGTTCCACAAAGATTTCCTTGGAGGGTCAGGGGTTATGCGGAAGGAACTTATGAGAAGGTGGTGATGGGCTGCAAATCTGATAAAACCTGCGGGCAGAGTGCTGTTAGTTTGGAAGTTGAAGGGTTCTGACCCAGTGAAGATCAAGAATAAAATAACGCATGCCCAGAACAGATAGAGTGCCATGTGGCAAGGTGCCAATCCAGTGGGCTATTCATCCTTGCGTGCTCATGTGCATTTTGAGTGTTGCATCTGCAGTCATCTCTACAATAGACAGTTTTTCCATTAGACACCTGACTTGTCCTTTTGATGATGGAAAGACATAGGGAACGTCAGGAGTTGCAGTATTTCCAGTTTTAGTTTAGTTTAATTTAGAGATACAGCGTGGAAACAGGCCCTTCGGCCCACTGAGTCCGTGCCAACCAGCGATCCTTGCACACGAACACTATCCTACACACACTAGGGACAATTTACAATTATAATTCTCCCCTTAACCAATCAACCAACGAACCTGTACATTTTTGGAGTGTGTGGGACGAAACTGGAGAAAACCCACGCATGTCCCGGGGAGAACGTACAAACTCCATAAGGACGGCCCCCGTAGTCAGGATCAAACCCTCGTCCCTGGCGCTGTAAGGCAGCAACTCTACAGCTGCGCCACCGTGCCGCTTTTAAGGTTCCTTTCCCCTGCAGTATTGACATGATTAATTCTCTAATCAGTTGTGATCCTCACGACAATAGACAATAGACAATAGGTGCAGGAGCAGGCCATTCGGCCCTTCGATCAAGCATCGCCATTCAATGTGATCATGGCTGATCATCCCCAATCAGTACCCCATTCCTGCCTTCTCCCCATATCCCCTGACTCCGCTATTTTTAAGAGCCCTATCTAACTCTCTCTAGAAAGCATCCAGAGAACCTGCCTCCACTGCCCTCTGAGGCAGAGAATTCCACAGACTCACCACTCTCTGTGAGAAAAAGTGTTTCCTCGTCTCAGTTCTAAACAGTTTACTCCTTATTCTTAAACTGTGGCCCCTGGTTCTGGACTCCCCCAACATCCCCCAACACGTTGTAAGATTGGAAGTCAATGATGCTGTCGTTGGGGCTGGTGGGCAGATATTCTCTGGTTAGAATTGGTCGTTGCCTATTTGTTATTTACCAGCCTGCACCTGGTTGTGTCCCAGCTCTGATTGCATGTTGATCGGCACTACTTCATTCAAGAAGATACAAATGAAGTGGGGCACCATGCATCTAATTAAATTATTGATTGTGCAATTAGTGAGAAATAGTGCTGAGTTGTGCATACTTTAACTTATTTTGCAAAAGAATGGCAGGCTAGCAAGAAGCAGGCTAAACAGAGCAGTGCAGCACAGGAGAGGACCCTTCGGCCTGCAATGTTTGTGCCGAATATGATGCCTAGCTGAATTGATCTTATCTGCATCCACATGATCCATATCCCTCTAAAAGCCTCAGGCACTATCACACCTGCCTCCACCACCCCTGGCGATGTGTTGCAGGCCCTAACCATCCTCTGTAAAACAAAAATCTTGCCCCACGTACAGTAACTTTCACCATCTCACATTATAGCTACGTGCTGCAGTTTAGAGGACCCACTAGGTCTGCGCCGACCAGCGATCTCCGCACATTAACATTATCCTACATCCCGCCAGGGCCAGTTAACCCACAAACCTGAACGTCTTTGGAATGTGGGAGGAAACCGAAGATCTCGGAGAAAACCCATGCAGTCATGGGGAGAACGTACAAACTCCGTAGAGACAGCACCCGTGGTCGGGATCAAACCCGGGTCTCCGGCGCTGCATTCGCTGTAAGGCAGCAGCTCTACCGCTGCGCCACCATGACTGTTGTGTTGGATATTTCCACTCTGGGGAAAAAGAGTCTGACTGTCTACCCTATCTATCACACTCATAATTTTATATCCTTCTTTTCTATCGGGTCCCCCCTCAACCTCGGTTTGCATCCCAGAAAACATTCAGAATCGTGATATTCCGCAATGGTTCATCATCTGTGCATATGTTTGTTTCTTTATTTTTTTTACACAAATTCAGTGAGAAATAATTGTATTCCAAATCAACATTTTTGGAATGAGATTGTGAGTTCTGTAAGGGTGAACCTCTGTTACCCGGACATCTGCAACATTTGAGTCGTTTGCAACACACTGGAGCATTAGTCAATGCCTCCCAAACCTTTTCATCCGTGACTGAAAATTGCTGACATATTTGGACTTACGGCTCATATTTTAAGTTGGCATGATAAATGAATTAGTAACTCTACCAAAATCAAAATGATTTGAATTTTCTTATCAATCACCAAATTAAAGCATGAAATAAAAATCAAATTAAATCATTGAAATCAAAATTAAACCGTGAAATACATTTTTTTTTTACTCCCTCACGGTTCAAGTTTAATCCTTTGTAGCCTAATTTTGGGCTGCTGTCGGAGGTTGGGAAGCAGTGGATCTAGATTAAGGGTATAACACTGTGAAATGACAATCGGAATGGTAGGTGCGATTGTTACCATTGAACATCAATTTAAAAAGGTTAGATTTACTTAAAATGTGGAGGAAGGAACTGCAGATGCTGGTGTAAATCGTAGACACAAAATCTTAGATTTATTGTCTATCTATTATATATTATGATATATATTAAATATTAATATATATATATATATACAGTATTAAGATGTCTATAGATCTACTTAAAACTTTGTTTTCAAGTTCAGTCGCAACTGCAGGAAAAATTAATGTGTTTCACCTGTACAAAATAAATAATTCCTTTAATTATCTTGCATAGAAAGGACTGGAGGTAAACCGATGTGATTAGTGAAGGGTTAGCTTGAAGGAGGGGGGTGGGGCAGTGGAATTTCGATAGAGGGCGGGAAACAAAAGAAAAATGACCCAGGTGCTGGAGTAAATCAGTTTCCCCACTGAGTTACACCAACACTTGTTGTCCTTTTTTGTACATCAGCTGTTCCGTTCTTCGAAAACAAAATGACCTCCCTGCTCAATAAAATAACCCTGTAGATCCCAGTCTTTCTGTTCCAGCTCCCTGACATGCTTATTATTGGGCACCTACATGGTCCAAAGTTTCCTCGTCAAATTCAGGAAAAGTATGAGAGTGAAATGAAGGGGAAGAAATCAGCGGTGTCGCCATTAAACACCTTCTGCTACGTGCTATATCAGACCAGGAATCCTCCACCTCCCCCATTAATATTGATTTTTGCAGCTCCTCTATATAGCTGTTCCCAGCTCTCCTCCCCTGCCTTCCCCCGCACCCCCTCCCCACTAAGTGTTTGCGTCTTGTCTGTGGGTGGGACAGAATCATCTGTATTCTGCCTCGCATCTCTCCCCGAGAGCTGGAAAGCTGCAGAGCTGGTTTACTACAGGCTTTCTTGGATTGCGTGTTCAGTTTAGACGCTGAAGCAGCCAGAATAGTGTCATCTGCAGTGCTGAGGTCATGGTGAGCAGTAAATGTATTCTGTACATGTCAGCAGGCCTGCTTCTGATGACTTCTCCTCCTCTTACAGAGATCCTTCTGGACGACTTCCTTCTCACCCACTCCGTCTTCATGCCGACTGACAAGTTGCTGCAGGTTTTACACAAACAATATCCTTCCTTTGGAAAACATCGGATCGTTTTCATTATTACATCAAACGGGAAAGAGCAGCTGCTTGGCACATCTTGCAACATTCCACTCATCGGATATGGGGCTAAAACATCTTTCATTCACAACTGCTTGCACCAGTAATTTAATAATCGCACAGATCCTTTTAGGTTTTTAAAGACTCTCTGTAATCTCTGGCAATTGATGATAAGTCCTTCATTTATTTTTCTCTCCTGTGTTCTCTCCACACCCTCTTACTTAAGCGTAAAAAGACCGGATAGGTCGCGGAATGTAAAGTCCATTCAGTCTATTGATCCCAGACTGTTCCCTCCTAGAGCAGAAGATAGACACAAAAAGCCAGAGTAACTCAGCGGGACAGGCGGCATCTCTGGAGAAAAGGAATAGGTGACGTTTTGGGTCGAGAGCCTTCTTCAGACAGCACCCCCTCCTAGAACAGTCCAGCTGGTCCCATTGCCCTCCCACAAGCCCTGTAGATTCTTTCCTTTCAGATACTAACCCAGCTCACTTGTTGAACGCTACTGTTGTATCTACCTCCACATCTGCCCCAGGAAGTGCATTCCAGATGCTAATAGTTCATATTCATAAGTTCTAGGAGCAGAATTAGGCCATTTGGTCCATCAAGTCTACTTCGCCATTTAATCATGGCTGATCTATCTATCCCTCTCAACCCCATTCTCCTGCCTTGTTTCCACAACACCTGACACCCTTACTTCTTCTTCTAGCATATGGCGTGCACAGCCTAAAGTTGTAGGTCTATTGTTCTATTTGATCTTGTTCGTGCACGTCGGGTTGATTGCATTAGTCGAAACAGGGTGGACCACGTGAAGGTTGCAATCTCCCACTCCGACACCCTTACTCATCAAGAATCTATCATTTAAAAAAAATAAAGCATTACATCACTTGTGTTTCAATTTGGCAGCAACCTTTATTCTGTGTCCACAAATTCTTGAGCTCTCCACCAATGAGAACATTTTCTCCCTACTCATTCTGTCGTTCCCTTTATGATTTTAAATATCTCTATTGTTTCTCCCCCCCACACCCCCCCCTCCAACACTCTTTCCCAATCCATTCACATAATTAAGTGTCCCATTCCTTGAGTCACTGTAGTAAATCTCTTCTGCACTCCTTCCAAAGCATTCCACCCTTTCAATGAGGGTGGTACCAAAACTAGACGTATGCTGGTTGAGACACAACTAGTATTTTACAAAGATTCACGATGACTTCCTTGTACTTGTACTTCACTCCTTAGCTTATAAAAAGTCATGTGCAGAAAGGTCGCAGAATGTAAAGTCCATTCAATCAATAGATCCCAGACTGTTCCCTCCTAGAGCAGAAGATGGACCCAAAAAGCCGGAGTAACTCAGCGGGACAGGCGGCATCTCTGGAGAAAAGGAATAGGTGACGACTTAGGTCGAGACCCTTCCTCAGACAGCACCCCCTCCTGGAACAGTCCAGCTAGTCCATTGCCCTCCCACAAGCCCTGTGGATTATTTTCTTTCAGATAGTTACCCAGCTCACTTGTTGAACGCTACAGTTGAATCTACCTCCACATCTACCCCAGGAAGTGCACGGTTTATCATGTTTATAAAGTTCAGAATCCTGCGTGTGTTCAATTTAATCGATTTATCAACCTGCCCGGCTACTTTCCACAAACCACCCACATGTACCACGACCACTTGCTCTTGGACTCATTTTAGAACTGTGCCCTCAAGTTTATATTTCCTCTTCTCATTCTTCCAGCCACATTTCTCCGCATTATGTTACTACCTGTCTATATCTCCAGTAAAACTGTTACAATCCTCCTCCGTTTATTCCGCTCCCAGGCTTTGTGGCAATTGGAGATTTTGAAATCATTCCCTGTATGCCCAAGTGCAGCTAATTAGTGCAAATTAAGTGAAGCCATGGTTCTAGTTCTCTGTACTTTCAACTCACAAATGACCAGCCTTTCTTTGGCGTAGGAAGGAACTGCAGATGCTGGTTTACACCGAAGATAGACACAAAATGCTGGAGTAACTCAGTGGGACAGGCAGCGTCCCTGGAGAAGAGGAATAGGTAACATTTCGGGTAGAAGGGTCTTGACAAAATCGTCACCTATTCCTTTTCTCCAGTCTGAGTTACTCTAGCTTTTTATGTCTATTTTATCCTTTCTTTAGTGCTCTGCTTATGGCAGCCTCCTTCATTCTTTTAATTTTAGTCTTGAGCCATTGGGTAATACAGTGCGGAAACAGGCCCTTCATCCCAACTCACCTACACCGACCAACATGTCCCGTCTACAATAGTCCTACCTGTGACACACCCCTCCAAACTGATCCTATCCATGTACCTGTCTAAATATTTTTTTTTAACGTTGCTATAGTACCTGCTTGATTGCCAGCTTATTATCTGGTGGTTTGCCCAATGTGTTTTGGAGATCCATATATACCCCATTGCCCTCTCTGAAGAAGGGTTTCGACCCGAAACGTTGCCTATTTCCTTCGCTCCATAGATGCTGCCTCACCCGCTGAGTTTCTCCAGCATTTTTGTCTACCTTCGATTTTCCAGCATCTGCAGTTCCTTCTTAAACACATGCCCTCTCTGATCATCTTTGTTATGGCCTCAAAAATTAGCTTCATCAAATTGGTGATGTGAAATCTTAACAAACTCACGTTGGCTTTCCCTAATCAATCTCAACTTGTCCAAGCCCTTGCAAATTCTGTCTCTGATTACTGTGTCTGGAACTTTCCCAGGCACTGAGATTAAAGTGTCTCGTCTGAAAATTACAGGGTTCATCACACCAGTTTTTTGAACAAGGGTTTAACATTAGCAATTTTCACCTTTGCTTTTCCCACAGGAACACACCATTATAATAGGTGATGCACCTGAAGTGCACCAGGTCTATTGAAGCATATCCTGTCAAACGATATTTAGCCATCCAAAACAGCAAAGTTTTCCTGTGCTGATATTGAAGCAGTAGTTTTGTGTGGCACAGTGGTGCAGCTGTTAGAGCTGCTGCCTCACAGCGCCAGAGATTTGGGTTCGATCCTGACCTCGGGTGCCGTCTGTGTGGAGCTTACACGTTCTCCTTGTGACCGCGTGGGTTTCCTCCGGGTGCTCTGGTTTCCTCCCACATCCCAAAGACACGCGGGTTTGAAGGCCAGTTGTCCGCTGTAAATTGCCCCTAGTGGATGCTAATGGGATAACATGGAACAAGTGTGAATGGGAGATTGAAAGTCGGAGTGGACTGAGTGGACTAAAGGCCCTGTTTCCCATCCATATCTCCCATTGAGTCCCTTGGGTCCCTTCGGCCCATCGAGTCCATCGCCGACCAGCAATCACCCTGTACACTAGCACTATGCTACATACTAGGGACAAGTTACAGAAACCAACTAACCGACAGACCTGTGTGTCTTTGAAAGACTTCAGGAACTCTCCAGCATTTTAGAATAGCATACTTCCTCATGAACGATAGACATAGGAGCAGAATTAGGCCATTCGGCCCATCGAGCCCACTGCCATTTGATTGTGGATGATCTATTTTTCCATCTAAATCCCATTCTCCTGCCCCCTCCCCATAACCTTTCACACCCTTACAAATCAAGAATCTGTTAATCTGCTTTGAAAATACCCTTGTCTTAGCCTCTACAGCCGTCTGTGGTGATGAATTCCACAGATAACTACAGTCCGGTACCAGGGAGTACACCCATACTGTTTTCACGAACCTGGACAGTCCTAAAGTCAGCCAGCGATGAGCAGGATCGAAGGAATTTCAAATTAGAGCAATGCTAATCCTAGTAAGCCTCTCTCACAATAACCTCACTCATTTTGTTCTGCACGACATACCACTTCGTTCATGTGGTAGTAATGTTACTGTGGCTGCCAAACTCCACATTCCTCGATTGGCGACCTGTTGCATGTATGAAGCAGCATCTCTGGAGGACAAGAATAGGCAACGTTACCAGTGCGGACACTTCTTCAAATGCTCTTTCAGGCACAGTCATTTAGTGCACAATTCTTACATTGTAATAAAATAGTAGAAGATGCAATCAAGATTTCTCATTATACCATCAACAGCAACATGCATTGAGGCAGCACTTTTAACAGTAAAGAATCAGTTATTGGAGCCACAGAATCACAGTCTTACAGTGTGGAAACAGGACCTTCGGCCCAACTTGCCCGCACCAACCAACAAGTTCCACTTGCCTTCGTTTGACCCATATTCCTCCAAACCTGTCCCATCCATGTACCTGTCTAATTGCTTTCTTAAACATTGCGATAGTCCCTGCGTCAACTATCTCCTCCGGCAGCTCGTTCCATACGCCCACCAGCCTTTACCCCTCAGATTCCTATAAAATCCTTCACCTTCCCTCTTATCCTTAAACCTATGTCCTCTGGTTCTCGATTCCCCCCCCCCACTCTGGGCAAGAGGCTCTGTGCCTCCACCTGATCTATTCTAAATTCTCCGAAAGTCCTTTCGCTGAGCTGTGATGGGGGATTGCCTTTGAAGGTGTGAAAGCAGTTCTCCTTAACTATGTATTACATACTCTATGGGCGTGGCTGGGAAGGCCGAACACTACAATGAGGCTTACCCGGAACTGAAGAAGCAGAAGGTGCTGAAAATCACGGTAGATTGGGCAGAGAAATGCAAGGATCTGCTTCTGGAAGATGAAACTGCTGTAAAGTTGCTCAAGGTAGGTGGCTGCCTCAATTAGTTATATAAAATACAAATGTTATATTCCAAAGACCACGCTCTTATTACAACTGCAGCTGAATATCGTGTAATCAAAACAAAAATGCAAGAACCAAGGTTTGTCGGTTCGATTCGGACCTCAGGTACCGTCTGTGTGGAGTGTGCACATCCTCCCTGTGACTGCGTGGGTTTCCTCCGGGTGCTCCGATTTCCTCCCGGGTCGTGGAAAACTGGGAAAAGTTAGACGTTAGGCGTGGATTGAGTTGAAGAGAGATGGAGTCATAGAGTGATACAGTATGGAGACAGGCCCTTCGGCCCAACTTGCCCGCACTTGCCCAAACATGCCTCAGTTACACTGGGATGGACGGGATGGATGGAGAGGACAAAGGGATTGTGTGAAACTAACACGTGACAAACTAAACTAAACTAAACCAAACTAATCTAAACTAAAATAGTAGGGAGGGACTGAAAGGCACCAAATATGCTGATGCTGGCTAAGAGGGTATGCTGAAGGCCTTTGAGTTGGAGTTGATTTATCTTTTTAGTTTAGTTTAGGTTAGAGATATAGTGCAGAAACAGGACCTTCGGCCCACCAAGTCTACTTTGACCAGCGATCCCCGCACACTAACACTATCCGACACACCCTTGGGACAATTTACAATTTTAGCAAGCCAATTAGCCTACAAACCTGTGCGTCTTTGGAAAGTGGGAGGAAACCGGTGCACCCGGAGAAAACCCACGCAGGACACGGGGATAACGTACAAACTCCATACAGAAAGCAACCGTGGTCAGGATTGAACATGGGTCTCTGCCGCTGTAAGGCTGCAACTCTACCGCTGCACCCCCTCTGCAGGAGATATAAATAGAGGGGATGAAAGAGAACAATATGAATATCACTGTACCTTAATTGGTGAACGTGACAATAAAAAACCTTTGAAACCTTTTAACAGACAGGTTGATATTGATATTGACAAATGCCAATGTTGGAACAGTGAGATGTAGAACATGGCATAAATAAAAAGGAATGCTGGAAATACATGGCATATGTGGTGAATGAAAAAGAGGGTTAATGTTACAGGTTTGATCAGAACCGGTCAATTCTAATACAAATTGGAAATGCTCGTACTCTGAAACTGTTGAATTTCAATGCTGTGTGGCCTCTGCTGTGATATACGTCGGCAGCAGATATGATATTGTTCCTTAAGTCTACATTGAGCTTCACTGGAATAGTGTAGGAGAAATAAATAAAGGGCCTGTCCCACTTGGCCGTCATTCGCATGCAGAAGCAGGCAAACGATCGCCGAACTCGGCCTGGGGCTCACGGCCGTTGCGGATCCGGATCCGCCCCCACTCCTACTCCCAGAGCGGGGCCAAGACGATTGAAGCTAGACACAAAATGCTGGAGTAACTCAGCGGGACCGGCAGCATCTCTGGAGAGAAGCAATGGGTGACGTTTCGGGTCGAGACCCTTCTTTCAGACTGAAGAAGAGTCTCGACCCGAAACATCATTACAAGACTGATTCCTGGGATGTCAGGACTTTCATATGAAGAAAGACTGGATAGACTTGGCTTATACTCGCTAGAATTTAGGAGATTGAGAGGGGATCTTATAGAAACGTACAAAATTCTTATGGGGTTGGCCAGGCTAGATGCAGGAAGATTGTTCCCGATGTTGGGGAAGTCCAGGACAAGGGGTCACAGCTTAAGGATAAGGATGAAATCCTTTAAGACCGAGATGAGGAAAAACTTTTTCACACAGAGAGTGGTGAATCTCTGGAACTCTCTGCCACAGAGGGTAGTTGAGGCCAGTTCATTGGCTATATTTAAGAGGGAGTTAGATGTGGCCCTTGTGGCTAAAGGGATCAGGGGGTATGGAGAGAAGGCAGGTATGGGATACTGAGTTGGATGATCAGCCATGATCATATTGAATGGCGGTGCAGGCTCGAAGGGCCGAATGGCCTACTCCTGCACCTATTTTCTATGTATCTATGTATCATCCATTCCTTCTCTCCAGAGATGCTGCCGGTCCCGCTGAGATACTCCTGCATTTTGTGTCTATCTTCAAATGACGTCACGTGCTCCAGAACATCGCGCGTCAGTCACTACCGCCCTGTCGCGTAAATGACGGCCCAAGGGACTTTAAAGTGGATGAAGTACACAAAAATCTGCAGCTGCTCGGTATCTGAAATTAAAAAACAAAGAAAGTACTCGGCAGGTCAGGCAGCATCCGTGGAGGAAGAAAGAGAGTCAATGTTTCGGGTTGATAACCTTTCACCAGAACTTGGAGGGAGTGAAAATCGGCGGATGCTAGAAATCTGAAATTAAAATAAGGGGAGATACTGGAAATACTCGATAGGTCATGCAGCATCTGTGGAGGAAGAAATGGAGTTGGGAGTGAGTGAGAATGGGATGGAGGGAACTGGAAACTAAAGATCACTCTTGGAGATTGAGGAAAGTAGCTACCCAATTCTGCAGTGTAGTGGAAGCCACTTTGTGAACATTGAATATAGAACACGACATTTTAAATGGTATACGTGTACCTTTGTATCTTTGCTTCACCTGGATGGTGGGAAAAGCAGGAATTGCAACTCGAGAAGGGAGAAGCAGGGAGCTCTGGAAGGAGCAGAGTTGATCGGAATGTTGATCGGGCAGAGGAGACATTGTGGTGACATTGTGGTAAAGGTGGAAGAAATTACAGAGGATGATCTATAGAAAGACACAAAGTGTTGGAGTAACTCAACCGATAAGGTAGCATCTCTGGAGAAAAGGATGGGTGACCCTTTGGGTCGGGACTCTTCTTCAGATTGAAGAAGGGCCTCGACCCGAAACCAAGTTAAACTAACCCCCCTGTGCCTGCACGTGATCCATTTCCTGCGTATCAATGTGCCTATCTAAAAGCCTCTTACATGCCACTATCATGTCTGCCTTCATCACCACAACCACTGGCAGAGCATTCCAGGCACCTGTCATTTCAGGCACCCACCCATTCCTCTGTCCATCCCAACCTCATCCCAATCTTTTTAGGTAGCCCCAACCACTACCAATTCCCGTAAAGTGCAATCATCAAAGATATACACAAGATGCTGGAATAACTGAGCGGGACAGGCAGCATCTCTCGAGAGAAGGAATGGGTGATGTTTCGAGTTGAGACCCTTCTTCAGACTGGTCAGCCAATTCCAAGCCCTGATCAATGGACTACCACTGTCACTGCCCCTCAACTCCCAGTCTCAGTCCTAGTTGGCCGTCTTTAGCAATGAAAATGTGCTGAGACGTGCTGAAAATGGCCCGCATCCAAAATGCTGCTTCTACCTTCTTGCTCACCCATTCAGGTTCACTCAAATTCCTTGGCCGTTCTCACGCACAACAAACTCCATTTGCTGCATTGCAATTTGCAAGGTTATTGTGAAGTAAATGTTATCTCTTCGACTTTGGACTTTTTTTGATAACGCACTCAGTGACTGAAGTGTCACGCAATAGCTTTATTATTTTTTTTAATAAAGATTTGACCCTGATCTCTTTAAGTCCACAACTCTAACCGTAGTTAGGTAAACATAGACTCAACTCATCCAGAGTTTATTTGCCTGCTTTGAGTGAACTTTGAATCGTGACTGTTTCACGTTCGGGAATATCCAACATTATTGTTTAGGGTGTAAAATATCTGGAATGAATTCAGCCTCAGAGTTCTTTTCTTCTGGGTTTCCAAAACAACAGGGTCTTCAAAACAGAGCTACTCATTAGGCCAAAAATCCAGAGTTCAAATTCCTAGGAGTAAATATCACCAACAACCCGTCAATAACTCAATGTCAGCAAGACAAAGTAGATAGTGATAGACTTCAGGAAGCGAAGCTGTACACACTCCACAGTTTGCATTGACCGGCCCGAAGTACAGAAGGTTGAAGACTTCAAATTCCCTCGGTTAAATATCACCAACAACATCTCCGGGACTGTCATGTCTTCCTTACGACCTTGTTGTGACTAACACAATGAAGACACGTCCGACATCTTGTAGGAAAGGTTTAATCTGCAACCACACTGAAACTTCTAGAAGGTCACTTGACCTCAGTCACGAGGCACAGGTACATTTGCCAGCTTCTGCTTTTGGCCTCAAGGGGCACTGGCATTTACATTACATGTTACATTCCATGTACATCACAGGGACCACCCATATTGAGGCAACGACCAAGAAAGCACACCAACGCCTCTACTTCCTTAGAAGGCTTAGGAAGTTCGGCATGTTTCCAACAACCCTCACCAACTGCAACAGATGCGCCGTAGAAAGCATTTTCTCAGTATGTATCACAGCTTGGTTTGGGAACAGCTCCATCCAAGACCGCAAGAAATTGCAGCGAATTGTGGACGCAGCCCAGACCATCACACAAACAAACCTTGCTTCCATTGACTCCATTTATGCAAGGCCAGCAGCATAATCAAGGATGAGTTACATGCGTTGGGGGACCAGCCGTCCTGTGTGATGCTGGGACCCAACGGGTCCCACTTAGTCTAGTATATATATTATATATATATATATATATGGAAGATGGAAACAAAATGCTGGAGTAACTCAGCGGGACAGGCAGCATCTATGGATAGAAGGAATGGGTGACGTTTTGGGTCAAGACCATTCTTCAGATTGAATCAGGGGAGAGGGAGATACAGAGATAAGGAAATGTTCTCCCCCTTTCTGACCTCTCCATATGCAAACGCAGCCCAACCAACTGGAGAGACCAGGATATAAGTAAGAATAAGCAAGGACTCCTTGCTGGTGGAGATCAGTGAGACTGGGTGAAGGATTCTGTAAAAGCAGCAGTGATCTTGGAGGTAGCGTGAGGAAATGCAATGGCTGGAGGCTGTAAAATTAGATGACTTTCCTCAATCCCGTGGAAGCTAGGCTGGTCTGGGCGACATTGTGATGCTGTACTGGATGAAACCAATGCAAACGGCCGAGCTGTATCTCCACACAGCGTTGCACTCTGCAGGTTACGTTTTTATCAGAGCCACATTGTCTTCAGGATGCTCAACAACAGGCAGACAGACACATCCCCCCCCCGCTCATGTCTTTGTGTGTTATCATCAGCGACTGGGCAGAGTGGAGATTCATGAGACTTGCAGCCAGTTCGAGTTGCACAGGGTTGGCTTCAACGGAAGCCTCCGGGATCTTGGCACGAAGGGAAATAACAGGCGGTCAAGTTGTTACAGTTTAGTTTATTGTCACGTGTACCGAGGTACAGTGAAAAGCTTTTGTTGCGTGCTAACCAGTCAGGGGAAAGACAATATACATGATTACAATCGAACCATTCACAGTATATAGATACATGATCAGGGAATAACGTTTAATGCAAGGTAAAGCCAGCAAAGTCCGATCAAGGATAGTCTGAGGATCACCAACGAGATAGATAGTAGGTCAGGACTGCTCTCTGGCTGTGGTGGGATGATTCACTTCCCCGATAACAGGGGGTTGCCTGATAGCACGCAGCCAGTTGTTGATGAGTTGTAAGTGTGTGACGGACTTCAAGCTGCACAACTGCCCCCTCCGTTGCAGGAAGACGCATGCGCTGCTGCTTCCCTGGACAACATGCAACTGCAACCTCTGTCTGCTCACTGCTGCCAGGGAAATGCACAGAGTAAATTGCCACATATAGTCCAACCATGGTGTCATAGATCCAATTGTTGCCCAATGGCTGCAAGGAAGAAGCTGTTCAGAACCTGGACATTACAGTTTCAGGCTCCTATGCCTTCTTCCCGATGGCAGGGGTGAAATGAGAGCATGGCCAGGGTGGTGTGGGGTCTCTGATGATGCTGGCTGCCTTTTTCCGGTAAATCCCTTCGATGGTGGGGAGGCCAGAACCCGTGATGGACTGGGCAGTGTTCACGCCATTTGCAGCCCTCTTCGCTCCTGGGCATTCAGGTTGCCGAACCAGGCCGGTTCTTATGCAACTTATGTATTTATTTGTCCGTTTGTTTGCTTGAATCGAAATAGGACCTGAACACTATTGCCAAAAAGGACTTGCGTCGCTACCCGAATTTGAAGGAAGACATATCCAGGCTGCAGCGCACGGTGGAGAAGGTGGAGTTCAGGTGAGGAGTGACGCGGGTAAATACCGGAGGCGCAGGGTGAACAAACTGATAGACAAAACATGCTGGAGTAACTCAGTGGGACAGGCAGCATCTCTGGAGAGAAGGAATGGGTCGAGACCCTTCTTCAGACTGATGTCAGGGGAGTGGGCGGGACAGAGATAGAATGTAGTCGGAGACAGTAAGACTGGTGGGAGAACTGGGAAGAGGGAGGGGATGGAGAGAGAGGGAAAGCACGGGCTATCTGAAGTTAGAGAAGTCAACGTTCATACCGCTGGGGTGTAAGCTGCCCAAGCGGAATATGAGGTGCTGCTCCTCCAATTTGCGCTGGGCCTCACTCTGACAATGGAGGAGGCCCAGGACAGAAAGGTCAGATTGGGAATGGGAGGGGGAGTTAAAGTGGTGAGCGACCGGGAGATCAGGTAGGTTAAGGGGGACTGGGCGGAGGTGTTCAGCGAAACGATCGCCGAGCCTGCGCTTGGTCTCGCCGACGTACAGGAGTTGACACCTGGAAAAGCGGATACAGTAGATGAGGTTGGAGGAGGTGCAAGTGAATCTCTGCCTCACCTGGAAAGACTGTCGGGGTCCTTGGATGGAGTCGAGGGGGGAGGTAAAGTGACAGGTGTTGCATCTCCTTCCCTTCGATGCTCCCCCTCTGTGATTCCTCCTTCCCTCCGAAGGAGATGCAGCAGATCCCTTTACTTCCCCCCTCAACTCCATCCAAGGACCCCGACAATCTTTCCAGGTGAGGCAGAGGAGAACGTGCAAACTCCGCACCGACAGCATTCGAGGTCAGGATCGAGCCCATGTCTCTGACGCTGTGAGGCTGCAGGACTATCCGCTATGCCACGGTGCCGCCCTGATTATGATTTCTGTAAAGTCACTGCCTCTGTTCACTTCGAAACAAATAAATCGCCCCTAGATTTGTTGAAATGGTAAATGGGATGAA
This sequence comes from Malacoraja senta, assembly GCA_038087875.1. Taxonomy (NCBI): domain Eukaryota; kingdom Metazoa; phylum Chordata; class Chondrichthyes; order Rajiformes; family Rajidae; genus Malacoraja; species Malacoraja senta. The sequence continues at coordinate 10,419,253 of CM075986.1, forward strand.
AAACTTGTTCTTCATTTCAGTCCTAAATGGCCTACTCCTTATTCTTAAACTGTGACCCCTAGTTCTGGACTCCCCCAACATCGGGACCATTTTTCCTGCATCTAGCTTGTCCAATTCCTACATCTAGCCTGTCCAATCCTCTCTCATCCTTCTAAATTCCAGTGAATACAAGCCCAGTTGACCCATTCTTTCATCATACGTCAGTCCCGCTATCCCGGGAATTAACCTGGTGAATCTCCACTGCACTCAATAGCAAGAATGTCCTTCCTCAAATTAGGAGACCAAAACTGCACACAATACTCCAGGTGCGGTCTCACCAGGGCCCTGTACAACTGCAGTAGGACCTCCTTGCTCCTAAACTCAAATCCTCTCGCAATGAAGGCCAACATGCTGGCGACAAGGCTTTCTTCACTGCCTGCTGTATCTATTATATGTAAACAATTTAGTGTGGGTGTTCCCTGAGTGCTTCAATGGTCTTCTCCATCAAGCATTGTAGAGTTGATATAATATGTTGCAGGTCTAGCATTAACTCCATGTATCTATCTCTCTGGCAGGCCACCTGAGGATTGTAGCTGTTTGAGAAAGAAACAGGTAAATATTCCGATCGTTTTGTAAATCCCCTGTAAACACTGGAACAGTACAAACAGCAGATGTTGGTTTCAACAGAAGATAGACACAACAAGCTGGAGTAAAGGGGCTGTCCCACTGCGGCGACCTAATCTGCAAGTTCAGAAGAGTTTGCCCTCGACTCAAACTCGCAGCGTGGTCGACACGTGGTCCTAGGAGGGCACTGGAACTCTCCTTCATGCTCGAGGGAAGTTCCCGCCTAGTCGCGGCCTCAGCTAGGTCGCGGAAAATTTTTCAGCACGTTGAAACATTTTCCGCGAGTAAAATTTGGTCGGCGTGGCTCTTTTTGACTTGTAGTGCAGAGGAGTGGGGTCACTATTTAGTCACAGGCAGTCGAGGGCAGCCGTAGGCAATCTCCTTCGCTGACCGGGCATTTTAATCGGCTCATTGGAGGTTTCAGGGCCCAGGAAAACCGACCGGTAAGTTAAATGCCCGCTAAACTTTATTATATTTCTTAAAAGTGTCTCCACTCCTTCTCCCTCCTTTCTCCCCCCCTTCTCCCCTTCTCTCCCCCTCTCCCCCTCTCCCCCCCCCCCCCCGCGCTCTCTAAAGACTTACCGTACACTGTGCAGCCGTCTTTTACCTTCCTCTTCATCGCGGGTGTGAATTTCAGACAGCGATCCCCCGCTTTCCCTGGCCCCCGCCTTTGCGATGTGTTTGTGTGTGTGTGTTTGTGTGTGTGCGCGGTCGGTCGATCCAGCTCGCGGTTTCAACGCTGACGGTCGATCCAGCTCGAGGTTTTCCAGGCGAGTGCCCTCGAGCTTGATGGTCGAAGACACTCTTCTTAACTTGCGGATTAAGTCGCCGCAGTGGGACAGCCCCTTAACTCAGCGGGTCAGGCAGCATCTCTGGAGAAAAGGAATAGGTGACGTTTCGGGTTGAGACCATTCTGTCTGAAGAAACGTCACTTATTCCTTTTCTCCAGAGATGCTGTCTGACCCGCTGAGTTACTCCAGCTTTTTTGTGTTTATCTTCAGTACAAACTAATCTGCATTCCCAAGACGTGCAGTTTTGTAGGTTAATTGGCTTGGTATGAATGTAAATTGTTCCTAGTCTGTGTGTGGTATAGTGCTAATATGCGGGGATCGCTGGTCGGCACGGACCCGTTGGGCCGAAGGGCCTGGTTCCGCGCTGTATCTCTAAATTTTTAGTTTATGGTCATGTGTCGCGAGATACAGTGAAAAGCTTTTGTTGCATGCTAACCAGTCAGCGGAAAGTCAATACATGATTACAATCGGGCTACTCACACACAGTGTACAGATACATGATGAAGGGAATCACGTTTAGTGCAAGATAAAGTCCAATAAAGTCCGATTAGAGATAGTCCCAAGGTCAGGTTCAGTCATGACGAAAATGTCTCCAAGTTATCTAGCATAGTCAGCAGAAATAGAACTTCTCAGCTTAGTTTGTCACGTGTACAGTGAGAAGCTCTTGGTGCGTGCTAACCAGTCATTGGGAAGACATAACATGATAACAATCAAGCCATCCACAGTGGACAGACACATGAATAAGGGAATAATGTTCAGTGCAAGGTAAAGCCAGTAAAATCCAAACAAGCATAGTGGGAGGGTCACCAATGAGGCTGATAGCAGTTCGGAACTGCTCTCTGGTTGTGGTAGGATGATTCAGCAGTGTTAGTACAAAAAGTCTTGTTGAGGATTATCCCCCCTGGGTTGAAAATGTAAACAGTCTCGGCATTCTTCATCAACAGGTTAATCATTATCGCTCTTCATCCAACAGATTAAGCCTCTGTTCCGTCACTTCAGTCGCACTGATATCTGCCTCCAGCAGAGGGAGCCCCTGCGTGGGACGGATGAGAGTAAGTGTCCACTACTTGACCCTCGTTGCAGTGAGTGAGGCCCCACCTGTGCCGAACCAAGCACATTGCCGCCCACGTGATGGAGGGTTTGCTGAAGCCACCCCTGTTTCGTGGGTAGACACAAGGAACTGCAAATGCTGGTTTACAATAAAAAAAAACACACAAAGTGCTGGAGTAACTCAGTAGCTGCAGCTGAGACCGTTAAATGGCACCAAAATGGTGCCTCTTGCGGATGGACTCGACGGGCTGTTCTGTACGTTCTGTACTGACCGGGGGATTGTGCTTATGTACGGGGATGGTTTTGCTGAGCTGTATGCTAAAAAAATGTATTTCACTGCACCTGATACATTGATTAATTGAACTTGGGTTTACACCCCAGCGGTATGAACATTGACCTCCAATTCCAGGTAGTCCTTGCTTTCTCCCTCTTTCCCCTCCCCTTCCCAACTCTCCCACAGCCCACTGTCTCCGCCCCCCCTCTCCACCCCCACATCAGTCTGAAGAAGGGTCTCGACCCGAAACGTCACCTATTCCTTCGCTCCATAGATGCTGCCTCACCCGCTGAGTTTCTCCAGCATTTTGTCGACCTTCGATTTTTCCAGCATCTGCAGTTCTTTCTTAAACATTTTATCCATTGAACCAGGTCAGGCAGCATCTGTGGAGAACATGGAGAAGGGACCCGACCCGACACAAAATTAAACTCTGTGTCTTGTATTTAGTGGCCGTTTCCTGTCACTGAAACACATCCCTGATGGATAGGCTCACGTTGGGCAGCGACCAAGTTGGACTGAGTTAGGTAGTGAGTCAGGAATGTGCATACAATGGGCGTGCCGTCCGGCTATTGTGTCGGAGAAAAGGTGCAGGTGATGATTCAACGTCATTATCGGGGTGAGTGTTTTGTGACTGGTTTCCACACATCCCCCCTGGAAATAATCATCCAGTGGCCAAATATTGGTAGCTGCCTTGCAGCGCCAGAGGCCCGGGTTGAATCCTGTCCTCGGGTGCTCTCTGTGTGGACTTTGCACGTTCACCCTATGCCCACGTGGGTTTCCTCTCGGTGCTCCGGTTTCCCTCCACATCCCAAAGACGTGTGGGTTTGTTTATAGGTTAATTGGCCTCTGTAAATTGCTTCTAGAGTGCGGGGAGTGGATGAGAAAATGGGACAAGGTAGAACTGGTGTGAAAGTTTCAAAGACATTTGGGCAGGTGCATGGATAGGACAGGTTTAGAAGGATATGGGCCAAATGCAGACAGGTATAACGAGTGTAGATGGGGCCTGTTGGTCGGCATGGGCCGAAGGGCCTGTTTCCATGCTGTAGGATTCTATGCCTCCTAAGGGCAACACAGTGGCGCAGCAGTAGAACTTACACCACCAGATACTCAGGTTCGATTCTGACTACGGGTGCTGTCTGTACGGAGTTTGTACATTCTCCCCGTGTACTGCCTGGGTTTTCTTCAGTTTCCTCCCACACTCCGAAGACGTACAGGTTTGTAGGTTAATAGGCTTGGTATAAATGTAAAATTGTCCCTCGTGTGTACAGAAGTGTTAATGTGCGGGGATCGCTGGTCGGCATGGACTCAGTGGGCCGAAGGGCCTGTTTCCGCGCTGTATCTCTAAACTAAACTAAGACTCTCTATGACTACAAGATGCTTGCAATGTTTGTCGAATTTGTAAACTAAATGAAATTGAGTATTTCCCAAAAACTAAGACCAGGTTGTTGAAGAAGTCACTATTGGGTCTGGTTCAGACCAGGGCTGTTTCCCAGTTGTCAAGGTGCTACTGATATTAATTCTCTTCCTCCTTTCTGCCCCACCAGTTTTCTGCCGTATTTATGCTACTGATCATTCCTACGTGACCATCAAGAGCAGGTTATCGGCGTCGGTGCACGACATCGTGTTGTCGGTTGCTGAGAAGCTTCAACACTGCGAGGAAGAGTCAAAGGAGCCTGTGCATAAGAACCTGCTGCTGGTGGCGATAAGATCCTCAGGAGGTAAGACCCTGTCCTTAACCTGGCCCCATCCTCCACCTTCATTTCCCATCCGATTCCATATCATCTGCAGCCCCTGGG
>CM075986.1:10423966-10469908 GCA_038087875.1 Malacoraja senta
GCTTCTGATCCCATTATCCCCACCCTCCCCTCCTCCCCCCCTTCTCTTCCCCACCTGACTCCATCCACCAGTCCGCCCCTCCTCACCGGGATCCACCTATCGGTTAGACACAAAATGCTGGAGTAACTCCGTGGGTCCGGCAGCATCTCTGGAGAAAAGGAATAGGTGACGTTTCAGGTTGAGACCCTTGTTCAGACTATTGGTTAGTTTAGTTCAGAAATTAGAAATACAGAGCGGAAACAGGCCCTTTGGCCACACCAAGTCCACGCTGACCAGCGATCCCCGCCCACTTACATTTTCCTACACACACTGGGGACAATTTACAATTATACCAGGCCAATGAGCCGACAAAAACTGGACGTCTTTGAAGTGTGGGAGGAAAACGGAGATCCCGGAGAAAAACCACACAGATCACGGGGAGAACGTACAGTACAGACTCCGTTCAGACAGCACCTGTACTCAGGAGCAAGCCCGGGTGCCTGGCGCTGCAAGGTAGCAACTCTACCGCTGCGCCACCATGCCTCCCTGTGCGACATCGTGTGTCTTGTGTCAGCTCGTGTCCCAGCCGCCTCACCTCTGTGTAGTGTCCATCTCTCATCCACTCCCTCGGCACAGAGGAAGGACCGTGACTCAAAACGTCGACTGTCCATTGCCCCCCACAGATGTTGTCCTGGCACAAACAAGCTCATTGCCCCCCACAGATGTTGTCCTGGCACAAACAAGCTCATTGCCCCCCCACAGATGTTGTCCAGGCACAAACAAGCTCATTCGGGGCAGAATTGAGACGAAGTGTACTCATCCAGAGAATAAGACATTGTTGGTACAAGAGAACAGTGAAGACACTGAATGAACATATTATAGACGTTTCAGGTCGAGACCCATCTTCAGTAACTTCTCCTTCACTGAGGATTAATTGTCAAACCCACCCCTGCTTGAGTAACATTGCGCTCCTTCTCGAGTTCTGATGCTCAAAACTGTGTTTTCGTTCTGCAGAGAAAACGACGTTCCGTTTGGATGAAGACTCGGTGTTCACGACGCTGGGTGTGAACACTCATCTGTTCGCCTGCACGAAGGAGTCGGTGGAATCACTGGTGAGGCAGCAACTTACTGTCACATCCACGCTCGTCCACGGTCTCATCAGTTCATAAGTGATAGGAGCAGAAACTGTTATTTGCGTTATTCCCTTCATCATGTATCTTTACATTGTGGGCTCGATTTTAATCATATTTTGTTTCTGACTGACCGAATAGCACGCAACAAAAGCCTTTCACTGTCTAACCCTTAACCTGGTTATAACACAGAGACCTATCATGAAAGTGAACATCATAGCAGAACTGAACCACTTTGACGTAAGGAAAACATCCTTTGGCTTGTGTCCATCTGAGAGATCACAAAGCAGGCACATTAAATAACATTCTCTCAATGATATACGGTCATAAGGTCATAAGTGATAGGAGTAGAATTAGGCCATTTGGTCCATCAAGTCTACTCCGCCATTCAATCATGGCTGATCTATCTCTCCCTCCTAAACCCATTCTCCTGCCTTCTCCCCATGACCCTTGACACCCGCACTAATCAAGAATCTATCTATCTCTGCCGTAAAAATATCCATTGACCTTGCCTCCACAGCCTTCTGTAGCAATGAATTCCACAGATTCACCACCCTCTGACTAAAGAAATTCCTCCTCAGCTCTTTCCTAAAGGAACGTCCTTTAATTCTGAGGCTCCCACGAGTAGAAACCTCCTCTCCACATTCACTCTGTCCAGGCCTTTCACTATTCGGTAAGATTCTATGAGGTCGCCCTTCATCCGTCTAAACTCCAGCGAGTAGAAGCCATGTGCCATCAAAGGCTCATCATATGTTACCCCACTCGTTCCCTTCCCGACCTGTGTCGCCCCCTCCGTCTCTGCTAACTCTTTGTGCTCTAACGGTCCTGGCCTTTGCATCCCTGAATACCATTGATCCAGCAGGCTGGAACTTCTGAGCTCTGGAATTCTTTCCTGAACCAAACACCAAGTGTGTTGGCGGAACTCAACGAGTCAGGGTAGGGAATAGACAGATAACATTTCGGATTGGCACCCTTCTTCAAAATGCTTCTTCCCTCCACAGATGCTGCCTGACCCAATGAATTCCTCCAGCACTTTGTCTTTTGCTCCACATCCCAGCATCTGCAGTTTCTTGTATCTCCCTCCTTGACCTTTGTCCCGTTCTGCAGGACACTCCACTAAACTTAACCTCATGCCCTACCCAGGCAGCATCTATGGAGAACATGGAAAGGTGACGTTTCAGGTTGGGACCCTCCATCAGACCGAAGTTACTCCAGCACTTTGTGTCTTTTCTAATGGAAGGACTATTCAGAAGTCTGATAATAGTCCTTCCACAAGCTAGGGTACTGTCCTAAGTTACTGATTGATTGTAATAAAAAGGAACTGCAGATGCTGGTTTATACAAGAGATAGACACAGAGTACGAGAGTAACTCAACAGGTCAGGCAGCATCTCTGGAGAAAATTGAATGATTTATGTGCTGCAATTAAAAAATGCAAAATGAATGCATCAAATGGCTTTCTAGATCTAAGGAATGAAAATGTTGCTGTTTTGGCTCAAGTTCAGCACACGCATTGTATTCCAGGCAGCTTGTTCCTGTGCTGCTCAATATAAATCAATTGACCTGAAACATTACCTATTCCTTTTCTCTACCAGAGATGCTGCCTGACCCGCCTTACACTGGTATTTTGTGTCTATCTTCAATATTGAGCATTGTGTTGGCTGCGAAGATAGACACAAAAAGCTGGAGTAACTCAGCGGGACAGGCAGCATCTCTGGAGAGAAGGAATGGGTGACGTTTCGGGTCGAGACCCTTCTTCAGACTGGTTAGGGATAAGGAAAACGAGAGATATAGACGATGATGTGGAGATAAAGATAATGAATAAAAGATATGCAAAAAAATGTATTGATGATAGACAACAGACAATAGGTGCAGGAGTAGGCCATTCGGCCCTTTGAGCCAGCACCGCCATTCAATGTGATCATGGCTGATCATCCCCAATCAGTACCCCGTTCCTGCTTTCTCCCCATATCCCCTGCCTTCTCCCCATATCCCCTACCTTCTCCCCATATCCCCTGCCTTCTCCCCTGATAACGGAAACAGACCATTGTTAGCATTTTGTTGGGTGAAAACGAGAAGCTGGTGTGACTTGGGTGGGGGAGGGATGGAGAGAGAGGGAATGCCGGGGCTACCTGAAGTTAGAGAAATCAATATTCATACCGCTGGGTGTAAGCTGCCCAAGCGAAATATGAGATGCTGTTCCTCCAATTTGCATTTAGCCTCACTCTGACAATGGAGGAGACCTAGGACAGAAAGGTCTGTGTGGGAATGGGAAGGAGAATTAAGGGCCTGTCCCACTTTCACGACCTAATTCACGACCTCTGCCGAGTTTGCCCTTGACTCATACTCGCAGCATGGTCGTCAAGTGGTCGTAGGAGGTCGTAGGTAGGTCGTAGGAGGTCGTGATGCTAGTCGTGGGTACTCGTGGCATCAAGTAGGTCGGGGCGTTTTTTTCTAGCATGATGAAAAATGTCCACGAGTAAAAAAGGTCGTGAATTAGGTCGTGAAAGCGGGTACAGGCCCTTTAAAGTGTTTAGCAACCGGGAGATTATGTTTGCTGCTCTCGACTCCACTTACAGCAGGTGGCGCCATTGAGCTTGCTGTGAAATAGTTCCATTGCTGCTAATGGAAGGATCACTTTGGGAACCGTACCAGTGGCTACCGTGGAAAGTGCATTAATGATTTAATTAATTTGTTTTTGATGCCTGTTTATCACTGGGGCACAAAGGACAGAAGCAGACACAACTGATCTTCCAGACTCAATGCCACCTTGGATGAAGTATTCTTCGCGTAGGAAGGAACTGCAGATGCCGGTTTAAACCGAAGATAGACACAAAAAGCTGGAGTAACTCGGCGGGACAGGCAGCATCTCTGGAGAGAAGGAATGGGTGATGTCTCGGGTCGACCAGAAACGTCACCCATTCCTTCTCTCCAGAGACGCTGCCTGTCCCGCTGAGTTACTCCAGCTTTTCGTGTCTATCGAAGTATTCTTCTTCGCAATGTTATCTCGGCTGACACTTCATTGGTGTGCTGAGGGAGAGGTATTAGAATTGAATTAGACCCATGACGTATCTGCTAATTCAGGTGGTTAAAATGGATCCCACAGGATTTGAAGAAGAATATGGATTTCTACAATCCAACAAACTTTAATTTCCACAATATCAATTACCACCCCTCTCCCCCACTTTCTCTCTCCCCCCCCTGAGGTGGCCACATTTCTCCTCATTCATCACCGTGTCTCTTTCCCCATCACCTTAAGCTCACCTCCTAACCCTCCAATGTCCAAATCCCACATTCCCTTTTTATCCCTCTTCTTTCCCCTCCCTTTACACCCATAACCCTTCCTCCTGCTTTACATTTCACCCCCCCCACACCCTGCAGCCCCCCCTCCCCCGCCTCACAATCCGTCTGAAGAAGGGTCCCGACCCGAAACATCAATGATCTATTTTCTCCGGAGATGCTTCTTGACACGCTGAGTTGCTCCGGCATTTTGTGCCTATCTTTGTTATAGATCAGCCGTGATCACATTGAATGGCGGTGCTGGCTCGGAGGGCTGACTGGCCTACTCCTGCACCTATTGTCTATTGTCTATAAACCAGCATCTGCAGTTCCTTTTTATTGCGCTATGTTCTGTGCAAAGTTGACTGTTGTTTCTCCGTCGGTTCACAGGTTCCCCCTCCTGCCATCGAGCGGCTCTCCCATGAAGGCCCAGAGATCAACGAAGTCAACATGATGGAGATGGCCATCCAGATCACCGCCTTTGACTGGGAGCTTTTAAACTGTGTCCATGAGGTGGGTAGCCCAGGGGTGTGACGCTGAGGGTCTATAAGGCGCTGGGTCAGACCGCACTTGGAGTATTGTGAGCAATTTTGGGCCTCACATCTGAGGAAGGATGTGCTGGCCGTGCAGAGGGTCCAGAGGAGGTTTACGAGAATGATCCCAGGAATTATTGGAGTAACATATGGTGAGCATTTGTCGGCACTGGGCCTGTACTCGCTGGAGTTTAGAAAGATGAGGGGGGGACCTCATTGAAACTTGCCGAATAGTGAAAGGCCTGGATAGGATCGATGTGGAAAGGATGTTTCCACCAGTGGGAGAGTTTCCACGGAGGCCATATCCTCAGAATAAAAGGATGTACCTTTAGGAAGGAGATGAGGAGGAATTTCTTTAGTCAGAGGGTGGTGAATCTGTGGAATTCATTGCCATAGACGGCTGTGGAGCTAAAGTCAATGGATATTTTTAAGGCGGAGATTGACAGATTTTTGATTAGTGCGGGTGTCAGGGGTTATGGGGAGAAGGAAGGAGAATGGGGTTAGGAGGGAAAGATAGATCACCCCTGATTGGATGGTGGAGTAGACTTGATGGGCTGAATGGCCTAATTCTGCTCTTAGATCTTATGAACCCCAACATTCACAAACATCACCCTGATGATAACGGTTATTGCAAACCGCTTAATGGGGAATCGGAATGGCTGGCACAGGTGCCGTGAAATCTGGAGTCACAAGTTGCTGCAGAGTCCTGAGCAAAACACCAAGTGCTGGAGGAACTCAGCGGGTCGGGCAGCTTCTGTGCAATGGCATGGACGGGTGATATTTCGGGTCGGGACCTTGCTGCAGACTGGGAGAGAAAGCTGGAAAGGAGAGATAGGGGCAAGACAAAATCTGGCAAGTGATAGGTGGATAGACACAAAGTGCTGGTGTAACTCGGCGGGTCAGGCAGCATCTCTGGAGAAAAAGGATGGCTGATGTTTCGGGTCGGGACGCTTCTTCAGAAGATACTGCCTGACTCACTGAGTTCCTCCAGCACTTTGGGCCCATCTTTCATATAAACCAGCATCTGCAATTCTTTTTTTTACTTAGCGATGGGTGGATAAAGGTGAGGGGGGGGGGGTGTTATTTGACAGATGAGCAGAGTAAGTGACAAATGCAAGAGATCATGGGGAAAGAAATAGATTGCTAGGGTGAAGGGAGCGGGAAGGCGTAGGATCCAGTTTGGCTCAGAGTCGCTGCATCATCAGAGACCACACCATCCTGGCCACACACTCATTTCACCCCTGCCATCAGGAACAGCTTCTTCCCTACAGCCACCAGGCTACTTAGCACGACAACCTCAAATAAGCTCTGAACTACAACAAACTATTATTATTATTATTATTATTATTATTGCACCACTATTGTTTATGTTTTGAGTATGTGTGTATGTATATATATATATATATGTATATATTTGTGTGTGTACTTGTGAGTATGTATATATATACACACTGAAACTTTTTTCTCTCTCGTTTATCATATTGTTTCCAGTGTACTATGTTTCCAAATTCTGTTGTGCTGCAGCAAGTAAGAATGTCATTGTTCTATCTGGGACACATGACAATAAAACACTCTTGAATGGCCTCTTTTGATGCTGTAAAGTGTGTACCTTTCTCCCCTGGGATAAAGGACAGTTACAGGGACAGTAACAAGTCATATATCCGCAGCAGACAAGGATGCTAACCAACACAATTCTAGTGTTCAGGCAAGAGGTACAGAGGTGTGAAAACATATACGTCCAGATTCAGGGACAGTTTCTTCCCAGATGTTATTAGGCAACTTAAACATCCTATCACCAACCAGAGAGTGGTCCTGAAGTTCTATCCACCTGATTGGAGACCCTCGGGCTATCTTTAATCGGACTTTACTGGGCTTTATCTTGCACTAAACGTTATTCCCTTTATCATATATTTATACACGGTGGACGGCGCGATTGTAATCATGTATCGTCTCTCCACTGACTGGTTAGCGTGCAACAAAAAGCTTTTCACTGTACCTCGGTACACGTGCCAGTCAGCTAAACCAATCTAACCGTGTTACCCGGGCTTCTGGATCTCTTGCAGCTGGAGATGATCCACTACGTCTTCCGGAACGACTGCATTCGTAAACGGACGGCGAACCTAGAGCTGGTGCTACAGCGGTGCAGTGAGGTGCAGCACTGGGTCGCCACCGAGATCCTGATGTGCGAGCGGCTGGGCAAACGGGTCCAGCTTCTCAAAAACTTCATCAACATGGCCGCCTTGTAAGTGTTTGTTTGCCATCGCGGCTCGTGACTGGGGAACGGTGGGGACGAGGAGAGCTGGGCACCGCAACAGGACTGTAACACCGGCTCCTGGTCTTTAGATTGGTTTAGTTTAGAGATACAGCGTGGAAACAGGCCCTTCGCCCCCCCCCCCCTCATCACCCCCCCCCCCACCCCACCGAGTCCACACCGACCAGCACACTAACACTATCCTACACACACTAGGGACAATTTACAATTTTACCAAAGCCAATTAACCTATACGCCTTTGAAGTGTTGGAGGAATCCGGAATGCCCGGGGAAACACCACGCAGGTCACTGGGAGAACATACAAACTCTGTAAAGACAGCACCTGTAGTCAGGATCGAACCCAGGTCTCTGGCGCTGTTAGGCAGCAAATCTACCGCTGGGCCGCCCACTTAGTTGCCATCGGATTGCATTGATCTCTTGGTTCTGGTCTTGGGTCTTGAGTTGGAGGCATGCTTCAATGCACACAATCTCACCTGATGCTTCATTGCAGGGCAGAGTGGGCCATTACATTGCTGGAGAAGTCGCCTCCCTCATGAGATCCCGACTCTTAGTCCCTAGTGTGTAGAATAAACTAGAGTATGGGTGATCATTGGTCGGCACGGTCTCGGTGGGATGAAGGGCCTGTTTCCACGCAGTATCTCTAAACTAAACCAAACTAAGTTCACAGGAGATGATAAAAATCACCATAATCGGTACCTGAGCTGGAGAGTTGAGGTTAGATTCATAGAGTTATTGAGTCATACAGCATGGAAACGGGCCCTTTGGCCCAACCTGCCCACACAGGCCAACATGTCCCAGCTACACTAGCCCCACCTGCGTTTGGCCCCATGTATAGGAAAAGAACTGCAGATGCTCCCAACCACCCAAAATTATGCAAGAGAACACGACAGTGACGTGAGTAAAAGAGACACTGAGTGCTGGAGTAACTCAGCGGGTCAGGCAGCATCTCTGGAGATAGACACAAAATGCTGGAGTAACTCAACGGGTGAGGCAGCATCTATGGAGACGGGTGAGGCAGCATCTATGGAGGTGCTGCCTCACCCGCTGAGTTACTCCAGCATTTTGTGTCTACCTTCGATTTTATCCAGCATCTGCAGTTCTTTCTTACACAACATCTCTGGAGAACATGGATGGGTTGTGCTTAGGGTCGGGGCCCTTCTTCAGACTGATTGTGGTGGGAGGTTGTGGGGAAAGCTGGAAGAGAGGAGGACCAGGGAGGGACAAAGCCTTGCAGGTAATAGGTTGATACAGGTGAGTGGGGTTGTTGATACAGGTGAGTGGGGTTGTTGGGACATAGATGGCTGGACAAAGGCCATAGATGAAAAGATGGAAAGGACACTAAATGCTGGAGCAACTCAGCAGGTCAGTCAGCATCTCTGGAGAACATGGACAGATGATGTCTTGGATTGGGATTGGGATCGGGATGTTTCTTCAGACTGATTGCTGCCTGATGCGCTCAGTTACTCCAGCACTTTGTGTCTTTTTTGGGGGGCGGGGGTAAAATAGCATATGCAGTCCCTTGTTTCTTCATTGATGTGAATGTTGCTCCCCCCCCCTCCCCCCCATAATTTATGCTGACCCTGATGCTCGTTCCCTCTTGCAGCTGCAAGGAGAAGCAGAACCTGTTCTCGTTTTTTGCCATTGTCATGGGCTTGTGCAATCCGGCAATCAGCCGCCTCTGTCTGACCTGGGAGGTGAGTGGAACACAGCACGGTCACTACCTGCCCTCGTACACGCTCATTCATCATCACACTTACTGAGTTCAGCAGTGGTCGGAGCAGAATTAGGCCATTCGGCCCATCAAGTCTACTCCGCCATTCAATCGTGGCTGATCTATCTCTCCCACCTAACCCCATTCTCCTGCCTTCTCCCCATAACCCCTGACACCCGTACTAATCAAGGATTGTGTGATTCTGAAAATCCTACAGAGCAATTGGCAGTTCCAGAAAGTTTTCCTCGGAGGGTCAGGGTTATGGGGAGAAGGCAGGAAAATGGGGTTAGGAGGGAGATTGAGATCGGCAGTGTTTGAGTGGCGTAGTAGAATTGATGGGCCGAATGGCCTGATCTGCGCCTAGAACTGATGAGAAGGTGGTGATGGGCTGCAAATCTGATAAAACATGCGCCATAACCCCTGACACCCATACTAATCAAGAATCGATCTATCTCTGCCTTAAAAAGGTGTACACATTATTAATTAATCTATTACTGTCGCTGACTGCCTTTGGTGTTACAGTAACTGCAATCTGATACTGAATAGGATGAGTATCTGAATAGTATCTGTTGAGAGGAAAATCATTCGGAGGAAGAGGTCTTCTTACTTCTTGCAGACGGGTTTAACACCAGTGATGCAGTGGTAGAGCTGCTGCCTCACAGCATCGGAGACCCGGGTACGATCCTGACCTCGGGTGCTGTCTGTGTGGAGTTTGCACGTTCTCCGTGTGACCCTTGGCCTCTGTAAATTGCTCTGCAATTCCTTGTGTGGTCCAAGGCAGAGCCCTCCTCCTCCTTCTTCCCAAACCCAGCTTTGATGCAAACCAAGTGTCCTTGGAATCCTTTCCTCCGACCGTCTGGCTCTCTCATCAATGTGAGAGCTCAGAATGGAAAAGTGGGACTCAATAACGGAGCAAGGTTTGGGAATACATAGGCTCTAATGGTTCAGTAAATCAGAGAAAAACCAGACAGTTTGTCGAGGGCGGAAAGGAAAATGACAGAGTGAGGGTGGCCATCTTTTGTCCACCAGCACCCCCTACTGGTGGTTCTGTCAATGGCTCTTTTACCAATCTAGATTACACAGTGTCACCCAGGGGTGGGAGATTGCAACCTTCACATGGTCCGCCCTGTTTCGACGAATGCAATCAACCTGGCGCGCACAATCAAATAAGATCAAATAGAACAAGTTGTCCTTCAACTTTAGGCTGTGCACGCCATACGCAAGAAGAAGAAGTGCTACCCAAAAATACTAATAACATCCAATATGAAAAGGTCTCCAATTTGATTTATTAATCTACCTTGCCTTTCCAAAGCAAGATGTATAGTTAATGAAAAAAACCCAGCACAGGTGCAAAATACTCTGACATCCAGCAGCATCTGTGGACAGAGAGACAGGTGAACTCCACATCATAAGCCCCCCCATTCTCTGGTCTGAAGCAACAATTTCTGCTTCTCTCTCCACACAGAGTGTTTCTAGCATTTTCTATTTTTATTTCCAATTTACTCTATTTGGAAGATTTTTGATTTTACAAAACAAAAACACGAAAATCCTGATTTCAACTCCATGTCTTGTCTTGTTTGCTCCACAGAAACTCCCGACAAAATGTAAAAAGCTCTTCCAGAAATTTGAAAGTTTAACAGTAAGTATTTGCTCTGAACTGGATAGGGGGTGGTTACAGTTACAATCTCTTTGAATCCCTCTGCTTGCCTTCAGCAGCCAGGGTACTGAGTACAGGCAGTTGCAGAAGGTGTCGGCAAGGCCACAATTGGACTCACGAGTTCACAAGTTATAGGAGTAGAATTGGGCCATTCGGCCCATCGAGTCAACTCCGACATTCAATCGTGGCTGATCTCTGTCTCCTAATCTCATTTTCTTACCTTCTCTCTGTTCTCTGCCACTGACTTGGCCTCCACAGCCTTCTGTGGCAATGAGCTCCACAGCTTAACCACCCATCTGACTAAAGAAGTTCCTCCTCACCTCCGTTCTAAAAGAGCGCCCTTTAATTCTGAAGCTATGACCTCTGGTCCTAGACTCTCCCACCAGTGGAAACATTCTTTCCACATCCACTCTATCCGTGCCTTTCACTAGTCTGTACGCTTCAATGAGGTGTGTACAATTCTGGTCATCCCGCTATAGGAAGGTTGTCATTAAACTGGAAAGTTGCAAAAATAGATTCGAAGGATGTTCCTGAGTTTGGAGAACTTGAGATATAAGGAGAAGCTGGGACTTTTTTACCCCTCGAGCCTAAGAGGCTACGGGGTGACCCTGTAGAGATTGGGTGACCATGTCGAGATTGGGATGGCATGGTGGCGCAGTGGTAGAGTTGCTGCCTTACAGCGCCAGAGACCCTGACTACGGGTGCTTGTCTGTACGTTCTCCCTGTGACCACGTGGGTTTTCTCCGGGTGCTCCGGTTTCCTCTCACACTGCAAAGACGTGCAGGTTTGTAGGTTAATTGGCTTGGTATAAATGTAAATTGTCCCAAGTGTGTGTGGGATAGTGATAGTGTACGTGGTATGTGAAACCACCATTATATGGCGATGGTGGAATATTTAAAGTCCATCGAAGGTACTTCTCACTTCCCCTCCACCTGGCTGTTGGTTCCAGTATTGGTCATGCCAGTAAATAAACTTCCAATGGACTTTGGATCAATTTCAACCAGGCTCCTGATCGCTCCGGCCCAGCTTTAATGGCGGGTGCCAGGCTTTGTACTGGGAAACCCGAGTTCAATAATTAGCAGGGCGACCGATTCCTTAGTGGTTACAGAGCCGTGGTGAGACCACACCTGGAGTATTGTGTGCAGGTTTGGTCTCCAAATTTGAGGAAGGACATTCTTGCTGTTGAGGGAGTGCAGCGTAGGTTCACAAGGTTGATTCCCGGGATGGCGGGACTGTCATATGTTGATAGAATGGAGCGACTAGGCTTGTATACACTGGAATTTAGAAGGATGAGAGGGTATCTTATTGAAACATATAAGATCATTAAGGGATTAGACATGCTGGAGGCAGGAAACATGTTCCCGATGTTGGGGGTGTCCAGAACCAGGGGCCACAGTTTAAGAATAAGGGTTAGGCTATTTAGAACGGAGACGAGGTAAAACATTTTCACCCAGAGAGTTGTCAATCTGTGGAATTCTCTGCCTCAGAAGGTAGCGGAGGCCAATTCTCTGGATGCTTTCAAGAAAGAGTTTATCTAACTCTTAAAGATAGCGGAGTCAAGGGATATGGGGAGAAGGCAGGAACGGGGTACTGAATGTGGATGATCAGCCATGATCCCAGTGAATGGCAGTGCTGGCTCAAAGGGCCGAATGGCCTATCCTGCACCTATTGTCTATTGTCTATTGTGCCATTGTACATGAGAGCTGACAATGAGAACACTTTCCTGTCTTGCAGGATCCCTCAAGAAATCACAAAACCTACAGAGACTCCATTGCCAGGATGAAGCCTCCTCTTATTCCTTTTGTCCCCCTGCTACTGAAAGGTGAGACAACGGAGCTGTCCCTAACATCAATCTCCTCTTGGCCGCGACTCCAACAAATGCCGTAGCATCGAGGTCCTGTGTCTTTGCGGAAACTCTTAGAAAGAGGTGTCAAATAAGATCCATTCTGAAGAAGTGTCTCGACCTGAAACGTCACCTGTTCCTTTCCTCCAGAGATGCTGCCTCCCTGACCCGCGGAATTACTCCAGTATTTTGTGTCTATCGTCTATTCTCTAAAGATGGATGCAAAGTGCTGGGGTAACTCAGCGGGTCAGGCAGCATCTCTGGAGAAAAAAACGATGGGTGATGTTTCGGTTCAGGCATTAGACTTGTCAGTCTGAAGAAGGGTACCGACCCGAAATGTCACCCATCCTTTTTCTACGGAGATGCTGCCTGATCTGCTGTGTTACTCCAGCACTCTGGTTCTATCTTTGGTGTAAACCAGCATCTGCAGTTCTTTGTTGCTAAGTTTCATTCTCTTCTCTTTCTTGGTACTGTAGCTGCTGCACGGTTTTCTTTGTTAAACTGTTCTCCTACAATATAGATGGCCATTCAGCCCATCAAATCTATCCTGGCCCTCAGTTCAATCCCATCCCCCACATTAATATCCCTGCATCCTGTTCCCATCTCCTCCACCCAGAGGCACTTGGTTACAGCGGCTAATTAAATTTCCGACCAGCGGCTCTTTGGGGAGTGAGGTAGAGACCCCACATGGTCACAGGGAGAATGTGCACACTCCACACAGAAAGCACCGGGGGCCAGGGTTGAGACAGGTGGTTGGGTCCACGGAGGCAGCGGTACTAACTGCTGCACAACCATGATCCTGGGAAGAAGTGCAGATCCAGCGGGAAGGGTTCTCAACAGCAGATGGTGACAGCTACCCTCTTTGTCCACATCAGATGCCCAACAGACCAACCGCAACCCTGTGGGAGGTGAATATTGTCGACAGAATGATGCCTGGAAAACACCCAGAGGAGAAGCTAGAGGGGAGTCCCAGTGTCAGCACTGGGGTCACAGTGCAAGACCTTCACTGATATAGATGATGAATAGCACACAAAGAAAGATTTGCATTTCTGTAGCACCTTTCACATCCATTTCAGGACATCCCTACGTGCTTGATAGACTAAATATTCCAGTAGATGGGAAGCTCCTGAATTGTCCAGTGTCCAGACCAGGGGCGGCACGGTGGCGCAGCGGTAGAGTTGCTGCCTCACAGCGCCAGAGACCTGGGTTCAATCCTGACTATGGGTGCTGTCTGTAAGGAGTTTGTACGTTCTCCCCCGTGACCGCGTGGGTTTTCACCGGGATCTCCGGTTTCCTCCCACACTCCATGGTCGTGCACGTTTGTAGGTTTTTAAATGGCTGAAGTAGAAGATTGTGAGTTGTCCCTAGTGTGTGTTGGATAGGGCTAGTGTGCGGGGATCGCTGGTTGGCGCGGAGTCAGTGGGCTAAAGGGCCTGCTGCCAGGTCGTGTCTCGAAACGAAACTAAATCTAAACAGACAGTGTTCACCTTATTGGCAGTTTGCTGCAGAAATCTCAGTCATCTTATCTTTCATGATTTTTCCAGACATGACTTTCATTCACGAAGGCAACAAGACATTCCTGAATCAGCTGGTGAACTTTGAGAAAATGGTGAGTAGTTCTTTTATTGCTCTGGAATAAAACAGCAACAGTATCCACACTGTCACACTCAACTGCCCGAGAGTTTTAGTACACTCGACCAGCCTATGATCGGATGTACCATGGACTCAACTCTGTACTGCACTACTTTACAAATGGACAACATTCTGGCACAGTCTACCACGTTCTAGCACTGTACACCACCCAGTATACAAATAGACAATGTTCTCGCACAGTAGAATTCCGTTGAATTCTTTGCCACAGAAGGCTGTGGAGGCAAAGTCAGTGGATATATTCAAGGCAGAGATAGATAGATTCTCGATTAGTATGGGGGTCAGGGATTATGGGGACAAGGCAGGAGAATGTTTTTTTTTGTATCAAAAATAAAATATTTAAATACTATTACGATACAAAACCAAACCGTGGTGACATGCCCACCACCATATTACAAAATCACCAAATTATTCAGACACTAGATTTCCAAACATATGTTACAATCTTTACAAATATATTAAATAACTACAATACAACTATGTCCCTCTCTAACATCACCCGGGTGCGGACGTAACCCCAGTAAAGGGGCAGGCATCTGGTTCGGGCAAAGCCCTCTTCCGCCTGGCGCCGTGACTGGCGGATGCCCAGCTTGGCCAGGCCGGAGAATGGGGTTGGGAGGGAGAGCTAGATCAGCCATGATTGAATGGCGGAGTAGACTTGATGGGCCGAATGGCCTAATTCTACGCCTATCACTTATGAGTACACTATCCAGTATACAAATGAACAGTGTGCTATCATGGTGTACACATGGACACTGTTCCAGCACACAGTACACTATCCAGTACACTATGAACAGTGTGCTATCATGGTGTACACATGGACACTGTTCCAGCACACAGTACACTATCCAGTACACTATGAACAGTGTGCTATCATGGTGTACACATGGACACTGTTCCAGCACACAGTACACTATCCAGTATACAAATGGACAGTGTGCTACCATGGTGTACACATGGACACTGTTCCAGCACACAGTACACTATCCCCACCCAATGTATCATGTTCGGACACACTGCAAAGTCTTGCATCCAAGTGAACTATCTTCTGACACAATGTCACCGAGTTCCTTCATATTACAACGAAAGGAAGTAAGATTTGTTCCGTTTAGATTCGTTTGTTGCCAAGCGTGCCCTGGTACAGTGAAAAGCTTCAGTGAAAAGACCACGGTGAAAGTCTGTACAGTGAGAAGGCTTGAATGGGACAACTTAGTTCATTGCGAGAGGCAAAACTATTCAGACACCTGACGATCTCCACGTAATGAGACTGCAAGCGGCTGCTAATCACTGCGTTATGGATTTTTCAGACAGTCACGATCTGTTCAAGAATTTAGACTTCGAATTGGTCCCCAGAGACACGTATATAGTGATCAATAATGTATGAGAACACTGCAGTTTATGCGCTGCATGACAAAACTCTATGGCAGCTGTTATATTTTTAATACTGAATTAATTTAAGGAAACCTTTCCCTTTTGCCGCAGGGACAGAATAACACAGCACAGAAAGTTCCCAATAGTGAGTTATTAATCTTCGCTAAGTTATCGGTTCAAGAAGCACAATTGTTCTCAGGGACAAGATAAAATGAGCTGTGTTTTTTTATTAAGACTTCGGAGTCTCCGGACTAGTGGGAGAGTCTAGGAACAGAGGTCACAACCTCAGAGGAAGGAGATGAGGAAGAATTTATTTTGTCAGAGGGCGGTGAATCTGTGGAGTTCATTGCCACGGAAGGCTGCGGAGGCCAAGTCAAGGGATATTTTTAAGGCAGAGATTGACAGATTCTTGTTCAAGAAGGAACTGCAGATGCTGGAAAATCGAAGGTAGACAAAAGTGCTGGAGAAACTCAGCGGGTGCGGCAGCATCTATGGAGCGAAGGAAATAGGCAACGTTTCGGGCCGAAACCCTTCTTCAGACTGACAGACTCTTGATTGGGCACTGGTGTCAGGGGTTATGGGGAGAAGGCAGGAGAGTGGGGTTGAGAGGAGAAGATAGGTCAGTCATGATTGAACGGCGGAGTAGACTTGATGATGGGCCGAATGGCCTAATTCTGCTCCTATCGCCTATGAAAACGGCAGCCGTACCTGTGAGGTTGGCGGTAGTGCGGAGAATAAACATCCGTGGCGATCAGGAATACGGAGCAACCAGCCACTGTCGGGGATCATAAACATTGATGCCAGTCCCACTGCATTCATTTCACTGAACTGTTCTCCTGAGACCTCCACTATTGAGCTGCTCTGTGGAAACTCATGGTGGAAACAGTTTGTCTGCTCTTCCAGCTTAACACAGTGTCCTCAAGGGTGGGAGGATGATTCAGTGTGACGGCTAAATGGATTGTTCCCTTGGCAAGCGACTCTCCACAGCTCAAGCTGTTCCAGCTGCAGGCTGTCGGCATTTTTCAGGCATCCTGTTGTGCCACTAAAGGATGCACTTTAGTCAGAAAGGAACTGCAGATGCTGGACGTGTGAGCAAAGCCCAAAGTGCTGGAGGAACTCAGCAGGTCAGGCAGTATCTGTGGAGGGAATGGATAGACAACTTTTTAAGGTCTGAAGGAGGATCTCGACCCGAAGCTTCACCCATTCCTTCTCCCCAGAGATGCTGGCTGTCCCGCTGAGTTACTCCAGCTTTTTGTGTCAATCTTCGGTTTAAACCAGCATCTGCAGTTCCTTCCTATGCATTTCAAGTCGGGACCCATCTTCACACTTGGAGGGTCCCAACCGAGCTAGATTATTGTCCGTTCAACTCTTAAGAAGGGTCCTGACCCAAAACATCGTCTGTCCATTCGAGTCCGAAGAAGGGTTCCGACTCGAAACGTCATCTGTCCATTCCCCCCACAGATGCTGCCTGACCCGCTGAGTTTCTCCAGCGCTTTGCCTTCTCCATTTTAGTCAGATATTACTTGTGATTGCCACAGGATTCTCAGCATAAGGGGAGAGAGTTGACACTGGCATCCACTGTGTTAGTTGGGACAGACCAAGGTGTGCGAGGGAGATGTGTGCAATGCAAGGGACAACCTTCATACAACAACTTGCATTTCTACGGCACTTCTAACCAGTAAACCACCTCGCGAGTGTTATCAGATGACTGTGGTATCAGGTCAGGGGGAGTTCCCCCCGCCACGGGTACCATGTAATCCCGTGCTACCTGCTCCATGGTCAGATAGTCGGCGACTAAACCGTCTCCCCCACCTGGTTTGCCAGGTGAGGAGGGGGCTGTGGACCCTCAGCAGGACCAAACACAAGACCTGTCAAAGGGCGGATGAGCTTCTAGCGAGCCAACGGCCATCCACACTTCAGTAGAAGTTGCGGTCACTGTCGTACATAGCTTTGTAAGGAACGATGATAAAGCACACACACACACCAAAATCCTGTACTTCCAGCGGCGGACGTCCGCAGGGACTGGAGGACAGAGATGTGTGGTGGTGCGTCCGTCACCGTTCCTGTTGGAAACCAGCACCTCTGCGTGGCTAATGTTTTCAACGATGATGAGATGACAGTTATGGCGGCACGGTGGCGCAGCGGTAGATTAGCTGCCTTACAGCTTCCCGAGACCCAGGTTCGCTCGCGACTAGGGAACTGTCTGTACGGGGGTTGTATGTTCTCATTGTGACCACGTGGGTTTTCTCCTGGTGCACCGGATTCCTCCCACATTCCAAAGATATACAGGTTTGTTGGTTAATTGGGTTTGGCAAGGTGCCCCTAGTGTGTAGGATAGTGCTAGTGTATGGGTGATCGCTGGTTGGCACGGACACTGTGGGCTGAAGGGCCTTTTTCTGCTCTGTATCGCTAAAGCGGAGTCTAAAGTTGACCAAGAGCAGGATATCTATAGTTTGCTGCTAATGTCACAATAAAAATCTTGAAATTTGATGTTGACTAGCAATCTTGTTCATCTCTCTCTCTTACAGCACATGGTCGCAAATACAGTACGGACCTTGAGGAAGTATCGCAGCAGTCCACTTGGTGAGTGACCAACTAAATCTAAAGGGGCGGTGGTTTTACAAGAACATGCACAAGTTAGCTTCAGTGGGAACAAGAGGAGTCCCTGTAAGGGATTCGTGAAGGGGAACCAGGGCCCATGGTTGACATCTGTGAGGATATATTTTCTATTACACTGGGGGAACTCAGTGGGTCCGGCAGCATCTCTGGAGGACGTGGATAGGTGGGTCACCTGAAGGGTCCCGACCCAAAATGCCCACCCGTCCCGAACCGATCCATGTTCTGCAGTTCCTTGTGTCCTTTCTCTTCCTCCCTCCCTCCATCCCTCCCTCTCTCTCCCCCTCTCTCCCTCTCCCCTTTTATCTTCTCTCACTCTCTCTTTTCTCTCTCCTCTCTCTCTTTCTCCCTCTCTCCTCTCTCTCTCTCCCCTCTTTCCCCCTCTCTCTATCTCTCTCTCTCTATCTCTCTCTCTCTTTCCTCTCTCTCTCTCTCTCTCTCTCTCCTCTTTCCCTCTTTCCCTCTCTCTCCCTCTCTCTTCCCCCCCACTCTCTCTCTCTCCCCCCTCCCCCTCTCTCTCTCCTCCCCCCCCCCTTCTCTCTCTTTCTCTCTCACTCTCTCTCCCATTACTAACTAACTTTTCTTCCTTGTTCCTCTTCACACAGTCCTGGAGTCGGAATCTGCTGCGAGTCACTTCCAGATTAAGGCGTACGTGCGCCAGCTCCACGTGATCGACAACCAGCAGTTGCTGTACGATCTGTCGTACCGACTCGAGCCCAAGGACCCATAATCCCTGGAGCCTCTGCTCCTTGCTGCTCCCAGACTGCAATGCTAGTCGATGGCGTTGGAAGTGTATGTGGCTGTGCCACTGCTGACCTGAACCTACTGTGTGTAACCGTGTAGAACCATCAACTTGACCAAAAGAGCCCTCTCAGCACCTGCTTCATGATGCACTGCCCACCAGCCCTGAGATGGGCCCCATGGCTGACTCCTTCATGAACTCATCCTGGGCCAGCACAGGACAGCAACACCTGCTCTATGCTCTGTTTCCAAACCAGGAATTGCATGCACTGATATCGTAAGCTGCAAGCTATTCATCATTCTGCTTCGCTAAGCCACGGAACAATTCTTGTCAAGCAAAACTTGATTGAACCAGAATCAGGAATTGGAGCAGACGGGAGGGGATGTGTGTGTGTGTGTGTGTGTGTGTGTGTGTGTGTGTGTGTGTATGTGTGTGTATGTGTGTATGCATGTGTGTGTGTATGTGTGTGTGTGTGTGTGTGTGTGTGTGTGTGTGTATGTGTGTGTGTGTGTGTGTGTGTATGTGTGTGTGTATGTGTGTGTGTGTGTGTGTGTGTGTGTGTGTGTATGTGTGTGTATGTGTGTGTGTGCGTGCGCGTGTGTGTGTGCGTGTGTGTGTGTGCGTGTGTGTGTGCGTGTGCGTGTGTGTGTGTGTGTGTGTGTGTGTGTATGTGTGTGTATGTGTGTGTGTGTGTGTATGTGTGTGTATGTGCGTGTGCGCACACGAGTGTATATTTGTGTGTACGTATATATGTGTGTGCGTGTCTGTGTATGTGAATGCGCGCGTGTTTGCACGCGTGTGTGGGTACGTGTGTGTGTGCACGCGTGTGTATGTGTATGTGTGTACGCGTGTATGTGTGCGTGCGTGTATGTGTATGTGTGTATGTGTGCGCATGTATCCGTGTGCATGTACGCGTGTGTGTACTTGTGTATGTGTGCTTGTGTGTATGTGTGCGTGTGTGTATGTGCGTGTGTATACGTGTGTATGTACGCGTGTGTACATGTGCATGTGTGTGTACGTGTGTATACGTGTGTGTGCATGTGGGCCTTCTTTGGGAATATCCACATTTCCATGTTGGGTTTGGTTTGGTGGCTGTGGGCCTCATTCCAAGGTCTTCATCCCTAGACAGTGTCTCCCTCTGTTGGCAAAGAGTAGAAGGTGCAAGTTTTAAACCAATCCCTTGCGAGCTTCGACTGCATCATTACTATTGTGAATCCAGCGTGCAGTTTCCCTTCTTTCCCTCAGCCGCCATTTAAAAAATATATATTTTATTCGTATTTCCCCCCTCACCGCGCCTCCCACTATAGTGGCTGCTTCAGTTGTATGTCCACGCACCAGCTGAGCACCAGTCTGACTTCTCTGGGCCACTCAGACATGGGTGAGGGTGACTGGAAGAGTGTTGAGGAAGGGAGGGAAGGACTGACACTCCTTTCCAATTCCTTTGTCCTCGTTGGGAAGACCCTTGAGCTGCCCCCACCTCCATTGGGGATCCCGGATGGCAATTCCACAACCCATTACCCATTACAGAAAACATTTTCAGACCAGACGCGTACAGCCCTGCATAACGCTAGTGTTGTATCCATACTTGATTTGACATATTTGTAATATAGGTTGTAATATAATATTGATCAATTATTTCTGATTCTAATTTCAAGAATTGCATTTAGAAAATAGTTTCTGCGTTTTTTTAAAAATTGTGCAAAGAATGGGTTCTCTTGTTTAGTTTTATTTTGTTTCAACGTGAGATGGCTAAGCTGTGTTCATCTGTTCTCTGTGTGTTGTTTACGTAAAGCACTTACAGGTCTGACTGAAATCATGCTCTAAAGAATGAATAAATCATCGTTTTTAAAAAAAATACGTGGCATGTCTTTTCCCGGACGTGGGAATGTGGGGCTGAGAATTCCTCGGGCAAGAGTGGCCCTGGGAAAATTGGTCAAAAATCAGTAAAAGTCATCCAAAGTAGATGACAAAGTGCATTTGGCCCATATCCCTCTAAACCTGTCCTATCCATGTACTTGTCCAAATGTCTGTTAAATAGACAATAGACAATAGACAAAAGACAATAGGTGCAGAAGTAGGCCATTCGGCCCTTCGAGCCAGCACCGCCATTCAATGTGATCATGGCTGATCATCCCCAATCAGTACCCCGTTCCTCCCTTCTCCCCATATCCCCTGACTCCATTATTTTTAAGAGCCCTATGTAGCTCTCTCTTGAAAGCATCTACAGAACCTGCCTCCACCACCCTCTGAGGCAGAGAATTCCACAGAATGTTGTGATAGTACCCGCCTCAACTGCCTCCTCTGGCAGCTCGTTCCATACACCCACCACATTATGTGTAAAGAAAAAACATTCTGAATTTGACGTTTTTTTATTCCAGGTTCAGGGACAGTTTCTTCCCAGCTGTTATCAGGCAACTGAACCATCCTACCACATCCAGAGAGTGGTCCCTACAGACTCTCTTTGATCGGACTTTACTGGCTTTGCCTTGCACTAAACGCTATTCCCATATCATGTACCAGTATACTGCGAATGGCTCGGTTGTAATCACGTATTGTCTTTCCGCTGACTGGTTAGCACGCAACAAAATGCTTTTCACTGTACCTCGGTACACGTGACAATAAACTGAACTAAACTGAAAAGGAGTAGAAATGGCAGCACAATGATGCAACTGGTAGAGCTGCAGTCTCACAACGCCAGAGACCCGGGTTCAATCCTGACCAAGGGTTCTGTCTATGTGGAGTTAGTACGTTCTCCCTGTGAGGCACGGCGGCGCAGCAGTAGAGTTGCTGCCTTACAGCGAATGCAGCGTCAGAGACCCGGGTTCGATCCTGACTATGGGTGCTGTCTGTACGGAGTTTGTACGCTCTCCCCGTGACCCGCGTGGGTTTTCTCCGAGATCTTCGGTTTCCTCCCACACTCCAAAGACGTACAGGTATGTAGGTTAATTGGCTCGGTAAATATAAAAATTGTCCCTAGTGGGTATAGGATAGTGTTAATGTGCGGGGATCGCTGGTCGGCGCGGACCCGTTGGGCCGAAAGGGCCTGTTTCCGCGCTGTATCTCTAAACTAAACTAAACTCCGGGTGCTCCGTTTTCCTCCCACACCCCAAAGACGTGCAGGTTTGTAGGCTAATTGTCAATTGCAAATTGCACTTCGCATGCAGGGAGTGGATCCGAAACTGAAATAACAGACAACTGGTGTGAACGGGCGACTGATGCTCGGCATGGGCTCGATGGGCCGAAGGGCCTGCTTCCATGCAGTATCTCCA
Organism: Malacoraja senta; assembly: GCA_038087875.1. Lineage (NCBI taxonomy): Eukaryota > Metazoa > Chordata > Chondrichthyes > Rajiformes > Rajidae > Malacoraja > Malacoraja senta. Next base: position 10,446,017 of record CM075986.1, read on the forward strand.
AACTAAATGCAACTAAACTTTATTTTTGCAATCAATTAAAACGTAAATGTTCAAGGCCTAATCACAAGAATGACGCACATACATTGGAAGGATGTAATATAAATGTCCACAAGCAACCAATTTACATGGCTATTTTAGTAATAATGGGTTAAAATGTCGAGTCATACTATGCAAATTGGTAATGATGAGCAGGTTATGAGCAAATCAGTATTCTGTGGCAAATATAATTGGTATCCAAATAGAAACTGAATCAGTATTGTTGCCGGTGATGTCTGTGTTTTCCTTATATTCCTTTTCTAATTGGGACTTTTCTGATAATTGTCGGAGGTATTAAAGTCTATTTTGACACACGAGATTCTGATTGTACATAGGAATGGGTGATGGTTCGGGTGGAGACCCTTCGACAGAAGAAGGTCTCGACCCGAAACGTCACCCATTTCTTCTATCCAGAGATGCTGCCTGTCCCACTGAAGTACTCCAGCATTTTGTGTCTATCTTCGGTTTAAACCAGCATCTACAGTTCCTTCCTCCAACGTGGCTTTGGGTAAAATATTACCAATGAGACACCCAGGTTGTTCAAGGTAAATAAGAAAAGCATAATAAATGGATATAAAAACACACAGTTCAGCTGGAATAACTCCAAGATTAGGGTGTTGGGACCACTTTCATTCATTCCCTCAGTTGCTGCTCAGTGCGTTTAGACAGTACAAGGCCACGGACAGTTCATAGAGACTCGGTTCCCTCGTTTTCTGGACACTGTCTCTCTCCAGGTGAAGCCCAACATCAGTCAGCATCTCCGCAGTTATTCCAAACGCATCCTCCGTGTAACTTTGGGTCTCCACCTTCAGCGCCTGGTCCACTTGGCTGTGATCAAGATCCTTGAGGATGCTGGTGACCTTCGGAAATACAACCAGGTACAACAGCATGTGGGATTTACATGGCACCTTTGACACCCTAAAACGTCCGAAGGTACTTTCATTAAAGATTAACAAACAAAATTTGAGCATACTGAGGAGATTAGGATTGATTGTAAAAATTTGTTTGATTAAGAGTTAAACAGGTGCCCGCAAGGAGGAATTTGAGGCAAAGAAATTGAACAGCTCAGGAAGGCAATTCCAGCATTTTAGTTTAGTTTAGAGATACAGCGCAGAAACAGGCCCTTTGGCCCACCGAGTCCGCGCCGACCAGCGATCCCCGCACATTAACACTATGCTGCATGCACTAGGGACAATTTACAATTACACCAAGCCAATTAGCCTACAAACCTGTACGTCTTTGAAGTGTGGGAGGAAACCGAAGGTCCCGGAGAAAACCCACGCAGGTCACGGGGAGAACGTACAAACTCCGTACAGACAGCACCCATAGTCAGGATCGAACCCGGGTCTCTGGTGCTGTAAGGCAGCAACTCTACTGCTGCGCCACCGTGCCACTCATGGCAGTGCTTGGACCTTGGGAGCTGAATGCTTGGCCACCACTGACACAGAAATGGACAAAGTCAGAAATGCGGAAGGATTGTAGTGTTTGAGAAGGTTACATGACAAGGAGCTGCAGATGTGGTTAATATACAAAAGGACACCAAGTGGTGGAATAAGTCAGCAGGTCAGGCCACATCTCTGCAGTAGGTTATTTGCCTCTTTCCACTTTTGTGGCACCAGCTGGCATCTTACCAGGGTGAGCTGCTGGGGCAGAATCTGCATCTTCAGACTTTGAATTAGCACTGGTAACGTTGTGGGTGGCAGATCTGAAATAAGGAAATAAAAATAGTCAGGTTTGTTGACAAGACTGCTCAAGGCCGATCGGGGGCAGGATGTGGGGGCGGTGGGGGAGGGGGGGGGGGTTCGTCTGGCATTGAACCCACGCACCCAGAGCTTAGAGCGAGGTATCCAGGCTGTCGGTCCAAGTGGGGGAGTGGGAGTGGGAGCGGTGGGGAGTTACAGTGCTGGAGATGCCTCCATCAACTGAGACACTAAACTGTCCTCTCAGCTGGAGTGGGACACTAATTGCTTGCTCAAAGACCATGTTATAAGGAGAGGACTAAGGAGGCTCAGTACAGAGGTACAGAGGGGACGACAGAGTCACAGCCAGACCACATACCTGAGGACTCACACACCAGTGCAGTGGTGAACAGTAGCTGGGTAACTTCAATGGACAGTTGGGCATCAGTACATTGCGTGTAGGAAGGAACTGCAGGTGCTGGTTTAAACTGAAGGTAGACACAAAAAGCTGGAGTAACTCAGCGGGACAGGCAGCGTATCTGGAGAGAAGGAATGGGTGACGTTTCGGGTTGCCACCCTTCTTCAGACTGATGTCAGGGGAGATACATCGATAAGGAGGTGCAAGGTGTGAAAACAGGACAACGGGGATGGCGATCCAGGAAAATGTAGAATAGATCATTGTTAGCTGGGAGAAGGTTTACAACAAAGCAAACAGAGATGAAATGTAGTCGGAGACAGCCAGACTGGTCAGAGAATTGCGAAGTGTGGGGATGGAGAGAGAGGGAAAGCAAGGGTTACTTGAAGTTAGAGAAGTCAATGTTCATACCGCTGAGGTGTAAGCAGCCCAGGCGAACTATGGGGTGCTGTTCCTCCAATTTGTGGGCAGGACATTGTGTGTGCCTGTCGTCGTATGGAGGCCACCTCTAATTAGAGCAGCAGGTTATTATTCTCAATGTCAACTCTTGGCACTAATTCAGAAGCATTGCTTTCATTTTCAGACATTCTCTGGGAGATCAGTCCAAGCCTCTCGTCAAAGAACATGTTCTTCCCACCACCATCTGCAGTAACTGTGGTCCCTTTGTCAAAGACTGTGCCCAATGGTATCATTCCCTTCTCGACCCCTATAGGAATGTTGATCTGCACTGAAGGATGGGATTTGATTCCTTACCTTCCAAAGATGCTAAGAGAAAAGAGACAGCCTTACAAAGGTTGTCCTCGGCTGCATTCTTCAACTGGTCCACACTCCAGATTGCCAAGAGGTTTTCTGCACATTCCCTCCCCTCTTTATCCAGTTTGTTTAGTTCAGAGAGTGAGTAATCAACTCCAGCACAAGCATCAGACAACTGGGAATTGAGGGAGAGAGAGAGAGGGAATGTGATTAGCACCACAACATCTTAATATTATCAGTGTAGAAAGGTTATCCCCAGGAGGTTCATGGAAGTGAATGAAACTAATACCTATGGCCAAAGGAAATAAAGATTTAGTGGGAACAGTCAGGAAGACAGAGTTTAGACTAATGATGATATCAACCATGACTTTACAGAATGGCAACGCAGGTGCAAAGTGCTGTTTGGTTTATTCCAGCTTTTATTTCCAACCTTTGATGGGAAATTACCCTCAGTCCATCTTGGCCAACATGATTACCCGGTCATGATCTCCCCTTCCCATTCCCACACTGAGGGTATACGGAGAGTCTGAGCTACAGGGAGAGGATGAGCAGGCTGGGATTCGCTGGAGCGCAGGAGGATGAGGGGTGATCTTAGAGAGGTGTATAAAATCATGAGAGAGATAGATCGGGTAGATGCACAGGGTCTCTTGCCCAGAGTAATAATAATAATAATAATAAGTTTATTTATATAGCACATTTTCCAATTGAATTAAAGCAAAAGCCAAAGTGCTTTACAGTTAACTAACCATACAAATAATAAAAAGAGATTAAAAAAATGACAAAGATTTTACACAAACACGAACATCCCCCCACAGTAGAATCTACACTCTCCACTGTGAGGGAAGGCACTAAAATGTCCAGTCCTCCTCCTCCTCCTAGTCCACCCGAGGTCGGGGCCAGTCTGAGGCCACTGCAGCCAGTCGCCGCAACGGCAGCCCGATGTTGTCTGCCCACCCGCATCGGGTGGAAAAGTCCTCAGCAGCTTGAAAATGTCTGAAGCGGCCGCTCCTTCCCCGGAGACTGCGACGCCCGCGGACTTCAGGCCGCGCCGGTTGGAGCTTCGACTCCGCGGTGTTCCTGATCCAGCGTCGCCCGCCCGCGGCGGGATGCCCTCAAACCACAGACCGCAGACCGCGGCTGCCCGATGTTGGTGGTCGGCGGCCACAGCACTCCAGAGCGGCGACCCGGCAAGGCATCGCCCGCTCCCCGTTGGTGTCCCAGCGCTGTGCCGCCGAAGCTGTGGTCCCCGGCAGGAACGCCGCTCCAGCCCGATGGAAGGCCGCATGGGGAGATCGGAGACGCGATTAGGAGGAAAACCGCATCTCCGACCAGGTAGGACTGGGGTTAAAACAGTTTCCCCCCCCACATAGAAAGAATAGACTCCAATAAAAAAAAATGTTTCAGACAATAAAAAAGTTAGACGACGGACTGCAGGCAGGCTGCCATACAAACGGCGCCCACTCCTGCACATCCTCCATCTTGGAAAATCACAAATGTAGGGGAATCGAGGACCACTGGACATCGGGTTAAGATGATGGGGAAAAGATTTAATAGGAATCAGAGGAGGTAGTTGAGGCAGGGACTATCCAACGTTTAAGAAACATTTAGACAGGTACATGGATAGAAGAGGTTTGAGGGATATGGACCAAGCGCAGGCAGGTGGGACTAGTGTAGCTGGATCATGTTGGCCGGTGTGGGCAAGTTGGGCTGAAGGGCCTGTTTCCACACTGTATCACCCTATGACTCTATGACTCTACTGACCTTTCTGTCCTGGGCCTCCTCTATTGACAGAGTGAGGCCACACGCAAATTGGAGGAACAGCACCTCATATTGTGCCTGATACAACCCAGTGTGTTGATTTCTCTAATTTCACGTAACCCTTACATTCCCTCTCTCCCCCACCCTAGTCGTCCGACCAGTTCCACTGTTCGCATCCTTGTATCCCTTTGTTATCTCCTCTTCCCCAGGCAACAATGGGCCATTGTGGGCTCTGCCCTTTGATCATCTGTAGTCAGCCCTGCTTTGTTCTGGCCTTTTCTAACCTCCATTTCCTTCCCGTCTACTTTTAGTCTGAAAAGGGTCCCGACCTGATCCTGTCTTTGCCCAATCATATCTTTATCTTCACCTTTCAATATTTTGTAGAGTTTATGCCATTACTGTATAAATTAGGTGTCTGTCAGTTGTCTGTGTTTATGTGCCTGTGACATTGCTACAATCAAGATTTTCATTGGAGCTGTACCTCAAAGTACTTGTACATATGTTCATAAGTCATAGGAGCAGAGTTGGGCCATTCGCCCCATAGCGTCTACTCCGCCATTCAATCATGGCTGATCTATCTTTCCTCTGAATCTCATTCTCATGCCTTCTCCCCAGAACCTCTGACACCCATACTAATCAAGAACTTGTCAATCTTGGCTTTAAAAATACCCAATGACTTCACAGCCGTCTGTGGCAATGATTCCGCTGCTTCACCACCCTCTGGCTAAAGAAATACCTCCTCATCTCCTTTCTAAAGGTACGTCCTTTTATTCTGGTACAACAGTAAACTCGGTTGGACTTATGACACTTGACTAAACTTCACCTTACCACATCACTCAGAATTGAATGAAGTTCAGAGTCTTCAATGATCTGACACACGAGGCCCAGGAGACGTTGCTTCAAACCATTGTCGAGACATCGAAGCTTATAGCAGATCTCCCCATTGACTGGAAGAAATAAAACTCGATCAAGGCTGGTGAATTAGATGCGTTTGATACTCTGCAGAAACTGTACTCATGCAGTGTGGACATTTTATTGAACATCCCTGGTGGGCAGCATTTATGTTCACTGCTTCTACCGTCCAAGGATTGTTGCCACAATGTGCACTGAATTTAAATGGGCATATTCTGCATGGCCAGTAAACGAATCCCTGTCCTTGGGAGAAGAAAGGGAGATGGCTCCAGGCGCATACACACACTTTGCAGTGATAGTTTAGTTTAGTTTACAGTTGCAGCGCGGAAACAGTCCCTTCAGCCCACCGGGTCAGCGCCGACCAGCGATCCCCGCACATTAACACCATCCTACACCCACTAGGGACAATTTTTGGATTTACCAAGCCAATTCACCTACAAACCTGTACGTCTTTGGAGTGTGGGGGGAAACTGAAGATCTCGGAGAAAACCCACGCAGGGTCACGGGGAGAGCGTACAAACTCCGTACACACTGCACCCGTAGTCGGGATCGAACCCAGGTCTCCGGCGAATGCATTCGCTGTAAGGCAGCAACTCTACCGCTGCATCACCGTGACCGTCGGAAGTAAGTTCAGAATTAGTAGGTTTGTACCATCCCTCCCCAGTGCTCTATTCAAATCCAGATTTTGGATTAAAACTTAGTTTAGTTTAGGAAGGAACCAGCAGATGCCTGATTTAAACCGAAGATAGACACAAAAAGTAACTCAGCGGAGAAGGGACTAGATGTACAGCATGGAAAGAGGCCCTTTGGCCAACCGAGTCCATGCAGACCAATGATCTATGTTTCTATCACCTGTACACTAGTTCTATCCTACACACCAGGGACAATTTACAGAAGCCAATTAACCTACAAACCTGCAGGTCTTTAGAATGTGGGAAAAAAATGGAGCACCTGGAGAAAACCGACGCAGTCGCAGGAGAAGGTGCAAACTCCGTACAGACAGCACCCATAGTCAGGATCGAACCCGGGTCTCTGGCGCTCTATGGCACCACTCTACCGCTGTGCCACCGTGTCGCCCGAATTGAATTAATGAAGGATTAGTGTAACTGGTATAAATGTGGGGTTGATGGTTGGCGCGGACTCCGTGGGCCAAAGGGCCTGACTCCATGCTGTTTGTATAGGACTCTATGACTATTTATGTTTCTATCAGGAACACGGTCTACCCTTCCACTAATTTCCACTCAGCTCCAGCAGAGACTGTACCATCTGTGCTGTCACAGCAGATCCAAGACTGTGGCTGGCTCCTTTTGTTTGGCTTCGACAGGCCTGAGAAGGAAAAGAAAAACCATTGAGTTGCAGGAAATGCAGAGCTTACAAGTGCTGTAACTCTTAGGATGGAGTTAAACAAAGGGATTAAACATCTGGTTGGATCATTGAACTGTTTCCTGATAATGGAGATCGAAGGAAGATGAAACCTCTGATCCCTTACAGGGGCCCAGACTCTTTGACTTAATTAATCAGCCGTGTATTCACTCTGGAAGCTTTTCAGCAAAACAAGATCTTCTGTTTTACACATGTTTGATTTGAGCGTTTTGAAATTAAGTATTAAGTATTAAGTATTCAGTTTATTGTCATTTCACTGAGTACTTGCATACACAGAAGAAACAAAAAATTGTTTCTCATCAGTTTTGTCATCAGTGCAATTAATAAAAACAGAAATAAATACTTACAAGTTAAAAATTATCATCTCTAAAATGGAACTAAAATAGACATTCAGACAGAAGAATCGATCCCTAACATAGGAACAATTTAAAGTGCTGTTCAGTGGCTTCACCTTGACAGGTGACTAGCTGTCAAGGTGTTGAGCGAGGTTAGATGTGGGTGTGGGGGTGTATGGGGAGGGGGCACAGTCCGTTAACCATTTTTATTGCTTGTGGGAAGAAGCTGTTTAGCATCCTGCTGGTTCAACAGCTGATACTCCTGTACCTCTTCCCAGATGGCAGGAGGGAGAAGATGTAGTGGGAGGGGTGGTAAAGGTCCTTAATGATGGGGACGGCTCTGCGGATGCAGCGCTTCTGGTAGATCTCCAACAGGAAAGGGTGGGGGGCACCCATTGATCCTGCTGGCTGTCTTCACTATCCTGTTTAGCTGTCTTTGTTCGTAGGCCTTGCAGCTCCCAAACCAGGAAGTGATTCCGTGGGTCAGTATGCTTTCAATGGTACCCCTGTAGAAGGTGGTAAGGTGAACAGTGGGGACACCTGCTTTTCTTAGTCTCCGGAGGGGGTGGAGCTGCTGCTGTGCTCTTTTGATGACTGCTGTGGTGTTGGTCGTTGAGGTCAGGTCGTCCGCTGGGTGAACTCCCAGGAACTTCACGCTGCTGACCCCCTCCACAGCAGCATCGTCAATGTGCAGCGGTGTATGATGGTGTTTGCCAGCCCGCCTGAAATCAATCACCATCTCCTTCGTCTTGTCCACGTTGAGGGTGAGGTTGTGAGATCTACACCACTGTGTAAGCAGCTCCACCTCCATCCTGTTTGCCGACTCATTGTTATCACTGATGAGACCCACCACTGTCGTGTCGTCAGCGGAATAATCCGCTTGTTCCTTTTATTTAACCAAAGCTAGATTAACGTGCTGGTATTTTTGGAATATCATGTTCAAATTTCCTGCTGACAAGGTATTCAAGTATATGTTTCATATAAGGAAACGTTACCTGTTTCCTTCGCTCCATAGATGCTGCTGCACCCGCTGAGTTTCTCCAGCATTTTTGTGTACCTTTTATGTTTCATTTATGTGTTTTTGAATTACGCGCTGCTTCTCAAGCACGTAACCTCTGCGTGGAAATACAAGGTGCCCGCACTGGAATAATTCGGGTGATGTGGAGCCATGCTGAGCCAGTCAGCTCAATAATCAATCCTCTCCGAGTGGTGATAGGTCATCATGTTTGGGGCAAAAGTAGGAAACTGGATAATTGGTCCCGGATTGTACTGGATGGAGAACAATTATTACGGTACAGGGCGGCACGGTGACACAGCGGTACAGATGCTTCCTTCCAGCGGCAGAGACCCGGGTTTGATCCTGACTACGGGCGCTGTCTGTACGGAGTTTGTACGTTCTCCCCGTGACCACATGGGTTTTCTCCGGCTGCTACGGTTTCCTCCCACACTCCAAATACGAACAGGTTTGTAGGTTAATTGGCTTCCCTAACAAGTTGTAAATTGTCCCTAGTGTGCGTAGGATAATGATAGTGTGAATGTCGCGGAGTGACGCCTGTTTGGTAGTGAGTGGTCGCCCAAAGAGTCGTGCCTTTTTCTGGTCGCCGCTGGATTTTCAACAGTTTGAACATTTTTGGCCACCTGCAGCGACTATGACGGGTGCCGACAAGTCGCCGAAAAAAATTGCGTAAGTGGGACAGGCCCTTAACGGGAATCGCTGGTCGGCGCAGACTCAGTGGTCTGAAGGGCCTGTTTCCACGCTAAATCTCTAAACTCCAAACTAATCTGCATGCACCTTGCATTCCACGCCCCCGGGGGTTGCATGAAAAGTAATGCAACAACGCGTAAAGTACACATGTACGCAAACACGTTGTCAGCAATAAATCTGAGCACGATATTCCAAAAATCCAAGCATGTAAATCCAGATTTGGCATTAAAGCAAAACGTGTGTTATGGACAGTGATTTTAAATTAGATCGTCAAATAGGCGCGGTAGTTAAGTCCAGCTTCTTTCATTTAAGGCAGGATGGCAAAGGTGAAGCCCATTCTTGAACGACAGCATTTTGAAACAGTAATCCATGCCTTCATCACGTCTCGGCTGGATTACTGTAACGCACTTTATTTTGCACGTCTCCAGTTGGTTCAGAATGCTGCTGCTCGCCTTTTAACTGGAACACGTAAGAGGGAGCACGTAACGCCTATTCTGGCCTCCCTCCACTAGCTGCCTGTGTACTTTAGAGTTCGTTTTAAGATTCTTTTATTTGTTTTTAAATCTTTAAATGGTCTCGCCCCGCCTTACCTCTCTGAGCTGCTTCATCCCTACGCTCCTGCTCGGTGCCTCAGGTCAGCTGATCAGCTGCTCCTGGAGGTACCGAGGTCTAAGCGGAAGCTCAGAGGGGATAGAGCCTTCTCTGTTGTTGCTCCGACATTATGGAACTCTCTACCTTTGAACATTAGACAGGCCCCCTCACTGTCCATTTTCAAAACTAGCCTTAAAACCCTTTTCTATTCCTTGGCTTTTGATCCTGCATGAGACTTTGTTCCTATTGTTTTTTATTGTTTTTACTGTCTTTTAATGTTTTTACTGTTCTGTTTTATGTTTATGATTAAGTCATGTACAGCACTGTGTTGCAACAGTGGTTGTTTTTAAAGTGCTCTATAAATAGAGTTCAGTTCAGTTATATCAAAAATGCAAAAATCAAACAGGCTTGTACCTGAAATTGGAGAATTTAATGTGTAGGAAGAAACTGCAGATGCTGGCTTAAACCGAAGATAGATACAAAAAGCTGGCATTACTGAGTGGGACAGGCAGCATCTCTGGAAAGAAGGAATGGGTGATGTTTCGGGCCCAGTCCGAAGAAGGGTCTCGATCTGAAACGTCACCCATTCCTTCTCACCAGAGATGCCGCCTGTCCCGCTGAGTTACTCCAGCTTTTTGCGTCTATCTTTGGAGAATTTAACGCCCCCTGGGATTGGGTTGTAGGTTACCTTAGCGGATTGTGGGGTGCTGTTCTTTCACCTTGCGTGTGGCCCCCCTCTGGTGATGGAGGATACTGAGAACAGGGCTGCTTTGAGAATGGGAAGCGGAATTAAAATAGCAAGCAGCAGGGAGCTCTGTCTGGGCTGAGAAACTATTTCAGCTTTTCCGCCAAGAAGTCTTTATAGCCCGGAGAAAATATCACTATCCCTGAACAGTGTGGAAGACAGATAAGGATAATTGGATGTGCACAAACCTTTGCGGATACAATCTGGCAAATTGCACAAGCTTAAAGCCTGATAATTGCAGAGCAGGTGGCTAATGTGATCATGGGAGCTGGTAGGAATTTGATAGAATAAAAGAAACATGTACCCCAAGTGAAGGTAGACCCAGAATGCTGGAGGAACTCGGCGGGTCAGGCAACATCTCTGGACATGCATATTCCACTTGGGCAGCTTACAACCCACGGATGTTGATTTCTCTCATTTCAATCAACTCCTGTATTCCCTCCCCTCCCTTGTCTCCCACACTCTCCCACCCTAGTTAGTCCAACCAGTTCCACGGATCGCATCATTGTATCCCTCTTGTTATCACACCATCCCCAGCCAACAATGAGCCCTTGTGGGCTCCACCCTTCCTGAGGTGTTTAAGAAGTAACTGCAGATGCTGGTAAAATCGAAGGTAGACAAAAAATGCTGGAGGAAGTCAGCGGGTGAGGCAGCATCTATGGAGAGAAGGAATAGGCGACCTTTCGGGTCGAGACCCTTCCTCAGACTTCCCGAGTCACCCTTCCTGAGGTCATCTGTTGCTGGCCCTGAATTGTTCTGGCCTTTTCTTGCCCCAAGTTTATAACCCCCCCCCTCCATCCCTGTCCCCCACCTCTGAGTCTGAAGAAGGGTTCCGACCTGAAATGTCACCTATTCTTTATCTCCAGAGATCCTGCCTGACCCTGTGAGTTACTCCAGCAATTTGTATCTATCTTTGGTGTAAACTAGCAGTTCATTCCTACAACTATACCGTAAGCGGGTTGACTGATAGCTATAAAATTGGTGTAAAATCAGAGCAACGTTTGTAAAGAAATGTTTTAAAAGTTGCCTCATGAGATCAATGGTGACAATATCTCTGGAAACCACGAACTCGAGATGAAGAACCCAAGTCCCTGATTCAGAGATGAAGTTGTCACATCGACCAGGTGGCCAGGTTAATCAAAGTCAGAAACATCTGAACACAAGGTTGTGAAACTAACTAAAAAGCTGTGCAACTTAAAGAATCAAGTATGGGCCTGTCCCACTTGGCGATTTTTTCGGCGACTGCCGGCATCATTGACTGATGTATCAGGTCAACGAAAAATTTGCTGCGTGATGCGGCGTAGCGCGGCGTGATGACGTATGACGCGCGGTGCTTTTTCAAGTGTCGCTACATTTTTTTTTGTCGCCGCTGGATTTTGAAATGTTCAAAATCTTTTGCCGACCCTGATATGACGCCGGCAGTCGTCGAAAAAATCGCCAAATGGGACAGGCCCTTTAATAATTAGTCAATTCGTCTTGTGTGAATGAGGTAGTGGATTTTTCAGTTGTCGGAACTATATGTGAAAACTGTAACGTCCAATTTCAATTCCCAAAACACTTACTCAGCATGCCATCTTTTGTAAGGGCGAGATCCCACACTCTGTAGGCAAGGACCGATCCCTCAGGAATGCACAGAGTGCTTTTGGTGGAAACAAGGTGTTCTCCACCCACCTATAAAGGACATTGTCATTAGAATGTAGCATGTAAAACAGTGCAGCACAAGAACAGGCCATTGCACCCAAAATGTTTGCAACAAGTTAAACTGATCTCATCTGCCTGTACATGATCCGTATCCCTCTATTCCCTGCCCTCCCGTGTGCCAATATAAAAGCCTCTGAAACATAACTATCTGCCTCCACCACCACCCCTGGCAATGGGTTCCAGGGCCCCATTATTCTCCGCACATCTCCATTCAACTTTCCCAGCAGACCAGACTATGCTAGAAGAAAATAATTGAGCCAAAATAATGCCAGGAAGGTGGGGAATAATAAAATACCTTAGACTCTAGAGTTTAGAGATACAGCACGGAAACAGGCTCTTCAGCCTACCGAGTCTGTGCCAACTAGGATTCGCCCCGCACATTAACACTATCCTACACACATTCGGGATCATTTACAATTTTATTGAAACCAATAAACCTCCAAGCCTGGTGTGTGGGAGGAAACCAGAGAAAACCCACACGGTCACAGGGAGAACGTACAAACTCCATTCAGACATCACCCGTGGTCAGGATCGAACCCGGGTCCCTGGCGCTGTAAGGCAGCAACTCTACCGCTGTGCCACCGTGCTGCCTTATCCGGTGAGATATGGAGCAAGAGAGCTCTGGCTATTCCGAAACTAAGAAAACACAGGTCAATGAGTTCAAATGTTCCCTGAAACCAACTGTTTGCGATTTATTTTCGGTGTGATCTCCTAGATTGGACTCAGTTTGGTCAGAGAATTTTTCAAATGTTTCTCTTCATTGGGTAACTAATCAGGCTTGTGTAAACTTTGTGATATCAGCTGAGACAGGAAGAATGTGCATCCCATCAAATCCCCCCCCCCCCCCCCTCCGCCACCTCACAGCTCCCTGTTGCTGTAACCTTCTCCAATAGAAATTCCCGGGAACCAAACCACTTGACATAACTCCCTCCACAGCCGAAGATAGACACAAAAAAAACGGAGTAACTCAGCGGGACGGGCAGCATCTCTGGAGAGAAGGAATGAGGGATGTTTCGGGTCGAGAAGAAGGGTCTCGACCCTTTTCTTCTCTCCAGAGATGCTGCCTGTCCCCACTGAGTTACTCCAGCTTTTTGTGCCTGTCTTCGGCTTCAAGCAGCATCTGCAGTTCCTTCCTATACACTCCCTCCACAACCCCTTGATTGCATCAATTTTAACCAAGAATGCATGAACTAAACTAAACCAAACTAAACTAAAGAATAAGCTACAGAATTCAGACCAGCCTTAACGGGGCATCATAGTCGTCATGGATGAGTTGGCTGAAGGGCCTGTTTCCGTGTTGAATGATTTGAGAACTTTATAAGTCTATAACTCTCTGCCTCCCTCCCTCCCTTCTGCCTTCTATTTGGGTCTGCTTTGAAACTAATAGAGACTGCAGGTTTTGGAATCATGAGCAAAAGACAAACTGTTGGAGGAACTCAGCAGGTCAGGCAGCGTTACAAGAGGGAAATGGACGGACAACATTTGGAGTCGCGACCGTTCTACAAACTGATCTAAGACCATCTTGAAGACCCAAAATATCACCTGTCCATTTCCCCGTCAAAGATGCTGACTGATCTTTTCAAATTTTCAGGCAAGAGGTACAGAAGTGTGAAAACGCACACCTCCAGATTCAGAGACAGTTTCTTCCCAGCTGTTATCAGGCAACTGAACCATCCTATCAACAACTTGGGAGCGGTCACGAGCAACCATCTATCTCATTGGAGGCCCTTGGACTATCTTTAATTGGACTTTACTGCACTTTATCTTGCACTAATTGTTATTCCCTTTATCATGTATCTGTACACTGTGGACGGGTTGATTGTAATCATGTATAGTCTTTCCACTGACTGGTTGGCATTCAACAAAAGCTTTTCACTGTACCTCGGTACACGTGACATAAACTAAACTAAACTAAACTGATGACTTTTGTGTTTTTTTCCTTAAAACCCAACACTTTGACCAAGCTTTTGGTCATCTATGTAACTAAAAGTCTCATCTTGACCACTTCCAGTCTGCGCTGTATATTGATTTTAGAAAAAAAACGCTACCCTGTATCGCTGTGATTTTAGGCCATCTTACTCACAGTCCTCATCCGCTGAGCCAGTCCCGAGGATATTTCCCATCGATGAAAAATAAAAAAGTTATGAGTGTTTAAAAAAATCTTGAGATCAGTTGATTGGTCTTGTCAATCACCGCGATGAAGTTAACACCTCTTCCGAGGGGGCAGGACTATAAAACCCCGTGTGTGTGTGTGTGTGTGTGTGTGTGTGTGTGTGTGTGTGTGTGTGTGTGTGTGTGTGTGTGTGTGTGTGTGTGTGTGTGTGTGTGTGTGTGTGTGTGTGTGTGTGTGTGTGTGTGTGTGTGTGTGTGTGTGTGTGTGTGTGTGTGTGTGTGTGTGTGTGTGTGTGTGTGTGCGTGTGCGTGCGCGTGCGCGTGCGCGTGCGCGTGCGCGCGTGCGCGCGTGCGCGTGCGTGTGTGTGTGTGTTTTTTGCTGTATTTTTTTTTTTTTTTTTTTTTTTGGTGTTTTTTTTGAAGGTCCAGCCCTCCCGTGTGAAGCTGGGAGGTCCCACTTAGTCTAGTATCCTATAAATCTCAAAGTATCTCAGGTTTAAATTTTATTTGATATACCCTTACAAAGTGTATTAATTAAACAATCTCATTTTTGTAATATATGATGTATAATGTAATAGTATATTGGGTGGACAGGGTCTTAGTGTCCCATCTCAATGCATTTTCCAACATTATCTGATTTTACCGATTAAGCTATGTTGCAGAAATTTCACAACAAAATTTCTAAGAAATGCTCCTACCGAAACGATGTTGGGTAAAGTCATGTAAAGTTCTATTCCTCTTTTTTGAACTTTCCTCAGCGTTAGGGGCTGCGCAGACATTAATACTTCAGTCACCACACAGAGATCTCCTGAGTAATTTTTTTGAACAAACTCCCAAGATTGCCTGACTTTTCTGAAAGGAAAACAGAATTGTGAATAAGTGCAATTCCTTAACTTATAACCTTTTAATATTACCAGAAATCCTGGTGCTCAGGTACTGCACAACTGAAGTACAGTAATTCTTTGAGGCGACTTTTCGACCCGAAACGTCGTCCATTCCTTCTCTCCATAGATGCTGCCTCACCCGCTGAGTTTCTCCAGCATTTTTGTCTACCTGTAATTCTTTGATGCCATTTTCACACCTCACCCTTCCATATCTCTAGATTCCCTCTCCCCCGACTCCCAGGCTGAAGAAGTGTCTCGACCCGAAATGTCACCCATTCCTTCTCTCCAAAGATGATGCCTGTCCCGCTGAGTTACTCCAGCATTTTGTGTCTATCTTCGGTGTAAACCAGCATCTGCAGTTCCTTCCTACACATTGACTCATTTGGAACTGATATGCCGTTGCCAGTTAGCCTTACCCAGTTTTGCCTTGTTGGAGGTAATAATTGATGGTGTGCAAGCCCTGTATTAAACATGGACCTGTGACTCCAGCTTAGTCCAGGACCATCTCTTTACACCAGTGATTGCCTTCCAAAAGTCATTCCTGGACTTCTTCTATGATGATGGATTTTGAAAATAGGCGATGTTCTGAAGACCATCACCAACTCAATCCTTTCAATCAATTTTATTTAGTTCCTTTTTATTAATTTCATAAACTGATGTGAAGGGAATCAAGCCATCGTGTCCTGATCAATAGTCGCAGATGCTTGCCAAGTACATTAACCAGCATGCCAACATAACCAAACATAGACACAAGTTGCTGCAGTAACACAGCGGGTCAGGCAGCATCCCTGGAGTAAATAGATGGATGACGTTTCGGGTCGAGACCCTTTTTCAGACTGAGATTCAGGGGAGAGGGAAACCAAAGGCATGAAAAGGTTGAGAACAACTTGGTGCCGGCTCTGATTTGCTCTGAAGCTTTTCATACCCCTAGTTTCCCTCTCCCCTGACTCTCAGTCTGAAGAAGGGTCTTGACCCAAAACGTCACCTATTCCTTTTCACCAGAGATGCTGCCCGACCCGCTGGGTTACTCCAGAATTTTGTGTCTACATTAGGTAAGTTCTTGTGGCTGTACAATACAGTACCTGTTTTCCAGGCTCTCAGTTAGATCTGAGACACTGATGGAAACTTGTTTTGCTCCTTCCAGCTGAATGGTTACATAAAGATTGTTTGCAATGTACGGGTTGTTATTCAGCTTCGCAAACCCTTTCATGTTTAATGACTCCGAGAAATGGAAGGAGAACTCATTCTGCTGCACTGCATGGATAAAAGAAAGGTCTATTAACAAGTAGCGCAGGATAAGAATGATTATTTTTGACCCCGTCCGATATTTCTCTGCAACTTCAAGCAGCAGGTCAAAGGATCGTGAATTTTCTCAGGGTGGAAATGTCAAAAGCTAGAGGGTTTAGGTTTAAGGTGAGAGGGGAAACATGTAGGGCGGCACGGTGGCGCAGCGGTAGAGTTGCTGCCTTACAGCGGCAGGGACCTGGGTTAGATCCTGACTACGGGTGCTGTCTGTATGGAGTTTGTACCTTCCCCCTGTGTCTCTGTGTGTTTTCTCCAGGAGCTCCGGTTTCCCCCCCACACTCTGAAGACGTACAGGTTTGTAGGTTAGTTGGCTTTGGTAGGATTTGGCAGACTGTTTCCACCAAGATGCAGGACAGAACGCCACAGGAGATCCTTCTTCCCTGTGGCTATCAAACTCTGCATCTCTTCCCCCTTCTGTCGTGGGGTAGACTAAGGTTGACCCCCCCTCCCCAATCTTCGCACATCCCCAATCCTTTCCACTCGTCACTTTAATTTCATGTTTCATGTATTTTGTGTTTTTGTGACTGTTGGCAGATCAATTTCCCTCCTAGGATAAATAAAGTTATATAGTTTCGTAAAATTGTCCCTATTGTGAAGGATAGTGTTAGTGTACGGGTGATCGCTGGTCGGCGTGGACTCAATGGGCCGAATGGCCTGTTTTCGCACTGTATCTCTAAAGTACAGTAAAGATTTGTGGGGCAGGTTTTTTTACACAGAGAATGGTGAGTGCCTGGACCGCACAGCTTGTGGTGGTGGCAAAGGCAGGTGAGAGGCTTTTGGATATGCAAGGACTGGAGGGATATGCATCCCATGCAGTCAGAGGAGATCAGTTTAAATGGGCCTGTCCCACTTGGCAATTTTTTCGGCAACTGCCAGCATCATATCAGTGTCGCCAAAAGATTTTGAAATCCAGCGGCGACAAAAAAAATGTTGCGACACTTGAAAAAACACCGCGCGGCATACGTCATCACGCCACGTCACCGCCGCATCACGCCACATCACGCCGCAAATGTTTCAGTGGCCTGATATTCCAGTCAAAGATGCCGAAAAAATCGCCAAGTGGGACAGGCCCTTAACTGGCAACATGTTAAGCATGGACATTTTGTGGGCCAAAGAGCCTGTTCCTGTGCTGTACTGTTCTATATTTTACGTATATGTATCTTAGTTTAGAGATACAGCGGAGAAACACCGTCGGGTCCGCATCGACCGCCAATGCCCCTACACCAGCACAGTTCTACAAACCAGGGCCAGTTTAAAATCTTTACAGAAACCAATCAACCTACAAACCTGGACATCATTGGAGTGTGGTAGCACCCTGAGAAAACCCACGCGGTCACGGGGAGAACGTGCAAACTCCGTATAGACAGTAACCCATAGTCAGGATCGAACCAAGGTCTCTGGCGCTGTAAGGCAGCAACACTCTGTCTCTGTTATTGTGCCCTACCGGTATTACAAGGAGAGAGGAATATCCCGGATAGGTTTGTGGATAAGCTGAGAGCTGCAGAGTGTGGCTTAACTGGGAGTCAACTGGTGCAAGCTGGAGGTAGTAGATGGGACAAGAGAGCTGATGCTGATGTATAAGCCAGTGCCATGGTTTCAGATGATGTTACACGTGAATGGGATGGTTCAAGGACAGAACCGCGCGGTCAATGAGTGTCCACTTGAACAGGGGGAGACCCACCAGTCGGTAAGTTGCTTCCATCAGCCAGTATCTGCTTCAGCTTGAAATCCGTGCCACGGTACCTGGCCTTTCTCCAGAATGGGCCACCACGTCTCCTGTGGACCAGGCACAGAGGCTTGAACCTCTCCGAGTCGTACACACTGGTGGCTGGCGTCAGCTCACCTCCACAATCAATCTGGCTGATCAGATGCTCCATAGCTTTTTTAAACATCCTTAAACGAGAGATAATATACATTCAATTTGAGAAAATTGAACACAGCATGAGCTGGGTTAAACCATCAAAGTCTAAAATACTGCTCTCTCTTTCCTCCTCTCCCTCTGATATCATTCTTTTTTTTTTTACTTTTCAAAAACTTTATTCGACACAATCATATGATACAACACATCAATACATAATCAAAGATACATTATATCAAAACAAATCATTATATTACAACAGTACATTCATTATTTACGATACTCTCAACCCCACGTGGTGACCAGCGCCCACGGAAGGCCTCCAGAGTCCCCGTGGACACCGCATGTTCCCTCTCCAGGGACACCCGTGAACGCACGTACGCCCGGAAGAGGGGCAGGCAGCCAACTCTAGCCTCACCATCGACCGCCCGCTGCCTGGACCCACGAATGGCCATCTTGGCCAGGCCTAGGAACAAACCGACAGGGAGGTCCCACCCCCCCACTTGGCTCTCCCCACACCCTGCCGTATGCCCAAACACTAGAATCGTGGGACTAAAATGCAACCAGAACTTAAGGAACAACCCCTTCAGATATTGGTACAGGGGCAGTAGCCTCGCACACTCCATGTACACGTGGAACACGGTCTCTTCCTCGCCACAGAAAATACACGCGGCAGACGAGCCCGTGAACCTACTCAAAGGTTTATTACAAACCACCGCTCCGTGCAACAGTCTCCACCCCAGGTCCCCAATATAAAGGGGGACAACTCCCTTATAGAAGGACCCCCACCGGGGACCTCCCCCGCCTTCAGGTGGTAACACCGTCCGCCAAGGTGTGTCAGGACGGGGAAACGAAGGCAAGGAGGTGCAGAATGTGCAGGAACATCCGATACAGTGTGCGTCTCTTCGCATCACGAAACGGTATGCTGGTCATCTCAGAAAGGTGGCTCAGGTTGTGTGAAGCCGGTGCCCGAGAAATATCCCGGAGCCTAGGCCCAATGAGCAGATCTGACGGAGCTGGTGAAAGCTCAGCTAGAACCACTCTAGGCGCGCGCCTCTCCTCGACACCCGCCATGACTGGGCGAGGACCGGCCACTCCCGCAGCCGCACCATCCCCCTCCCCTCGTGGAGCAACACGCTGGCTGAAAACAGCCAAATTCCTCACTCTGAGCACATCCCGGTAGAAAACAGGCAAACCCCTTAGGGCGGGTCGACTGATGCCCGCCACCGGGAGCCGCGAGACCCCCCCCCCCCCCCTAGGCAGCGACCCTGACGAAAAAAGTACGTGGCCAGAGCGTGCCATCTGGGGGGGTTCTCTACATACATATACCTCCGCAGAGTCCTGAGACGGAGAGCCGCCACCTGGATACGCACGCATACCAAGGACTGACCGCCCTCCTCTAACGGGAGACTCAGGACCGCTGCAGAGACCCAGTGCTTCCTATTTCCCCAGAAGAAATCTACCAGCTTCTTCTGTAGAACATTTACAAATATGGAAGGTGGGACAAGAGTAGCCAGCCGGTACCATAACATGGAGGCTGATTTATGACCATCACCCTCCCCTGAAAGGAAAGAACTCCAAGCAGGCCCGACCAGCGCCCCAGCCGGGCAACCACGTTCGTCTCCAACTCCTGCCAGTTCGCCGGCCAAGCATCCTCAGTGGGGCTCAGGTAAACCCCCAGATAGAGGAGATGTGTGGTGCTCCACACATACCTTGCCATCTCCTCCGGCAGGGAATCCACCTGCCACTGACCCACTAAAAGACCAGAGCACTTACTCCAGTTAATCCTGGCAGAAGATGCAGCTGAGAAAATCTCCTGGCATCCTCCGCAGGTCACCAGTATCAGTGAACATAAGAAGTACATCATCTGCATACGCCGAAAGAACCACCTCCACCCCCGGGCCAGGTAGGGCCAGGCCTGTCACCCTCCTCCTCCGAAGACACAGGAACGGCTCCACACAGACCGAGTACAACTGACCCGACATGGGGCACCCCTGACGGACCCCCCTCCCAAAATGAAAGGGAGC
Source organism: Malacoraja senta (assembly GCA_038087875.1). NCBI lineage: Eukaryota > Metazoa > Chordata > Chondrichthyes > Rajiformes > Rajidae > Malacoraja > Malacoraja senta. The sequence goes on from CM075986.1 coordinate 10,466,216, forward strand.
CAACAACGCACCATTAACCTTCACAAGGCACTCCGCAGCAGCGTACAAAAGCCGGACCCGGGCCACAAAATGCGAGCCAAATCCAAACGCTTGCAACGTCCCGAATAGGTAATCATGCTCTACCCTATCAAAAGCCTTCTCCTGATCAAGAGACAGAAAAGCAGCTGACTGACCAGTACCCTGAGCTAGATGAATCTGGTCCCTAACCAGGTGGATGTTATCCTGAATGGACCGGCCAGGGACTGTGTAGGACTGGTCAGGATGAATCATTTGGGACAGCACAGAGCCCAGGCGATTTGCCATTGCCCGTGCAAATACTTTATACTCTGTACATAGGAGAGAGACCGGCCTCCAGTTCTTCAACAAGTGGAGTTCGCCCTTCTTGGGCAGCAAGACAACAACTGCCCTACGCCATGAGAGGGGCATCTCCCCGGCCGCCGGACTCTCCCCCAGCACCAACATGTAATCACCCCCCAGGATATCCCAGAAAGCTCTGACAAACTCTACCGTCAACCCATCCAGCCCGGGGGACTTACCCTCCTGAGCTGAAACAATGCACGAGTCAACTCCTCCAAAGATAATGGGCCATCAAGAAGATCGGCCACCTCCCTATCAACAGTCGGTAGACCCTCCCACAAGTCCTGCTGAGCCTCCCCGTTGAATCCCCCTGCGGAGAACAGGGACCCATAAAAGGACCTGACCTCCTCACTGATCCTCTCCGGATCAGTGACAGAGGAGCCATCGTCTGCGAGCAGCTCTACGAGCTGTTTGCGGGCTCCCCTCCCTTTCTCCAGAGAGAAAAAGAAAGGCGAAGCTCGGTCCAGATCTTGCATCATCTGGACCCGCGACCTCACGAAAGCGCCTCGGGACCGCTCAAGCAGCAGGTTCCTCAAGGCTTCCTTCTTCTCCTGAAACACTCCCCATTCACAGGAGTCCTCACCAACCCGACCCAGGCGAGACTCTGCACCCAGTAGCTCCCTCTCAAGCCTCTCGACTGCTGAGTCCCACCGTCCGGTCGACCCCCACGTATACTCCTTACAAAAGAGATGGATGTGAGCCTTCCCCACATCCCACCACTGCCTAAGGGAAGAGAAGCACCTCCACCTCTCTCTCCACTTCACCCAAAACCGACTGAATGACTCCCGGAAACACCGATCCTCCAGCAGCCGGTTGTTAAAGTGCCAGTACGCGGACCCAGCCCGAGTGCGCGCCGGATTGAAATCCACACGCACCAGACAGTGGTCCGAACACGGCACCAACCGCATTGAGGCCGCTGAGACACGGGAAACAAATGCTCGGGAAATGTATATTCGATCAATACGGGAACCACCACCCTCAGACCTCCGCGAAAACGGAGTGGAATCCAGGTGGAGGATCCGCCACGCATCAACCAGCTCAAAGGAGTCAATCAAACCTCTCAGCTTCTTCGCTACAGCAGGGGCACACTGAGTACCAGAACGGTCTCGTGCCTCAAGTGTGCAATTAAAGTCCCCACCAAGGAAGACACACTCTCCCCTATCAATAGTGCTCAACAGAGCAGTCACCTCCTGAATTAGGCCGGCCTGCATCGTACCGGAGCTAGGGGCATACACGTTAATGAAATGCACGGCATGCCATCCAGGCTCACGGCCAGATGGAGCAAACGTCCTGGCACAACTTCTTGCACTTTTAGAATAGTTGGCAGGAAATTCTGGGCCAACAGAAAGGCCACCCCACTCGAATTCGAGCTGAGATGGCTCATGTAGACCCCCCCTTCCCACTCCAGTCTCCATGTAGGTTCATCACTAACAACTGTGTGCGTCTCCTGCAGAAAACACACTGCAAGTCTCCCCTCTTTAAGGACTGATAAAAGCTGAAATCTACGAAAACTCGCTCTACTCCCGTTTAAGTTTAATGTTGCGACGGTGAATGTGAAGGCACACTAGATTGAGACCCTCACACTCCCCATGGACGCAACAACTCTCTGTCTGAGGAGCACCAAAAAATCCCCAAACTGGCTCTTCTCAGAGTCAGGAAGATCACTATCCTTGTTGCCAAGAATAGCCTCGAGAGTCTGAATCAAAACTGGCAGATCAGCCCACCGTCTTTTAGCAGCTTCCATTCTTGTTCTGCTGGTACGGCTTGTTTTTAGGAATTCTCGAACCTCACGAATATCACTTATTGAAACTCGGCCTTGGAGCCTGGGCACTCGGCCAACTCACTCGCACCTGCAACAACAATCTCCACACCACAATGGTCAAGGTCGCTGTCAGCAATCGAAAGACCAGAACTCTCTGAAAGTTCGTTAACTCCACTGCTCAAAACGGCCGTATCACTCTCCTCCTCCTCCAGCACGACACCACCCCCAGGATCAATGCTGGTGAAGGGTCCCGAAACCCCTGACTGCAACAAGCAGCCCACTGAGGGCTGGGCACCTGCACTCCACCATCACCCTCTACATCTGGGCCTGGGGAAGAAAAAACACTAGGCACCCCCAGGGCCTGTGATACACTGGCACCCAGGAATCTAAAAGGAGATCACCACCCGAACTAGCCCCGACCTCTACAGCACCTATAGCATCCCCTCCACTGGCAACACCCAGAGGCTCTCCCCATTACCCCACTGGCTCTGATGCGGAGCACAGACTGGAACACCAATGCCCCCGACCCACCCCCCTCGGGCTGACTCTGCTCATCCCCCGTCTCAGGGGACACACTACTAAGGGTGCCGACCCCCTCATCTGACATGCCAACACCCTCAATAGGCCTCTGAAACGAGGGGACCTCCTCCGGCCCAGAGGACACACACCCAGGAGAGCTAACCTCACCACCCGATGAGATAACTCCCTCGAAGGGCCCCTGAGATGAAGGGACATCCACCCGCCCATAGGACACAACTCCAGAGGAATCACCCCCATCACCCGGTCTTGTAATCCCCTCGGGAGATCCCGGAAATGGAGGCTCAACCTCCAACCCGGAAGACACCAGTTCTTGATCACCAACCACATCAGTGGGAGAAGGTCTGGAAAAAGTCAACCCCCTAACTTTGGGCTCACGCCCTTGCTCTTCCTCGCTAGGCCCAAACCTCCTTTTTATCCCACTAGCATGCGGCGGTACGGTGACCTCCATAGAGGAAGAGTCTTCCTCCTCCACACTGCCCCCATCCACTTTACCACCCGCATGATATACCATCCCTACCCCCACCTGAACCACCTCAGCTCCTTGCTGGGCCACGGCAAGTGCACTCTGGACCTCACTGGAGCTGACAGGCGCCCCTTGAGTGGTCTCCACGGGTGGGCCAGCATTGCATTCCTGGGCCGCTGCACTAGAATAAGTGCTGCATCCGAAATATATGTGGGGCAACTCCACAGGAGAACCGGTCTCACCCTAGATACCCACAGATCCACCTGTATGTGGACCCCCCCCCCACTGAGATCCCCCTCACCAACGCTATGGCCACATCCTCCCGGGTCTTTAGTATCATCTCCACCTTTCCCCTTTCGAGCTCGGAAGAGACAATAGCCCGCCCCTCAAGAAGGTCATTCATGACCTTAGTAATTGCTCCCCTGGACATCTGGGGCCCAGTTTGGACCGAGATACCAAACCGTTCCCAATCCAAGTCAACATAAGGCTCATACTCATATGGCCTCGCATCCGCCGCTGATGCCACCCCTGCGTAGCTCCGGGTTCTTCAGTCGCGCCCCAGCCATTGCCA
>CM075986.1:10470108-10540486 GCA_038087875.1 Malacoraja senta
AATTCCTGACGGCAATTCGTTGACCGACTCGGCCGTGGCTGGGTGAATGATGAGTTGGCCCGGGTGCTGGACTGCACACAAAGCCCAGCCGGCTGAGGAGTTTTGGCCCGTGTGACGTCGCGCGCAAAGTCCAGCACCCCATCCAACTCATGAACCGATGATCGGCCATGATGGTGTCGGCGGTAAGCGAAGGTCCGAAGGTCGGACAGCTGGCCGGGCTACCGACCGACGGGGCCACGGGCAAGGTGCTGCTGCTGCACTCCACGGGCTGCACTACGGGTGAGGCGGGGCCGGACGCGGCACTCCGACCCGACAGTCCCCTCGACCCGAGTAGTAGCAGTCAAATACGGGACAAGGGCGGTCCCAATTTAACCCAATATACAGGACGTCCTGGCTAATACTGGACAGTTGGCAACCCTGGTAATACCCAACATACAGCTTTTCACTGTACCTCGGTGCACATGACAATGATCATCTAAACATGGAACGGCATCTCTTTGTGTGCAATTCCACAATTTCACGGTTTCTTGCTTGTTTCTGCAAATAAAGCCAATTAACCTACAAACCTGTCCGTTTTCTGAGAAAGGGTTTTCAGTCTGGGAACGTTAACTCTGTTTCTCTATCCTCAGACGTGTCTGATTTAGTTTCCGGCATCTTCTATATTTAGTCATCGAATCATCGAGTCGCCGCCTGTGCTGACATTTTGTGAAATCTCCATTACGGTTGTGTCCAGCTCTCAATGAAAGCCTTGCTGGTGATTTTGTCCAAGTTTTTTCCTGACCAGCGGAGGATGAGGGGTGATCTTATGGAGGTATATAAAATCATGAGAAGAATAGATTGGGTAGACGCACAGTCTCTTGCCCAAGAACCAGAGGACATAGGTTTAAGGTGAAGGGGCAAAGATTGTATAGGAACGTAACTTGTCCACTTATAGGGTGGTGGGTGTAAGCTGCTTGCAGAGGTAGTTGGGGCAGGGATTATCGCAATGGTTAGGAAGCAATTAGACAGGTACATGGATAGGACAGGTTTAGAAGGATATGGGCCAAATGCAAATAAGTGGGACTGATATAGATGGGACATGTTGGTCGGTGTGGGTAAATTGGGCCGAAAGGCCTGTTCCCACGCTGTATGACTCTATGACTCTACATTGGAGGGTCATTGCAAACGGTCACGGTGGCGCAGCGGTAGAGTTGCTGCCTTACAGCGAATGCAATGTCAGAGACCCGGGTTCGATCCCGACTACTGGTGCTGTCTGTACGGCGTTTGTACGTTCCCCCCGTGACCTGCGTGGGTTTTTCTCCGAGATCTTCGGTTTCCTCCCACACTCCAAAGACGTACAGGTTTGTAGGTTAATTGGCTTGGTAAATCCGAAAATTGTCCCTAGTGGGTGTAGGATGGTGTTAATGTGCGGGGATCGCTGGTCGGCTCAGAACCGTTGGGCCGAAGGGCCTGTTTCCGCGCTGTATCTCTAAACTAAACTAAACTAAACTAAACTCTATCCTGTCCACACACATCTTCCCCTCTCGGCTATTTTCCACGTGGAGCCATTGGATAGTAACTGGTCCAATTTTCCGATTGTCTTCCCCACTCCAGTACCTCTTATGACATAAAAAACACCAATTCCGATCAGAATCAAATCTGAAGTCAATCTTTCCCTCAATATCTAAAATGATTTCTTACCACATCGCTCAGAATTGAATGAAGTTCAGAGTCTTCAATGATCTGACATACGAGGCCCAGGAGACGTTGCTTCAAACCATTGTCGAGACATTGAAGCTCGCAGCAGATTTCAAACACTTCATCTCCAATAACTGGAAGAAATAAAATTCAATCAGAACTGGTAAATTAAAAGTGTGTGAGACTCTGCAGCAGTTGTACCCATGTGGTGTGGACATCTTATTAAAAACCCTGGGTGAGCAGTGCTTGTTTAGTTTAGTTTAGAGATCCAGTGGAAAAGTGCCCTTCGGCCCACCGAGTCCACACCGACCAGCGATCACCCGGACAACAGTTCTATCCTACACACTAGGGACCATTCACAGAAGCCAATTAACCAACAAACCTGCACGTCTTTAGCATGTGGGAGGAAACCGGAACACCCGAAGGAAACCCACGCAGTTGCAGAGAGAATGTGCAACCTCCCTACAGATAGCACCAGTAGTCAGGATCGAACCCGGATCCCTGGCACTGTAAGGCAGCAACTCTCCCGCTGTGCCACTGTGCCGCCCTGTTTGTGTTCATTGTTTTAACCATCCCAGCATAATACACTAAATTAAAATGGGGGAAATTTGAAAAAGGTGGCCCTGTTTTACAAGACCAATATGTGAAGATCATTCATTACCCTAGCTCAAAGGGCAAAATGCATTGACAAAGGTCCAAATGGCTTATTGGTAACCTCAGCTTTTTAACACAGCCATAGAAACTGTCCAAGGTTCAAGTTGCTTGTTGTTAATTCAGTTAAACCTCCAACTGGTGCAATTTCCACATCCTCTTGACAATAGTAACCGGAATGACTTTAAGACTATCACCCTCGTGACCTGATCAAAAGAAATAGTAAACACCATGTTGACCTAGTTATGACTGTGATCTGTTCAAGGGAAACCAGAGGGTCCGAGTGGACCTAATAAAGTAATTCCATCTTTTTTTTTAGAGATACAGCGTGGAAACAGGCCCTTCGGCCCACCGAGTCCATGCCGACCTTAACCGCACGTACAATAGTACTATCCTACGTATTGGGGAAAATTTACGGAAGCCAATTAACCTACAAACCTGCACGTTTTTGGAATGTGGGAGGAAACTGGAGCACCCGGAGAAAACCCACGCGGTCACCAGGAGAAGGTACAAATTCTGTACTGGCAGAGCTTTTTGTCAGGATCAGAACCGGTTCTATGGTGCTGTAAGGCAGCAGCTCTACTGCTGTGCCACCATGCCACCATGCAGTGTTCAATTTACGTGCAAAATATCCCATGCAGATGATGTCAACTAGTAAAAAACAGTTTCAATGTTAGAGGACAGTCAAGGTGGTCAGAGATGAAGCCACTCCACAGCTGCGAGAGATGAATAATCTCTCCCTGGAGCCTTCTTTCTGCGATGGACAACTAGTTTTTGTCTCTCGAACATTGATATATATTTTCTAGTTTGTAAGAATTGTACTTAAGTTTCGTATATCCTTTGTAAATTATGATCTCTGTAAGAAATTACCCCCCTCAGAATTAAACATGCTTCACTTAATAATATAACTGTATTTAAACTGCTTTGTTACATGGAAGAGTCTTCTCCTTGGTTGAGGAAGGTTGGACCCGCTATTATTGACAGTGACAGTAAACCCCTTCAGTAAAGAAACTGTGGTGGTGAAGTAAATTAGTCTTTGAAATACAGATTGAGACAGGGTAAAGTGAGGATACTTGTAGATACATATAACAGATAAGATTTAAGGTCTTGAATTAAACTTAGGACTCCTGAAGGAATGCACTCAATATAATCACAGGTAAATGAATCTCTGTCCTCAGGAGCAGAAGGAGAGATAGATGCAAGCGGGCACATACACACACCCTTTTCATTGTTCTGAGAACGTTCAGAGTTATGGGCTTTGCTTGATCCTTCCCCAGAGACCTATTTCGAATCCAGTTCTTGAATTAAACTGTTGACAGGATTACTGGAAATATCTACTGCCATTTCTATTTCTCTCCACGCAAAGAGATTAAGGAGAGATTATTTTGAAAAAATAGAGGTTTAGCCTGAATAGATTAAAGATAAACCAGTTTCACTGGTGTAAGGATCAGGAAGGTAACACGACATCCTCAAGTCACATCTACCATGCCCGCCTGCCTGTTCCTCTAACTGTTGAATACCTTGTCCCTCATTTTACCTCATCCAGTCCTGGGCAATGAAACAACTCTACAATTGCTAAGATGCTCGTTCCGGGTAAGATTCACCCAGGGAACTCCTTCACCATCTTTCCTCCCATATTCCAAAGACATGCGGGTTGGTCGGTTAATTGACCATTGCAAGTTGCCTCTGCTGTGGTAGAATCTGGGTGAATTATTGCAAAGCAGGGCGAATGGGATTAAGGTTGAACTGCTTCGAGCATCAGAGGACGTAGGTTTAAGGTGAAGGGGAAAAGATTTGATAGGAATCTGAGGGGTAACTTTTTCCACACAAAGGGTGGTGAGTGTATGCAACGAGCTGCCAGAGGAGGTAGTTGAGGCTGGGACTATCCCAACATTTAAGAAGCAGTGAGACAGGTACATGGGTCGGACAGGTTTGGAGGGATATGGACCAAATGCTGGCAGGTGGGACTAGTGTAGCTGGGACATGTTGGCCAGTGTGGGCTAGTTGGGCTGAAGGGCCTGTTTCCACGCTGTATTTCTCTATGACCACTTTAAATGGGTCGTTGATGGTTGGTGTGCAGCCATTGGGCCGAGAAGCCTATCTCCATGCTTTGTTTCTCTGTGCCTCTATGCCTGCTTCTACTTCTATCGGGGACATGGTCTACCCTTTCACTAATTTCCAACTGGCTCCATCAGTGGCGGTACCATTTGCAGTGTCCTGGCACAACCAAGACTTAGCCTGGCTCCTCCACTTTGGCTTTGACAGACCTGAAAAAGAAAAAAAAAAACACTGAGTTACAGGAAAATGGAGGGCAGACGAGTGCTGCAGGCAGCAAACCTATAACTTTTTATTGTTTTGTTTCTTTAGTTTAGAGATACAGCGCGGAAACATGCCCTTTCGCCCACCAAGTTTACCTCAACCAGCGATCCCCGCACACAAAACCCACGTGGTCACAGGGAGAACGTACAAACTAAATACAGACAGCACCCGTAGTCAGGATCGAACCTGGTGCTGTAAGGCGGCAACTCTACCGCTGCCCCACCGTGCCGCCCAAGTTGCATAGAGTTAACTGGATGGAGTTAAATGAAGGGATTAAACGTACACTTAGGTCATTGAACTTTTTCCAGATAATGGAGGCAGAATGGCAAATGAAACCTGTGACCCTTTGCTGGGGTGAAGTAGATCCCTGCTGAGCCAGTCAGCTCCATAATCCTTGCCCAGTTGTGATAGCTTATATGCCTGGAGCAAAAGCAACGACACTGCTATTGATCTTGGAATGAACTAAGATTGAGAAAGAAATCAATCCAGTATTGCTGAATGTGTGTCTCATTAATGAGGTCAGGGAGCTTTGTCCCAGTGCCAAAGATAGACACAAATTGCTGGAGGAACTCTGGAGAGGCAGCATCTCTGGAGAGAAGGAATGAGTGACGTTTCCGGTCGTGACCCTTCTTCAGACTGATCAGTCTGAAGAAGGGTCTCGACCCGAAACGTCACCCATTCCTTCTCTCCAGAGATGCTGCCTGTCCCGCTGAGTTACTCCAGCTTTATGTGCCTATCATTGACACGACCTGGCTTACTGGGACTTTAACTTGAACCAAACGTTATTCCCTTACCATGAATCAGTACACGGCGGACGGCTCAATTGTAAACATGTACAGTCTTTTCGCTGACTGGTTAGCACGCAACAAAAGCTTTTCACTGTTCCTCGGTACACGTGACAATAAACTAAACTAAACTAAGCTAAACCAAACTGAAGAGGAGGACTTGTGCTGGGTCATCCAGCCACGCTTTAGACAGGAATGTGAGAGAATGTGAGATATAGACACACTGGACTTTTATCTCCCGTTCTGTATTATGTTTACATATTCTGTTGTGCTGCAGCAAGCAAGAATTTCATTGTCCTATCTGGGACACATGACAATAAAACTCTCTTGACCCTTGACTCTTGAAAGGTAAAACAGTTCAATAACTAATTCCACTTACACAGCACGTCCTCTTCTGTGAGGGTGAGGTCCCACACTTTGTAGGCAAGGACTGATCCCTCAGGGATGCACAGTGTGCTATCTGTAGAAAGATCGTATTCTGCACCCACCTAAAAAGGGACATAGCGATTAGAGATGAAATACTCCTGAGATCCGAAACAAGGGAGCTTCTGATCGCTCCGAAACTCAGGAATCACAAACGGCATTCCTATTTTAAAATAACTTCTGCATTAAACTCATTTATCTGATTTATTTTCTGCACAATCTCCTAGATTAGAATCAATTGAGTCAGAGGAGAATTTTCTGTTAAAGTCCCTCTGCTTGGATTATTAATCTGCCTTGTCATCTTCCGAAGGAAATTCTGCACTGTCAACTGAGTCGGGCAGAATCTGGACTTCCATCAAATCTCTCCGTTGCCTCACTCTTCCCCCCTCTCTGTCAGCTTTCCCAACAGGAATCCTCAAATTCCACCTAGATCACCAACCAGCCCAACCTCCCCACCTCCCTTAATTTTCATGTGATCGGAGCAGAATTAGGCCATTCGGCCCATCAAGTCTACTCCGCCATTCAATCATGGCTGATTTATCTCTCCCTCCTAATCCCATTCTCCCGCCATCTCCCCATAACCCCTGATGCCCGTACGTACCAATCAAGAATCTATCTATCTCTGCCTTCATTTTATTTGTTCCATCCAAATATCAGCTGAAAAAATCCATTCAGTCTCTCTGCCTCTCTCCCTTCTCCTCCCCAAAGCCCAACCCTTTGACCAAGATTTTGGGCCATATGCTCAATCTCCTTAAATGACTGAGTCTCAAATTATATTTGCGGCACTTATTACGAAGTGGCTTAATTAAAAATGTGAGGCATGATGCTATTTATTGTACAGAACAGGCACGCAGCCCCCAAACTCACTTGGTCACTTACTACTAATATCCACACTGCCCACAAATTCACTTGGATCGCTACATCAACAATTATATCAAAGATGCCTCCTGAATCCATTCAGAATTCATTGACTTTATCAACTTTACTACAAGACGCCACCCTGCCCCCAAGTTCACATGGACCCACAGCCCAACAGTATCTCTATTGAATTGGTCAATTTTATATCATACTCACACCTTCCCCCCCCCTTTACTCTGCACCTCACCCCCCATCCCAAAATGCACACATTTCTCCCTCCCCACCCCTCCCCGTCACTCCTTACCCCATCCTTTGCACAATCATCTCCTATTCCTGACTCCCACCTTTCCTTCTTTCCCCCTCCCCTCTGCCCCCTTCCACCCATATCCCTCCCTCCAGCTTTAGATTTCACTTCTTTCCTTATCTGACACTCTTATGTCTCCTGTTCACTCTAGCCTTCGTCACTTCTTCCACCCCTCTCCCAATGATGCCTCCTCACCAGTATCCACATCACTTGCCAGGCTTTGTCCCTGCCCCACCTCTCTGTTCCAGCTTTCTGCCCCCTACTCCAATCAGTCTGAAGAAGGGTCCCGACTAGGGTTGCCAACTTTCTCACTCCCAAATAAGGGACAAAAGGTCAGAATAAGGGACAAATCCCCGACGACAATTCGTTGACCGACTCGGCCGTGGCTGGGTGAATGATGAGTTGGCCCGGGTGCTGGGATGCACACAAAACCCATCCGGCGGGCCAGCTGAGGAGGTTTGGCCTGGGCAAGGACGTGAGCAAAGTCCAGCACCCCATCCAACTCATGAACCGATGATCGGCCATGAGAAGGAGTGGTGGTGGTGGTGTCGGTGGTAAGCGAAGGTCCAAAGGTCGGACAGCTGGCCGGGCTTCCGACCGACGGGGCCACAGGCGAGGCGGTGCTGCTGCTGCACTCCATGGGCTGCACTACGTCGGGACGGGTGAGGCGGGGCCGGACGCAGCGCTCCGACCCGACAGTCCCCTCGACCCGAGTAGTAGCAGTCAAATACGGGACAAGGGCGGTCCCGTATGGGACAAACCAATTTAGCCCAATATACGGGATGTCCCGGCTAATTCGGGACAGTTGGCAACCCTAGTCCCAACCCAGAAATGTCATCAGTCCATTCCCTCCACAGGTTCAGCCTGATCTGCTGACTTCCCCTCCAACTGATTAATTTCTGTACAGAACACGTATGTGTATAAAGGAACTGCAGATGCTGGTTTATACCGAAGAAAGACACAAACTGCTGGAGTAACTCAACGGTTCAGGCAGCATCGCTGGAGAAAAAGGATGGATGATGTTTTGGGTCGGGACCCTTCTTCAGATCAGGTAGTTGGAGCAGGTGGATAGACAAAATACTGGAGTAACTCAGTGGGTCATGCAGCGTCTCTGGAGTAAAGGAAGAGGCGATGTTTCAGGTTGAGACCCTTCTTCAGACTGAGAGTCAGGGGAGAGGTAACCCCTCTTCCCTCTACTCAGTGAAGTTCCTTTCCTCTAGAGATGCTGCCTGACCCACTGAGTTACTCCAGCATTTTATGTCTATCTTCAGAGTAAACCAGCACCTGCAGTTCCTTCCTGCATAGATTGAACAGGTAGATTGTTTCATATCGCCATTTTCCAAAATAATCTGATTTTATCGATTAAACTCTATTGCAGAATTCTCAGAGTAAAGGAATTAATTTACTAACCGTGGCTAGTTCTCCAACCAGGGAGTTGGAAGGTATGGTTACGTAGAATTCTGATCCTCTTTGATTAACTTTCTTCAATGTGAGGTGTTGCACGGACACTAATACTTCAGTCACGATACAGAGATCGCCCGAGTAATTTCTTTCAATGAGCTCCCAAGAGCGACCAACTTTCCTGAAAGAAAAAACAGAATTGTGAGCAGGTTCAAATTTTTAGCTTTCAATCTATTGTTCGAACCATAAATCTTGGTACCCAACTACTTCAGTTTAGTTCAAAGATACAGCATGGAAGTAGGCCTGAAGGTAGACACAAAAAGCTGGAGTAACTCAAGCGGGTCAGGCAGGTCCTTTTCTCTGGAGAAAAGGAATAGGTGACGTTGTGGGTCGAGACGTGTCCGTAGAAGGGTCTCAACCCGAAACATCACCTATTCCTATTCTGCAGAGTGCGTCCTGTCCCGCTGAGTTACTCCAGCTTTTTGTGTCTATCTTCGGTTTAATCCAGCAACTGCAGTTCCTTCCTACACATAGAAACAGCCCCATTGGCCCACCGAGCCCACACTGACCATTGATCACCCATTCACACTCGTTCTATGTTACCCTACTTCTTCATCCACACCCTACCCACCTTGGGGCAATTTACCGAGGCTAATTAATCTACTGTGCAATGGTACTGAACACCAATTCACTTTCTTCAAGGTTCAAGGTTCAAGGTATTTCAAGGTATTTTTATTAGTCACATTCACATACACCCAGGTGTAGTGAAGTGAAATGCTTTTTGCCATTATGCAGCACACAAAAAAGAGAATACAGACATAACACCAAGATAGTCTTAACACTGAACATCCCCCCACAATGGCTCCCACCATGAGGGAAGGCACAAAGTCCAGTCCCCAACCCCAGTTCACCCATAGTCGGGCCCATTAAGGCCTCCACAGTTGCCTCTGCGGAGGCTCGATGTTCCAGGCCGTTCTCGCCGGGTGATGTTGCTCCGGCGTCGGGAGAGTCCTCCCAGCGGCCTGGGAACCCTGGAACGGCCGCTTCCGCACTGGGGGTCGCGGCTTCCGAAGCCAACAAGGCCGCGCTGGTTGGAGCTCCACAACTGGCGATCTTATCTAGAGATCCCAGGCTCCCGATGTAAAGTTCAGCACCGCCGCCCGCAGCCGGTCGCTCCACAGTCCCGCAGCTCCGCGATGTTTTCCTCAGCGATCCTCAGCTCACCGGAGCTCCAGCGCGGCGACCCGGGCAAGGCATCGCCCGCTCCGCGATAGCGCTCCAGCGCTGTGCCGCCACCGAAGCCGAGGTTCTGGGCAGTCCCCGACAGGAAACGCCGCTCCAGGCCTGCTGGTAGGCCGCGAGGACGGGTCGAAGCTGCAGCCCGGAGAAAAGCTGCCTCTCCGGCCAGGTAGGGACCCTGAAAGGTAGTTTCCCCCTTCCCCCCCCACCCACCCCCCACACAAAAAAGTCTAGACATCCAAAACAAAACACTTTACTAACTAAAATAAAAAATAAAGGTGAAAAGGACAGACAGCTGCTGGCTGGGCAGCCGCACACAGGACAGCGCCCCCTATCTTCAATGTGCGATATCAGATCTCGCCTTCCATCTCCAGGAGCCATTGGTTAGTTCAGTTTAGTTTGATTTAGAGATACAGCCCGGAAATAGCCCCTTCGGCCCACTGAGTCCACGCTGACCAGCAATCCACGCACATGAACATCACCCTACACACACTAGGGACAATTTACCCTTATACCAAGCCAATTAGCCTACAAAACTCTACGTCTTTGGAGAGTGGGTGGAAAGCGAAGGTCTCGCAGAAAACCCATGCAGGTCACGGGGAGGACGTACAAACTCCGTGCAGACAGCACCCGTAGTCGGGATCGAACCCGGGTCTCCGGCGCTGCACGCGCTGTGAGGCAGCAACTCTACCGCTGCGCCACCATGCCGCCACCGTCTCTGATGTCATTCCTCAGTGACTATACCCATCTCTCCAGCCTGTTTCCAGGCTGTGTGAATCATTGACAAGGAAGTGTGCAAAATCAGGGGAGGAATAAATTGATTTGCCCAGAGTAGGGGAACCGAGAACCAGAGGACACAGGTTTAAGGTGAGGGGGGAAAGATTTAATAGGAACCTGAGGGGTAACTTTTTCACACAAACGGTGCGAAAAGGTGGTAGTTGTACGGAACGAGCTGCTGGAGGAGGTAATTGAGGCAGGTCTTATTGCAACGTTTAAGAAATATTTAAGCAAGTACATAGATAGGACAGGTTTAGAGGGATATGGGCCAAACACAGGCAGATGGGACTAGTGAAGATAGGGAATATTGGTCAGCATGGGGTAGTTGGGCCTAATGGCCTGTTTCCACATTATATAACACTATAACTCTATAACTCTACCAAGTGTTGGAGCATGTGATTTTCATCATCTCTTTCGCACCTTAGCAATTGTAAGATTAAGGCCCGTGATCATACATTTGTATAGTTTGTCATATTTTCTCAAAATATAGAAGGAAGCAAATGTCATCACGACCCATACTCTCCCCTGGGGCAAGAACTCCACCCTGATTCTGCACCCATTCACTCACACTCCGGGTAAGCTTACTGAACTGATTAACCTACCAACCAGGACATCTCCGAGATAGCAAAGCACACAAGAGAAAATCTGCAAACTCCACTGAGACGTCACTGAGGTGTGAGTTGAACCTAGGTCAGTGGAGTTGTGAGGCTGCATAACACTGAGCCACTTGATATGGTGGTCACGTGTGCAGAATGCCAGTGTGTTTGTAAGCTGCGCAACCTGTTTCAGTGCAGCATTAGGTTATAGTTTATTGTTTAATGTCACGTGTACCGTGGCACAGTGAACAGCTCTTGCTGCGTGGCAATCAGTCAGCGGAAAGACAGTACGTGATTACAATCGAGCCATTTACAATGTATAGATACATGATATGGGAATAACGTTTAGTGCAAGTTAAAGCCAGTAAGGTCCGATCAAAGATAGTCCAAGGGTCACCAACGAGGTAATAATAATAATAATAGATTTTATTTATATAGCGCTTTTCAGGACTCAAAGTCGCTTTACAATTGAGAGTCAGGAATAAACAAAACAAAATAGAGCAGTAAGACAGAGGGGAGGGGAACATGGGACTAAGGGTATGCAGAGGTGAAGAGATGGGTCTTGAGGCGGGACTGGAAGATGGTGAGGGACTCAGAATTTCGGACCGGTTGTGCGAGGGAATTCCAGAGCCTGGGAGCTGCCCTGGAGAAGGCTCTGCCTCCAAAAGTGCAGAGGTTTGATTTCGGAGTGGAGAGGAGACCAGCTGATGTGGATCTGAGGGACCGTGAGGGTTGGTAGGGGGAGAGGAGGTCAGTGAGATAAGGGGGGGGCCAGGTTGTTGAGGGCTTTGTAGGTGAGGACCAGGATTTTGTAGGTGATCCGGTGGGAAATGGAGGCAGATAGTAGTTCAGGGCTGCACTCTAGTTGTGGATGATTCAGTTGCCTGATAACAGCTGGGGAGAAGCTAAACTGTCCCTGAATCAGTAGGTGTGCGTTTATATACTATTCACATTTATTCTTGTGTTTCACTTTCATGCTTCTGATTTCCTGTTATAGATTAAACCACCAGATGACTCCCATCTACCTGAGGTTTGTTATCTATTGACATTTTGTCTATAAAATGCAGAACAAGCAAATGCTTGGCTCCTAACTCATAGCAGAGTTTCGAAGCTTGAAGGATTCAATGGCCACATTGATAAAAGAATCATTCAACCCAGCGCCAGAGACCCGTATTTTGCCTCCCACTATTTGCATTTTTCCACAGTCCTGTGACCATTGGTCTTTTTTCATAATAACATTCTGGGGATCACAGCAGTCGAGCTGCTGCCTCACCGCGCCAGAGACACATGTTCGATCCTGACTTTGGGTGCTGTTGGTGTGGAGTGTGCACGTTCTCCCTGTGACTGCGTGGGTTTCCTCCGGGTGCTCCGGTTTCCTCCCAGAATGTGCGTGTTCGTAGTTTAGTCGGCCTCTGTAAATTGTGCGGAGGGTGGATGAGAAAGTGGGACAACGTAGAACTAGTGTGAACGGATAATCGATGGTTGGTATGGATTCGGTGGGCCGAACGGCCTGTTTCAATGTTTAACCAATCTTCCAATTGGTCAACCGCCTTGCAGCGCCAGAGTCCCAGGTTCGACCCTGACTAAAGGTGCTTGTCTGTACGGAGTTTGTACTTTCTCCCCGTGACCTGCATGGGTTTTCTCCGAGATCGGTTTTCTCCCAACTCCAAAGACCTACAGGTTTGTAGGTTAACTGGCTTGGTATCAATGTAAAATCATCCCCAGTGTGTGTAGGATAGTGTTAATGTGCGGGGATCGCTGGTCGGTGCGGACTCGGTGGGCCGAAGGGCCTGTTTCCACACTGTATCTCTAAACTTTTTCTTTTTTTTATTATTTTTATTAGAAGTACGGTAAATTACAGTAATACACAACACATATATCTTAATACATTTTTTGTACCGTTTCATTTTTTTGAGCTTTAAGAAAGAGATAGAAGTAAGGAAAGTAAAGAAAGTGCGCAAGAGTCGTGAAGTGCAAGAGAGTGTTGGGAAAAGAAAGCCCCTTAGAAAAGAAGTTAGAGAAGGAAGTAAAGTAAGAAAGTAGGCCCTAGAAAAGAAAGAAAAAGAAAGTAGGAACAATCGCTCTATTATGACATTATATTCCGCAGAAAGGGGACTACCAACCAAGTCTGTTTTTGTTGTTTTACCTCCCATTACCAGGTCCTGATACCATTTATTTATTTATTTATTTTTTAAATTACTATTGCACCTCATGCTTGTAATAGGTCCAGAAACGTAGACCACGTCTTTTGGAATTGGTCTGCTTTACCTGCTAAGAGGAATCTCATCTCTTCCAGATGTAATGTTTCAGACATATTTGATGTCCACATTTTTATTGTTGGTGTGGGCGCATTTTTCCAGAATTTAAGTATGAGCTTTTTTCCCCATTATTAGCCCGTAATTGAATACATTCTTCTGATACACGTTTAATTCAGGGATACCTTCCGATATTCCAAAAATGATCCATTCTGGTTTTGGTACCAGTTTTATTTTAATTAATTTTGAAAAAATATCAAATATTTCATACCAGAATTTTTGGATTTTTGTACAAAAAACAAAAGAATGCGCTATGGTAGCTTCTTGACATAGACATTTATCACAGATTGGTGAAACATTAGGAAAGATTTTATTTAATTTAGTTTTTGAATAATATAGTCTATGTAATGTTTTGAATTGGATGAGCGTATGTCGTACGTTGATCGAACATTTATGCACCTGTAGTAAATGATTATCCCAGCTCTCTTTTGAAATTTTTATAGCTAATTCTTGTTCCCAGTCTCTTCTAATTCCATCTGTTGTGGGTATTTCTATGTTTAAAATGATATTATATAAGTACGATATTAGATTAGCTGATTCCGCCTTTGTCTTCATTGTTTCATCGAGTAAGTCGGAAGGCAAATTATGATAGTCTTTTGTGTATTTTTTCAGATAATCACGAATTTGTAGATATTTAAAATATTGGTTATTTTTCAAATTATATTTCAGTTGTAGTTGTTGAAATGATAGTAATTTTCCCAATTCATACAGATCTTCAAGCGTTTTGATTCCCATTCTTTCCCATTGTATAAATGATTTGTCTATGATTGATGGTTTAAACGATGGGTTATTGACTATTGGTATTGAGAGAGATAGGTTTCTTAATTTTAGATTCTGTTTTATTTTTTCCATGTTCTAATTGTGCTATATATAATTGGATTTTTATTATAATTTTTATTATTCAAATTTATTGGAGAGAGAATAATCGCTCCTTTATTACTCGGGGAGCAGTCCCCTTTTTCCATTACAATCCAGTCCGCCTGCTGGGCAGAATTGTCCAGCAGGTGAATCATATTTTTAATATTTACTGCCCAATTATAATACATAAAGTTAGGGAGCGCTAGACCCCCCAACTCTTTTCGTTTATTAAGGTGTGCGCTTTGTATTCTATGGGATTTATAATCCCATATAAAATTTGTAATGTCTGAGTCCAATTTTTTGAAAAACTTTTTTGGGAGATATATAGGTATTGATTGAAATAGGTATAGGATTTGTGGTAAGAAAATCATTTTTATAGCATTTATTCTGCCTATCAAGGACATCGGAAGTGTTTTCCAGAATTTAATCAAATTATTTAGTTTCTTAAGTAAGGGATTATAATTGGCTTTAAACATATCCTGGTAATTTCTAGTAATTTCAATTCCCAAATATTTGAATTTTTCTGTAGCTATTTTAAAGGGGAATTTCCTGAGGTGTGTTGAGTCTTTTGGTTTTATCGACATAATTTCACTTTTGTTCCAATTTATTCTATATCCTGAGAAGGATCCAAAGTCCTCAATTAAATTTAATATATTGGGTATACTAATTTGTGGTTTTGTGATGTACAGTAGTACATCATCGGCATATAGGGATATTTTGTTATTTGAATATTTTGTATTATAACCGTAAATATCCAGGTGTGTTCTTATTTTTTCAGCAAGGGGTTCAATTACCAAAGCAAATAACAGCGGTGATAATGAACATCCTTGTCTATTGCCCCTTGATAGTTCAAATTTCGAGGATAATATATTATTAGTTAGTATTCTAGCCGTAGGTTTGTTATATAATAGTTTTATCCATGCAATGAAGTTCTCTCCCAATTGGAATTTTTGCAATACTTTAATCATATAATCCCATTCTACTTGATCAAACGCTTTTTCTGCGTCCAGTGAGATGATAGATAACTCTTGGTCATGAGATTTATGTGAGTGCATTATGTTAAGCAAACGTCTCAAATTATTGAATGAATGTCTCTTAGGTATAAATCCTGTTTGATCCTCATTTATTAGTCTACTAACATACCTGCTTAGTCTACTGGCTAGTGTTTTCGCTATTATTTTTTGATCCGTATTTAACAAAGCAATAGCTCTATATGATCCTGGTTCTTCTATATTTTTATCTTTTTTAAGTATTAATATGATCGTTGATTTTGTTAGTGTTTCAGGTAAGTTTTGCTCTTTAAAACCATATGTATACATTTTCTGTAATCGTGGAGTAACTATGTCGTAAAAAGATTTATAAAATTCATTACTGAATCCGTCTGGTCCTGGTGTTTTTCCATTCTTTAGTGTTTTTATTGTGTCTTCTATCTCCTTAGAAGTAATTTGTGCTCCCAGTTCCTCTTGTTCCCTCAGTTCTAATTGTGGTAGGTTACAGTTATCTAGAAATTCTGAAATTTTATTATTGTCTATTAACGTTTTAGATGTGTATAGATTCTGGTAAAATTGAGCAAATCTTTTATTGATATCCTTGGGTAATGTTAATAATTCCCCTCTGTCTGATTTAATCTTTAATATTGCATTCTCTTTTTCCCGATTTTTCAGTTGGCGTGCTAGAAGTTTGTGGGGTTTGTCCCCGAATTCGAAGTGTTCTTGTTTTGTGATTTGAAATAATGTTATAACTTTCTCCGACAGTAATTTATTTAGCTTGAATTTCAATAGTAGGATTTTATTATGTTTATCCATAGTTGGATCTTTAGCATTATCTGTATCTAATTGTTTTATTTGTTCTTCTAAATGTCTTTGTTCATTCTTATTCTTTTTATTTTGATAAGCTTGAAATGAAATAATGACTCCTCTAATAAATGCTTTGAAGGATTCCCATAATAGCGTGGGGGATATATCTGGTGTATCATTTATTTCAAAAAATAGATCCATCTGTTTTTTTAGATATATACTCCCTTGTGGGTCTTTTAAAATTTGCGAGTTAAACCTCCAGAATGATTTATTCATAGACATTCCTAGTTTTAAAACAAAAGTTAACGGAGAGTGGTCTGAGATCGCATTAGTGTGGTATTTAGGGTTCATAGTGTGCGGAATTAATTTTGTATCCACAAGAAAATAGTCTATCCGTGAGTATGTTTTATGCACCGTTGAATAAAACGAATAATCCCTTCCCGTCGGGTTTGCAATCCTCCACACATCTGCTATATTTGTGTTTTCCATATATGTATGTAAAAGTTCACTGGTTTTAGATTTCATATTACCTTTTTGTTTTTGCATCGATTTATCTAGATAAGGGTCTAAAACACAGTTAAAGTCTCCTCCAATTATAACATTTTGACAATTAAATTCTGCAATTATATTCAGAATTTTATTTAAAAATTGAGGGTTATCAAAATTGGGCGCATATATGTTTAATAGCGTAATTGGTGTATTATTGATCTCTCCTGCTACTATAAGGTATCTCCCTTCCTTATCTAAAATAGTATTCTTTGATTTAAATGGAATTCCTTTACGAATAATGATTGCAGTACCTCTAGATTTGGAAGTGAATGAAGAGTGAAATGTTTGGCCTATCCAGTTCGCCCTCAGTCTCGTCTGATCTTGATGTTTAAGATGCGTTTCCTGTAGAAACGAAATGTCCGTGTTGTATGATTTCAACTGAGCTAGCTGTATCTCTAAACTAAGCTAAACTAAGCTAAACAATCAATGACCAAAGTTGACCACATTAGAGATATCATTATTGCTGTACGTTACCTGTTCTCCAGGCATTCAGTTAGATCTGAGACTCTGATGTAAACTTGCTTGGTTCCTTCCAGCTGTATGGATTTGCTCACTTTATTTGTAATCGCAACATTTCCCACCAGTGGATCGATACTTAGCTTAGCCATCCCTTTCATCGGCCGCTCAAATGACTTCGAAAACTGGAAGGACATATCAGTCTGCTGAACTGCATGAAAATAAATAAAACATATCACCATTTTAGGGTGGCACAGTGGCGCAGCGGTAGAGTTGCTGCCTTACAGCACCAGAGACCCGAGTTTGATTCTGACTACGAGTGCTTGTCTGTACGGAGTTTGTACGTTCTCCCCGTGACCTGCGTGGATTTTCTTCGGGATGCTCCAGTTTCCTTCCATATTCCAAAGACGTACAGGTTTGTAGATTGACACAAAATGCTGGAGTAACTCAGCGGGTGAGGCAGCATCTCTGGAGAGAAGGAATGGGCGTCATTTCAGGTCGAGACCCAATGGGTCTGAAGAAGAGTCTCGACCCGAAACGTCGCCCATTCCTTCTCTCCAGACATGCTCCCTCACCCGCTGAGTTCCTCCAGCATTTTGTGTCTACCTTCGATTTAAACCAGCATCTGCAGTTCTTTCTTGGGGTGGGAGATCGCAACCTTCACGTGGTTCACCCTATTTCGACTAATGCAATCAACCCGACGTGCACAAACAAATAGATCAAATAGAACAAGTTGTCCTACAACTTTAGGCTGTGCATGCCATACGCATGAAGAATAAGTTATTTCTTGCACAGGTTTGTAGGTTAATTGGTTTGGTGCAAATGTAAAATTATCCCTAGTGTGTGTAGGATAGTGTTAGTGTGCATGGATAGCTGGTCGGCGCGGTCTCGGTGAGCACAAGGGCCTGTTTCCGCGCTGTATCTCGAAACTAAACTGAACTAAACATCTAACACAGATGAAAGATTTCTATTTCCAAATCTTGTTTCATCGGTTAAAGGAATAACTGTGAGCTTGTTGCACTTTCCCACCATCATTGATAACACTGGCTCGATAGCATCAACGATCACAGGTGAAAAGCAGCTGAGAGAAAGAGGGGAAGGAAGAGAATAAAAGAAGAAGAATCTACCTATGCAACTTTGCAAATTCCATCAATGAAAAGGATTCAGTGAAGCCAACCAGTGGTCTTTGTCCTCTGTTCAGAACGTTGACTTTAGAGACGCTATGTTGTAACAGACCCTTTGGCCCACTGTGACTGCGCTGACCAGCGACCACCCCATACACTAGCTAGCACTATCCTGACCAGCGACCACCCCATACACTAGCTAGCACTATCTTGACCAGCGATCACCCCATACACTAGCTAGCACTATCCTGACCAGCGACCACCCCATACACTAGCTAGCACTATCCTGACCAGCGACCACCCCATACACTAGCTAGCACTATCCTACACACACTAGGGACAATTTACAATTTTACAGATGCCAATTAACCTACAAACGTCTTTTGGAGTATGGGGGGAAACTAAAGCAAGAAATGTGGATCAGATACTACGCATCTAATGCAACAAATGGCAAGATATTAAAACATTAACGTGATAATTCTACAATAGAGAAAAGATGATAGATAATCCTGGATAGGTTTATGGACAAGGTTGAGAGCTGTAGAGTCTGGGAGTCAACTGGTGCAGCTGGAGGTAGTAGATGGGACAAGGGAGCTGATGCTGATGTATAACCCAGTGCCATGGTTTCAGATGATGTTACCAAGGGGCGGCAGGTCCACGTGAATGGGATGGTTCAAGGACAGAACCCTGCGGTCAATGAGTGTCCACTTGAACAGGGGGAGACCCACCAGTCGGTAAGTTGCTTCCATCAGCCAGTATCTGCTTCAGCTTGAAATCCGTGCCACGGTACCTGGCCTTTCTCCAGAATGGGCCACCACGTCTCCTGTGGACCAGGCACAGAGGCTTGAACCTCTCCGAGTCGTACACACTGGTGGCTGGCGTCAGCTCACCTCCACAATCAATCTGGCTGATCAGCTGCTCCATAGCTTTTTTAAACATCCTTAAATGAGAGAAACAATATGGTTGATTAGAGAGAGAGAAAAAAAAGATTTTATATAACAAAACACAAAATGCTGGAGAAACTCAGCGGGTCAGGCAGCATTTACAGTTTAGAGTTTAGAGATGCGGTGCGGAAACAGGCCCTTCGGCCCATCGGGTCTGCGCCGACCAGCGATCCCCGCACATTAACACTATCCTACACCCACGAGGGACAATTTACACTTACACCAAGCCAATTAACCTACAAACCTGTACGTCTTTGGAGTGTGGGAGGAAACCGGAGATCTCGGAGAAAACCCACGCAGGTCACGGGGGGAAAGTACAAACTCCGTACAGACAGCACCCGTAGTCGGGATCGTACCCAGGTCTCTTGAGCTGCATTTGCTGTAAGGCAGCAACTCTACCGCTGCGCCACCGCCTATTTCTGGAGGAAACGTTGAGATGTTTCAGGTCGGAATAAGGAAAATGCACTCACGTACGTGGAAACATGTTGTGATAGGGACTGCACATACCCTGACATTTATTCTCAGTTCCCAAGTCCAGATGTTGGCAGTCCTTGTGTTTCTCCTGTCCTCCCCTTCTGCATGTACACAGGCAGGCCTGTGAAAGGAGGAGTTGTCTCGCAACTTTTAAACCCATTCTCTTTCACCAGACACTGATGAAATAAAAGGGTCGCCATGGAATTTCCAATGTCAAACCTCCTAGAGAATTATTTTGCAATCTTTCTTTTGTCAGCTGAATCATCCAGAAGGCAAGAAAACATTGTGCAATATTTGTCATGACTCAGTCCCACACGTCTTAGCTGGGGATGCACAGAACACAGCACCGAAGATAGACACAAAAAGCTGGAGTAACTCAGCGGGACAGGCAGCATCTCTGGATAGAAGTGACGTTTCGGGTCCAGACCCTTCTTCACCATTCCTTCTATCCAGAGATGCTGCCTGTCCCGCTGAGTTATTCCAGCATTTTTCATCTATCTTCGGGGTAAACCAGCATCTGCAGTTCCTTCTTACACAGACTTCATTCTGTGCATGTTTGGTGAAATTAATACATATCCACAAAATGGGTTTTGGGTGGTGAATCTGTAGAATTCACTGCCACAATCAGCTGTGGAGGCCGTCAATGGATATTTTTTTAAGACAGGGATAGATAGATTCTTGATTAGTATGGGGTGTCAGGGGTTATGGGAGAAGGTAGGAGAATGGGGTTGAGAGGGAAAGATAGATCAGCCATGATTGAATGGCGGAGTAGACTTGATGGGCCGAATGGCCTAATTCTGCTTCTACCACTTATGACCTTATGACCTTTACTGAAACTAAGGGGACGACTTTGTTCACTTTCATCCCCTTTTTTTGATTAAAATCAAAGCGACTGATCGTTCACTGGGTTTAACAATTATCTGTGCCTCACTTGTTTTCATTTGGATTTGCAAAATGGTGATAAATGAATTATTGTTCACCTCCACTCCTAAAATAAATTCAAAATCGTGAAATCATAAAATTGTTAGCGTTCAGGAGAAGGCCATTTGGCCCATCAAAGCATTGTGGACTCCTTGTAGAGTCATAGTCATGGTGTTGTACAGCAATGAAACAAGCCCTTTGACCCACATTGTCCACGCTGCCCATTAGCCTCAATTACGCCCATATCCTCTCAAAGTCTTCTTCTCTCAAATTGGATTGGATGCGATTCCCATCAGACAACCCCCCAAATTATTTATCTTCTACAAACTAATCTGATTTTGGATGGTCACATTGAATGGCGGTGCTGGCTCAAAGGGCCGAATGGCACCTATTGTCTATTATCTATTGTCTATTGTCTATAATCACAGAAAATGTTTTGACGTGTTTTGATATGGTACATGGATAGGGTAGGTTTGGAGGGATATGGGCCAAGCGTGGGCAGGTGGGACTAGTGTAGATGGGGCATGTTGGCCGGCTTGGGTAATTTGGGCCAAAGGGCCCATTTTCAAGCTGTATGACTCAATGGCCCTATGATAGTCCACAGCAAAACTCGCACACCTTTGCCTCAACAGTGCAGTGTGATTCCACACCACCAACACAATTTAGCACCAAGGATCCAAGTGTAGAGGTCATGACAGTCTCTGGGTGTGATGCATCATTGGCTGCCAGGCGGAGTCACTGCTTATGCCATCAAAACAGGATTATCTAAAGGCATAAATCTTGGCAATTACTGAAGTCATGAGCAGCAAGCAGCAGTGACATTCAAACACAACCCCAAACGGGTAAGTTGCTCACACTTTCAAATCAGCCTCAAAGCAAAGACCTGAGTGGTGTAGATGTTACCCTGCCAGGAACATATTGGGCATCGTAGCGTCATAAACATCAGCCACTTCTCTTATTCTGCAATCATAAAGGTGTTCTACATGTTTGATTATAAATAAATCATAGGATATCATAGAACTGGTGCGAATGGGGTGATCAATGGTCAGCAGTCTTACAGTGGAGAATGCATATCACCACACTTTTGTTTAGTTTAGTTTAAAGATACAGCATGGAAACAGGCCCTTCGGCCCACTGAGTCCATGCTGACCATTGATCACCCATTCGCACTCAGTTCTATGATATCCTATTTTCCCCACACACCAGGGGCAAATTACAGAGGCCAATTCACCTGCAGACCTGCACATCTTTGGGATGTAGGAGGAAATCATAACATCCGGATAGAACCCACGCAGTCAAAGAGAGAACGTACGTTTTCTCCCGGTGCTCCGGCTTCCACCCACACTCCAAAGACGTACAGGCTTGTAGGCTAATTGGCTTGGTCAAATT
Source organism: Malacoraja senta (assembly GCA_038087875.1). Lineage (NCBI taxonomy): Eukaryota > Metazoa > Chordata > Chondrichthyes > Rajiformes > Rajidae > Malacoraja > Malacoraja senta. Next base: position 10,491,965 of record CM075986.1, read on the forward strand.
GTAAATTGGTTCCTAGTGTATGTTGGATACTGTTAGTGTGCGTGGATCGCTTGTCGGCGCGGACTCGGTAGGCCGAAGAGCCTGTTTTCACGCTGTATCTCTAAATTAAAACTAATTGGTGCAGAATGGCACAATTATAATGATAATAATCAGGCAAAGACCAATACTTCTTGATCTGGAACGTGCCTCACCGTCACTTCCCTTGGGATTCCTGGTCCACATCCCTCTGAACCTTTCCCATCCATGCACATGTCCAAATGTCTTTTAAACGCTGTTATAGTACTTGTCTCAACTATCACCTCTGGCAGCTCGTTCCATACACCCCCCACCCCTCTGAATGTAAAAGATGCCCCTTGGGTTCACATCAAATCCTGCCCCTCTCACCTACATAGTGAGGATCTGTTGCCTTTCTCCAGATCCTCATCAAGATACTGCCATCAGATCTTTCATGTTCACCCAAAAGAGCAGCAAATCCAGTGGTTTGCCCTTTGAGAGGCTCCACCTGCAACACCTATAAGAGACGCACTGGAGTGTCAGCCAGTGTAACCATCTGACTTTGAAACACCAGGAATAAGTTCCAAGCCAACAGTGTTATTGTGCAATCTTAACTCCTGATTCATTTCGAGATACAGTGCGGAAACAGGCCCTTCGGCCCACCGAAGCTGACCAGCGATCCCCACAAATTAACATTATCCTACACACGTTTTTTACACTGACCAAGCCAAGTTACCTACACACCTGTGCTTCATTGGGCATGGTGCCAAGCACAACATCCATTAATGCATCAAATAAAGATGAATTCTATTTCCTAGTTGGAATAGGCATAGAGTCATAGAGTCTGACAGCATGGAAACAGGACTTTCGGCCCACCGGGTCCACGGCGACCAGCGATCCCCGCACATTAACACCATCCTACACCCACGATGGACATTTTTTCATTTACCAAGCCAATTAACCTCCAAACCTGTACGTCTTTGGAGTGTGGGAGGAAACCGGAGATCTCGGAGAAAAACCCACGCAGCTCACGGGGAGAACGTACAAACTCCGTACAGACAGCACCCATAGTCGGGATCGTACCCGGGTCTCTGGTGCTCCATTTGCTGTAAGGCAGCAACTCTACCGCTGTGCCACCGCCTATTTCTGGAGGAAACGTTGAGATTTTCCAGGTCGGAATAAGGAAAATGCACTCACGTACATGGAAACATGTTGTGATAGGGACTGCACATACCGTGACATTCGTTCTCAGTTCCTAATTCCAGATGTTGTCAGTCCTTGTGTTACTCCTGTCCTCCCCTTCTGCATGTACACAGGCAGGATGTGAAAGGAGGAATTGTCTCGCAACTTTTAAACCCATTCTCTTTCACCAGACAATACAATACAATACAATTTATTTGTCATTTGGACCCCGTTGAGGTCCAAACGAAATGTCGTTTCTGCAGCCATACATTACAAAACGAAGAAGACCCGAGACACAACACAATTTACACATACATGCATCACAGCGCCGTGATGGAAGGCAAAAAAAGTATCTCTCCACTGCACTCCCCCCCCCGATGTCAGAGTCAGAGTCAAAGTCAAAGCCCCCGGCGGGCGATGGTGATTATCCCGCGGCCATTAAAGCCACGCCGGTTAATGCAAGGTCGCGCACCGGGTCTTGGTGTTAGAGCCCCGGCGTGCGCTCGCAAAGTCCCGCGGCCATTCCAAGCCGCGCGGGGGGATGATGTAAAGCCCCGCTCCAGGTGCTCCTCAACCCCGCAACTCGGGCGGGAGAAGTCGCCGCTGCGGAAGCCCCGAAAAGCGGTCTCCCACCAGGGACCCGCGGGCTTCCGGTGTTGCCGTCCGCCAGACCCGCGGTTGTAGCCTCCGAATATCCAGGGGTCGGGTCGCAGCAGCGCTCCACCACAGCTCCACCCGCTCCGGACTCGGCCAGCCCCGTGACGGTGAGTAGTCCGCAGCTCCGCAACTGGAGCCCCAGGTTGTTCCTGCTGGAGGCCGCTCCATGTTGCCCAGCCCCAACGACAACGGAGACCCGACAAAGAAAAGGTCGGGTCTCCCGTGCAGGGGAAAGATTTTAAAATTCCCCCCCCCACCCCCCCACACACATACCCCGACAAAAAAATAAAATAAAAACTACATAGAAACGAGACAAAAATAATAAAAAGACAGACAGACTGCAGAGGCCGCTGCTGACGAGAGTCGCGCCGCCCACCGAAAACTGATGAAATAAAAGGGTCGCCGTGGAATTTCCAATGTCAAACCTCCAAGAGAATTATTTTGCAATCTTTCTTTTGTCAGCTGAATCATCCATAAGACAAAAAATCATTGTGCAATATTTGTCATGACTCAGTCCCACATGTCATAGCTGGGAATGCACAGAACACAGCACCGAAGATAGACACAAAATACTGGAGTAACAGGCAGCAACTCTGGATAGAAGGAATGGGTGACGTTTCGAGTCGAAACCCTTCTTCACCATTCCTTCTATCCAGAGATGCTGCCTGTCCCGCTGAGTTATTCCAGCATTTTTCGTCTATCTTCAGGGTAAACCAGCATCTGCAGTCCCTTCTTACACAAACTTCATTCTGTGCAAGTTTGGTGAAATTAATACATAATTCCACAAAATGGTTTTAGGTGGTGAATCTGTAGAATTGATTGCCACAATCAGCTGTGGAGGCCGTCAATGGATATTTTTTAAGGCAGGGATAGATAGATTCTTGATTAGTATGGGTGTCAGGGGTTATGGGGAGAAGGTAGGAGAATGGGGTTCTCCCCATTACCCCAGAACACCTATATGAGACGCATTGGAATGTCAGCCAGTGTAACCATCTGACTTTGAAACACCAGGACTAAGCTCCAAGCCAACAGTGTTATTGTGCAATCTTAACTCCTGATTCATTTCGAGATACAGTGCGGAAACAGGCCCTTCGGCCCACCGAAGCTGACCAGCGATCCCCACATATTAACATTATCCTACACACATTGTTTACACTAACCAAGCCAATTTACCTACACACCTGTGCATCATTGGGCATGGTGCCAAGCACAACATCCATTAATGCATCAAGTAAAGATGAATTCTATTTCCTAGTTGGAATAGGCATCGAGTCATGGAGTCTGACAGCGTGGAAACAGGACATTCGGCCCAGCTTGCCCACATCAACCAACATGTCCCATCTACACTAGACCCACCTGCCCGCGTTTGGCCCATATCCCTCTAAACCTATCCTATCCATGTACCCATGTAAATGATACTTAAACGTTGTGGTAGTACCTTCCTCATCTACCTCCTCCAGCAGCTCGTTCCATGCACCCACCACCCTTTGTGTGAAAAAAGTTACCCCTCAGGTTCCTATTGAATCTTCGGCCTCCCTCCCCCCACCCCCTCCTCATTCAACAAATTCAACTAGCGTCCATGTATCGTGATCATATCGGTCCTTATGAGCAAAGTACATGTTGCTTGCAGCCAACCTGTAAGGCAAAGTGAGCCTGGCACTGTGCCAACTTGAAGGGCAAAGGCCTCAGTTTTAAAGTCAGATCACAACTGCACCCGTGAAGCAGGAGACCTTTGAAATCAATGAAATGAATTTGAGATCACGCCGGCACCAACCAGAGGACCCGTGGCTGTTTCACGCATTTGTCTTGTTTAGAAATATTGATACCGTGTAGGCTCATGCTGACCACTGGAATTGGCAACTGAAATAACCTTTTGCAACACTACGAACAAATAAAGGAGGAGGAATTCTCTGATCCAACAACCAGACTTAAATTGATGATGGGAGAACACGGCCTGCAGGACTATGTACAGCTTCACATTTACTTGATCTGGAGAAAGGGTTTGATTAATTGCAGCCTCCAAGTTGGAACTGAATCCATTGTGGCACGGTGGCGCAGCGGTAGAGTTGCTGCCTTACAGCGCCAGGGACCCGGGTACGGAGTTTGTACGTTCTCCCAGTGACCTGCGAGGGTTTTCTCCTGGTGCTCCGGTTTCCTCCCACACTCCAAACCCGTGCAGGTTTGGAGGTTAATTGGCTTCTGTAAATTCTGCATGAAAAAGCTGCTCCTATTAAACCTTTTCCCCTCATACCTTAAACATAAGGTAGACACAAAATGCTGGACTAACTCAGCGGGACAGGCAGCGACTCTGTAGAGAAGGGATGGGTGACGTTTCGGGTTGAGACCCTTCTTCAGACCCTATGTCCTCTGGTTCTGCCAAACTGATAAATCTGTCATAGGCCTTGGAACTCATCATTCCCTTTGGCTGAGTAAAAGTTAATGTTACTACTGGGTCAACTGGTCAAGGAAAATAAGTGCACGTCCCCTCACTAAACATCAATGCGAACAAATGGCACTCAGCCCGTTATTTTAATTTATTTTAGTTCAGGTGATTGAAATCGGGGTACTGATTGGGAATGATCAGCCATGATCACATTGAATGGCGGTGCTGGCTCCAAGAGCTAAATGGCCTACTCCTGCACCTATTGTCTATTGTCTATTATCTAAATCAAGGCCTTTAAGTATAGGTTACTATTGTCATAGATACCGAGGTACAGTGAAAAGCTTTATTTTTCATTCTATCCAAACAAATCAAATATACAGATACAATCGAGTCAAACAAGTACAATAGGTAGAGCAAAGGGGTAGATACAGAGTGAGGAATATAGTGTGCAGCATTGTAGCGCATCTGTTCCATAGACAGTCCAATGTCCATAAAGGGGTAGAGGTAATACAGACAATACCTTAGCTTACACTGTCCTTGTATCAATATTGTATTAAAATGTTTAGTTAGGGGTGGCACGGTAGACACCAGACACCCAGGTTCGATCCTGACTTGGGGGGGGGGGGGGGGTCTGTGTGTACAGAGTTTGTACGCTCTCCCCATGACCAGGTGGGTTTTCTCCAGGTGCTCTGGTTTCCTCCCAAACTCCAATGACGTACAGGTTTGTAGATTAATTGGTCTTCGGTAAAAATTGTATATTGTCCCTAGTGTGTGTGTAGGATAGTATTGGTGTACGGGGATCGCTGGTCAGCACGGAATCGGTGGGCTGAAGGGCCTGTTTCCACGCTGTATCTCTAAACTAAACTAAACTAGACGGCCTTTAATTTTGTTGCAGTAAAGTTACTTTGCTGGAAGAACAACGTTTGTGAATTACACACACTCTTTCATAATGAAATAAATACAGAAACAGGCCATTTGGCCTATCTAGTGCATGCCAGTGTATATAGTTCCACAAATCTCCTGCCTTCTATTGATCTCACCCATAAAATCCTCCCTCCCTCTTCTACCTATAAGGTCATAAGGCCATAAGTGATAGGAGCAGAATTAGGCCATTCGGGCCATCAAGTCTTCTCTGGCATTCAATCATGACTGACCTATTTCTCCCTCCTAACCCCATTCTCCTGTCTTCTCTCCATAACCCCTGACACCCGTGCTAATCAAGAATCTATCTATCTCTCCCTCAAAATAACACTTCTCTCTAATTATAAATTTCTTCCAAACACAAAGGTTTCTGGGATTTAATCATTATCACAAAGTCTGTACCATTTGTTTGAGGGAAGAGAGGGGTTAGAGGAGAGGTGTCACACTGTGGAAGACACTGATATACAATGGATGCTTGTTCAAAAGACTACCATCTATCCATCAGCTACACATTCAGCAAAGTGTGCAAACCTAGTCTGACAGGACATTAGGAGAATAGCTTGAAGAGATGAACTCTGCACGACAGAATGGGATTTATGAATCTCACACACATCAACCCTGACAGAAAAATAAAACCAGTGTTGTATTTTTAGATTTAAAAGTAATTGGATTCTTTTTTGTTGCGATCCTGCTCCCCTGAGATATGGGAGGAAGTCCCCGACAAATAAATAGTTTCCAACTCTTTAGATACTTCCAGCTTGATTGAGTAACTGTGCCAAAAACCTGTCTCCTGGTGCCATAATTGCGCAGAATCTCAGAAAGATACTGCTCTGAAGGCCATTCGTCCCCTTGTGCCAATGCCGTCTCATCGATAGCACTATCCAATCCGCTATTTTACCAAATATTTGTCACTGCCTTATTTTTATTTTTCACTGGGAATGCGGAATCAACCAACCTATGGAAGATGTAGACACCAGGAACTGCAGATGGAGGTTTACAAATGAAGATGCAAAGTGCTGGAGTAACTCAGCACCTCTGGAGAACAAGGATGCGTGACGTTTCGGGTTGGGACCCTTCTTCAGACTGTCTCAGAGGCCGAGGCCAGAAATGTCAGTACGGGAATGGGAAGGAGAGTTTAAATCGTTAGCATGTGTTGGAAGGAACTGCAGATGCTGGTTTAAACCGAAGATAGACACAAAATGCTGGAGTAACTCAGCGGGGCAGGCAGCATCTCTGGAGAGAAGGAATGGATGGTATTTCGGGTTGAGACCCTTCTTCAAATCATTAGCAACCAAGAGATCCAGCTGGCCTTGGCAGACCGAATCTAACTGTTGTTCATATCATAAGCCTTGGAGCAGTATCCGTCATTTATAACAAGAGGAATCGAATATAGGAGCAAAGAGGTCCTTCTGCAGTTGTACAGAGCCCTAGTGAGACCACACCTGGAGTATTGTGTACAGTTTTGGTCCCCTAATTTGAGGAAGGACATTCTTGCTATTGAGGGAGTGCAGAGTAGGTTTACAAGGTTAATTCCCGGGATGGCGGGACTGTCATATGCTGAGAGAATGGAGCGGCTGGGCTTGTACACTCTGGAGTTTAGAAGGATGAGAGGTTATCTCATTGAAACATATAAGATTGTTAAGGGCTTGGACACGCTAGAGGCAGGAAACATGTTCCCGGTGTTGGGGGAGTCCAGAACCAGGGGCCACAGTTTAAGAATAAGGAGTAAGCCATTTAGAACGGAGACGAGGAAACACTTTTTCTCACAGAGAGTGGTGAGTCTGTGTAATTCTTTGCCTCAGAGGGCAGTGGAGGCAGGTTCTCTGGATGCTTTCAAGAGAGAGCTAGATAGGGCTCTTAAAAATAGCAGAGTCAGGGGATATGGGGAGAAGGCAGGAACGGGGTACTGATTGGGAATGGTCAGCCATGATCACATTGAATGGCCGAAGGGCCGAATGGCCTACTCCTGCACCTATTGTCTATTGTCTATTGTCTATTCAATCATGGCTGATCTATCTTTCCCTCTCAACCCACCGTGCTGATAGATCAGCCCTGTTATTACTGAATGGTTGAGCAGCACAAGATATTTTCTCTTTAAGCTTTTATATGCCTGTGACCCAGTTTACAGAAGCACTTACGATACATAAACAGGAACGACAATGGTGAATGAGTTAACCCAGATTTACCTCAGTAAACTATTTACAACCCACAACGACAAACCTTGGAGAAGACTTTGCTCTTCTTCGAGAATGTACCTGACCATAGTGTAGTGAGGCTCTAATTTAAATCATAAAGAGCTATACGGAATGGAAACAGGCCCTTCAGCCCAACTCGATCGTGCTGACCCCCTTGCCTGCACCCCCAAACATTTCCTGTCCATGCGCCTGTTCTAGAATGTTTTAAATGTCATCATTATACCTGCCTCGACCACTTCCTCTGGCAACTCATTCCATATACGCACCAACCTTTGTCCAAAAAAGTTGCCCCATAGCTTATTTTTTAAATCTTGCTCCCACTTCTCACCTTAAACCTAAATCCTCTCATTTGTAGACTCCCATACCCCAGGGAAAAGACTGTGGCTGATCACCTTCTCTATGCCCCGCATAAAAGTCTGTAAGGTCAGACCTCAGCATCCTACGCTTCACTGGAAGAAGACTCGGCCTATTCATCCTCAACTCCCAACACCGTGAGCGGTCACGATGGCGCAGCGGTAGAGTTGCTGCCTTACAGCTCTTACAGCGTCAGAGAACCAGGATCGATCCCGACTGCGGGTGCTGTCTGTACAGAGTTTGTACCTTCTCCCCGTGACCGTGTGGGTTTTCTCCGAGATTTTCGGTTTCCCCCCACACTCCAAAGACGTGCAGGTTTGTAGGTTAATTGGCTTGGTATAAAATGTAAATTGACCCTAGTGTTTGTAGGATAACATTAATGTGCGGGGATCGCTAGTCGGTGCGGACTCGGTGGGCCAAAGGGCCTGTTTCCGAGCTGTATCTCAAAAAAATATATATATATATACGTGCAGACCCGGCAACATGATTGTAAAGCTTCTCGGCACCTTCTCCAGTTTAATGATATACTTCCCTTAGCAGTCCCGCTGAGTTACTCCAGCATTTTGTGTCTAACCTACAAACCTGTTCGTCTTTGGAGTGTGGGAGGAAACCGGATCTCCAGGAGAAAACCCACGCAGGTCACGGGGAGAACGTACAAACTCCGTACAGACCCCCTAGACTGTCAAAGATTCCTCTTTCAGCTTCAGAAGAAACAGCTTAAAAATGATTTAAAAAAACCTGTCTGAGCGTAATCGGAGATGGGGAAACAAAGTACTCCCGAAATAACGAGAGCTTGAGGCTTACCTTGACGGCAAACACACAGTCTAATCCTCATCTGATATTTATCATTCTCGACAGCACACTTACAGACCCAGATGTTGCAGCGAATGTGGTTACAACGACTTCTATTCAGAGCAGAGCACAAAGTTACAGGAAGTTGCGACATTTAGTGGATTACGGTCAGATGAACTGTACCAATGATGAGAAATTATGAAATTATGGAGAAAAAACTGATTTAAGCTGGTGCCTCTGCTTTGAAAAATGACCAACCTAGTCTTGTCTTTCACTATCCCCCTTAAAAATGTTTTAACGTACGGTGGCATTAGAAATGACGCCAGGTTCAGCAGTGACCACACTGACATTCACAGTAGGGTGGACTCACGTGATATATTTTAATTTACAGTGTGCATGTTAGAAATAGTGTACAGGTGATCGCTGGTTGGTGCAGACTCAGTGAGCCTGTTTCCACGCTGCATCTCTCAACTAAACTAAACTGACCCAAAACTAGGGGAGTCCTTCTGAATGATACTCCAAGATATCACCAATGATACTCCAAGATGGGGTCGGATGTATTTAGTGGCACATCCAGAAAAAGAGACCATTTCAACACCAAGAAAACTTTATGTGCAGGAAGGAACTGCAGATGCTGGTTTGCACCGAAGATAGACACAAAATTCTGGAATAACTGCGGGACAGGCCGCATCTCTGGAGAGAAGGACTAAGTAACTTCACCCATTCCTTCTCTCCAGAGATGCTGCCTGTCCCGCTGAGTTACTCCAGAATTTTGTGTCTATCATCAATATTAAAGCACAATGAAGTGAGTCACATGTTATGAACTCAAGGACAAGCTTTATTTATTTATTTATTTTTAAATTTTTATTTATTAGAAGTACATTACATTACAACCAATTACATTAGTACTCGTCACGTATATTTTATTACAATTAATGTACTCCGTCATTTTTTACACTAATAAAGGGAAAGGATAAGATTGAGAGAAAGGAGAAAGTGAAGGAAAATAGTGAAAGTGTAAAAAACGTGACAACAAAAAAGAACAAAGACCCTATAAGAAAGAAATTTAAAAAAAAAAAGAATGAAGAAATAGACCCTAAAAAAGAAGAAAAAAGAGAAAGAGGGAAAAGAGAAAAACAAGTACTTTGTTGAAAGCATCACGCAAATGGGACATACCAACTCTCCAGCTTTCATCCCCCCTTACCTGACCTCAGTTTTATTTTTTTTAAGTACTTTTGCACCCTATACTTGTAATAATTCTATAAATGCAGACCACGTCAGGTGGAAGTGATCTGGTTTACCTGCCAGGAGGAGTCTTATCTCTTCAAGGTGTAATGTTTCGAACATATTTGAAATCCACATGTTTATAGTTGGTATTGGAGCGTTTTTCCAGAATTTTAGGATTAACTTTTTTCCAGTTATTAACACATAGTCTATTAATTTCTTTTGGGACACATTTAATTCTGGACTATCTTCCGTTGTTCCGAAGATAATCCATTCTGCTTTTGGTATCAGTTTTATTTTAAATAATTTTGTAAAGATTTCAAAAATTTCAATCCAAAATTTTTGAATTTTTGTACAGAAAACAAATTAGTGCGCTATAGTAGCTTCTTGAAATTGACATTTATCACAAATGGATGATACATTTGGGAAAATTTTATTAATTTTAGTTTTGGAATAATATAATCTATGTAAAATTTTTAATTGTATTAAAGTATGTCTTACATTAATCGAACATTTATGCACGTTTAGTAAATGTTCATTCCACCTTTCCTTTGAGATTTTAATAGCTAATTCTTGTTCCCAGTCTCTTCTAATACCTTCCGTAGATGGTTTTTCTACATTTAAGATAATATTATACAAATATGATATTAAGTTTGCTGATTCAGCTTTTATCTGCATTGCTTCATCCAGTACATCTGCTGGGATATTATAATGATCTTTTGTATATTTTTTCAAATAGTCACATATTTGAAAATATTTAAAATATTGATTATTTCCCAGTTTATATTTTATTTGTAATTGTTGGAATGATAATAATTTTCCAGTTTCATACAAGTCACTGAACGTTTTAATTCCTAGTCTATCCCATTGTATAAATGATTTGTCTGTAATAGAGGGATTAAACGAGGGGTTATTAACTATTGGAGATAACAGCGATAGATTTCGTAATTTTAAATTTTGTTTTATTTGTTTCCAAGTTCTGATTGTACTATGTATAATTGGGTTTTTGTTATAATTTATGTTATTCAGTTTTATTGGTGAGAGGAGGATCGCTCCAATGTTTCCAGAGGAGCAGTCCTCTCTCTCCATTACAATCCAGTCCACTTGCTGGGCAGAGTTGTCCATCAGTTGAATCATATTTTTAATATTTACTGACCAATAATAATACATGAAGTTAGGGAGTGCTAAGCCCCCTAATACTTTAGCTTTGTTCAAGTGTGTTCTTTGTATTCTATGGGATTTATAGTCCCATATAAAATTAGTAATGTCTGAATCCAGTTTAAAAAAAAACTTCTTTGGTAGGTATATAGGAATCGATTGAAATAGGTATAAAATTTGTGGTGAGAAGATCATTTTTATTGCATTTATTCGGCCTATTAAAGACATCGGGAGCGTTTTCCAAAATTTAATTAGTGTATTTAATTTATTAAGTAAAGGATCAAAATTTGCTTTAAACATGCAAATCTAGTGATTTCAATATCCAAGTATTTAAATTTTTCTGTAGCTATTTTAAAAGGGAATTTTAAAAGATGTGTTGAGTCTTTCGGTTTTATTGACATAATTTCACTTTTATTCCAATTTATTCTGTATCCAGAAAAAGATCCAAAGTCCTCAATTAAATTTAATATATTTGGTATAGTAATTTGAGGTTTTGTAATGTACAATAATATATCATCCGCGTATAAAGATATTTTATTATTTGAATATTTAGTATTATACCCATGGATATCTGGATGTGTTCTAATTTTTTCTGCTAACGGTTCAATTATGAGAGCAAACAACTGTGGTGATAATGAGCATCCTTGTCTATTTCCCCTTGATAGTTGAAATTTCGAGGATAATATGTTATTAGTTAATATTCTAGCTGTAGGTTTATTATATAATAGTTTAATCCATAAAATAAAATTCTCTCCCAGTTGGAATTTTTGTAATACTTTATCCATATAATTCCATTCTACTTGGTCAAATGCTTTTTCAGCGTCCAACGAAATAATTGTTAATTCTTGTTCTTCAATTTTATGTGAGTGCATTATATTGAGTAGACGTCTCATATTATTAGATGAATATCTCTTTGGGATAAACCCCGTCTGGTTTATTAGTTTACTAGTATATTTACTTCTAGCTAATGTTTTCGCTAATATTGTTTGATCTGTATTTAACAATGCTTTAGCTCTATATGATCCCGGTTCTTCTATATCTTTGTCTTTTTTAAGTATTAGTGTGATCGTTGATTCAGCGAATGTATCAGGTCATATTTGTTTTTTAAAAGCATATTGATACACTTTTTGTAATCGTGGTATAATTTTGTCATAGAAGCTTTTATAAAATTCATTTGTAAATCCATCAGGACCTGGTGTTTTTCCATTCTTTAATGAGTTTATTGTATCTTCTAATTCCTTAATTGAGATTTGTGCACCCAATTCCTCTTGTTCCTTCAACTCTAACTTTGGAAGATTACAATTATCCAAGAACTCTGTGATTTTATTGGAGTCAGTTGTCGTTTTAGATGTATACAAATTCTCATAAAATTGCGCAAATCTTTTATTAATATCCTTCGGTATGGTTAATAATTCCCCTCTATCTGATTTAATCTTTGGGATCGTATGTTCTTTTTCTCGTTTTTTTAGCTGGCGAGCCAAAGGTTTATGCGGTTTATCCCCAAATTCAAAGTGCTCCTGTTTTGTAATTTGGAAAAGTCTTATAAGTTTGGCTGATAATAGTTTATTTAATTTAAATTTCAAAATTATTATTTTATTATGTTTATCTATTGATGGATCTTTAGCATTATCTATATCCATTTGTCTAATAAGTTCTTCTAACTGTCTTTGTTCATTCTTATTCTTTTTATTTTGAAAAGCTTGGTATGAGATTATAACACCTCTAATAAATGCTTTAAAAGATTCCCATAATAAAGTAGGTGATATATCTGGAGTGTCATTTATTTCAAAAAAGACGTCCATTTGTTCTTTTAAATATATACTCGCTTGCGGATCTTTTAGGATTTGAAAATTGAATCTCCAAAACGATTTATTCTTAGACATTCCTTCCAGTTTTAAAAAGAAAGTTAGTGGTGAATGGTCTGAAATCGAATTTGTATGGTATGCTGGGTTCACAGTGTGAGGGATTAATTTTGTATCCACCAGGAAATAATCTATACGTGAGTATGTTTTATGTACCATTGAATAAAACGAGTATTCCCTGCCAGTTGGATTAGCAATTCTCCAAACATCTGCTATATTAGTATTGTTTATATAAGTATTTAAAAGTTCACCGGTTTTAGATTTCGTATTCCCTCGTATTTTTGGCTAGATTTGTCTAAATACGGATCTAAAACACAGTTAAAGTCTCCTCCTATTATAACATTTTGATAATTAAACTCTGCGATTATGTTCAGAATTTTATTGAAAAAATGAGGGTTGTCAAAGTTAGGCGCGTATATATTTACCAAAGTAATTGGAGTATCGTGAATTTCTCCATTAACTATCCAATATCTCCCTTCAATGTCTGTTATGGTATTCTTTGCTTTGAATGGTATACCTTTTCTAATAATGATTGACGTACCTCTAGATTTCGAAGTATATGATGAATGGTATATTTGACCTATCCATTTCGCCCTCAACCTAGCTTGATCCTGAGATTTTAGATGAGTTTCTTGTAAGAAGATAATGTCAGAATTGTACAGTTTCAGCTGAGCTAGTATCTTACCCCTTTTAATAGGTTCGTTAATACCTCTTATATTCCAACTGCAGAATGAGACTCCTCCTAGGTTCTTTTGTTTAGCATCTTGCATTTTGAATAATTATAGTACCTTTAAATCTTGTGGTGCATCCATATCCCAGGTCTTTGGGTATTGGGGGAACCTTTGAATTTCTAAGTTTTGTTGGAATATCCCTTTTACGCTTATCACTAAACACAAAACACAATCGTGTGAATATATGTGATAATAATAAAAAAATTGAAAAAATTGAAAAAGTGAAAATACAGTGTCTAAAATAGTCGACACTGTAACAAGTGGTCCACCTGTTGGTGGGAGAAAACCTTGTTTCGACTTCCATTGTTGGTGTTAAACAAATAACTCCGCTCTCTTGGTTAATCATAACATATTAGAACGGGGCCTCACATTCAGATATATAATACAAATTTACCCTATATATTTCATTATAACATATCATATATATATCGCAATTTTAGCTACTAATTATTAAACAAATGATTTTAGCTTCAATAATAGTCAACTGTTGGTTGAAGGGGTTAATGAAACGCACCCCTGGACCTAAGCCAGGTGCTCGTTTCTCATCCCCTCCTCCCAGTTATAGATAAGGTTTGGATTTAGTAAAAATTTATATTAGTTTTGTTAGTTTGTTATTTTTTATTTTTATTAGCGTCCGTTACTATTCTAGTCTAATATTGATAACTTGTTAAATTGTTAGGTTGTTAATAGGATCAATTCTTACAATTGGATTTAATATTATAATCTATTAAACAATTAATGCTTCTGGTATAGTCCATTCTCTTCAGTTCGGCTGTTTACTTCGTTTGGAACACAGAGTGTCCTTGAATCAAAATTCCACAGATAACAGTCTCGCCATCCCAAACAAAACACTGCTTGAAATGGTTCTAAGCTGCCAAACCTCCATTAACCGTGGAATTCTAATTTAAAAAAAGGATTAATTGATACCATTAATTTTTACTTTTTGACGATGCTCTGGGCATATTTGTACGCCTCCTCCGGTTTTACAAATGATCTTTCACTACCATTAAAAGAAATACGCATTTTGGCTGGATAAAAAACACCGTATCTGACACCTTGTTTCCCTCTTAAAAGTTCTTTTGCCTTCCCGAATTGATTTCTCTTTTGCACAATTTCATACGGATAGTCCCTGAATATTTTGATAATGTTTAATGTTGTTTAAGTAAGTCCATGGCAAACTCACGAATGTCCCTTCCCTCAGCTCCCTCTGAGACTCCAAGAATTCTCAAATTCTGGCGTCTAGAGCGAGCTTCCAGGTCCAGGCATTTGTCTGAGACTTTCCCCAGTTGAGTCATCATCTGTACTGAAGTTTGCTCATATTCTTGCTTCCTTTGATCATGTACTTGCCTAATTTTCACCATGTCTTCAACCACTCGCGCCATATTTTTCTCCAATTCCGTAATTGTAACCATACTTGCAGCTACTGTTTCAAGCACAGCCGTGATCCTGTCCGTAGTAAGTTTTTCCATCTTATCCATTCTCCCCAATAGTCCATCTTTCACATCATCAATTCGTTTATTTATAGTATCCAGTGAATCAGCCACCTTCTGATTTCCAGCATTCGAGTCCTGCATCATCTTTTCGATTTTTTCCATCATTTGTCCCATCAGAGTTTTATTTTCATTCATAATTTCATCTTTCATATCCTTCACTGATTTCTTCAAATCCTCAAGTTCTTTACCCTTAGTCAGCTCTGTCTTAGATCTTGTATCCATTTCTGCAGCCACTTCAGAAACTTCAGAGGTACCTTCTCCTTCAGGATTCTTCCGTTTTTTCAGCAGCTTTTTAACTGTTCTCTGAGGGCTCTTGGCTGGAGACAGTTTTCTCATTTAAAAGTCTGTAAGCCACCGTTTAAAACATCGCACTTACTGATGACGTCATCAGCCCGGCGAGCAGAAGCTCCGGTAAGGTTTTTAATCCAATTCCGACTTATGGACCCGTTTTTACGCGAAAAATCGCGAAATTTTTCGAGAGTGGAGCTAGGTGCACGTCTGTTAATCTAACATGGTGCCACCGGAAGTCGGACAAGCTTTATTAAACAAAAAAGAATTCCAAAACAATAGCGGAGCACAGAGTAACAGCGTGTCGTTGCAGCAGGGCACACCCTCGACTTCCTTTCTAATCCCCGTCCCTCAGTCATGTGCCTCTTACCACATGATGAACGCGGGTTTGATTAACCAGTGGCCCGACCACCAGATGGCGCCACACAACCACCCCCCCCCACCCCCCAGAACCGGAGGAACAAAAGCGAGCAGGCAGACGAATGCAACGGCCTGATCTCGTAACCACAGGATCCGCATTTGGACACCCCACAGGCATGGGCGACCGGGGCTGAGACGGCGGACACCCCCGACGGCGAGGCTGAACCACCTTCACCTGCTGGTCAATGTCCACATGACCCGGCTTAAGACGCTCCACCGATATAATCTCAGGCTTTCCACCCACATCCAACACAAAAGTTGAAATGCCATGCTGCAACACCTGCAATGGGCCCTCATACAGGCGTTGCAACGGCGTACGATGAGCATCCTGACGCAGGAACACATATGGGCAGTCCTTGAGGGCAGACGGAACATAGGAAAAAGGAACCCCATTGCCGGGATGTTGGAACAGGGGAAATCGTGCTCACCTGCTCCCGAAGACGCAACAGCACAGAGGAGGGCGACTCCTGCTGCTCCCGCGCAGCCAGAATGAAATCACCAGGATCCGTAAGCGGAATACCGTACACTAATTCAGCAGAGGACTTAGCCAGATCCTCCTTGGGGGCCGTGCGAATTCCCAACACCCACGGTAACTCATCGACCCAATCCGGACCTGTGAGCCGTGCTTTCTAATCATCCTCGAGACGAGGTCACCAATAAAGTGCAATAAAGAGAGTCACACGTTGTGAACTGAAGGACAAGTTTTATTAAATTAAAAGAATTCCAAAACAATAGCAGTGTTGCGGAGCCCAGAGTAACTGCGTGTCGCTGCAGCGGGGAACACCTTCGACACCCCGCCCCTCAGTCATATGCCACTTACCACTTACCACATGATGAATGAGGGTTCAATTAACCAGTGGCCTGAACACCAGATGGCGCCACAACATCAAGAAAACTTTGGACGCAGTAGCAATCCTCCATTTGGATTTCTTCCCCCAACATTTGAATAGCTAGTGTGGTCTTGCCTGCATTCTCCACCTGTGTGGCTTTGGGGACGGTATCATTTTTGCTAGTGACCACACCACCACTCACAGTAGGGTGAGCGCATGTGATATAGTTTCTTTACAGTGGTAAGGAAGTCCAGGACCTCATGGGGGTGCTGTCCCTCACCGTCAGGGTGCAGGTGCGGGGGTGTTGCCGATCTCGGGCTTGTCCCGGCGGCTTAGTCTAGGTCTTCGAAGGTGAAGAGGTCAAGGTGTGGCGATCTCACGCTTCTTCTTGCCTCACGTGAAGGCTTTAGTTTAGTTTAGCTTAGAGATACAGCGCGGAAACAGGCCCTTCGGCCCACCGGGTCCACGCCGACCAGCGATCCCCGCACATTAACACTACTCTACACACACTAGGGATGATTTTACATTTACACCAAGCTAATTAACCTACAGACCTGTGCATCTTTGGAGTGTGGGAGGAAACCGGAGATCTAGGAGAAAACCCACACAGGTCATGGGGAGCACGTACAAACTCCGTACAGACAGCACTGTAGTCAGGATTGAACCCGGGTCTCTGGTGCTGTAAGGCAGCAACTCTACCGCTGCACCACCATGCTAACAGTGCAGGTTTCATCCTGGCAGCTCAGCTTTGGGCTTAAAGAGGTGACACTGGTGGACTCTGGATTATCCTTGCGACCAATCTTTGTCTCTGTATGTGGGCGCAGTTTCCCCTTGTCCGTGGGCAGGAAGAGATTCTGGCATCTCAGGCTTGCCCCGGCTACTCAGTCCTAGTCTCATGCAGAGGCACTGGCTGTCTAGAGCTTATTTCCCAGCTATCGTGTCTTGACCACGCCATCCTCATCTCCATTCTAAAGGTACGTCCTTTTATTCTGAAGCTGCGTCCTCTGGGTCTGGACTTACCCAATCCGCATCAACTCTATCTAGGCCTGGACTGTGGCAGAACCTGTCAGATTGGGTCTGTGGGCAGAGGTTCTCCACTCCCCACCGCCAACAACCCACCAGGCAGCAACCATTTCAATCACACAGTTTTGACAAAATGGTGCGGCACGGTGGCGCAGCTGTAGAGTTGCTGCCTTACAGCGCTTACAGCGCTTGCAGCGCCACAGACCCGGGTTCGGTCACTATCTGTACAGAGTTTGTACGTTCTCCCCGTGATCGCGTGGGTTTTCTCTGAGATCTTCGGTTTCCTCCCACACTTCAAAGACGTACAAGTTTGTAGGTTAATTGGTTTGGTATAAATGTAAATTGTCCCTAAGGTGTGTAGGAGAGTGTTAGTGTGCGGGGGTCGCTGGTCGGTGCGGACACGGTGGGCCGAAGGGCCTGTTTCCACGCTGTATCTCTAAACTGAACTGAAAAATACTGAAGTCTTGGCCTCCATAGCAGTTTGCGGCAAACGGTTCCGCAAGTTCCCGCCAAACGAAATATCAGCAGACAAACTAAAAATCACCTTTGAAAGAGACCTTTTCCTGATTGACACTGTCCTGCATTATTCTTACGGAGTTTTCAGCATTCCACTGTTTATCGAGGACCATTAAATCCGTATCCTACTGTTTCTCAAATGATGTCTTCCAAAGTGGAACTTCTTTTAAGCAATCAGAGCTGCGATTGATGGCTCAGATGAATACATTGCAGCTGTCCCAGGCAGGAAGGTAGCTGGAAAACAGCGCAAGATGATGAGCTTTTCCCTGTTTGAACACTCTTCAAGTTGGTTCTTAGATTTTCGAAGTTATCTTCGATCAATATTTTTGCTGCATCTGGTGATGAGGATTGTGAAAGTGAGGGATTTCTGACCTTAACCTGAGACGACTGAGTGAAGTCAAAAGAAACTGCAGATGATGGAAATGTAAAATTAAAACAAATGCTGGAATAACTCAGCAGGTCGGGCGCCGTCTGTGGAAAGACAGAAAGAGGTTCAGTTTAGTTTATTGTCACGAAGATGGACACAAAATGCTGGAGTAACTGGATTAACAGGCAGCATCTCTGGAGAGATAGAATGGGTGACATTCCGGGTCGAGACCCTTCAGTTTATTGTCACGTTTAGTTTAGTTTCGAGATACAGCACGGAAACAGGCCCTTCGGCCCACCGAGTCTGCACCGACCACGATCCCCACATATTAACACTACCCTACACACACTAGAGGCCACTTACACATCTGCCAGGCCAATTAACCTACAAACTTTACATCTTTGGAATGTGGGAGGAAACCAAAGATCTCAGAGAAAACCCACGCATTCACAGGGAGAATGCACAAACTCTGTACAGACAGCACCTGTAGTCGGGATCAAACCTGGGTCTCCGGCGCCGCAAGAGCTGTAAGGCAGCAACTCTACCGCTGCGCCACCGTGTCGCCGTGTACCGAGGTACGGTGAAAAGCTTTAGCCGCGTGCTAACCAGTCAGCTCAAAAATGACATGATTACAATCTAGCCATTTACAGCGTGCAGGTACATGACAAGGGAATAACATTTAGTGCAAGGTACAGCCAGCAAAGTCCAAACAAGGGTAGTGCAAGGATCACCAAAGAGGTAAATAATAGTTCAGCTCTGCTCTCTGGTTGTGGTAGGATAATTCAGTTGCCTGATAACAGCTGGGAAGAAACTGTCCCTGAATCTGTCCTTGAAACTGTCCTTGTGCTTTTTCACACTTCCATACCGTTCGCCCGATGGGAGAGGGGAGAAGAAGTAGTGGCCAGGGTGCAACTCGTCCTTTAGCTTTTAGGGCTAAGGGAATCAAAGGATATGGGGAAAAAGCCGGAACGGGGTACTGATTTTCGACGATCAGCCATCATCATATTGAATGGCGGTGCTGGCTCGATGGGCCGAATGGCATACTCCTGCATCTATTTTCTATGTTTCTATTACGCTGCTGGCCTTGCCGAGGCAGCGTGAGGTATAAATGGAGTCATGTTATGATCAGTCAAGTTATGCTGAGTCAGGTAATATTTGCCGTCTAAGATCCTGCGTTAGAAATGAGAGAGGCTCCTCCAGCTGAAGCAGAATTCTATCTCCCTTAAATATTTTTAATGCATCGGGTTTTTTAATTGTTTTTTTACCAAATATAATTGTAATCAATTATTTACAAGAATAATATGTGCAATAAAAAAACAATACCAACAAACCCACCATCACAGCACAAATTAAAACAAATATTCTTAACTATCAAATAGATTGAATATTAAAGAACTATATTGTTGAGGATAAATTCCACCTCCCACATGGACAGCGCGTAGTCCCTCTCTAGTGACGCCCAGACGCGGACGTAACCTCGGAAGAGGGGCAGGCAGTCCTCTTTCGCCTGACGCCTTGACTATTACTGCATCTGGTCATGAGGCCCAGAGTGGAAGATAGTGGGACGGAGTGCCGGTGAGCAGGCCGGCTACGTTAGGGAGTGCGGTGTATCGACAATGGAGTGGGCCCTACAACAGTCTGGTGCTCGCGTGCTGTCCACGGGTGCCCTGGGGGATTTCCGGGACCGTTGGGCACCGCTGGGGGGGGGGGGGGGTGGAAAGTAAACATCATTAAGGATGGGGAAATAGTTGTTTAATATTTAGTATTTAAGAATATTGATTATACTTTGTTTGTTTGTATTGTTTTGTATTGTACATATTATTTTTGTACATAATAAATTAAAATTATTTTTGTTTTACAGTTTTGGTCTCCTAATTTGAGGAAGGACATCCTTGCTATTGAGGCAGTGCAGCGTAGGTTCACGAGATTAATCCCCGGACTGTCATATGAGATAGATTGGAAAGACTGGCTTGTTATCACTGGAATTTAGAAGAATGGGAGGGGATCTTATAGAAATTATATGGTCAGGTCTAGATCCCTGCACTTACAACAACTGGGACTTGAAAATGGCGCCAAACTGGCGACCCTGTATACTGTCTCAGTGTACCGCTGCTGTACACTAGTACTGTATCTGAGATGCTTATCTAAGATGTATCTAAGTGCTTATGTATAGTGATACGTACTGAACTGTGTACAAAAATAAATTGCACTGTACCTGTGCCATTGGACCATTGAACCTGTTGCAAGGATAGAAATTAAAATGGAATATGTCGCAAATATTCAGCATCTTCAGATTGAAGACAATTTGTCAATTAGTCCGAAGAAGGGTCTCGGCCTGAAACAACACCCATCCCTATTCTCCGGAGATCCTGTCCATCCCGCTGAGTTACTGCAGCATTTCGTGTCTGTCTTCGGTGTAAACCAGCATCTGGAGTTCCTTCCTACACAATTTATCAATTAACTCAGTTTCTCTTATCATAGATGCTGTCTGGCCAGCTGGGCAAGTCCAGCCTTTTCTGTTTGGTTTTGGATATCCAGCATCTGCAGGTTTTTTTTTTAAATAGGTTAATTTACAGATGCAAAAATCACCTGGTGCTGGCCGCTATAAGCTGGCAGCCTTTGCTTCCAACTATGTGATCATGATACATCTTCCTTGAAAAGAACTGCCAATAAAGATGGTGCTGAACCCATGGATAATCCTGCATGCCTGGGGGAAACAACTCGGAAATTGTTGCTGAAGGTAAGGAATCAAACTTTAATTGCGGCAGAAGTGTCCTGGACAGCGACAGATGGTGAGATATTCTCCACACGCTGAACCAAGCAGCTGCTGTTATGTTTCATTCAAATTAAGCCTGGTCTCCACTGCCCCGTGTCCATTAACAGCTTATTCTCCAGAGATGCTGCCTGTCCCGTTGAATTACTCCAGCATTGTGTGTCTATCTTCGATTTAAACCAGCATCTGCAGTTCTTTCTTAAATAGCTTATTGGATGTATTTACGTAAAACCTGGGCCCAACGTTGAGATGAAATGGGAACCGTGATCCCAAGTAGAGATGTGTTGTGTACAAAGGAACTGCAGGTGCTGGTTTATACCGAAGACAGACACAAAGTTCTGGAGTAACTCGGCGGGTCAGGCAGCATCTCTGGAGAAAATCGATTGGGTGACAATCGGGTTTTGGATCAGGACCCTTCTTGTAGGTGACCCGTTCTTTTTCTCCAGAGATGCTGCCTGACCTGCTGATTTACTCCACTTTGTGTCTATCTTTGGAGACGAGTTGTGTTTGACTATAAACCTTTCCTCCTCCTGAAAGGGATGTGTCATTGTCTCCAGTGGTTCCAACCTCTTTTGGAACTCACCATTGCTTCTTGTTTGTTTCTCAGTCAGGGCTGCAGAAGGTCTGTCAGTGGTACCGCAGTACCTAATACTTGTTGACATATTACATTTCATATGCATTTCATGTATATTTCAAATACAACTTCTTATTTTTAATTTAATAATAAAGAAAGAGTAAGAGATTGATATAGAGTGTTACGTGAAATAGAAAGATAGCCCGAGAGAATAAAGAAGAGAGAAGAAGAAGCAGAAAGAGAGAGAGGAAGAAACGATATAGTGAAGAAGGAAAAAGAGAGAAAAATGAAAAAGGGGAAAAAGGAGATTGAAAACGATATATCTATTTAATATACCTGGACACCCGTCACCTGATTCTGAACCATTTTGTTTCTATGGTTGTGTTGCACCATATGCTTGTAAGAAGTCGATAAAGGGAGACCAAATCAGTAAGAATTGGTCTACTTTACCTGCTAGAAGGAGTTGCTTTTCTTCAAGATATGCCATTTCCGACATATTTGAAATCCACATTTTGAGCGTTGGCGCATTTTTCCAAAATTTAAGTATGAGTTTTTTTGCCATTATTAAACCGTAATTAAGTAGAGATTTTTGAGACGTATTTAGCTTATTCCCATCTTCCATTGATCCAAAGATAATCCATTCTGTATTAGGTTCAATTCTTCTATTAAATAGTTTTGTAAAAATTTCAAAAATTTAATTCCAGAATTGATGAAGTTTTATACAGGAGACAAAAGAGTGTGTTATAGTGTGCATTCTCAGTGCATTCTCAGATAAGCATTTATCACAGATGGGAGAGATATTTGGATAGAATTTGTTCAGTCTAGTTTTTGAGTAGTATAATCATTGTAAAATTTTAAATTGAATTAAATTATGTTTTGCATTAATCGAACATTTATGTATGTATATCAGGTATTTTTCCCATGTTTCTCTCGAAATTTTATCTGTAATTCTCGTTCCCAATCTGCTCTGATTGCCTCTGTCGATGGTGATTCTATATTTAAAATGATATTATATAAGTATGATATTAAATTGCATGAGTGCCTTAATATTCATTGCTTCATCTAATGAATCTAGATTTAGAATTTGATATCCTTGTATGTGTTTTTTCAAATAATCTCTAATTTGAAGGTATTTAAAGTATTGGTTATTTTTCAAGTTGTATTTTAATTGTAATTGTTGAAATGATAAGAAATTTTCCATTTCATACAAGTCTCCAATCCTTTTAATTCCTAATCTTTCCCAATAGGTATACGTTTTGTCAGTGAGAGATGGTTTAAATGCGGGATTATTTACTATTGGAGATAAAAGCGATAAGTTTCTTAATTTCAAAGTTAGTTTTATTTGTTTCCAAATGATGAGGCTGTCTTGAGGCACGGTGGCACTGCGGTAGAGACCCAGGTTCGATCCTGACCGCGGGTGCTTTCTGTACAGAGTTTGTACGTTCTCCCCATGGATTGTCTCCGGGTGCTCGTTTCCTCCCACACTCCAAAGACGTACAGGTTTGGCTTCTGTAAGTTCTGTAAATTGTTGTTGGGTCTGTAGGATAGGGCTAGACTAAGGGGTGATCGCTGGTCGGCATGGACTCGGTGGGCCAAAGGGCCTGTTTTCATGCTGTATTTCCAAAGTCTAATGTCTAAAGTAAAGTCACTGTTTCATTGATTGCAGAAAAGAAATTCAGGAGAGTAAGTTAGAAGGTCTCCATGCCCAAAGGAATGATTAGTATTCGTATTGATTTAATATTGTCACGTGCACTGAGATATAGTGAGAAGCATTTGTTTGTGTGCTATCCGATTCAATCACTGAATAGTGTACATGAATAGTGTACATCAAGCCATACACACCTACAAGATAGAGCAAAGAGAAAAATACCAGGAATAGTTTTGTTTAATTTAGTTTAGATATACAGCGTGGAAACAGGTCCTTCGGCCCACCAAGTTTACGTTGACCAGCGATCCCCACACACTAACACTATCCGACATATACTAGGCACAATTTACAATTTTACCAAAGCCAGTTAACCTACAAACCTGTACGTCTTTGGAGTGTGGGAGAAAACCGGAGCTCCCGGAGAAAACCCACGCAGGTCACGGGGAGAACGTACAAACTCCACACAGACGGCACTCGTAGTCAGGATCATACCCTGGTCTCTGGCTCTGTAAGGCAGCAACTCTACTGCTGCACCACCGTGCCACCCTAGCAGATAATAGTTCAATATTGTAGCGTTACAGTTCCTGAGAAAAGCCCAATGTTCGCAATGAAGATTTATGGGTTAATGGTTGATGGCAACACCTCACGCAAAGGAATTGTCAGATTTAAGTTCAACAATTATCCCCCAAATTCTCCAATTCTGGATGGCCTAATTTTCTTTTGAAAGGCCCAATGGAAGTTGATTGCACCACTGTCATAACACATAACCTCCAAAGGCTGAGATAAAAGGCACAAATTGCTTCTGGGCAGTGACCAGGTATAAGCACATATTTGTGAGCTGGTAGTTTACGTAGGGCTCAGCTGTGGGTAGATTAAGGCTGACAAAGTCTAGATTGCCTTGTTCATCATGCAATTTGGAGCCATATCTACAAGAGCCAGTGACGGGAATTCCAACACAGAAACTGTTTGCTTTAACAAACGAGGATGATTTTGTTGTTAATCTTTAATTAAGATCCACCATTCACCCGGGGGCTGTGAATCACTGATGGAATTCTCGAGCGCTGTTCTGTCCATTTGCTTCAAGCTTACAGTAGATCTGCCAACTGTGAGGATTTATCTCGATCTTTGTCTGTAATTTCTCAGCCCTGTAGTTACATCTAATTTGGTTAAAGCTTTGCAAGGTTTCGTGCCAGAAGTTACCACTAGATTCGATTAGATATGTTGTAGGTAGAATTGGTTTTATGCTCCTTTACTGATTAAAAACAAATTTAGTGAACCACCTTGCAACAACATTGTCCTTTCCCTCTCATTCACCTCTCATGGACGTTTAGAAATGCACTTGCATTTTGTGGCTGTGTAACTCACATCATCATCGGCTGTCACTCGGAAATTGTATGACTGTCCTTTAGGACGCCTGTGCGTGACTTTATTTAACGTGGGGAGACTGGTGCACACTCAGCCACCACACGGTCCTTGACAGATCTGGGTCAGGAGCCAGTGGCATGGAATCCTAGACGACCCGGGACCCTTTTCTGCTGCAGCCTTCATCCGCCTTCCCAGCCGTTGTGGCGCTCCACTAAAGTCAGCCATCATCCTCTGCCTGTTCCACCGTTGAGGTGTAACTCCCAGAGCACTGTCTCCATCACTACTTGAAGTGGCTGTTCTGTGAGACAAGGTGATTTAGTCCCTAGCAGCTGAAACTTAAGGGACTAGCTTCTGACATCTTCTTCAGAAATTAAAACGAAAATGATCCAAAATATGAATAAAAAATAAAACCATGTTCAACCATGTCAAAATGTTGTAATGTTATTAAAATGATATTAAAAGAGGTTATAAAGAAACCTTCTCTTTTTTACATCATTGGGACAATTCTTTAGTGTAAAAGGTATTGAGGAGAAAATTGCATGGAAAATTACATAGATGTGGGAAAATCCACAGTAATTTTAATTTATTTAGTTTGGAGTTTCAGCGTGGAGACAGGCCATTCAGCCCACCGAGTCAATGCCAATCACCCCTAAACTAGTTCTATCTTACACGATAGGGACAATTTACAGAACTAAATTAACCTATAAACATGCACGTCATTGGAATGTGGGAGAAAATCGGAGCACCGGAGAAAACCCAGGTAGTCATACAAACTCTGTACAGACAGCACCCATAGTCAGGATCGAACCTGGGTCTCTAGAGTTGTAAGGCAGCAACTCTAGCTCTGCACCACTGTGCCATCCAATGAGGGATATCAACTATCCTAAAAGCATTTAGGGCAAAGGAAAGGAGTTTCTTAAGTGTGTTCTGAAGAGTTTTATTGATTGGTCTGAAGTAGGGTCTCAACCTGAAACATCACCTTTTTTCCAGAGATTCTGCCAGACCCACTGAGTTGCTCCAGCACTTTGTGTCTGTCTTTGTAGCTGACATCATATTTTGCATTTGCTTATTTTCTCTTTTGCACGACCAGTTGTACTCATAAATGGCACGAGCTGCTGCTAAAGTACACAAAGCAAAGATCTTCACTATATCTCTGTGCACGTGCCATTCATAAGTTCATAACTTAAAGGAGCAGAATTAGGCCGTTCGGCCCATCAAGTCTACTCCGCCATTCAATCATGGCTGATCTATCTTTCCCTCTCAACCCCATACTCCTGCCTTCTCCCTATAACCTCTGACACCCGTACTAATCAAGAATCTGTCTGTGCCGTTACAATATCCATTGACGGCCTTCTGTGGCAATGAATTCCACAGATTCACCACCCTGTGACTAAAGAAATTCCTCCTCATCTTCTTCCTAAAGGAATGTCCTTTAATTTTGAGGCTATGACCTCTAGTCCTAGACTCTCCCACTAGTGGAAGCACTCTCTCAACATCCACTCTTTCCAGGCTTTCACTTTTTGGTAAGTTTCAATGAGGTTCCCCCCTCATCATTCTAAACTCCACCGAGTACAGGCCCAGTGCAGTCAAAGGCTATTATATTTCTATGCCCTGACCCATGAAGTCAAGCATGCCATATGTCCCCTTCACTATCCTATTCACCTGTCTTGCCACCCTCAGGAAGCAATGGACTTGATCCCCAAGGTCCTTCTGCACATCAACTTTATTTATTGTATATCTTCTACCCTTGCAATTGTCGGGATTAAATTCCATCTGCCGACGCTCCGACTGATTTTCTGTCTGATCTACGTCCTGCTATAGTCTTGGATAACCTTCATACACCACCAATTTTCATGTCATCCACAAATTTATTAATCACTCCTACCTTCACAACCAAGTCATTAATATTTATAGAAAACAAATAACAAAGGCCTGAGCACCGAGCCCTGAAATACACCAGTGGTCACGTACTTCAATCAGAAAAACAACCTTT
The DNA here is from genome assembly GCA_038087875.1 of Malacoraja senta. Lineage (NCBI taxonomy): Eukaryota > Metazoa > Chordata > Chondrichthyes > Rajiformes > Rajidae > Malacoraja > Malacoraja senta. Next base: position 10,518,708 of record CM075986.1, read on the forward strand.
CATCAACGCACTCTGCCTTTCATCACCAAGCCAATTTTAGATCCAGTTACTTAGCTTGCCTTGGATCCCATCTTCCATGCAGGACCTTGTTAAGTGCCTTACTGAAGTGCATATGGCCACAACCCTGTCTGCATCAGTCTTCTTAGTTACCTCGATATAGACAACATCTACCATCCTGCCTTCTTCAATCATCTTGTTTACCTCCAATATAATGTCTATTATCCGCCTTCTTCAACTTTCTCAGATACCTCCCATATTCCACTACCCTACAGTCTTCTTAGTTACCTCACATTTCAGCAATATCTAAAAACCTGTCTTCTTCAACTTCCCTAGTTGCCTCCCATATAAACAACATCTACCACCTTATCTCGTCCATCTTCTTAGATACCTCCATGTTAACAACGCCTACTATCTTGAGTTTATAGTTACCAAGTACAATGACCATCTCAGCCTCCATCTTCCTTTCAGCTAGTAGGATCTCCGATTCTCATTATCTTTTGGTCTAAATAATAATTTATTAATACATTTTATTTCGGACTCAAGGTCCAGACAAGGGACAACATTACATAAAAAATACATTGCATATAAAAACATAATAAGCTACATATAAAATCTTAGTATATCACTTATAAAAGCATCATACATTATATATATTTTTTTAAACACAATACATGAATTAAAATCCAGAATTAAAAAGAATGATCAGTGTCCTACAACGAGACAACGATACCAGTGTCTCCACAACTGGGATTCGTATCGTGTAGTGCTAAACCTTATGTTTGACAAGGCCACAATAATTACATTTTTAGAGTCATTGATCCTGCAACTGAATTTATACATATGATTTCTTCGGATAGCTTCTAAAGTACTGACTCCAGCAGCCACAAACATGTTACTAGTACTACACCATCTAGGTTTCCTTAGCAGTGTTCTCATGGCATCATTGTAGTCCACCTTTAGTCTCTGCAAACTTGTCTTTCCATAGTTCAACCACAGGTGCGCAGTATAGAGTGGTGTGCAATATGCTCTAAACAGCGACATCTTCACCACATCTGTACACGCACCAAACTTACGCAAGATAATATTTGCCTGTACATACAGCATACGTCGTTGTCTATAAATATCCTCATCATCTGTCATTTGTTCTGTAATAAAATGCCCAAGATATTTTACCTTATTACAGACACTAAGATTATTGTCAGACAATTTAAAATCAGGAAATTTTAGACATTTATCCTCTTTGGTTCTACAGATCATAACAGCACTCTTACAAGCATTATATTTAATATCATGTTCCACACCATACACAGAACATATAGTAAGGAGCTGCTGGAGACCAGCGCTAGATGTATTAAAGACCACAAGATCATCTGCATACATAATATGGTTCACTAAAATATTACTAATCATGCACCCAGTATTACAGGCTTTCAATTGTTTGGACAGAGCATCAATATAAAGATTAAAAAGGACTGGGAACAAAATCCCCCCTTCTCTAACACCATTGCTAACCCCAAATGGGGCTGAGACTCTATTGCCCCATTTTATTTGCATAGTCTGGTGGGCATACCAGTAAGCCAGAATTCTCACAATGTATTTAGGCACCCCTCTTTGACATATTTTAACAAACAGCTTTCTGTGATTAACAGAATCAAAGGCTTTGGAAGCATCAATAAAGCACATAAGAATTGAAGAGTTTTTGCCTCTATTTTTGTTTACAATCTCCTTTAGGGCATATATGCACAAGTCAGTGCCATATTTAGCTTTAAAACCAAACTGGTTATCTGTGGAGTTAACAAACTCATTTATTCTATCCAGCAAAACTCTTTCTAAGACTTTTGACAATATGCTATCTAAAGCTATGACCTGTAATTATTTAGGCTGCCTACTTTACCAGCTTTGTCCTTAATGACTGGCACTAACAGAACAGACAACATTGAGTCTATAACAAGCCATGAATCATAGAGCCAGTAAAACAAATAGCAAGGAGAGGAGCTATCCTCATACTCGCATACTTAAGATGTTCAGCAGAAATATGATCCAATTTTACCAATTTACCAATTTTAATCCTTATACCTTGTATTTTCTCCATTGAGGGTAATAGATCCTTTTTATTTATCCTGTTTAAGCTCCTCATGATTTTATACACCACAACTATATCTCCCCTCATTCTCCCTTAACTCATCGATAAAAATCCCAACTTTGGCTCTCCTCATGATTTTGAAATTGTTGCAAAATTTGTTTGGACCTTCTCCAATCCTGTTATATCGTTAAGTGGATCAAAGATAATTTAATAATGTTATAAAAAGGAACTGCAGATGCTGCTTTATACCAAAGATATGACACAAAATGCCGGAATAACTCAACGGGTCAGGCAGCATCACTGGAGAAAATGGATAGATGGCGTCTCGGGTCTGGATTCTTCTTCAGTCTGAAGAATCGATAGGTGATGTTTCGGGATGCTGGTTAACACACAACAGGACACAACATACTGGAGTAACTCAGCAAGTCAGATAGCATCTCAAGAGTACATGGATAGGTGATGTTTCGGGTCGAAACCCTTCTTCAGACCCATAGGTGATATTTTGGGTCCTGGTCTGAAACGTCACCTAGTAATGTTCTCCAGAGATGCTGCCTGACCCACTGAGTTACTCCAACATTTTGTGTCTTTCAAGGATATATTTAATGTAGGACCATGAATTCTAATATTGAAGAATGAGACTCAGAACATCCCATTGATGTTGCAGTGGTGTACTTCTTGTAAGAATTTGTCAGACATATTCCTTAAACAAGCTGCAAATGTGAACATATAAGATGCTGATGACCAGAGCTGTACATATTACAGAGTACAATGTGCCTTATTGTGAGATGTGGTGAACTGTATGATCGTCAAAGAGGAAATTATACTCTTCAAAGCCACTAGAATAATTGTGGAATAAAAATCATTTATGGTGCATGAGAGTAAACCTAGGTTAAATGGGGTGAATGTAAAAAATAAATTGAAAATCTGTACAGTAATTTGGTCTGTGGCAGGCAAATTGGAAAGTGATGCATTTCACAAATTATATTTAAATATTAATGCTTATTTAGAGTAGGAATTCAGTTCACATTTTGTCATTAATCTTCTATACGGCAATGGAGGATTTGTACAAAATAATTGTCAGGGCGATGATGGGATTTTTTACAATGTTGCAATCTTTCCCACACAACAAACCCTCCACTCTCTTGTGTCGGAAGGAGCCGCAGATGCTGGTTCACATCGAAGATAGACACAAAATGCTGGAATAACTCAGCGGGACAGGCAGCATCACTGGATAGAAGGAATGGGTGATGTTTCAGATCGAGACCCTTCTTCAGACTGAGAGTCAGGGGAGAAAGAGAGACAGAGATATGGAAGGGTAAGGTGTGAAAATGAGACATCAAAGGGGAGGAAGTTCAAGGAGAATGTAGAATCATTGTTGGCTAGGGTTATCTTCCCCGTTCCACCTTCACCTTCGTGTCCCTTTGATCTCTCGTTTTCACGCCTTACCCTTCCATATCTCTGTTGGTCTCGACCCGAAACGTCACCCATTCCTTCTCTCCAGAGATGCTGCCTGTCCCGCTGACTTACTCCAGCATTTTGTGTCTACCTTCGATTTAAACCACCATCTGCTGTTCTTTCCTGCACCTTTCCATTATCCAATGTCGGCTCCAGTCTCCTGTCCAGGTGGCAGAGGTGAGAGAACTGTTCACAAACCTACCACACCATCTATCATCAGTTCCAGTCGCTTTAAGGAGGGTATTAAATTGCAGCTCAAATCACATTCCACTTCTGATTTACCGCTCTGATCATATATCAGAAGCCCTGCATGCACCTTGGGAGAATATTGGAAAGTAAATGAGATTGTCAGATGAATTCTGTTCATCACATTTCTCATTAGTTTCCATTGCCGCCAGTTAAACACCAACACTCTGATTATCAGTGGAGTTCAGATTTTAGTGGAGGTATGAATCAACTCAGCAAGCATCGTTATTGTTTAATGAATTTAGTAATAGTTCTTCATGGTAACATTTGTCTTTCGTTCATGATTTATCTATATATTGTAATCTGCATCTGTTTTTAGGCACTCTGAATGGCCCATTATTCCTTTCGAGGTGTTTTATTGTGAGATTAAAAAAAGGAAAATTGAGGATAGAAATGTAAACTGGAAATGCATGAAGGTGTGTTAACACCAGACTAATGCCACAGAGAAGACTATTCTTCCATCTGCTTAACTTGGACAGTACAAGTCATTAGAATGAATCATTAGAAAAAAGAGGAAAGATGGCGGGGGAAATCACTTTAAAAGAGGCTAATGTAATTCTCCTTCCCTCCCCCTCTGCTCTTCCCCTCCCCCACACTCCCTCCTCTCCCCTTCCTGCTAACCCCCTCTCCCTCCTCCCCTCCCTCCAACCGCTCCCCTTCATCTTCCCCTCCACCTCCACCTCCCCTTCCTCCACCCCCTCCCCCTTCCCATTACCTCCTGCTCCCCCTCGCCCTCTCTCCTTGCCCCTTCCCTCTGTCCCCCTCCCCACCATCTCCTCCCTCTCACCTTGCACTCTCCCACTCCCCCTCCCCACTTGTCCCTCCCCCCCTTAAAAATGATTAGAAACACAAACCTTATTGAGCACAACACATCTTTAAATTTGACTTCATACCTTAGCAAAAGAATTTCACTAGGTGCAGTGAAATTCGTTATTTGCATAGAGTTCAGTAAAAATCTTACTATACATAGGCACAATCATATATGTACAAGAGCCAATAGACTTTGGCATGTAGGATAATAGAAAATCTCAAAGCTTTTTATACCTATATTAAAAACAAGCGGGTAACCAGGGAGAAGGTAGGACCACTCAAGGATCAAGAAGGGAATTTGTGCTTGGAGTCTGGAGATGTAGCCAAGCTATGGAATGAGTATTTTGCATCTGTTTTCACCAAGGAGAAGGATATGAAGGAGGATGAAATCAGTGTGGAGAATACTATTGAGCAAGGGCATCTTGAGATTAAGAAGGATTAGATGTTGGGGAGGGGTCTTCTCCGTGGATTGTCACCTTGTCGTGTTGGAGAAGCTTGTGTGGACCTGAGATCCTGAGAGCGATGCCGTCTGGAGCTATGCTCCTGGTAGGGCCACCCATGGCGGTAAGGTCGAGGGGGAGGTCTCTGATAAAGAGCAATCCAACCAAAAGCTCAACAGTGGAACAGGCGGAGGACGATGGCTGACCTTAGTGGAGCGTCACAACGGCTGGGAAGGCAGATGAAGGCTGCAGCAGAAAAGGGTCTCCGGTCATCTTGGACTCCATGCCACTGGATCCTGACCCAGATCTGTCAAGGACCGTGTGGTGGCTGTCTGTGCACCAGTCTCCCCACGTTAAACAAAGTCACGCACAGGCGCCCTCCATATAGGGAATAACACCCTGGAGACACCCATGATCAGCCATGACTGACGGGGGCCTAAGAGGTGTTGTGGCTCTTGAAGAACATTAAGGTCGATATATCCCCAGGACCCAACTGAAATAAAACATACACACGATCCTTTAACGTTCTTGAGAATACTAATATATTCAAGAGCAAATTGAGATGAAGAAGGAGGAGGTACAGGAGTTTGAAACCCGTGACCTCCAGGCTCAAGGAAAGGTTCTTCCCAACATTTCAGTTTAGTTTATTGTCACGTGTACCGAGGTACAGTGAAAAGCTTTTGTTGCGTGCTAACCAGTCAGCGGAAAGACAATACATGATTAGAATCGAGCTATTTACAGTGTGTAGATATATGATAAGGGAATAACATTTACTGCCAGGTAAATCCAGTGAAGTCCAATCAGAGATAACCAGATATACCAATGAGGTATATAATAGCCCAGGACTGCTCTCTAGTTGTTTGTAGGATGATTCAGTTGCCTGATAACAGCTGGGAAGGAAATGCCGCTGGAGGTGTGCGTTTTCACACTTCTATACCTTCAACCATCAGGCTCTTGAACACTACAAACACCAACTAAACTACGAAATACAAACTGTCTTGGTTGCACTAAGGACTTCTGAGGTTTTGCAATAATATATATTTTAAGTTTATTTAATTATTTTTGTTTATTACTGTATGTTATCTACAATAGACAATAGACAATAGGCGCAGGAGTAGGCCATTCGGCCCTTCGAGCCAGCACCGCCATTCACTGTGATCATGGCTGATCATCCACAATCGGAACCCCGTTCCTGCCTTCTCCCCATATCCCCTGTCTCTGTTATCTATCCAACTCTCTCTTGAAAGCATGCAGAGAATTGGCTTCCACTGCCTTCTGAGGCAGAGAATTCCACAGATTCACAATCCTCTGTGTGAAAAAGTTTTTCCTCAACTCCATTCTAAATGGTTTACCTCTTATTCTTAAACTGTGGCCCCTGGTTCTGGACTCCCCCAACATTAGGAACATGTTTCCTGTGTCTAGCGTGTCCAAACCCTTAATGATCTTATATGTTTCAATAAGATCCCCTCTCATCCTTCTAAACTCCAGAGTATGTATGTGTCCTGTGTTTGTAGACCTGTTCTGTTGCAGCAAGTGATAATTTTGTTCCATTTTTGGTGGGTAGTGGGTGTGTGGAACAAGCTGCCAGAGGAGGTAGTTGAGGCAGGGACTACCCGAACATTTAAGAAACAGTTAGACAGGTACATTCTCTGCTATAGAAGGCCAATTCACTAGATGTTTTCAAGAGAGATTTAGTTCTTGGGGTTAAGGGAATCAAGGGATATGGGGAAAAAGCCGGAACAGGGTACTGGTTTATGATGATCAGCCATGATCATATTGAATGGCGGTGCTGGCTTGAAGGGCTGAATGGCCTACTCCTGCACTTAGAAACATAGAAACATAGAAAATAGGTGCAGGAGTAGGCCATTCGGCCCTTCGAGCCTGCACCGCCATTCAATATGATCATGGCTAATCATCCAACTCAGTATCCTGTACCTGCCTTCTCTCCATACCCCCTGATCCCTTTAGCCACAAGGGCCACATCTAACTCCCTCTTAAATATAGCCAATGAACTGGCCTCAACTACCTTCTGTGGCAGAGAGTTCCAGGACCGTGTGGTGGTCACTTATTTTCTATGTTTCTATGTTTCTATGTTACATGGATAGTGTGTAGGAAAGAACTGCAGATGCTGGTTTAAATTGAAGATAGACACAAAATGCTGGAGTAACTCAGCAGGACAGGCAGCATCTCTGGAGAGAAGGAATGGGTGACGTTTTGGGGCGAGACCCTTCAGCGAAACGATCGGCAAGCCTGAGCTTGGTCTCGCCGATGTACGGGAGTTGACACCTGGAACAGCGGATACAGTAGATGAGGTTGGAGGAGGTGCAAGTGAACCTCTGCCTCACTTGGAAAGACTGTCGGGGTCCTTGGATGGAGTCGAGGGGGGGAGGTGAAGGGACAGGTGTTGCATCTCCTGCGGTTGCAGTGGAAAGTACCTGGGGAGGAGGTGGTGGTTTGGGTGGGAAGGGACGAGTTGACCAGGGAGTTGCAGAGGGAACGGTCTCTGCGGAGAGCAGAAAGGGGTTGAGATGGGAAGATGTGGCCAGTAGTGGGATCCCGTTGGAGCAGGCGAAAGTGTTGGAGAATTATATGCTGTATGCGATGGCTGATAGGGTGGAAGGTGAGGACAAGGCGGACTCTGTCCTTATTACGAATGGGGGGAGGGGGAACAAGAGCGGAGCTACAGGATATCGAGGAGACCCTAGTGAGAGCCTCAATTATAATGGAAGAGAGGAACCCCGTTTCCTAAAGAATGAGGACATCTCCAATGACCTGGTATGGAAAACCTCATCCTGGGTGCAGTTGTGGCATAGATGGAGGGACCTGGATAGGAGAGGTTTGGAGGGATATGGACCAAACACAGGCGGGTGGGAGTAGTGTAGCTGGGACATGTTGGGTCTTTATTCTTTGGAGCGCAGAAGGTTAAGAGGGGACTTGATAGAGGTCTTTAAAATTATGAGCGGGTTAGACAGAGTGGACATGGATAAGCTTTTCCCATTGAGAGTAGGGAAGATTCAAACAAGGGGACATGACTTGAGAATTAAGGGACAGAAGTTTAGGGGGAACATTAGGGGGAACTTCTTTATTCAGAGAGTGGTAGCTGTGTGGAATGAGCTTCCAGTGGAAGTGGTGGAGGCAGGTTCGATGTTATCCTTTAAAAATAGATATGGACGGGAAAGGAATGGAGGGTTATGGTCTGAGTGCAGGTAGATGGGACTAGGGGGAAGTATTTATTTTTAATTAAAAAAAAAAAAAATGTTCGGCATGGACTTGAAGGGCCGAGATGGCCTGTTTCCGTGCTGTTATGGTTATATGGTTATATAGTGTGAGCAAGTTGGGCCGAAGGACCTGTTTCCACACTGTGTCACTCTATGACTCTATATGAGAATTAAATACTCTTGACTCTGGGGGTCTTTTGACTCGAGAACTGAAGGCAGAAATCTGAGCAGGTGTGAGACAGAGAATTAGAATGTGACCAGGAGCTTGATCATCCCTTTAGACAAAATAGTGGTGATTCATTCCAGTCCTTGCTAACAATTCCAGCAGTTCTCGATTTTCCACCTCACTGACTTCAAATTCCTTCCTGAATTATACAAATCTCTTCAAGGTTTGTCCATTTTTCTGTAAAAATGCCGCCACCCCATTGTGTCCTCTTTCTTCAGCAATATATTAGATGGATGATTTTCTTCTTGCCTGAAATATCTCAAAAGTCAAACTCCAGACCAAGCCAGTCAGAACTTCTGAAGCCCTAATTCATTATCTTTATATGATCGCCTGCTGAGTTTAAATGTGATCCCAGCTCACTCTGGTTTCCTTCACTATTTAATAAGGTGTCATTGCTATGCCCATGACTATCTCTGCACTGCTTACAATTACTGTATTGACTTCTGCAAGAAGGGAACAAGTTTCTCTTTGGGAGCAAAGACTGAGGGATGATTTGATATGGTGATAGGTTGTTATATAAGGTAGGTGGTCCTTTGAGTAGACCTCTTCATGCAGAAGGTAATTAGAATCTGACAATCTCTGCCTGTAGGGATGGTGGAACAGAAGCAATCAGTGCTTAAAAATAGGATGGAGCAGAGATTTGAGAGACACAAACTTGTGGGGAAGAGTTGCTCCACTTGGAACTGTCCAAATGATCTCCTCGGACGTAATAACAATTCTATGATTCTTTTGCATCCAGTCCGCCTTATCCTCTCCCTTCATTCTTAAGTCATAGAGTCATACAGCATGGTAACATGCCTTTTGGCCCAACCTGCCCACACTGACCAACATAGTCTCACCTGCCTGCATTTGATCCCTATCCGCCCAAACCTATCCTATCCATGTACCTGTCCAAATGTATTTTAAGTGTTGTGGTAGTATCTGCCTCAACTACCTCCTCTGGCAGCTCCTTCCACACACCCAACACCATTTGTTTAAAAACATTGCCCCATAGGTTCCTATTAAATCTTTCCCCTCTCACCTTAAACCTATGCCCTCTGGTTCTTGATTCCCCCTACTCTGGGTAAAAGACTGTGCGTTAAAATAATCCTCAAAACTTCTATATTTCCAATATCTTTCCTGCACTTTCAGGCAGCTCTCCAAACTAATTTCTCAACTTCCGCTTGGCATCATTTGTTCTTGCTCTTTGGGTGAAATTACATTGAAGAAGTTATATGTTTCAGTTGCCTACTGATTCCCTTTTGAAGGCGTTGATTATATTTCCATGACGCCTACATTTCAGATCATAACGACTCTCCACACCAAAAAAAAAAATCGTCCCTTGAACTTTCATCTAGAAACAGGTCCCCTTAGACCCAGAACCACCTGCAATTGGGAACAGCTTCTCTCTCTCAAGATGACCCCAATAACACATGAAAAGCTAATGGAAGTGTAGAACATGACTTGTACAATTGCAGCATGACGAACAAAGTCAATGCAATCATTGTGAGAAGAAATGGAAATACCAATGGCTTGCATTATTAAAGAGTGATGGCATCAAGAGGAAATTGGGAAATTGGGATTGTGTTTAAACTCGGGACTATCGTGTATAAACAAGGAATGAGGGCTTCAGAAATTCAGACTAGGATAGTCTGAAGTTTGACTATTAAAATCTTGCAAGCAAAAAGAAAATCATTCTATTCTACAGCATCATCGACTATTCACTGTAGCTGTATTAGTTAGGTGTTGAGGAGGGATTCCATTTGCTTTAGAATTTAGAGATACGGCGCCGAAACAGGCCCTTCGGCCCACTGAGTCCGTGCTGACCAGCGATCACCCTGTGCTCTAGCACTATCCTACGCACTAAGGACATTTTACAATTTTTAACCGAAGACATTTCACCTACAAACCTGTACGTCATTGGAGTGTGGGCAGAAACCGGAGCACCGGGACGAAACCCACATGGTCACAGGGGGAACATACAAACTCCAGGATTAAACCCGGGTCTTTGGCGCTGTAAGGCAGCAACTCTACCGCTGCGCTACTGTGCCACCCTCATTGTGCCAATATCTGGAAACGGATGCACAATCCTTTCTCTACCAAGTGCCAAAGAACATTTTTTTTTCTGCGTGTTTAATTGAGTTTAGATAGGCATTTTGTCGACCAGAGAGAATAATTATATGTGTCACATTTTGGCTTAATTCAGTTTGGATTCAAAACTTTTTTGCATGATGAACAAAACTGGTATTCGGTGATAAACATTCTTTAAATCGGATTTCAGGGAATTAAAAAATTGCTAATAATCAGTTTCTCTTTGGTCGTAAAATGTGAGCAGTACTGAGCCAAGAGTCAAGATACCATATTTCAGATGGTAATTAAAATTCAACCATATACGACCAGATAAGGTTAGCAAATTTGCTTTTCCCTGCACTGAACCAGATGGGTTGTGTAACAGTGGAGTAATTTTAAGACCAGCAGTTTAATCCCTAATTTGGAATTAATTTACCCTATTGACATAATAGGATCTTAATTTGTGGTTCCAGATGAATAATCCGAGTCTTCATGTCGGCAGTTCAGTAACTTAATCACACTGCTACTATATCGACTGTTTAATTGAACAAAGACTATCAAAGTGTTCAGATCATTATGTGGCACATTCATTAAGATTTACAAAAGATTAGCATGATGGATAAAATTGATTTTAATTGAATTGTCATTTGATATAGATAGATAGATAGATAGATAGATTCTTTATTTGCCACACGACCAGGGTTGGTGGTATTTGGGTTCGGTACATGATGGTACGCTGCTTTAGTCACATTAACACTAATAACAACACAAATCATAATAATAAAGTGCATCCATACCACATCACAAATCACAAATCTCACCAACAAACATAGTGCAAAAGAACAGACAAAAACCATAGACAAGACACTGTATACATCAAAGTCAAAAAGTTATTGGAGGGAATTAAGTGTTCTTATTGCTGAGGGGAAGAAACTGTTTTTAAAACGGGTGGATTTTGTAGCAAGTGACCTAAGGCGCCTCCCTGAAGGGAGAGACTGGAAAAGGTGGTTTGCTGGATGGGAGGGGTCCGAGATGATCTTTGTTGCCCGTTTTTGAGGTACGTTGGAGGTAAATGGAATGGATTGAGGGGAGGGGAGAATTGATAATCCTAGAGGCCTTGGAGACAATGCGCTGTATTCTATGTAGTGAATGACTATCAGTGTTTCCGTACCAGACTGTGATTGAGGAAGTGATGATGCTTTCAATGATGGATTGATAGAAACGGACCAGGAGGTGTTTGTGGACCCTGAACTTTTTGAGCTGTCTGAGGAAGTCTAGGCGTTGTTGTCCTTTCTTGATGATTAGGTCTGCATTGATGTGCCATTTTAGATTATTGCAGATATAGGTGCCCAGAAACTTAAATAAGTTCATGGAGGTTATGGGATGGGAGTTGACATGGACCGGGGGTTTGAGGTTTTGTTTGCGTCTGAAATCTATGATGATTTCTAAGGTTTTTGAGGTGTTAAGCTGGAGGTTATTTTCTGCACACCATTTGACTGTGCTGTCCACTGTTTGATGGTATTGTGATTCGTTGTTGTCTGAGATGTCTGCATATTTGAAAATTTTAACTGAGCTGCATTGGGATGTGAGGTTGTTGGTGTAAAGTGAGAAGAGCTGAGGTGACAGAACGCACCCTTGAGGGGCTCCTGTATTGAGAGTCAGAGGGCTGGAGAGTTTTTCACCCACCTTGACTCTTTGTTGTCTGTTTGTCAGAAAATGTAAAATCCAATGGCACATGGTTAGGTGAATGCCCATGTCCAACAGTTTATTGTAGAGTTTAATTGGGTGTATAGTATTAAAGGCCGAGCTAAAATCTATAAACAGGATGCGTGCATAAGTGTTCGGTGATTCCAAATGATGTAGGGAGTAGTGAAGAGCTAAGTTGATAGCATCCTCCACAGACCGGTTGGCGCTGTATGCAAATTGAAAAGGGTCCATGATGGGGGCAGTGTGTGTTTTCAGATGCGTGAGGACTATGTGCTCAAAGGCCTTCATGGCAACTGATGTTAGTGCAACAGGTCTAAAATCGTTCAGACAGCTCACCTTGGAGGACTTGGGCACAGGGATAATAATGGGTGCTTTAAAACACTGCGGGACTCTACATTGGCTGAGGGAAGTGTTAAAGATGGAGGTGAACACAGGAGCCAGCTGAGCTGCACAGTGGTTAAGAGCAGCGGGGCTGAGGTCGTCTGGCCCTGCCGCTTTTCTTTTATTAAGATTTTTGAAGGCCGCCCTCACCACCTCCTCAGAGATGGTGAATGGTGCTGAGTTAGGTGGGGGGGGGGGGGGGGCATGGATGGCGGGGTGACATTATCAAAGCGTGCATAAAAAGTGTTCAATTTTTCTGGTATGTCCGGATCCTCATCTGAGATGGGAACAGGATGTGTTTTGTAGTCCGTCATCTTCTGTAAATTTTTCCAGACTTCTCTTGAATTCTGAGTTTTGAATTGTTGTTCCAATTTCTTTGAATAAGCTAATTTGCCTTCCGTATTGCAGACCTGAGTTCATATTTTGCTATTTTGTATTGATCAATGTTACCATTGGTATAGGCTGCATTTTTCTTTTTGCGAAGAAGTCGTATATCCTTGTTGAACCAGGGTTTTCCATTACTGGGTATTGTGACAGTTTTGTAGGGGACGCACAGTTCTTCACAGTCGCGGACGTGTGACGTCACCACGTCAGTGTACACGTCGATGTTGTTGCCGGATGCGTCGAGGAAGAGGTCCCAGTCAGTGCATTCAAAACATCCCCTTAACGTTTCGATGACATCCTCTGACCAGGACTTAACGGTTATTGTTTTGGGCTTGATGGATTTCAGTTTTTGTTTGTATGCGGGGATGAGCAGCAGCATTACATGATCTGATTTGCCCAATGGAGCACGAGGAAAGGCACGGTACGCGCCAGTGATGTTAGTGTAACAATGATCCAAAATATTGTTTCCTCTGCTCAGGCATATATCAATTTACCTTTGCCATCTTGGTGTGTGAAACTGATTTTAATTGTATCCTTAAGGCCTTAAGTTAAAGGCCTGGATAGAGTGGATGTGGAGAGCATGTTGCCACGAGTGGGAGAGTCGAGGACATGAGGCCATAGCCTCAGAATAAACGGACGTTCCTTCAGAATGGAGATGAGAAGGAATTTCTATTCTCAGAGAGTGGTGAATCTGTGGGATTCATTGCCACACACGACTGTGGATGCCGTCAATGGATATTGACAGAGTTTTGATTATTAAGGGTGTCAAGGGTTATGGGGCGAAGGCAGGGGAATGGAGTTGAGAAGGAAAGATAGATTAGCCATGATTGAACGTTGGACTAGATTTGATGGGATGAATGGCCTTATTCTGCTCCCAGAACTTATGAACTTAATTACCCAAATCCCCCAGAGCACAAATGGCACCATCCATCTGTGTAAGGGTGCTTATCTTCTCTGGTCTCCCACATAGTATTTGGTAGATGCGTAGATGCCCTTTCAAATATTCTCAAGATGTAGGCATGATGAGTAAGTTTGTGGATGTTACTGATGCCAAGGAAGTCTGTCCAAGGCTCGGCAGGACATAGATCAGATGGAAAGTTGGGCAGAGTTTTGGTACATGCAATTTAACCTTGACAAGTGCAAGGTGATGCATTTGGGCACATCGAATAGAGTATGGCATACACAGTACATTATAGGGTACAAGGTTTCTTATACAGACTATACGATCCATGGAATATGCCAGCAGAGGATGTTGAGGAAACTGTTATAATCACTATGTTTAAGAGACTTTTAGGCAGGCACTTAGATAACCAAGGCATGAAAGGGTAAGAACCTAATGTGGTCAGATGGGATTTGTAAAGACAACCAAATGTTGGCATGGATTGTTGGGCCGAAGGGCCCACTTCAATGTTGTATGAAATCAATGGAATAGTTGCCATTTATCACCCAAAACACAAAGTTACCCTGAGAAACATGAATATAGGAGCACTGCCAATACCCCAAACAACATTGATGTGGGATTGGGATTACAGAGCAGACAAGGATGACAGATCCAAAGCTGGAGTAACTCAGCGGGACAGGCAGCATCTCTGGAGAGAAGGAACGGGTCACGTTTCGTCACCCATTCCTTCCCTCTGGAGATGCAGCCTGTGCCGCTGAGTCACTCCAGCTTTTTGTGTCTATCTTCAGTTTAAACCAGCATCTGCAGTTCCGACACAAGGATGCCAGATCTCCTTTCCAAAGGACATCAGTGAACCAGCGTAAATAAAGCAGTGTCCAGGTGGTCACTGAGTTCAACTATCTCACCAATGTTTTGTCTCAAATTTTTGGAAAAATTCATAAATTATCAAGCTGTGATAAACCAAATTAAAGGTAGCTATTATAGTATGAGAGATTTGCTTTCTGAGCCTTGATGCTTTTAACAGTTTCAGATGATTTGTTAGGCTACAATTAAACCAACTCATCAGCACTTTGTCGCCCTCAGGAGGCTGCTTCCTCATTTATGGACGGTGATGATGGTGGAACAGTGCCCTCAGGGAGTCCAATTTCCACCGAGCTTGCATCATACATTACATTTTGGAATCGTCTCTCGAGATATTTATACTTTAATATGAATGCAATTGCTGTAAGGCTGCCAAAACAAAATCGTCCTTGGCGCTTGCAGTGATTTTGAAGAGCTTTTGTTAAAGCAATGAATGCAATTTCATAAAGACCGAGGTCTCGGGGCTTACAGCAGATCCAAATCTTTACAGTTTCAAAAACTTGTTCTCGCTTTTAGCAACCACAATTACTTCCATTTAAACAACAGCCGCTCAAGCCTCAATGCTGGGCGTCACGATGGCGCAGCAGTGGATTTGCTGTCTTACATCCGAGTAAGACCCGGGTTTGATCCTGACTACGGGTGCTGTCTGTAGGGAGTTTGCACGCTCATCCTGTGACCTGTGTGGGTTTTCTCCGGCTGCTCCGGTTTCCTCCCACGCTCCAAAAACGTACAGGTTCGTAGGTTAATTGGTTTGAGTAAAGACTGTAAATAGTCCCCAGTGTGGGTGTAGGATGGTGTTAGTGTGCGGGGATCGCTGGTCGGCGCGGACTCGGTGGGCCGAAGGGCCTGTTTCTGTGCTGTATCTCTAAACTAATCTAAACTAAACCAATAAAGAGAAGAGCTAGAAACACAAATGCCAGCCACTGAAGACGGCCAAAAGCTTGATCAGAGAAGATGTACTGGGGCCAAGCAGGGAGGCATTGGGAAGTACCTTCAAGAATGAAGGAGCAGAAGTTGGGGGGTGGGTGGATGAATTCCAGAGTTTAGGATGTTAGAACCCGAAGACACAACCACCAATGGTGGAGAGTTTAAATTCAGAGATAACCAAGAGACAGCAGCGGTCACGGTGGCGCAGCGGTAGAGTTGCTGCCTTACAGCGAATGCAGCGCCGGAGACCCGGGTTCGATCCCGACTACGGGTGCTGTCTGTACAGAGTTTGTACGTTCTCCCCATGGCCTGCATGGGTTTTCTCAGAGACGTATAGGTTTTGTAGGTTAATTGGCTTGGTAAATGTAAAAATTGTCCCTAGTGGGTGTAGGATGGTGTTAATGAGTGGGGATCGCAGGTTGGTGCGGACCCGGTGGGCCGAAGGGCCTGCTTCCGCGCTGTATCTCTAAACTAAACTAAACTAAAAATAAGAAGACTGCAAATAGCTTGGGTGGTCATGGCTCTGGAGAAGTGAGGATAGTGAGGAGATGGATGTCCACTATGTTATATCAGATAGCATTTCTTTCTGAAAGTAAAGCACTCCTTGTCATAACCAGGTTTTATGGTGTCACGTTTTAGTTTAGTTTTCAGTTTTAGAGATACAGCGCGGACACGGGCCCTTCGGCCCACCCAGTCCGCGCCGACCAGCGATCCGCACATTAACACTATCCTACACCCACTAGGGAAAATTTACACTTATACCAAGCCAATTAACCTACAAACCTGTACATCTTTGGAGTGTGGAGGAAACCGAAGATCTCAGAGTAAACCCACGCAGTTCACGGGGAGAACGTACAAATTCCAGACAGACAGCACCCTTGGTCAGGATCGAACCTGGGACTCTGGCGCTGTAAAGCAGCAACTGTACCACTGCGTCACCGTGCCGCCCTTAGATTATAAGATTTTTTTTTAATCCTTACAAACCTGCAATATGGATGTCCTCCATCGTAGGAACCTTCCCCCATGACCTGATAAGCTTGGCATTGACAAGTGAAGACACAAGAAACTGCAGATGCTGGAATGTTGACCAAAACCTAAAATGCTGGAGGAACTCAGCAGATCAGGCAGCATCTGTGGAGGGAATGGGGAGATGACATTTTCCCTATTCGGTACCCTTCTTCAGACTGTCTGAGGCTGAAGAAGGGATTCAGCGACCCGATATGTCTGTCCATCCCCTCCGCAGACACTGCCTGACCCGCTGAGATCCTCAAGCTATTTATTTTTCGGCTTTTTAAAAATGGATTGCTCTCTTCCGGATATTTCAGCGTTTCGAATTCAGCATTGAAAAAAAAAAGTGAAACGAATACACCTAGTTCCAATAAACCCAAATAAATTTACATGCATTACCAGGCATCCATGTAATTTAAACTACCTTTCAACAGAAATCCTATACTGCCAGCATACAATTTCAATTCAAATATCCAGTCCACTAATAACACTATCAGTTCCAGCACAAAATCTACAGGAGTTTTCATTTGATGACTATTTCTCCTACATCTACTACATTGGAACTGACTGAATTGTTGTACTCTCTTCGCAGGGGTTGTCTGTATCCTCACTTTCCTTGTCATTACCTTTGGTCTCCTGAGGATTCTGCAGGCTTCCTTTGATGATGCCTCCCGCTGTGCGGAGCAACACTATTAGTTTTAGTTTAGTTTTATAGATACAGAGCGGAAACAGGCGCTTCCGCACACTAGCACTATCCCTATACACCAGGGACAATGTGCAACCTTGACCAAAGCCAATTAACCTACAGACCACTGCGTTATTGGAATGTGGGAGGAAACCGGAGCATCCAGGGAATGTCCTCTGGTCCTCGATTCGCCTACTCTGGGCAAGAGACTCTGTGCATCTACCCGATCTATTCCTCTCATGGGAAGTCCTTACTTACTACAATGTCCTTGGATACACTTGATCAAGCCCTGAGGATTGATTCGATCACCCGTCAGTCTGAAGAATGGTCTTGACCCAAAACATCACCCATGCCTTCTCTCCAGAGATGCTGCCTCCGATTGATTCAACAATCTATCCTAGGACCACCAGCAACTCCTCTGTTATAATGTGGTTATGTTCCAACACACATGGTACGAATGTGTAGGAAGGAACTGCAGATGCTGGTTTAAACCAAAGATAGACACAAGAAGCTGGAGTAACTCCACACATGGTACAAACCTATCAACAACGTTTTCTTTGCACTTGTTTCTCTCCCATTGATTTTCCATTTTCAGCTTGCATTTGCCATTGACACCACAATGGCACACTTTGTACATAGTTGGTACATGTTTTGTCATTTCAAGTCTCTTTGCAACCTTCCCACGTTACATCACCATCCACCTGAGGACGTCTCCTTTTGTTGCATTTCTATTGTAGCAAAAACTGTGTGTTGGTCCTTGGACATTTCATTTAGTTTAGTTTAGTTTAGAGATACAGCGCGGAAACAAAAAATGTGTTCCTTTCTTCTTTACCTGGCTTCTTTGGCATGACTGATAATGTAATTGTCTTTCTCTGACATTCTACAGCACTTAATAAGTTGAGTGGAGTCATGAAACCCAGCTTTCCTCTGTAGTGAGATAAAACCTGCTTCAACTATTTACTTTGTAGAAACAAGGAACTGCAGATGCTGGTTAATATACAACAGGATACAATGTGCTGGAGTAACTCAGCAGGTCACTCAGCATCTCAGGAGAACATGGATAGGTGATGTTTCGGGTTGAGACCCTTCTTCAGACCCATACGGGTGTTTTGGATAGAGACACTTTATCATACTGAAGAAGGGTCCTAACACAAAATATCATCTACCTGTGTTCTGCAGAGATGCTGCCTGACCTGCTGAGTTACTCCAGCACTTTGTGTTCTTTTCACCTGTTTACATTATGGCATTCCTTCCCATAATATAAATTATATATTATATATTTTATTTAATTGACCATTGTGGGCTCCATTTTCCCTGAGTCATCGGTGCAGGGTCCGATTGTCCTGTAGCTTTTCATATCTCCAGTTTCCCTCTCCCCCGACTCCCAGTCTGAAGAAGGTTCTCGACCCGAAACATTGCCTATTCCTTCTCTCCAGAGATGCTGCCTGTCCCGCTGAGTTACTCCAGCATTTTGTGTCTATCTTCAATATAAACCAGCATCTGCAATTCTTTCTGACACAGAACTGTACAGCACAGGAACAGCATAAAAATGTCCATGCCGAACATGATGCCAAAACCATCTATAATCCTTCCCATAATTTGGGTATTTCTCGATTTCTGTTGTTAATGCTGTTTGCCACAATCTTTTAAAATGTTGGTCTTCTTTCCTTCTGTGCTTTGTTCTACTGAATGATTGGAGATAGAGTCACAGAGCTAAAGAGTGATACAGCGTAGGAACAGGCCCTTCGGCCCAACTTGCCCACACCGTCCAACATGTCCCAACAATGCTAATCCCACCTGCCTGCTCTTGGTCCATATCCCTCCAAACTTGTCCTATCCATGTACCTGTCTAACTGTTTCTTAAAAATTGGGATAGTCCCAGC
Source organism: Malacoraja senta (assembly GCA_038087875.1). Taxonomy (NCBI): domain Eukaryota; kingdom Metazoa; phylum Chordata; class Chondrichthyes; order Rajiformes; family Rajidae; genus Malacoraja; species Malacoraja senta. The sequence goes on from CM075986.1 coordinate 10,537,972, forward strand.
TTCAACTACCTCCTCTGGCAGCTCGTTCCATACACCCACCACCCTTTGTGTGAAAAGGTTACCCCTCAGATTCCTATTAAATCTTTTTCCCCTCACCTTAAACTTATGTTCCCTGGTCCTCGATTCCCTTACTCTGGGCAAGAGACTCTGTGCATCTACCCGATCAATTCCTCTGATGATTTTATGCACCTCTATAAGATCACCCCTCATCCTCCTGCGCTCCATGGAATGGAGACCCAGCCTACTCAACCTCTCCCTGTAGCTCAGACCCTCTAGTCTTGGCAACATCCTCGTACTGTGTTGTCTTCCGTCCAGCTCGGCAACACTGGCTTCAGATAGCTCTGAGGCTCTGCAGGATTACATGTGCTCAGTCAGGTCAAAGTCTGTTTTTCTCAACAGATGCTGCCTCGGTCCTGCATTTTGAATTCAGTGCAGAACCCTGCCGGGATCAATTAGCCCCTCCGATCTCCGAAGTTACAATTCGCAACTTCAATGCAGTCAAAATCTCTCCATCGGCCAAGCACAGGAAGTGTGGAATTCTCTGCCTCAGTGGGCGATGGAGCCTGGTTCTCTGGATGCCTTCAAGAGAGAGTTAGATAGAGGAGTTAAGGGATATGGAGAGAAGGCAGGAACGGGGTGCTGATTGTGGATGATCAGCCATGATCACATTGAATGGCGGTGCTGGCTCGAAGGGCCGAATGAACTACTCCTGCACCTATTGTCTATTGTCTATTCTGAAATGCTTGAAACCGTCCATGGTCTCGTTGCAATAATTTCCAAAATATTTGGAAACTTCTTCCCGTATCTCTGGATGTCCAATTGATCGGTTGAGCTCTCTGCCTCAGTGGCCAACCTTACACAACAGTATCTTCACTTGTGTTGTCTTCTCTTTGTAAACTTTGCCAGCGATTAAGGTGGGGGCGGGGGGGGGGGGGGGGGAGTCACGAGGCAAAAAATGCTGGAGAAACTCAGCGGGTGAGGCAGCATCTATGGAGAAAAGGAGCAGGAAACGTCGCCTACTTTTCTCCATAGATGCTGCCTCACCCGCTGAGTTTCTCCAGCATTTTTTGTCGAATAAAGAAGGTACAAGGATGTTATAAAAATGATATTTCGGAGCAGAATTAGCCCATTCAGCCCATTGAGTCTGCTCTGCAATTTGAACCTCTCAACCACATTCTCCTGACTTCTCCCCATAATCTTTGATGTCTTTACTAATCAAGAACCTATCCATCTCTGCTTTGAAAATACCCAATGACGGCCTCCACAGCCGTCAGTGGCAATAATTCCTCAGATTCACCACCCTCTAGCTAAAGTAATTGCTCTTCATCTCCACTCCAAAGGTACGTCCTTTTGTTCTGAGGCTGTGCCCTGTGGTCCCAGGTTATTGCCAGGACTCGAGGGCTATGGGAGGATGGGCAAGCTAGGACTTTATTTCTTGGAGCACAGGAGGCTAAATGGTGATCTTATAGAGGTGTGGAAAATCATGAGGGGAAATGATAGGGTGAATGCACAGATTATTTTACCCAGAGTAGGGAAATCAAGAACTAGAGAGCACAGGTTTCAGGTTAGAGGGGAAAGATTTGATACTAACCTGAGGGGCAAAATTTTCAACCAGAAGGCGGTGGGTATCTGGAATGACCTGCCAAAGGAAGTAGCTAAGGCAGGTACAATAACAAAATTTAAAACACATTTAGTCGGGAACATGGATAGAACAAGAACCAGATGACATAGGTTTAAAGTGAAGGGGAAAAGATTTAATAGGAATCTGAGGGATAACTTTTTTACACAAAGGGTGGTGGGTATATGGAATGAGCTGCCAAAGGAGGTAGTTGAGGCAGGTACTATCAGAACATTGAAGGAACAATGAGACAGGTACATGGATAGGACAGGGGGATTTAGAGGGATATGGGCCAAACGTAAGCAAGTGAGACCAGTGTAGATGGGACATATTGGTCAATGTGGGCGTTGGGCCAATGAGCCTGTTTCCACTGTAAGACTCTATGACTATGACACACTGCTGTTAATATGGGTATTCCTTGTCACATCCATTGGGTTCTAGATGAATTAAGATATTATTTCTGAGCCATGCACAAGTCTGCAATTTAGAGAATATCAATCATGGTAGCTTCACTGATCTGGAAATGCTTGATACCCACAATTGTTGCATTACCATGAGATGGCGCTGGTCAGCATTAATTCCCTGATAGGGAGAGAAACTGTAGAGAGATTGTATAACAAGGATCTACATTTTAAACCTCTATGAGAATCAATTTAATCCACGAAATTTAGTTTAATTTAGTTTAGAGATACAGCATTGAGCCTACAGGCCCTTCAGCCTACCGAATCTGCGCCAACCAGGAATCCCCGTACACTAGCACTATCCTACACAATTTTACCAAAGTCAATTAACCTACCAGTCTGAAGAAGGGTCTCGACCCGAAACGTCACCCATTCCTTCTCTCCAGAGATTCTGCCTGTCCCACTGAGTTACTCCAGCATTTTGTGTCTATCTTCG